>CM062296.1:732997094-734197094 GCA_031216915.1 Pictodentalium vernedei | reverse complement strand
CGTCGAGTGTCGATTTTATGAGAACGCTAGCGACGTTCCGGATCCTAGAGAATTGAAATCGGAAGATAAGAATCTCATGATTTTCGACGATCTGCTTTTGGAGAGACAGAACCGATGCAAATCGTATTACGTTAGGGGTCGACAGAGCAACGTGTTTCTACCTGTCGCAGAATTATGCCCAGACAGACGATAAGAGAGAACGCTAAATTTCTATGTCTCTTTCGCCAAGATCTCAAGAATCTCAATCACATCTACGGCGATCACGTCGCAAACGACATGAGCGTGGCGGAATTCAGGAGATTCTGCAAGAGGGTTTGGGATGGAGGAATTTACAATTTCGTCGTGATCGATTTGACTAGCGAATTTAATCGCGGAAAATATCGGTGCGGATTCGACAAGTTTTATGTTTCTGATGATAATAAGATAGAGCGTGAAAATAAAAAAAATTAGAAAATAATAAATCTTCAAATATTTAGTTTTGAAAAAATAAAAATACACTTAAAATATAATGTTCGAACAAGGAGAATTGTTAGAATGGATAGCCGAGAATACGGCTGCAAAACAATCCATTCAAATCGTGGTGAGTGGCGATTCGACTCGATTCGCTACGAAATTCGAACCTTCCATCGAATTGAATAGAGAGAAAAGATACGAGATGGCGTTGGTGAATCTGGAGAGTCATTATTCCTTTCCCAACATCACCGAAAAGAATAACTTGTTCAAGTATTCCGACAGAGTGGATTGGTTGGAGATTCGAATTCCCAAAGGAAGTTACGACATAGACGATTTGGACAATTACATTCAGACGCGAATGAAGACGGATGAAAAGGGAAGCAACAAGATCAAACTCGCTCCCAATCCTAATACCTTACAGACGATGTTGGATTTGGAAGATAATTTTCGAGTGGATTTCAACACGGATGATTCTATAGGCAAGATGTTGGGATTCGATCGAAAGATGTATCGAGACCATGCGGCATCTGAAAATACGGTCGACATTCTCGCAGTCAATAGCATTCTGGTGAACGGGGATGTGATTGCTGGAAGCTACGTGAATGGTAGCACTCAACCGACGATCTATTCCTTCCTTCCAAACGTGTCGCCGGGTTATAAGATCGTGGAGCGACCTCGAAATTTAGTTTATCTACCAGTGATTTTAGACACGTTGTATAGTCTCAAAACCACGTTGACAGACCAAAATGGTGAACTGTTAGATCTTCGCGGAGAGAGGGTGATGATACGATTTCACATAAGAGAAATATAAAAGCCAAAAAAAAAAAATATTGTGTATATATATAAATAACAAAAATAAAATAAACGCAATATTAATTTTACAAACATTATTTAATATATATAATTATCATTAAAACAAAAAAAACAATTGAAGAAAATATATTTAAAAAAAAAGAATTATGACACAATACGTGGTTAAAAACGTGAACATATCCGTAGGACAGAGGAAGAAACTTAAGAGAGCGTTAACAACTCGAGGCGAGGTGGTGAGATTAAAATTCACGAAGATCTGACGAGTGGCGGTCAGGATTCGACCGCCTGGACCAGAAGTCAAATCAAAAGGATGGAGAAAGCGATTTGTGATGGAAGAGGATTGACAGTGAGATTAAGTCCCGCTCAATTGAGATACAATTTGAGAATGAAAGGTGGTTTCCTACCGCTATTGGCAGGAATCGCCGCAAAGGTATTACCCTTTCTCGGAAAGACTCTCCGCGTGGGAGCTCTCACGGGATTCGCGAGTTCGGGAGTTGAGAAATTAATGGGTGGCAGCAGACTGTTTTTGAAGAAGGGAGGAGCCGTGTGTCGCGTCCACGTAGACATCAGCGGTAAAGGATTGTATCTAGAACCCGTTAGAGGTGACAACTCTTTGAGTGGAAACGGTCTCTATCTGAAGAGTGGACGGAACGTTGAGTGACTCGGCAAGGGTTTGTTGTTTGGTGAGAATTCGCCGTTTTAGAATATACTGATTTTGAATATGTTATTATAATATAAAAAATTATATAATTATATAATTATATAGAATATAAATCATAGAAAGTATAAAATAATATATAAAATGGATAAGAAGGTGGAAAAACAATTAGCTGATAATGATGAATATCGCGAGATAGAGTGCGAAAAAAAAGATGTGGAAAAACGATTAGACGCTAATGATGGATATCTTAGGAAAGGAATAATAAAAGAGTTAAATAAAGATTGGGATATGCGGTTGAAATTTAAAAGAATGAGACTTTTCCACCGTCACCACTATCTTCTGAAGAGAATGGTAATGATGCGAGTGTTACCGAGAGATGCACAACATTCGTTCATAATTATGATTCGGATAAACAAATGTGTTGTTATAAAAAAACCGTAGCATATCACAAAAAAAAGAAAAAAAGAAAAGAAGAATTAACGCTGAAATTTAAGAAAAAAGGAAACGTTATTATAATATATGGGTAATAGTGAAGAAGGAAAACAAAAAAAAGTAATGACATCTAAAGATGATCTCATTACTTTTTTTCCCTTCTTCTTCACTAAAAATCAATCTCTCTATTGTTTATATTTCCAAGTCTGTTATTAGCATGTTGACACTCCTGTTTCCTCCTTTTTCGCAAATGTGTTGAATGTTTATCTTTACTTTTTTGAGTTTTTTTACTTCGGTCAACATGCTCTCACCACCCGATTTGTTCACGAGTTCAAGTGAGATGTTTGGAAATATGTAACCTCCATAGGGCAACGACAAATCGTCCTTGTCGAATTCTCTATCTTTCACGATGACGATATTCTACAGATTGCTTTTGTACTCGTAAAACAAATCGAGCGTGGCTTCATCCAATTTCAAAGGCATGCTATATTTGTCATATTTGTGCTCTAAGCCCTTTGTCTCAACCTCGTTCAATTCGATGGGATCGTGTCGTTGTAATCTATAGATTTTAGAACCGAATTTCTTATACATTTCGACTCGTTTCAATTTCAATTTGGATCTTTTTGGTGTTGTTGTCATGACCGATTATTTGTTTTTTTTATTTTATGAATTCTTGCAAATAATATATATTTTAAATTTTGTATTTTAATAATTTGTTTAAAAAGTTTATTTTTTTTTTTTTTACCCTTTATATATATATATAAAAAAAGTTTTTTTTAATTTTAATTTTCTTTAATGTGAAAAAAAATTTTTTTTTGTAAAAGTTTTTTTCTCTTTATATATAAATAAAAAGTTAAATTTAACATCCTTTTTTTCTTGTATTAATTCAATTTTTTTTACATTAAGAACATAAAAAAGATGATTAATTTTTTTTGAAGGAATTAAAACATATATATAAACAATTTTAAAACTTCTTTTAACAAATTATCATTTAAATACAAAATTCGAAAAAAAATATTCTTACAAACCCAATTTTGTGGTAAAAAAACAATGATTAAATCCGAATATTTGAATTATAGTTTAGAACGTGCAAGACTTCGAACGTTTAAAAATTGGCCTTCGCATCTTGCTCAAAAACCTGAAGATTTAGCTGCTGCAGGTTTCATTTATATGGGTAAAAGTGACAAAGTTAAATGTTTTGTTGTAACATACATTTAATGAATTGGGAACCTCATGACAGACCTTTGATAGAACACATAAATAATACCAAAGGTCGTTACGATTATTTGAAGAAGATCCAAACATTAGGATTGATTAAAATTGAAGACGAAGAATGGGAAAGAAATAAAAACGAGAGATTATTAAGGGGTATTTTACAATCTGGATACACGAAGGAACAATTGTACAATACATTAAATTACGCAAATAAGACCTTATCGCATTTTTTGACTTTAGAACATTTGATTCGATTCATGAAAGAAGCAGACGAGTTATTATCATCTATCGAGAAGGAGTCAGGTGATATGAACACGTGTCTGCTTTGCAAAAATAAATCTGCAAATGTTTTGTTTCTACCGTGTGCACATTTGTGTTATTGTAAGGAATGTTATTCTAGAGACGAGAAAACGTGTTCGTTTTGCAAACAAGAAATAAAAGCGATCGTAAATTGTTTTGAATAAAAAAAATGGAAGAACATTTTTCGGATTTATACTTCAGATTCTAGACAAACGAGATATATCAAGCAAAATTCGACAAGCAATCGACGAAGGGAAAGGAGAAGAATATGTAGCACGACTCGTCATGTAACTATTCCAATCGAAGCCTGTAGAACAGGAGAGTGCGATCAAAGGCATTTTTAAAACTTTCAACGTGGTTCTCTCGTTCAAGGAACATAAAAAATTGATTAATTTCATCAAAAAAATTTTTTTTCACATTAAAGAAAAAATTAAAATTAAAAAAAATCTTTTTTTATATATAAAGAGTAAAAAAACAAAACTTTTTTTAACAAGTTATTTAAATACAAAATTCAAAAAAAAAAATATTGTTACAAATGGAGCAAACAAATAAAAAAATGGAAAATTTAAATGAGAAAAACGTACCTCAGTTAAACGAGATTTGTAAACTATTAAAAATTCCACATTTCAGAAATCATAGAACTAAATCAAAAAAAATTGAAGTCATACAGGAACATTTGCAAAATGATGGAAAGGCAAATGAAATGTCGATAGCAATGACGTAAAAAAATGCATCGGTTCTGAAAAATGAGTAGAAGAAAAAGATAGTAAAAGGAATTGAAATGCCAACATCGAAAAAAACCCAAAACGTTTCGATTGTGAAAAATAAGAAGACGACTAAACGAAAAGCCATTGAAGAACTTCAAGTTTCAAAAGAAAAGAAAAGAAAAACTAAAACGAAAACGAGTGATGCACTTCAGATTCTAGACAAACGAGATATATCGAGTGAAATTCAACGAGCAATCGATGAAGGGACAGGAGAAGAATATGTAGCACGACTCCTCATGGAACTATTCCAATTGAAGCCTGTAGAATGGGAGAGTGTGATCAAATGTGTTTTTAAAACTTTCGATGTGGTTCCCTCGTTCAAGAAAATCAATCCGAAATTGTTTATGGAACGGGTGAAGAAAAAGTGTTGGATTTGTTTTGCGAACACATGAACGTGGGCCAAAAAATTAAGATCATACTCCATTGCGTGATGAATAAAATCGACATGAAGTCTGGCAAGAGCATCGTGAAAAATGCATATTTCAGATCTAATGTCGAACACGTATTTCGAGGTTCAGATTTATCAGACGTTTTCGAAAAGATGAAATACAAGATGTTGATGTCTCTCGCGAATTATCAACATAAAGGTAGTAATTGGACGTTTGATGAGGTGTTGAAACTCGAAATTCATATAACTAAAAACGATTCGTTGAAAGGATCTTCCTACGTGGAATTATCGTATTTCTTAGCTAAAAAAATGCTGTGATCAACATGAGAAATAAAGATGATCAGTGTTTTAAATGGGCAGTCACTTCCGCTTTATACCCTGTCAAAATGCACACCGATAGAGTTTCTCGTTACGAGGAGACTTCTAAAAATCTCGATTGGACCGGAGTAACTTTTCCAATGCAGTTAAAACACATCAAATGTTTCGAAGCTCAAAATCCCACTGTAGCAGTGAACGTCTTGGGATACGATGATGAAAAACGAACGATCTATCCTCTCAGACAGATGTCGTATCTCGAAAGAGAAAAGACGATTATTTTATTATTGATTTTGAATGGTGACAATCGTCATTATTGTTGGGTTCAACATCCAAGCTGATTACTGTTGAGACAAAATAATAAACATAAAGGAAAGATATGTTTATGTTGCAACTGCATGAACGCGTTTCACAGCGAAAAATCGTTAGCAAAACATCAGGAATATTGCAATGAAAATCAAGGTGTCACCACCGAAATGCCCAAAGCCAACACCATCGTGAAGTTTGAAAATCGCAATAGAAGGTTAAAAGTACCATTCGTCGTGTACACCGATTTCGAATGCTTCACCATGAAAATGAGTTTCTGCCAACCCGACGCTCTTCAAAGTTACGTCGAAAGATATCAAAAACACACGCCTTCGGGTTATTGCATTTATGTGAAATGCGCTTTCGACTCACAACACGACATGGGTCCCTTCACCTACACGAAACAGTCCAAAGACGACGACGTGGCTCAAAGGTTCGTGGAAGAGTTAGAATAAAAAATTCAAATGTTACGACAAATTCAAAACTCCGGCAAAAATGATCATCACGCGAGAGCAGCTGGACGAAAATAACAGAGCCACCGAATGTCACATATGCAGACAATCGTTCGACGAGAATTCGAAGGAAAATAAGAAGGTTAGAGACCATGATCATTACACGGGTCTGCATCATGGTCTGGCTCACAGCAAGTGTAATTTAAAATATCGAGACGCCATTTTCTATCCGGTGATATTTTACATTCTCTCAGGTTACGACAGTCATCTGTTCATAAAAAATCTCGGCACCTCTCATGAAGAATTAAATTGAATCGCGAACAGCGAAGAAAGATACATTTCATTCACGAAATGGAAGCTCATGGAGAAGAAAAGAGTAATCGACAGAGAGACTTTGAAAGAAAAAACGAAATTCATTCATAGAGGCATACGTTTCATCGACAGTTTTAAACTCATGTCGACCGCTCTGGAAAAATTACTTGATAACATGAGCAAGGATAAATTTAAAATCATGAGCGAACATTTCGGAGAATGAGTAGACGTCATGTTGAGGAAAGGAGTCTATCCTTATGATTACATGAACGATCTAAAGAGATTCGACGACACCACACTACCTTCGAAAGAAGATTTTTATTCAAAATTATATGAATCCGACATTTCCGACGAGAATTACAAACACGCCAAAAACGTGTGGAAATCATTCGATATGAAAACCATGAGAGATTATCACGATCTCTATCTAAAGACCGACGTTCTGCTCTTGGCAGACGTGTTCGAAAATTTTCGAGACGTCTGTCGTCGAAATTATGATCTGGATCCCGCTTGGTATTTCACCGCACCCGGTCTGGCGTGGGACGCTCTGTTGAAGACCACCGAAGTCCAATTGGAATTATTATCTGACGTGAACATGTTGCTCATGTTCGAAAGGGCTGTGAGAGGTGGCGTCTCGATGATCTCCCACAGATATTCTGAAGCTAACAATCCCTACATGAAAGAAGGTTTCGATTCGAAATGATCGAATAAATACATACAGTATTGGGATGCTAATAATCTGTATGGTTGGGCTATGAGTCATCCTTTACTGATTGGAAATTTCGAATGGGTGACGGAACAGGAAGAGATGCAAAAATCGAGAGACTATCCTTGCATTTTAGAAGTCGATTTGAACTATCCGGAAGAATTACACGATCTATGCAATGATTATCTGCTGGCTCCTGAATGAATAGAACCGAACAAAGGAGACGAGGAAAAACTAATTCCCAATTTATTTAACAAACGTAACTACGTTGTCTATAGTGAGAATTTGAAACAATACGTCGCTTACAGGATGAAATTAGTCGACATACAATGCATCATTCGATTCGACAAAGAGCCTTGGATGAAAAAATTTATCGATCTCAACACAAATCTCAGAATTCGAGCCGAGAACGATTTCGAAAAAGTTTTCTTCAAACTCATGAACAACTGCATGTATGGTAAATCGATGGAAAACATCAGGAAGAGAACCGACTTTCGACTCGTCACGTCTGAGAAAAAAGCTAAAAATTAGTGGCGAAACCCAATTACAAACATCGAACCATATTCGACAAAAATCTAGTGACCGTTCACATGCAAAAGACGCACCTGACGTTCGACAAACCATATTATCTCGGACCGATCATCTTAGATATCAGCAAGTGATTGATGTATGAGTTTCACTACGATTACGTCAAAAGAAAATTTGGTGATAAAGACAAACTACTGTTCACCGATACAGACAGTTTAGTTTACGAGATCGAGACGAAAGACGTCTACCGAGATATATCTCAGGACGTGGGTGCGTGGTTCGACACGAGCAATTATCCCGTCGATCACCCGTCCAACATTCAATCGAATGACAACAAGAAGGTGTTGGGTAAATTTAAGGACAAGAGCGGCGGTAAACAAATCCTCGAATTCATGGGCTTGAGACCCAAACTGTATGCTTATTGTCTAGAAGATAAAGAGATGAAGAAGTGCAAAGGGGTTAAAGCATGCGTGGTGCAGAAAAACATCTCTTTCCAAGAGTATAAAGATTGTCTGTTAGGAAGTGGTCCAGTGTATAAGACTATGAAATCGATTCGAAGCGAAAATCACGACTTGTATACCGAAATAGTCAACAAGATTTCGCTGATGGCTGACGACGATAAGAGATTCGTGTTAGATGATAAAATAAGCACTTTGGCACTCGGACATTGCATTTCGGATCTAACTAGAGACGATATGATTGTGGATGATTGGATTCCAGATATGAGTAAGGATGATAGGATTCCAGATATGAGTAAGGATGATAGAATTCCAGAAAATAAAGAGGAATTAGACGGATTCAAGAGTATGGAAATCGATAGAGACATCGAGAGAGTTAGTTTAAAAAGAAAAAGAAAAAAAATTTAAAAAAATAACGTCATTTTAGTGAATTATAATAAAATAAATAAATTTAAAAAAAAAAAAATATCCGCATTTATGAATAAGAAAAAAGAGATATCCGTAGAAGGTGTCGTCTTACCTAACGAACCCCTATCCAACATCAATCTGTCGAATGCGGTGAAGGATTTTTGAAAATCAAAGATTTTCTAGGCGTATTTTCTAGAGATGCCTTACCGAAGAGAAGACCTCGACAATCGGAATGTGGAATTTTAAATCTAGATGATTTATCGGGTGAAGGCGCTCACTGGGTGGCGTGGTTCAAGAACGGGAAGAAGAATTATTATTTCGACAGCTACGGAATCTCACCGCCGAAAGAAATAAAGAACTATTTCAAAAAATCGATGGTTCGTTACAACACGGAATGAGTGCAATCACCAGATCAAGTGTTTTGCGGTCACCTGTGTCTCTACGTTCTCAATAGATGGTCTGAAGGAGATCGGTTTCAAGACATTCTCAATGATTTACATTAGAGAGAGTTTTTTTTTTATAGTATATAAAGATAAAAAATTATTTTAAAAAATTTTAATCGAATAAAAACGAAAAATAAAAATAAAATAATTCATTTTTTAATAAACTGCGTTTTGAAATATATTTTTTTAAAAACAAAAAATCTCAAAACAACATGCCAGTCGATAAATTTGGTAGCAGTGACGACGAAAAAGTCAACCTAAGAAAGAAGAGGAAGACGTTCGAAGTCGACGATGGTTATGACGTTGCCAACTTGGACGAACGTTGCGTTTGGAGATACGAACCTCGAGAGGAACCTTTGAACATGAACGATAAGAAGCTCTACAATCTTCCCAAGCCGATAGATCTCGCAGATGCTGTGACTAAAAAATACGTAGACAGGGGGAACGCCAATTTCGAACGAATCCTGCTATATAATTATGTGGATAAAACCATGACTGAAGATCTCGATCTGAAATCTAAATGTTTGGTGAACATCACAAATCCCATAGATCCCACAGATGCCGCGACCAAGAAATACGCAGACGACTCTCACGCGAGATTCAGCGAACACCTGAGAAATAGATACGTTCAGAAAATGATGCACTCGGAAATGAATGCCAATTCTAACAAGATAACGAACGTGGCCACTCCCACGAATCCCAAGGACGTAGCGACCAAACACTACGTAGATCTGGAACAGAGAAAGTCTGACAGACGAGAAATGAAATCGGATCTGAATGCGGGATTCAACAAGATATTGAATCTGTCGAAGGTTGACGACACGGATGTGGACTCAACCACGGTCAACAAGGGCTATGTAGATTCTGCCGTGATACGATCACAAGAATACCTAGAATCGCATGTGGACAATCTCTACCTGAACAAACAATCTGGCGGAACCATGGAGGGTGGTATCGACATGGACGTTGAGAATTTATTCGGTCTCAGTCACGATCCCCAATTCGATTCCAGCACAGTCAGCAGGAAGTACGTGGACGACAACTCGAACTGGAGAAAGGGTGACATCATGGAAGGTAAACTAGACATGGGTGGACACGCGCTCACGAATCTACCAGATTCCGTGAACATGACAGATGTCAGCACCCTGATTTCAGGGGTGGAGAAAGTCAAATATGCTAGACAATGGAGAAGAAAAGAGTAATCGACAGAGAGACGTTGAAAGAAAAAACGAAATTCATTCATAGAGGCATACATTTCATCGACAGTTTTAAATTCATGTCGACCGCTCTGGAAAAATTACTTGATAACATGAGCAAGGATAAATTTAAAATCATGAGCGAACATTTCGGAGAATGAGTAGACGTCATGTTGAGGAAAGGAGTCTATCCTTACGATTACATGAACGATCTAAAGAGATTCGACGACACCACACTACCTTCAAAAGAAGATTTTTATTCGAAATTATATGAATCCGACATTTCCGACGAGAATTACAAACACGCCAAAAACGTGTGGAAATCATTCGATATGAAAACCATGAGAGATTATCACGATCTCTATCTAAAGACCGACGTTCTGCTCTTGGCAGACTTGTTCGAACATTTTCGAGACGTCTGTCGTCGAAATTACGATCTGGATCCCGCTTGGTATTTCACCACACCTGGTCTGGCGTGGGACGCTCTGTTGAAGACCACCAAAGTCCAATTGGAATTATTATCCGACGTGAACATGTTGCTCATGTTCGAAAGGGCTGCGAGAGGTGGCGTCTCGATGATCTCCCACAGATATTCTGAAGCTAACATTCCCTACATGAAAGAAGGTTTCGATTCGAAACGGTCGAACAAGTACATATAGTATTGGGACGCTAATAATCTGTATGGTTGGGCTATGAGTCATCCTTTACCGATTGGAAATTTCGAATGGGTGACGGAACAGGAAGAGATGCAAAAATGGAGAGACTATCCTTGCATTTTAGAAGTCGATTTGAACTATCCGGAAGAATTGCGAATTACATTGGAGGGTGGTATCAACATGAACGGTGAGAATTTATTCGGACTCAGTCACGATCCCGAATTCGATTCCAGCGCAGTCAGCAGGAAGTATGTGGACGACAACTCGGTCTGGAGAAAGGGTGACATCATGGAAGGTAAACTAGACATGGGTGGACACGCGCTCACGAATCTACCAGATTCCGTGAACATGACAGATGCCAGCACCCTGATTTCGGTGGTGGAGAAAGTCAAATATGCTAGACAATTGATCACCGTGTGGGCCGAGGAGGCCGGCACCTTAGATGAGGGAAAAGCTGAGTGGTCTTTCGGAAATGGAGCTAGCGGATCGAAACATGGTCAGGTGGGATATCCCATGCCGTTGGGAGGTGAAATCCTTCGAATGAGTCTGGCTTCCTCGGATTTCAATAACAGAGCGGTTGTCAATCTCATGGTGAATGGAGTAGAGAGCGATAAGAGATACAGCGTCGAAAAGACTGAGAATCAACACGCAAATGTTAGCACGTTCGGCACGCCTCTCAAAGTGAACGCCGGAGACAGGATTAATTTCGTTACAAAAACCAATAATCCCGAAGCCGCCACTTCCGTGGTGAGTCTACTGATCGAACTAGTTCCTTTGAACAAACAGTGAACGCGTGGAAAATAATTAATTAAAAAAAAATAATGTGTGATTATTAAAAACAAAAAGAAAAGTAATGAGATTTAGAAAGATGTTCAATCTCTCTAGATCTCATTACTTTTTTTTTTGTTTTTTTTTATAACTTTTTATTATTATATATTATTATACGATATCTGAAATGTTTTTTTCTTTAGTAAAAGAATTTTGTCAGTTATGACGATGATTAAAATTGCATCTCTTTTTTAATTTTCTATCCATTTATGATTACAATTTATACACTTTGCGAATACAGTTGTTGGTTCATCACCAGATCTAGTTTGTTGAGATTCGATTTTTATTTGACGTTTCTTACATTTGCCATATTTCAAAATTGTATTTTTTATAATTTCTTTGTTAGATCTTATGAGATCAAACTCTTCTTTTTCTTTTAAAGGATATTCGTTAAAATCACAACTATTCCATCTTTTTTTGTGTTACATTCTTCATATTCAATTTGAATCCATTTTTCCAAGCATTTTATTTTAACGTCGTAGTAATCTGAAGTGAACAGATGATTTGTTGTTTTCGTGTCAAAAACATCCATTTTGTTTTCGAGATTTTGGTTTTTAATTAATCTTACATCCACATTTTAACGTTTATTAATTATTTTTCACACACGTCTCTCATCGAATGATCGACATCTCATTTCCATCCAATTCGAATTGTAATTCTCTGTCCGACAGGACAGGGGCGAAGGCTTCGGTTTTTCTCAGCACGTTCCTATCGAATTGCATCTTGATCTGAATATCTAAGATGCTACTCTTGAGTCGTTCACTCTGTTTACTGACGTCGAATACGAACATGGGATACATCGACTTGTATTCGACGGGAGATATGTTAGGGTTGCTCATCAATTCGTCTAGACCGTGATACTTCTTTCTAAAATCAGCTGCATCGCCGTACAGTCTGCAGAAATCGTTCTTGTCGAACAATGCATTGTAATTGATTGCTGGATATCTCGTGGCGTTCAGAAACACTTGCATGTTTCTCAAATGGCAGTGATCGAACAGCGACGCATTCTTTTCCTGAGACCCGTCCCTATCGGTCTGAAACCCAACCACGATGAAACGTGGTCTCTCGGAAGTGGATTTCACCATCAATCTCCAATCGAAGTGATTCATGGAGAGAGGAATGCGAGCCGTGTCGCACTGTCTCATTCTAAATCCCACGGGTAATTTACTCTTGGATTCTATGATCTTGTAGAGATGCGCTTTTTCCATGATCGAAGGCTCCACATGCGGAACGAACCACGATATCTTGTGTAGAGTTATCTTACCCGCATCGGTCGCAGTGAGTCTCACTATTGAGTCGTCATTTCCTTTTCGAATTAACGTCAGATTGTGTTTGAATCCATACATGATCTTGTTGTAATCGTCCGCAAATCCGAAGATGTGTTTCAAAGGTATCCTGAACGAAAACGTTCCTTTAGGTCTGGACGTCTTGACGACGTAGTCGAATATCGCGGAGGCGCCGGAGCTAGCAGGGCCGACGGTGTCTTTCACCCACAACTGATTAAGTCCTCTGGATTTCGAAAAATCATCAGGATACGTCAAGAGTCCAAACATCGTGGTGGCCTGACCGGGATGAAACACAGATTCTATCTCTTGTCCTGATAGCATGTATTTTATATTACTGAATAGATGCATGATGCCATTATTGGCTAGAGTAACCGTGTCGTCGTCGGCGTAGTCGCTCCCATCTTCCTTGGTGAGACGTCCCTGCACCACTATGTAACTCAGGCTAGGATGTATGAATAGATCTTGAGTTTCGACGTTGATTCTTATCTCCCCCGCATTGTTCAAACTCGTTCCGGTTACCGGTTCGTATTCGTGAACCTCATATTCTTGAATACTTTCATCTTTCACTATGCTTTGTTCTATATCTAGTATATTTGTCATTTTTAAAGAATTTTTGTTCTTTTGTTTATTAATTAGCTTCCTTTTTTATCTAAAAATAGTTTTAATTATTTTTATTATTATTATTCTCTTCTATATATATATGTGTAAACAAGAAAATGTTAAAAAGTGTAAATAAAAGAAATTTGTTTTCTTTATCAAAACTTTGTCTTCTGTAATTGTAGTTCGTAAAACTTTCTGATGATCTCTTCTCCATCCAAAGCTTCGATTTCGTAAGTCACCAGATCGGTGTGAAATATTTTGATTATCACGAAGATTTCCGAGGTCCATCGACGAGTATAACCCTTTTCGAAATGCTTCTTATAAGCGTAGATTCTCACTCGATCACCGACCGCAAATTTCGGCGTTCTAGACTTCTTCCTAATCTTAGATCTTTCAGTATATAGATTCGCGTAGACCCGTTTTTCATTTCGAGGATCGGTAGCTTCCACGGGAGTCATCTTGATCGATCTGTGTCGCATGTTGTTGTAATCTTGAACCAGACCGTTCAGAGCGTATATGTATTTCTTGGTCGAATTCGCCATGAAGTATCTGTGTATCTTTTCCTTCATCGTTCGATTCCAACGTTCCACCACGCTGGCTTTCTCTTCGTTTTCGATCGAGTAGAGGTCAACCAATCGATGAACGTGCTTGTTGTAGAATTCCATTTCCTTTCCCTTATCCACCCACAATTTACTCGGTTTTCGAGAAGACGAGTCGAACACGCTCTTCAGAGCCTCGGCAACGCAAGGTCCCGATTTATTCTTCAAAGCTCTGATCCAACCGTATTTGGAAAACATGTCGATGACCGTCAATAGATATTTGACACCCTCGTTCCACCTCGAAAACGATCTCATGTCGACCAAGTCGGCAGACCAAATATCATCCAAACCCTTCACGAACACCCCTCTCTTTCGAAATTTCGGCACGATGGGTTTGTGTAACTCCTCGGCCAATTCGCTCGTCAATAATCGTTTCTTCTTCTTTTCAGATGCACTTTTTTTTGAACGCCCCATCCGAATCGACGTTTCGCACCGATCAGATTGCCGACCAGCAAACGTTCTATCTTCTCTCTCCTGGTCGGATTCGATATGCCTCTCAATTTCCCCAACATGTTTTTATCGCAGACGTCGTTGCGAGTCTTGGTGTCGGGATGTCCGGCGTAGCACAGATCGTGATCATACGCGGCCGCGTCCACCCTATTCACAGGTTTGCTCCAAGATTTAGGAGTCAGATCGGCGTTGAGTCTCTTGTTCAATTTCGTTCCGGGTCCCGTGAAACTGTGACCAGGCAGATGCATTTCGAAAGGTAGATTATTGATCATTTTATTCACGATGCCTTCACCTTTGCTCGCGTTCTTTTTCTTTTTTTTTGACGAATCGAGTCTTGACAGACCTACACACGTCGCAAATTCCGCGAAGCATCTGTCTGTCGTTTTTAGTTCGTACTTCTCGAGAATTACTCGTCTCGGTAACTCTCTTATACTTTACGCAATACATTTTTAAGAGTTATTTAAATTAATTTCGTTTTTATTTTATATATAAATTTAATATTTTTTTTTTTAAATTCTGTTCTTATTATATATACATATATTTTTTTTTCAATCCCTGCTCTTGAGTTCTATCATCTTACTGAATTCCTCCCTGGCTTCTTTCCTCCCCTTTTCCACGAGAGAATCCTTCATCTCTTCTTTGATGATCTGACGAGTCTTGATTCTCACAGCTTCTTTCATGGCTTCGTATTTCGTTTTCTCGCTCAATATCGCGAAGTATTCTCCATCCGATATCCTACCATGTTTCAACGCCATTGAGATCATTTCGGATATCGTGTCGATCTTGGAGTCGGCCAAGACGCGAATCTTGTCATGTTTCCTCGCCTTCAGATATAATTTCCTACTCAAAAAGTTTCCGAGTGTGCTAAACAATCCGGCGGCGAGAGCCACTCCTTCTACGGTCAACACGATCGAAATGCCGACCGCGGTCGACAACAATCCGATGCCAGCCGCGTGTAATCCCATGGAAATCGTGATGAGTGTCGTGTCGATCGCGTTGACGAATTTCACGAAACGCGAATACTTCTTCTTGAGAGAATGACGAGAATCTCTCTCTCGAGTTAGATACGTTTGGATTCTACTGATTTGATCGATGCGATACCTCTCTCCTCTTTCTTTTTCTTCTAGCGACGGTGCCATCGGCAAAACGCCGTTCGGCTTCTCATCCTCGTCATCATCTAACGTCGGATAATTTATTTCTGGTTCTCATTTTTGTGTTTTTTTTTCTTTCTAATATTAGATAAAAAATGTATGTGTGTATTTATTTTTATTTTCTATTCTCCCTTATTTTATATCAACGAGAAAACTTAGATGTATGCTTCCTTCAGCAATAATTTCATGATGCATCCCTTGTCTTCTAAAGTCAGACTTCTACGCGCCAATTTCAGTTCTTCCGAAACTGTGGGCTTGTCTCGATCCTTAAGAAGACTAATCTCTTCCAAAGCGTGATCACATCGTTGAATCTAACGCGTTCGAACGCCGGTTCGAAATACTTGATGACCATATCTTCCCTTTCCATCGTCAGACATGAATGATTCTCGTGATCGAAGTTTAGGTGATCCCGACATCTGACGCATCGTTCTAACAAGATGGGACGTAGTTCTTTGTTCACGCAGATTGCGTATGCTCTCATCAGCATATTTAAAAGAAACCTCGCTCTAATAGTCTGGGAAGCGCACATGATTTACGTATTTTTTTATTATCTGTTCGATTTGATATATTTATTTTTTTAAATAACTATTTTATTTATATTTTTTTTTTCTCTCCTATATATATAAATCACTTTTTTACTTCCTCGATCTTCAATTTGATAGGTCACGTGACCACCTTCTCGAAACTTCGATTTTTCTGATGGGAGTGACCCCCCACCCCCGCGACGAGGGACATAACTTTGTATGATTAAGTTTATGAGAATCAAGCAATCTGATTGGTTAATTAGCAGGTCACGTGACCACCTTCAGAGCATCAAAAACCGTTTGCAGATTCTGGACCACTGGTCCAGAATCCGCAAACCGTTTTTTGATGCTGGTCCAGAATCCGCAAAGCATTTTTTGCTCGCGTTCACCAACGATGGATTGATAGTCTGATCCGCGATGGGAACGTTGACAAAAATTTTTAAGTGAAAAATATACAATTTCATACATTTTTCACTTTTTTTGAAAAAACGTGTACATTCGACACGTTCGCCAACGGGTATTTGAACGTTAGAAGTGCGATCTAGGAGTCTCAAAATAACAGCGGATTCTGGACCACCATAAAAAAATGACATTTTTTGCGAATGTGTCGGCGATTTAACACTGAATCCTACGATGGTAAACGCACCGTGCACGTGTACGTGTACGGTACATGTATGAAGTGGTCCAGAATCCGCAATCATCACCTACTTCTGCCTTCTCTGTTTTTACTACTTCGGTTATGTTTTGACGTCGAAACCCTTTGAACTCGTAAGACTGATTTTTCGGTCCAAGAAATAATTTCGTCTCATGTTTGTCTTATTGTATAATGGGCCTATACACGGGACATTAATAATAAAATAATAACTTCAGTCTGCAACCAGACGGCTGCAGACTGCAGTTATTATTTTATCCTCCCTGTATATTGATATTGGACTGACCAGTCTCACTGTAACTGTACTCAAAAGTGAGTCATTTCCAGGAAACGAGGGTTCAAAGGGTTAAGGTTTGGTACTTTATTGCTCAGGGATGAAATTCTAAACAAAGGGTATACGTTGGAACTGATGCCATGTGAATTGGAGATATATTTTTAGTATCAGATATATGATTACGTTAGGCTATTTGGTGGACAAGAGAACTTGAAGTTTTGGTCCAAACGTTGGTGTCTGATGTATGGGGTAAATTACCAGATAAATTATGGGAAACAGTGACTTCGAAAAATCGGCTATTTTTTAAAATGTCATTTTTACGCGGGTCTGTTACCAGGCCTGAAACTAAAATGGGACGGAAACATGGGAATTTTTTTCACATTTTATAAACGGGGTTATATGCTCCAGAGTTAGTTGAGTGAGGATAGTGGGAAAATTCTGCTTTTGGGGCTGCTGGGGCTGCAAGGTGGCGGAAAATGCATGGTATCCGCCTTTGACAATAAATTATTTTACCCACATTCAGATTATTTATTTCTACTTAGTCAGATAGTGTTATATGTTTTTAGTGGATTTTTGAAATATAATACATGTTATGTGTTAGAGAACTAAGTTACATAATATCTGCATTTGAAGAGATGGCATGTGATTTTAGGAAATGCCGGAAAACTGTGGAGCGGAACCTAACGAGATTTCCGTCTATATAAATATCAACAACAACTTATTGTTATTTATTTTGGTGGAAATTCTCGTAAGATAAAAATGCATGTCATTCTAATCTCATGTGTATGCAATACTCAAACCTTTGAGTTGAGATACTTTCGACAGTTATGTGGTATTACTTTTCTGCAACCTGCAGTTCGTTCGCGTAGTTTACAATGTACGTAACCCACATGACCCAGACGGTCGTCCAAGAGTTATTTCCAGACCCGGGTATGTACTTTATTGCCTGCTCGTGGACGGCCAACAACTTTTTTACATTAATGTGTGACAAGATTTGTGACTCAAATAAATATTTAATGCCCCATTTCACTGACGTCTTGATAAATTACTCCGAAAACGGTTTACTATGCATTTCCTTACTGGGTCTTCGAGTCTTCAAATTTCCTAGGGGATCTGGCGGTAAGATACCTGAACGTGTACATCAACTGGAGGACCGAGTGTCAAACCTCTCTAAACAGACTCAATAGTTTCTCAGCAGAATGATGTACCTTAATTGATGTACCTACATACTGAATATGTTTTCGTATACCGACACCCGGATGAGGTAAGTGTCGCCGAAACTGTGATTCCTTTTCAGTTCTAATTATCCTTGTCCGATGGAAATTCCGAAACACTGAGGTATCAAGATCGAAACCGATGGAAACTTGTTTCGACCTTAAAGTTTTCGACCCTTAATCTCAGTACAAATAGGAAACACGGAATAAATAAACAAGTATCTTGTTAACATACTTGATTGTAGAATCTATTGGCCTATTCTGAACAGTAATCAAACACAAGAACTCACATCTATCGACATTTTTGAATGATCCTTTAAATGTTCTAAAATTAGTATAAATTGCAACGCTTTTCTCAAAACGTTTTCTAGAAGAATCCCCATAAAATCGTTAATGTTGAGGTAGAGCTCTGCTGTTCTTGGCCACAGCCTATTACACCTGGTTCATGTAGGTTTTCTAGCTCCTAATCCATTCATCGTCTTCATGAATCCTGGAACACTACAACCGACTTGTCCATGGTCACCACATTATGTCCAAAGATCAGTGTTCACTGCTTTCAACCATTACTATAGTTTCTACTACTCTTTCTGGCTTGTGCCACAGCCACAACTATCTGTTATGTAACCAACCTCCACCCCTACTGTCTTCTAACAGTATCATATTTTCCTACCACTACCATAGCCACTATCAATACTCTCCCCTCTGGTCTTATCATTACCTTCTAGTAATGCTGACTCCTGTCAATTTCCTTCTAGATGCAGCTACTAGGATTGTCATGTCTGGTCTGCAAATACACTATCCTCTTTCAGCTATTCCACTCACTATTTCCTTTTAGAAGTACTATTACCAATGTCTTCTACCTTTGCTTCTAATTTCTAACCCACTACAGTATCTCCGATCACTACACCTACTTTTGTGATTGTCACTGGTATCAGCTCTGTGGCGATAGTTCGACCCTAGCTTCTATCACCATTGCTTACACGACTACTAACCTAGTATTTAATGAGCAGCTAAGTATTATCTGTAAACCCCACTACTAGAAGCCCCTATCAGTCTATTTTTTTACATCCTTCGAACCGAACACCATTACGATCACCACTAGCAGATTTAGGATCACCGATAAGAAATCTACTTACGGAATCCTTGGACTGATGCTTCTAGATTCTTTCTTCAGACCACACTGTCGCCAACTTGGTCAAGGTGTTATATAGGCATATACGAGCTAAGAGGAAGGGTGCAGTCTGATTAAATCGAGGAAATAGATTGGGACAAGATCTGAGATAGCTATGAGTAGATGCGATAAGATATAATGCTAGATTGAGAGTAGCCAGACGCAACCAGTAATATGTATTTAAGGTAAGGATGTGCAATAGATTGTCAGGGGACGATGTTTCTTGACGTTTTGGAGGCAGTATTAGGATCTACTTGGGAAATATTTGGTAGTCGTAGGCTTGTGTGAGGTAATAAGATAAACACAGATCGAATAAATTACATTTTTTCAGATTTTGTGGCCTTATCACTCGACGTGTTACCAAAGTTGACAGGCTTCTAGAAAATTTCGATGTGCATCTATATATTTTTTTGTAGTTTCGCACCGGTAATCAGAAACACTCGTATCCAATTCAATACCTCTCGTAACATCCCCACTACATCAGTGGTCTTTATGGTCAGTAGTAACCAGGTGCCTCAAGCAAAGGAAAATGACGACGTAAACACATATCGCAATAACACTACGCGCTGCTCGTGTGCATCAACCCCCACACATCACCATGGTAATAACTTCATAACATGACCGATTACTTGTGCTACCATGACAATCCATATGACAACCGCAATACACAGTGATGTGACATAACTTCCGGAGTCCTCAACCATGGTCATCCAAATGAGAGGTTTTGGAACCTGAAATACCACCCTGAGTTAATTTTATACGACGCTCTCAATAAAGTTTTCAAAACATTATGTTACTTCACAATAAAACCGCCAGAGATACACCACAAACTAATAATAACTGTTTGGGCATCAAATGTTTCATAAAAAGCTGGAAATAAGTCCCTCCTGACTCGGCTGGTAATTTTTGACAGAAATCCAATTTCAGTATGGCGTTGAGGGTAAGTTTTTAAGATTATCTTGACTAACTGTGAACTGGTTCTTATAATCCTACACCGATTTCTTATAGTTACAATGATAAAAATGTTGGTCCACATGTCAGAGCTCTTCCCCTTAAATCAACGATTTTATATGAAATCCTATATCAACCGTTTTGAAAAAGATCTGATATTTATGCTAATTTTAGAACATTTACATGCATTGTTCGAATAAATATTAACCTTTTACCCAACGTAACGGCAAAAACAGGCCAGCGCTATTCACAAAAATCGCCATTCAGTTTTCATTATTTTTTCATGTTTTGGCTCAAAAACATAGATTATGACTCCTCTTTGGGACGAGCTCGGCGAGCTCGTTCCAATGGGGGTCATAACCTATGTTTTGAGACAAAAAATGAAAAAAATTAGATATTCAAGAATTTTGTTTGCAAGTGATGTCCGCTTTAAGTGTTAGGTAAAGGGTTAATGAATGTCAGGTCTTGTGTTTGATTACTGTTCAGATCAGGAACTCAGATAAATGATATGTTCTACAATGGCGTATGTTGCAACCCATACTTATCTAATTTTCTGTGTTTCCAATTTTCACAAAAATTTGAGAGCAAAACAGGGTAAAGAAGAGTATATATTTCCACTGGCTTCTCCCTGGACACCTCAATGTTTCTGAATCCTCATAATCGTAAATAGCATGGGAATTTCTCATCATGCGGGTGCCAGCTACCTCATCTGGGGGATGGTCTATCTACCAAATATCATCGACCTCACATTTTTTCCAGTTGATTATTTGGATTAATTAATATCAAATGTCCTCTGGAGAATGCACCAATGTTTGCTATCTATAAGATCTGACAACCCAAATACAATACTGGTCACATTCCACGGGTGAGTAATATTTCCACGGGGGCAATAATATTAGATTTCAAACACTAATTATATAATTATAATTATAATTATCAAAAATTTAATAAATGAAGCACCGGGTACAATCGGGTGCTTCATTAATTAAAATTTTGCTGATGGTGATTGTTATTACCTGGAAAAAGCATGCGTAAACATCACTGCCCACGTGTGGATTACGACCAGTGCACGGTGACTGTACTGTATTATTAACCCTTTACCCAACGAATCGCCCGCATCCGCCCGCGTAATATGCAAATTCAGCAGTTGAAAAAATATTAGTTTTCAAAAAAAATTCAACAGAACCATATCATGTGACCCCTCGTTGGAACGACCTCGTCGAGCTCGTTCCAACGAGGGGTCACATGATATGGTTTTGTTGAAATTTTTGGAAAAATTTAAAAAAATTATATTTAAAATAATAAATTTTGATATCGTCTGCGTTGGGTAAAGGGTTAACAGATTCAATTTCCAATCTGTTATTTTCACAAAGTATAATATATGTATGTTGTTTAAGTCTTACTGTGAAACAACAACAAATGCTGATTATTGGATGCTTGATCTGGAGTGGAACATAAAATAATTGATTATAATTTCGACGTAATGAATGTTAATAAATAACTGTATGTTTTATCTTAACTCTGCGCTCAATGATGTCGAAATATCAAACTGCAAATATTTTCCCATAATGCAACTAGGAATTGAAACAAATATAAAGAGGATTACTAAAATCCAACGCGCTAAACGACACTCTTCACCACATGTGCGGAAGCGGATGAGGGTAGGGGTGGGGCCCCTTCCATTTTCTGACTACGTGCGAGGAGAGGGGACGAAATTGTTCTTTTGGATATTTGTGGAGAAGAGTGTGGAGGAGCAAGGTTATCGAGAAATTCACGTTTTTGATTATTTTTAAAACTATCTGCGACGAATTACTGACCGAATCATTATTTATAGTCTAATCCCCTACAGGCAGGGGATATGTGCTGAAAACGACATGGTTCGGTTACATATCTGCTCATCATGGCATGCGCAATTAATTATCCAGA
Source organism: Pictodentalium vernedei (assembly GCA_031216915.1). Lineage (NCBI taxonomy): Eukaryota > Metazoa > Mollusca > Scaphopoda > Dentaliida > Dentaliidae > Pictodentalium > Pictodentalium vernedei. The sequence goes on along the minus strand of CM062296.1, from coordinate 734,174,659 downwards.
GGTTCCCTCCAAAAAGTTACCATCGTCTTCCTTTTTGTGCTCCCAGCGTCCTACCTCTCCACTCACTGTGGGCTTCGGTCTGCTGACCGTATTCGACACTATTGTGAAGATCACCACTAAAACGCCCGCGGATTAGTGTGACTACTTTGCAATTAATCTATTCTTAACTTAACCCTTCACAAACAGAAAAAGACAACGACACTTGAAAACTTCTTGGGACAACTGAATTGTTTTTACCTTTTATCCAAACACATGGTTTATGACCCCTCAATGGAACGGGTTCAACGAGCTCGTTGCAATGGGGAGTCACAAGGCATGTTTTGGAAATGTTTGGAGAAAAAATCAAATTTGCATGGCGACTTTAGTGAATAGAATTAGCCTGTTACAACGGTAACATTAAGAAAAGAATTTGCATTTCATGAACCCCGGTTTGTAATTGTACATGAAATAAAACGTTCACTCGTGCTTTGTGTTGCGTGAATGCTGTCCGATGGTTCTTATGAAAATCCATCATCCACGTTCTGTATGTACTGTTAGTGATAATCCAGGTGCGTAAACAGGGAGGGGTGCGACGGGTGCGACGGGTGCGAAGGCACCTCCCACGACATTAGAGTTCTATTTGAGGGACTGACTCCCTTCTGAGATTTGAAATTTTTGATAAATGGGAACCTCGCTTAATCCGATACATAGAAAAGCCGCAGAGGGTACGATGTATCGGGGTAAGTTGTTTTAAAAAATAGATGTTTTTATTTTCATGTAGTTTCTGAGAAACGCCTGGACACTGCTTTGATTCATTTTTATAGCCTCGGCTCTACATAAAATATCAAAGTGGCTAGGCTTTTCACAGAAACTAGTTGCATGGTCCAGGTATTACATGCCCAAGATGTTTCAGCGAATTTTTATCGCTGATTAATTTCTGCCAGAATCGCATATCAACAGAATTATATACAGGCTTATTTTTAACTATGTAATTTAACCTCTAAATTTCACAACTGTTTGGTAATCTTCTCTTGGTCCCAAGACAATTCACAGTGTGGAATCCGATTCCGTATCACTAGAGTATGACGCACTATTTACGGGTGCGTTCGAATTCACATAATTAGCTGATCGCAGAGAGTATTTTTTGGCCGAGCTGGAATGGCGGTCCGGGAGGTAAGATCTGCCTCTGGCAGCTCGTTTGATCCGGCGATCTGACCTTCTCAACTCGACCTGATATTGCCATATAGATCACTTCAATGCAGCGATAATTAATATGTTTGTAACATATATCTGGAAAATAAAATACGCCTATCAACTTCAGCGATCTATTTTGTATGTATGTTTTCAAATGCAAGAGTGCTTATATTTTAGATCCTAAATTCCACATAATATTTTCCCAGATACTACAACAAATCTCCATTGATACTCCTTTTTCAAAATCGGTGATCGTTTATCACCATTTCGCGCACCCCCATAGCAAAATTCCTGGCTGTGTGACTGTAATCTCATATCGTTATTTTATATTGAATAAGTTCCCATAATAATAACAATATTATCGACGAGGGCCTGAATAGTTGTTCGAATGGGGCGTGTCGAGGGAAGGAGACGACAGTCTGAACGTAAAACTTTACTCCAAGGACATATTGTACTTCCAAATGCAATACTCCTAAATACACAACGACGAATTTTGCTGAATCTTCTCTGTTGTGATGACACCACTTTGGGATAACTGGATATTAGCAGTTACTCAAATGAGTTGATTAATATAACGGCAGCTGGGAAATACAGCGACAAAAATCACCAACAGTGACCCCATATTAATTCAGCACATCAACGCTGGTGGTATTATTATTGTCGCTGTCCGACATTTTGTTTTTATTACAAAAATCGATCGCAGGCTGAAGTCGAATAATGGGAACTTTAGAAAGTATGTTTTCAGTTAAAAGCACCGGGAAGCAGGCAGGATTGTAGATGTACTCAAATACAGCGGAGATAATGAATCAAAAAATTTCTTGGCGATCAGTGAGATGTTGGATCACACCCCTTGCATTTCATCACTACTCGTCAAGTTTCAGTTTAACTGTATTTATTTCCGAAGTGTGAAAGTACAATTTATACAATACAATACAAGCATACAATTAATAAGGAGATGGATTCAGCAGCAAGCCAAAAGCTTATACTCGGCTGTTTCCAGTTCAACATTTAGCTAATCGTTTTTCATATGCGGCTAATAGTTATGCACACACAGTTGCACTCGCACGGTCGGGATCCGTCACAGGGAGGGAAGGGGTATGATTATAGTTTTCTTCTACGTTTTTCCATTTTCGGGCAATAGTTGGCCAGTTTACACCGAGTGGTGGGCCCCGGTCGTGCGCGTGTTGTACTGTTATTACACATTGGCTATGTTTGAAGTGGTAAAAAAAAACAAAGAAAAAAAACCACTAGACTGTGAAAGACTAATGAGTGACAGAGAATGGAGGCTGTTTGTGGAGTAATGAAGTGTGCAATGCGAAGCGTTCCAAACAGGGGAGTCATAGATAGACACGATAGATAGTTCAATAAAGCATGGCAGGGTAGTGGGGCACCTCCCCCTCAAACATATACCGCCGCTACAATGTCATGCAATGCTGGCACAATGTCGCTGGCGCTGTAAAATCGATACATAACGCTGCAGCGACGCCATACGTTTGCGTTGTCAAAATGGGAAGGCGAGCTACACACAAAGGCGCTATCTTGGCTTTTGTTTAGAGTTGGGTGGCAGGGTGTTCTGTGGCACTGGCATTAAAATGTTGTTGATAAAGTATAGTAGTTTATATATGTAGATGAGGGGCGGGTATACCCGGAAGCTGCTCACCTGAAGGCGAGAACCAATTGTGGGAGTGTGTGAATGGCGGCGTCGGCGAATAATTATACCTCAGGGAGGAAGCGGGAAGCATAGACAAGCCGGGGCAGGACATCTGTCAGGACATCTGTCTCCCTGCTCAAGCACTGGACCTCACGGTCTCGCTAACCCCATGAGAACTAAAGCTAGAACCTTTTCGACAGCAGAAGGAATTGATGAACCGTCTCGAAGATTGCTCGATTTTGCGACTCTGATAAAAGTTCACTTCCGAAAATAAGGGTGTCAACGTTGATTTCGAAATTTAGAATGCCTATGGTTGAGTCCCTTACATTATTAAAAAGCGGGCAAAACAACAGGAAGTGTTCAGTCGTTTCGCGATCGCCACAGCTGCAGGAGATGGTATCAGACAGGTGATTTTTAAATAGATGGTCTTTTAGGTTGCTACATTCTAGACGGAGTCTTCAGTGGAGGAGCTTGGCCTCTCGTGATTTGTGATTCATGTAGAATTTGGGAATAATTCATTTGCCATTGTTGAGGTAAGTTTTAAAATTTAGAAGATTACGGTTTTCTCTCACGTCGTTTGGTAACTCGTTCCAAAGTTTAGTTGTTGATGGAAGAAAAGGCGACTGGTGGTGACTCGTTCGACACGATGGTGTATTCAGGTTTGACGTGGTCCGAAGGTTGCAGCTCTGCGTTTCCGACAGGGTGTGAGGTATCAATGAAATATAGGGGGGGGGGGGGAGGTGCTAAGCCGTGGTACATTTTGAAATCTTGTATGAACAATGTTTCCCATCCACTCTATATATATATCGACTGTTTGCTTGCACTCTTTGTAGCTCCAGTACAAGGTCTGGCTGCTTCAATTTGTATTTTTTCAAGATAATCGGATTGTTTGGTACTGCAGTTGTCACACACAACATCAGCATATTCCAAAACGTATGAATGCAAAATATAATTTTTTCGAGTACTCTGCGGTCAAGTCTGTATTTTAAGTGCCCGATCGTGCCCAGCCTTTGCCAGCCTTCAGTCGTAGCATCAGTAATATGAGCTGACCAGCTGCCATGGTCATTAAAGATAAGGCCTAGGTGTTTATGGTTTTCGACATGGTTTATGTTTTGGGCAGAAATTACCAATGGGAGGGGGAGGGGGTGTTGGTTTAGAGATTTTTCGAGTAATTAACATTGATTCGGAGTAGGGTGGAATCGGGGGGTACGAGCGCACCACATTTTTTTGTCTCGATCGCACCGAAGCGAAAACTTACCAAAACTTAGTTTTTTTTTATCGAGAAAATCGCGTTCATCACGATCGAAATGTATGGATTTGTACGATGCGATACGTACACGATCACATTGTCACTTTTTCCTGGTTTTTACAGTGTTTGCGGTAGACGAGGCATCGTGGGTTTAACGTTCAATTTTTCTAACGATCAATGTGGATCCGACTAAAATTTCAGCAAACTCACTCTATAAAATTCCCCCTCTTAAAAATTCACTTTTAGGTGCGCTCGTAACTTTTGATGACGACCGTTCTCGGGAAAACACTCACCTTTTCGCAGAAGTTACACGAGCGGTGAATTTATTGGAGGGTCAAAGCGGATTCGAGCGCACCGCGATGTCCCAGGAAAAAAAAAGCAGAGTCCAAATCGATGTACTCAATCATACAGAGTTATCTCCTAGATTTTTCTCAAAGAACCAAAAGCTCGAAGAGCTTGAAATAAATTATCACCCAATCATTTCACTTTCCTGACGCTAACTAACCAATCAGATTGCTTGATTCCCATAACCTATACTTAACCATACAAAAACTGTAAAAAAATAAATTTTAGCAAGGTTAGAACAATGTACTCCAAAAACCAAAAGCTCGAAGAGCTTGAAATAATTAATCACCCAATCACTTCACTTTCCGTAGGTTCAAAGGAAATAACTCTGTAACAACTCATCCGTAGTTAGAGGTTTATTATGAGGTCATCAGGGGTCACGATACGGGTTAGGTACAAGGGAAGTAACTCTGTCATCCGTCAAATGGTTAGGTTCAGGGGAAGTAACTCTGTAACACCGTAGGTGGAGGTTTATTATGAGTACATCAGAGGCCACGATGAGTACATTAGGGGCTATGATGAGGTCATCAGGGGTCATGATACAGGTCAGGTTCAAGGGAAGTAACAACTCATCTGTAGGTTCAAGGGGAGTAACTCTAACATCATAGGTAGAGGTTTATTATAAGGTCATCAGGGGTCATGATACGGGTTAGGTTCAAGGGAAGTTACTCTGTCATCCGTAGGTTCAAGGGAAGTAACACTGTAACACCGAGATTTATTATGAGGTCATCAGGAATCATGATACATGCGAGGTTTAAGGGAGGTAAGTATCATCCGTAGGTTGGGGGGGGGGGGGGGGAAGTAACTCTCAACTCATCCGTCAAATGGCTAGGTTCAAGGGACGTAACTGTAACAACTCATCTGTAGGTTCGAAGGAAGTAACTCAGTAAACCTCCAGCTACGGATGAGTTCATACAATGAGGTCATTAGAGGTCATGATACGGGTTAGGTTCAAGGGAAGTAACTCTGTCATCCGTCAAACGGTTAGGTTCAAGGGAAGTAACTTTGTAACACCGTAGGTAGATGTTTATTATGAGTACATCAGAGGCCATGATGAGTACATAAGAGGCCATGATGAGGTCAGCGGGGGGGGGGGGGGAGGTCAAGATACAGGTTAGGTTCAAGGGAAGTAACAACTCATCTGTAGGTTCAAGGGAAGTAACTCTGTAACACCATAGGTAGAGGTTTATTATGCGGTCATCAGGGGGCATGATATGGGTTAGATTCAAGGAAAGTAACTCTGTCAGCCGTAGGGTCAAGGGAAGTAGCACTGTAAGACCGAGGTTTATTATTAGGTCATCAGGAGTCATGATACAGGTGAGGTTTAAGGGAAGTAACTCTATCATCCATAGGTTCGAGAGAAGTAACTCTGTAACACCAAGGTTTATTATGAAGTCATCAGGGTAGGTTCGAGGGAAGTAACTCTGTATAACAACTCATCCCAGGTTTATTACGAGGTCATTAGGGGTCACGATACGGGTTCGGTTCAGGGGAAAAGTAAAAGGTTCAATGGAAGTAACTCTCTTACACCAAAGTTTATTATGGGTACATCAGAGGCCATGATGAGTATATTAGAGGGCATGATGGGGTCACCAGGGGTCATGGTACAGGTTAGGTTCAAGAGAAGTAACAACTCATCTGTAGGTTCAAGGGAAGTAACTCTGTAACCCCATAGGTAGAGGTTTATTATGAGGTCATCAGGGGTCATGATACGGGTTAGGTTCACGGGAAGTAACTCTGTCATCCGTAGGTTCAAGGAAAGTAACACTGTAACCCCGAGGTTTATTATTAGGTCATCAGGAGTCATGATACAGGTGAGGTTTAAGGGAAGTAACTCTATCATCCATAGGTTCGAAAGAAGTAACTCTGTAACACCAAGGTTTGAAGTCATCAGGGTAGGTTCGAGGGAAGTAACTCTGGATAACAACTTATCCCAGTTTTATTGTGAGGTCATCAGGGGTCACGATACGGGTTAGGTTCGAGGGAAAAGTAACAGGTTCGAGGAAAGTAACTCTTTAACACCAAGGTTTATTATGAAGTCATCAGGGTAGGTTCGAGGGAAGTAACTCTGTATAACAACATATCCGAGGTTTATTATGAGGTCATCAGGGGTCACGATACGGGTTAGATTCGAAGAAAAAGTAACTCTGTAACAACTCATCCGTCAATTTTTTTTTTATTTTCTGAGATCTCTCTCTATGGGAATGAGGGAGACCTTATTTTTTTTTTTGAAAAAAACACTTTTATGATTGTTTTTTTTATCCATTATAAGACATGTCTACATTCACGAGTCTTATCGAGCATATTTCCACTGGAATATTTATAATAAAGATTTTTTTGTAACTTTTTCATTCGATAATCATGCGGAGATATATCTTTTGAAATAGATTGCCTTTTTGAAGTTCATTATCACGGTATTATTCTCACAAAAAAGATTCCATTTTTTATTACTAATTTTTGTTGATGACCACTAAGGCAAAAAAATATATATATATAAAGTATAATTCGTTGTATTTTTTGTTCCTTTTTGTAAAAAAAAAAAAAAGAAACAAAAAATACAAAAAAAAAAGAATTAATAACAGAAAAAAAAAATAATAATGTAATTAATAGGTTCAAGAGAAGTAACTCTGGAAGGTAAAAATTTTCATCATTTTTATCTTCCAGAGGAACTTCGAATTCTCTTCCACTCACGAAAACCCATTGATCTTTTCCCTCTTCACGTTTGGTTTCTGCAATCTTTCGCTTGGAACGTTTGACAGAAGGTTATGGAGCTCTCTTCACGAACATTAAATTTCCTTGACCCGCGTGCTGGTTTCAAGATGTTTCGTTGTAGAAAATGTGTTTTCGCGTGATTTTTCGAACGCGTATTTCTTTTCGAAAGCATTGTCGATCACGTTGTCTTCTTTGAAATATTGTATTAATTTTCTGTTGTTGTTCACTGTTTTTTTTATTGTTTATTATTGTTTTTTTATATGTAAAAAAAATGGATTTAATCATAGATTTTTTTGAATTTTTTTATTGAGTTGTCTCCTCTGCATCACAAAAAATGATTATATATATATATTTCAACCACTGAAGTGGCGGCTTCGGGATTATTGATTTTCGTCTTGAAATTGATCCTATCCCTCATCTGCACAATGAGAGGCGTACTGAAGACGCTGGTGTTCGAGTGTTGAAATGTTTTTGATTAACATGATCAATTATATTAAGCATGAGATGAAGGTTATCAGCAATTGTTCTCCCAGAAACAGAACAGGTCTGATCCGGGTAAGCAATATACTGTAACACTTTGCGCAATCGTAAGGACAATACTTTTGTAAGGATTTTATAATCTACATTAGGTAGGGATACGGGCTTCCAGATTTTCAAATCCTCGGCATTATCCCTATCTTTTACACAGTCGAGTAATAAAACCTAATCTTTGAGACTCTGACAGATTTTACCAGAGATAAAACAGCAGGGGAGGGTGGGAGAGTGGAAAGGGAGAGGGAAGTTGATAGTTAGAGGGAGGGGAGGGTGAGAAAAGGGGAAGGGGAAGGGGAGGGGAGGGTGAGGATTAGGGAAAGGGGAGGGGAAGGGAGGACCCCAGATGTGTATTCCATACAAAGACGTTTCTTACAGTCATTATGTTTGCTTAAAACATTAAGCAAACAGCAAGAGAAAAAAAAAATTCATAAAGTTATAAACCGTTTCCAAATCTGATGACGATTATTATTTAATTTATAATTTTTTGTTGTTTTCTTTCTTCTTAGCTTTTCAAAAAAACAAAAACCTGAGAAGTAGAAAGAAGATGTCCTAAAAACATGTTTGGAATGAAAAAAATGTTGCCAGAGTGCCTCCAGGATTGTCTATGGGGGAAAATCAGTGCTAAGAGGTGATGACACTATGGCGAACTAAGATAAAACTCTCCATACACATTGTTCGTCAGATGAGGTTAATACCTCTTGAATTGAGTAATAATAATAAAAAAGTCTTCACGAAAAAAGACTCGAGTGAGGGAATGGAATAGAGCTGCCCCCTTGAGAACGCGTAATAAAACCCTAACCTATCAGTCTTAACAACAACACTATTATCAGTTAAAAAAAACTGATTTTTTTTTAAAATTGGTATGTTATCAATTATATTATTATTTTTATTTTCTATTATTAATTTTTATTCTATATAAATAAATATTTTTTTTGTTATTTTTTGTTTCTTTTTTTTTTTTTACAAAAAGGAACAAAAAATACAACGAATTATACTTTATATTATTTATTTTTTTTTGACTTCGTGATCGTCAACAAAAATTAGTAATAACAAATGGGGTCTTTTTTGTGAGAATAATACCGTGATAATGAACTTCAAAAATGCAGTCTATTTCAAAAGATGTGTCTCTGCATGATTATTGAATGAAAAAGTTAAAAACAAATCTTTATTATAAGTATTCCAGTGGAAATATGCTCGATAAGACTCGGGAATATAGACATATCATATAATGGATAAAAAAGCAATCAGAAAAGTGTTCCCCCCCCCCCCCCCCCCCCCCCCACCCACACTCCCAAAAAGTCTTCCTCATTCCCATAGAGAGAGATCTCAGAAAATAAAAAAAATGATAGATGAGTTGTTACAGAGTTTCCTTCGAACCTAACACGTATCGTGACCCGTAATGACCTCATAATAAACCTCGGATGAGTTGTTATACAGAGTTACTTCCCTCGACCCTACCATGATGACTTCATAATAAACCTTGTTGTTACAGAGTTACTTCTCTCGAACCTATGGATGATAGAGTTACTTCCCTTAAACCTCACCTGTATCATGACTCCTGATGACCTAATAATAAACCTCGGTGTTACAGTGTTACTTCCCTTGACCCTACGGATGACAGAGTTACTTCCCTTGAACCTAACCCGTACCATGACCCCTGATGACCTCATAATAAACCTCTACCTATGGTGTTACAGAGTTACTTCCCTTGAATCTACAGATGAGTTGTTACTTCCCTTGAACCTAACCTGTATCATGACCCCCTGATGACCTCATCATGCCCTCTAATATACTCATCATGGCCTCTGATGTACTCATAATAAAACTTGGTGTTACAGAGTTACTTCCCTTGAACCTCTTGCTTTTCCCCTGAACCTAATCCGTATCATGACCTCTGATGACCTCATAATAAACCTGGGATGAATTGTTATACAGAGTTACTTCCCTCGAACCTATCCTGATGACTTCATAATAAACCTTGGTGTTACACAGTTACTTCTATCGAACCTATGGATGATAGAGTTACTTCCCTTAAACCTCACCTGTATCATGACTCCTGATGACCTATTAATAAACCTCGGTCTTACAGTGTTACTTCCCTTGAACCTACGAATGACAGAGTTACTTCCCTTGAAACTAACCCGCATCATGACCCCTGATGACCTCGTAATAAAACTCTACATATGGTGTTACAGAGTTACTTCCCTTGAACCTGCAGATGAGTTGTTACTTCCCTTGAACCTAACATGTATCATGACCCCCCTGATGACCTCATCATGGCCTCTGATGTACTCATAATAAACATCTACCTACGGTGTTACAGAGTTACATCCATTGAACCTAACCCGTATCATGACCTTTTATGGCCTCATAGTGAACCTCCACCTACGGATGAGTTGTTACAGAGTTACTTCCTTTGAACCTACGGATGAGTTGTTACAGAGTTACTTCCCTTGAATCTAACCATTTGACGGATGAGTTGAGAGTTACTTCCCCCGAACCTACGGATGATGGTGTTACAGTGTTACTTCCCTTGAACCTACAGATGAGTTGTTACTTCCCTTGAACCTAACCTGTATCATGACCCCTGATGACCTCATCATAGCCACTAATGTACTCATCATGGCCTCTGATGTGCTCATAATAAACCTCTACCTACGGTGTTACAGAGTTATTTCCCCTGAACCTAACCATTTGACGGATGACAGCGTTATTTTCCTTGTACCTAACCCGTATCATGACCCCTGATGACCTCATAATAAACCTCTACCTACGGATCAGTTGTTGCAGAGTTATTTCCTTTGAACCTACGGATGAGTTGTTACGGAGTTACTTCCATTGAACCTAACTGGGGAAAACGCTTCATTCCGTCCATCGAAAGCAATTCCAAGGTGAATCCTTATTTTCTAACCCCTAAAATTCGCGTGTTCGAGACTAGTACGAATTACTGGCACACTTCAAGACAGGCAACATTCATAAGTTTCAAGGTTTGATGTGTCTCAATAACAATGGTGAAAATTTAGATTTTAAATTCTCATTATCACGAAACAGGTGAAATATATCTCTCTGAGACGACTCCCCATTTTTTTCTTAGTCGGACACGGTTGTTGGCAGTGAGTAGACTTCCAGTCGGTTGCCATATTTGTGATAGAATAAAATACGGGGAATCCTTCATTTTCAATTATCTATCATTCGGATGACGAGTTCAGGTTCATCTACCAATGGGATGATGGTGAGGTCAAATTCGATGCGGTATAGTACAAGTATGGTGATGGGAAGGAATTTATGTTTTGTGTTGAAGGTAATACAAATCGTAAATTTAAAATATTCAAGAGGTCCTGAAGCTCTAATACCGTATTGTATGATTAGTGTGGTGAAATTTAGAATATAGCGACAATCGTAGTTAGAAAATGAGTCGTTTTCATTCGATATATTTGACCAATTGTTTTGAACGACTCCTCAGTCAACTTTCTGTCAACGCCCGTGTCCGACCAAGAGAAAAAAAAGGGAGTCGTTCCCGAGAAATATTTCACCCGTTTTAATGTTAAAAAATATTTAACTGAGCAAGTGTTATATCAACGTAAAGCTTAATGTCTTGGCTGCTAGATGACATCAATATCGCGACTACAAATTCACGAGTTTGTTTTTTTCTGCGAGTTTGAATAAGACAGGTCGAAATATTGCAAGCCAGGAAGTTGCGTACCTTTTCTCTCGTCTATACATCATCATGGAAAAAATACATCATTTCTAAACAAAAAAGCGTCTGATACACTATGATCTTTGCACGTGTTGAACACCTGTGATAAATATCGCAGTAAACGGTGTAATGCTTCCTTAGCAGGTGGTTAAAAAAGAGCTTTTTTTCTCATTTTCATTCAGTCATACGCTGGCACATGGCAAACACTATTTTGTTGTTGTTGCTGTATTTTTACAACGCCACCTATCTTAAAATATTTTAACTCCTGTTGTAAAAAAATAATAAAAAAACTTCTCCACACGTGCGTCTAGAGTGTTTAAAAATCTTTTTCTAACACGTGACAAATGGTTTTACTTGAATTAATTTAATCAAGGTGTATACTCGTTCAGTTATGTGATGCTTTTGATAGTCATTTTTCCTAAAAAAATAGTTTGTCTGGATTGATACTTTTCGGAAATCGTGCCGTGTTAAAAGATCAACTTATAATTTTATTGACAAATCTTTTATTATTGAATGAAACACCTCACAGCGTGCCTTGTTAAACAGGTGAGTGTATCGCTAATTAGCATAAGAATCATATATTGAAAACATACTTCCGTGTTTGAACACAAACATCAAAATGAATGATACATCAGATTCAAGTTGTTTTTTTTTCAATTTATGTCGCATAACTACCTTTCATGACACTTTCGATTTCAAGATGGTCACAACTCCACCGTTAGAGGAAGGGAAAAAATATGATTTTCATAATCTCCTTGTCGATACCTTTAATTTGATAGGTCACATGACTATCTTCTCGAAACTTTTGATTTTCTGATGGGCGTGACCCCACCCCCACGTAAAATGAAAAACATGTCATTTCTGTAATGTACTCATCGAGCCCTTCAAATAGATACCTCACATGCCTGGCTTTGAAAAAAAGGAAGACGTCTTTCGGCTCTGGTCGTGACCCCACCCCACAACGAGGGTTAAAAATATGATCTTCTTAATCTACTCGACGATACCTTCAATTTGATAGATCATATGACTATCTTCTCGAAACTTTCGATTTTCTGATGGGCGTGACCCCCACCCCCACATAAAATGAAAAACATGTCATTTCTGTAATGTACTCATCGAGCCCTTCAAATAGATACCTCACATGCCTGGCTTTGTAAAAAAGAAGACGTTTTTCGGCTCTGGTCGTGATCCCACCCACGACGAGGGTCAAAATAATGATCTTAATCTAGTCGTCGATACCTTCAATTTGATAGGTCACATGACTACCTTCTCGAAACTTTCGATTTTCTGATGGGCGTGAACCCCACCCCCACGTAAAATGAAAAAATGTCATTTTTGTAATGTACTCTAGTCCTTCAAATTGATACCTCACATGCCTGGCTTTGTAAAAAGGAAGACGTTTTTCGGTTCTGGTCGTGACCCCACCCCAGGACGAGGGTTAAAATTATGATCTTCTTAATCTAGTCGTCGATACCTTCACTTTGATGGGTCATATGACTTCCTTCTCGAAACTTTCGATTTTCTGATGGGCGTGACCCCCACCCCTACGTAAAATGAAAAAATGTAATTTTTGTAATGTGCTCATCGAGCCCTTCAAATTGATACCTCACATGCCTGGCTTTGTAAAAAGGAAGACATTTTTTTGGCTCTAGTCGTGACCCCACCCCACGACGAGGGTTAAAAATATTATTTTTCGTAATCTTCTTGAATAATCCGGTGATAAGAATCGAATAGGACTTCTTTGTAATAAGGGGAGATAACTTTGTATGATTAAGTACAGGTTATGGGAATCAAGCAATCTGATTGGTTAGTTATTTATTTATTTATTGGTGTTTAAGGTCACATATTTATGTACAATGGCTAATCATGACCGTGACAGTTTTACGGGTGGAGGAAGCCGGAGTACCCGGGGAGAACCACCGAGCAACGGCGAGCAACTGTGAGCTCCCCAACATACTAACTCCACACAAGCAGGGTTAGCATTGGTTGAAGACAAGTGCACCATCGACGTGCAGTACGCCTTAGTACACAACGCCACCGTGCCCCCACGCGGGCAATGGAGATGAAGTATCTTGCCCAAGGACACAACGCGGTTGCCGCAGGTGGGATTCGAACCGAGGACCTCTCGGCTTGCAGCCTGCACCTCTACCTACTGAGCCACCGCGCTCCCAATTGGTTAGTTAGCGTCAGTTAAGTGTAGTGATTGGGTGATTACTTATTTCAAGCTCTTCGAGCTTTTGGTTTTTTGAGAAAAATCTAGGAGATAACTCTGCATGATTGAGTACATCGATTTGGACTTTTTTTGGACGTTTTCCCGTGGGACATCGCGGTGTGCTCGAATCCGCTTTGGCGGTGAGCTCGAATTCGCTTTCACCCTCCAATAAATTCACCGCCCGATTTGGGAATCTGCGTTGGATCATTGGTGTTTCACCCGCATCTGTGGTGTTTTTCGAAAAAATTCACCTAAATGGCGGGAAAGTGTTACCTCTGCGAAAAGGTGAGTGTTATCCCGAGAACGGTCGTCATCAAAAGTTACGAGCGCACCTAAAAGTGAATTTTTAAGAGGGGGAATTTTATAGAGTTTGTTAAAATTCCGTTGAAATTTAGTCGGATCCACATTGATCGTTAGAGAAATTGAACGTTAAACCCACGATGCCTCGTCTACCGCAAACACTGTAAAAAACAGATGGGAGGTCAAGTTTTGATGACAAATGAATACCGATAGGAAAATTTAATGAATACATGAAAAACGGTTTGCAAACACAACTGATAGTGAAATTCGAAGAATAAAAGGCTGGGGTAATAAATACATTACGTGACTTTTAGATAGCGAATACGGTGTCACATGTGGCTCCGCAAAAACAATATTAGGCTCGGTTAAAGCCTCGCCTAATATCCTTCTCACTTCTCGTGTCACACGGTATCCGTCAACTAAACGTCCCGTAACTTACAGTATGTATACGTAGGGAACTATATGTCAATAAGTAAAGGATGTATGTTCTTGTTTGTTGATTCTTTTTGTACTTGAAGATATTTTGTTTTTTGTGGGTTTATAGCAGAAAGATGACTTAGGCGAACAATTGAGGATGATGTCGAAGTTAGAATCCTGGATTCATAGAATGTGGCAAGCGTGAGTTTTGCCATTCGTTGATAATAATAATAATTAATGCTTTATCCTATTGGCTGATTTGTTGCAGTTCTTTATTGGGCAGCCCTACAGTAACACCCCCACCCCTACCTCGCAATCTAGGCATTCCTAATAATACTTCTTCCTACTAATCTTCCAGTATTCGGACACAACGTGCTTTTGTTTTTTATATAACTGGCGCTTTCTCAAACAGTATATATACATCTGGAACTTATGTAACCACAAAATCTTCCCCCCCCCCCCCATGAAATGTTTCATGACCGTAAAGTTGCTGTTACTGATTATATTATGTTTTAATGATTGCTAAATCTTGCAGAACATTTCATCCAGTAAAACATGATGTTTCTGGTTGATAGCGTTCCCCAAACACATCCCCTCGTCCACGCGAAGCATGTTTCCCGCGATTGTCACAAAAACAATATCATCCATATGCAAATTCCGTGTATAAAACAAGAAAATTTGTAACTTCTTTTGCCAATAAATGTTGACATGGTAAGGTGGAGACTGTCAGAGGCACTAAGATGGCAAATCGTTGGCATGAATGAAAGAGAAATGTCCTTCTAAGCTATTGTAAGGCAACTTGGCTATATTCATTCTGTCATCAGCAGACCTGTCCGCAAAATATCAACAAACCTACTATGTTACGGACCGGCCAAGGTTTGGACAACCACAAAAGACCTCTCATCAAAAAAGATCGGAGTCTGGCACGCCTCCTTAGGCTAGAACCCTTTGCTTCAAGTGGGATTGTGAAACAACCTTGACTCCCCAACAAGCATTTGTGCAACTTGACTGTCCGAAGCCGTCTCAAAGCACTGGGTATGAAGTCCAGAAGAGTCATCAAACGTCCAGCTCTGTCCAGTTAGCATCAAAAACGACGTTTGGAGTGGGATATGACGCGACAACTTTGGAATCCCAGGACATGGAGAAGAGTACGTTGGTCAAACGAGGGTAGGTTCCTGCCTCACGCAACAGTTGGTCGCATGAGAGTGTGGAGGCATAGAAATACTGCTTACGTGCCCAGGAACATCAGACCTACTGAGGGAGGACCAGTAAGTATCTGGGGATGCTTCTCTCGTGATTGTAGGTTTGATATGGTGACTTACGTGAAAATCTCAAAGGTCATCTGTATATCCGGGACATTCTTAATCCAGTTGTCGTGCCTCACTTTGACAACCACCCGTTGGCTACTCTCCCTGCATTCATGGACGACAATGCAAGGCCACATCATTCCCACGCTGTAAGAGCGTTCCTTCAGAACAACGCTATTACAACACTACCTACAAAATGAGCCCCGATCGCAATCCCTTAGAACACATCTGGGACATTCTTGGACGTCGATGCAAGCAAGGGATCCGCCTGTACAGAATTTGACCGATTTGGAAGCTGCATTGCACGAGGAATAGCAGCAGCTGTCTCTGGTCGGTATCAGAAGGCTCACTGGTAGCATTAGGAGGAGGGTGCAGGCTGTCATCTGGGTACGTTGTGCATACACTCGCTACTGACGTCAGACACTGCTATTGTGTTCATATAATTACCGATATTGTTTCATCATGGACCGTTCCAGCACTATACTTGTCGAGAGAACATTTTTCCATCAAAAGTATTAGTGACAGATATTTGGAACTAGCGCCATTAAAATACTGTATATTTTCATCATTGTGTTGTCTTTCATTTGTCAATAGACCATTCTTTCCGCAAACAATCACTTTTGGCCATCTGAAAGATAGCATGAAAGTAATGACAGTTTCTATTAACACCACTGTGAAAAACATGGGATGCTTAATTAAGTTTCAGGTGTAAATATGGTATAAAATTGCTGAATCAGGGACTTTCCTCTTAAGTTCATCCTACAGAAAGACGAATAGTCTAGTTGTGCAGCAGTTAATTCGGGCTTTTCGAAAAGAAGGATCCCTAATGAAAACACCTCTTTTTGAATGTGAAAGCAATATTTCAGCAAATGGTCCCTAGGCTTAAACATTTTGTACTAGACATGTCGAAAAACTTCTTTTTGCATTTGGCATATTTAACCCGGCGCATAGCCAGGAGTCTATAATGTGGGGTGTCCTGGCCAATTTTGAGACGGCCGAATGTGATTTTTGAAATGTTGTCTTGTGTTACATTGGATCGATGTTTTAGGAGAGCAGTGAACATTTTATGGTGCAAGCTCCCCCCTACAGCAGCCCCCCCCCCCCCCCCCAACTACGTTACTGTATTATAGGAAAACAGAACTCAGTAAATGTTTCTCTGAGAAAAGTAACCTGAAAGTCCAGTTTAAAATTTACGGTTAGACCCTTTTTTTCCTTTCCTTAACCACTTGGATATACCAATGAATATATCATTTGCAAATCCAAGCAACATTTGGCAAAGAATCCCACTTCTGTCGCTTTGGTCCGTTTTTTCTACTTCACCCATCTTCCATCCCGAAGGATAGTATGTCACTGTACATTTACTGATATACGATTGTAACTTTTATCCTACTGGGCCGAACTATGCTTGCCTTGAATAGTTGCGCCTTTCTTATCCGGCCGCCTTGGGAAATTTTTTTTATTCAACACTTTGGAGACCTACCCATTTAAAATATGCATATTTCTTGGTAAATTGTTTCTAGAAAATAATATCATGCGTAATGTGCAACTAACTAAAACATATCATGGCCTATGAATAAATACATGTTGGTGATATCTGTTTATTGTCGTTTACCCATGATTTAATTATATTTTAGTCGAAAAAGTGCCGAAAATGACGCGAAATCGTGTTTCTGATATTTCGTTTCAAAAATATCAAGTCACATTCAAAGCATTTTCTCTGGAAATTGTAGATTGTTGATATTTAGATCTTAAAAGATAGAAGTGGATATAGTGGATAAGGAACAATGGACTTGAACAAGTTTTCTGAATATATTTGGGGGGTCCATTGGTAATAATCTACCCGTACCCCTATTTCTGTTTTTTTTTTTTTAAATAATTTTTAATTTTCCCACAAAGTTGTCGAAACCAAACTATGTTATTGTAATCTTATTGCAAACATGTAATTTACATTGATTACATTGTGCAATACACCATTTTACAATATTCGCTGATCACTCCGGAAAAAAATCACTTGAACAATTAACAAATATTTCATAATTTTGTGATTTTAGTGAGGAATTTGAATAATACAGAATATCGTAGTCCTATCTAAGTAGGTGTTGTGAAACCAAATGAAACATTAAATAAGACAGTTCGCATTAGCACTGTCTGGCAGCATTAGAATTGATTTTTTTTAAATTTTAATTTTTAAATTTTTTTTTTTTAAATTTTTTTTTTGTTTGCTTTTTAAAATAGTTTTATATATATGTTTTTGCTTGTATATCTTACGTATATCCAAATGCAGTGTATTCCTGATATACACTTATTTTGTCCGTCCTTTTGTGTGTTCATGCATCGTTGTGTACAGACTCATACATGTCTGTTCGTTGCAGCACTCAATATTTCCTTGACACGGACAAAATATTGTACATGCTAGTTTAGAAGCACTACAGCTGCACCTAGCTGTTCGGCATGACTGTTGACTAGAACAGGAACATCGTATCATGCGCAAAACGGTATCCGGTGACAATGATACACCTGTTGGGACAGTCACGGGTAATAACGACTTTGTGTTATCATCCTTGGTGAAACCGAAGTCTGTGGTGTTCATGTTAGGTGGATCTAGATTTACAGCATCCCTCCAGATACGTGCTTGCAAATGAGCCCTCTTTACATTTTCGGAAAATACCGCGTTGCTTCGAGGTAGACTGTTAAGACTGGGTACGTTCGTTGTACTCTTTTTCCCTATCTTTGATGTCCATACACTAACTCGTGCATCGGACATTGTGTTTGATGCCTTGCACCCATAACAAGCACACATGAATCTGATGGCCTGTTCTAAGACATCAGCTCATGGAGCATCTATGTCACCAAGAGATGACAACGATTCCAAGCCAGTTTCCAAAACTTTGATGACACGACCCTTTCCAATGCCAAAGCACCCAGCAACAGTATCACGGCCTGAAAGGGCATGCGCTGCAAGAATGTCTGGAATGATTCCTTTATGTTTCTCAACCGTAGCTCGGATATCAACCACCGATCTATCCGTTATAGAGGATGTTATGAACATATCTGAGGTCAACTTATATTTCAAATAATGATACAAAAGAAGAGTATACACATCTACATCATCAGCCAGAACAGTCACTTGTCCATTCGTCTCAGTTACAACATTGACAGCCTGTTGGACGATTATATTGTCCGCTTCTTCGTGGCTTGTCGACATGTCCCGTCGATCTATAACAACACCGTTGTTGATCTCTATGGGTGCTGCATGTTGTCCAGTAATGAACAGTTTGTGTTTTACTGTATTATCACTAGCGAATAACTGGTCGCATCGGAATTGTTGAACAATAATATCAATCAACTGTTTCTCTTTTGTTTTCGGTTACAGTAAGTGTCAGTTTCTGTGTAGGCTATGGTGATTTTATCTTCAACTTGCATTTGCGACAGCAGCTGTCACCACTCCTATTTGCCCTTGTCCCGCACTTGGTACTATAATCATTGTACCTACCGAACACAAGATATGTGTCACCATGCCAGAGAATTTGCTCAACACGATCTTGGAATTTCTGGACGAAATCTCTTACAATTGGTGGGCACATTTTATTTGATGCTGGCCAGTGCGGTATCCACAAAAGTGTACAACCATCTATGATTGTGCTGTGTGAGCTGTCATGTTTAGTGTTTCGTGCCGAAACAGTTACCGCAGTTTGGTTTTTGAGAACGGACTTGGACTTTGAGATACGCATATCCCCGTTGTCGTGGAATAATGCAGTGGGAACTGGCGACAATTCATGTGACAGTATATCCTTGATCTCAACGTCGCGTAAACTGGGTTGGAGGCCCATTACTCTCGAGTAAATCAAATCACTATCGAACACTCGAGTGTCACCAAATTTAATTGACTTAATCATCGATGACATTGTGACAACAGGCATAGATATGGTATCATAGAATCCAGTGGGTAACCCTGCCTCGAATGTATGCATTTGTCGGAGACCAGGGGCTATTGCGTCGTCCACATGGACAGCTGGGGGAGCAATCCTTCCAGTCACAATATTCACCATGTCTTCAGGGTGTTGCTCAGGGTCCATTGGGTTTATAACCAGCTCCAGTTTCTGTCTGATACCTTCGCGGTCCAATCGATCAGATATTCGAGCTTTTGATTTTTCATTGCGGTGTTACTGAACACGTCGTGATTGAGTATCAGATTCCCTCAATTGAGATATGTTATGTAATAGTTTTCCACAAGCATGAAGGCTGAGAGCTCAAATCGTCAATGTTTCTGGCTTCAACGTAATGCCAATGATGTCAGACTTCCCATGACCATAGCGCATGAACGTTGTTTCTATATACACGTCGCTCCAGATCCCATTCCACACGCCATCCAAATGTCTCATTACATGGGAACCTTTCAGAAATTGGTGAAGAATATCTGGCGATAGCCGCTCCATTTCTCTCAGGTAGTATAAACCATATCTGGCATAATTGACATGACCTGACGCAAAGAAATAAGGCATCATTTGCTTCCCTGCTACCAGGTGAAGTGGCCAAACCCCCACCCCCCCCCCCTCGTTCAGCACTGTCGTATTGCATTATGATGAACACTGGTTTAATGAAGCAGTCCACCCACATCCTGGTTGTTCGACTCTTTCCAGACAGATCTGTCAACTTATCACCCAAATCATCAAGACACTCGAAATTCTCGTCATCGAAAACATTTCTGAGCAATTCCTCAGTCAATAGCCGGAATGCCCGTATATTCATGGGGAACTTTTTCCCTATCAACATTTTGGCCACTCCACCGAAGAACCTCAGATAATCCCGTATCGGCCATCAATGTACCGATGGCACCAACGAAACTCATCAGCATGTGCATCCCGCCTACCCGCGGTATCATATGACAAAACTTGTCAGGATCAGACCAGAGAACCTGCAGGGAAACTTTGTATAGTTGCTGATCAACCGTGAAGAGTGTGAACTCTTGTCCGGCCAACTGAGTGAGAAATTGCGCCTCCGACATCGCGGTAGCTATAGTTTCGGGATCAGCTGGTGGCATGTCTATCAATTTCAGATATACTGCTTTTGTGGATGGCTCTGGAGACATCCCACTCTCGCGACACGATTTGGTGTTGTAGCAATTAAACTCGGGTCAAGTTCGTCAGCCCTCTGCTTCGCCATGATCATCCGTGCAAGCAGTTTGAGTGGTGGGATGGTTTTCCTGATGTAGTCAGTGGGGGTGACAGGTTTTTTTTACCATTGAACTTGGTCGTTTCTAAACAATAGTCTATGGTTTGGGTCATTGCTATTTTTTTAATTATCGGTATCTTTGGCGAAATAAGCCCGGTTGCATTGCCAGATTGTGTCATTAAGACTGCTAGTGAATGTGTGCTTTGTTTGCCATTTTGTGACGAAATGTCAGCATCAAAGTTATCAGCAACGAATTGTATCATACCATCAGAGGCATCAGATATACCAGAACAATTCGTGTTCGTTATTGTTGAACAGCTGCCGACTTTTTGAATCGTAAAAGTTCATCGTACGTACAAGAAATACCAAAGTCACTCATTGCTTTTATTAACTCTTTGGAGTCGCGTAGCATAACAGCCAAAACTATGTGTAATGATGTGGCTACACCTTTAAAGGCTGACGTTACAATGTTGCATATTAACTTAGCAGGGGGAGGGTGTTGTCAAGTTTGGGGGATAATCGACCAAGGAAATCGAGGATTGATTGGCTGGAATACCCAACAACAGCTGCCTCATCTAACCTGGAGACATAACAACTTGTATCTATTTGGATGGAGTCGATTTCTTTGGAATTTGTATCCTTCATTATTTTCATGGCGGCTATAGTTTCATCGCCGATCTCATTAACAACTCTCAGAACAGAACCGACACGCCCACGCATCACAAGAATGGTCGCGATCGATGAAGAACGCAGCACCAAAAGTTCATCTTCAAATATTTCTGATAGTTTAGAAACAATCAGCCGGCGCGATAATGTGTCCCCTCCGTGTTGGATATACTTGCGGTGTGTATCAACAGAGCTCCGACTCAGAGAGTTGTCATCCTTCGTGAAATCCACTACTGCTTGGAGGTGTGATTCCAGGTCAGGTGATGAAGTAGATGTCTCGGCAACTTTAGCCGCCGCGCTTACAGTGCGATCGGCCATGAAGGTTTGTCGACAATCAGAATGGTAGCGAGCATCGTCAGCATGTAAATCACTCAATGTCCCACTGATTCTAACCCTGACTGCTTCAGCCCATTCGTCACCACGTTCATCACATAAATGACCTCTTTTGGTGATAAACCACCACCTGACTGTTGTATTTGCATGAAAACATAAGCTGGCCTCAAATGCGAAGGATGGCGTGGGTCTTTATCAACTTTGCATTCATTTGCACAAAACAGACAATCTTGTTTGAAACTGAATAAACTAACATCGGAGCTTCTGGTTTACTATTGCGCCTTTTCATTGCACATTTCACCGTGCGAGGATGCAGATATTTACTGATACAGTCTCTGTGTGCATCTAATACAATGTTTGTATCACCTTCGAGACGCAATCGCAATGCATTGTGAAGACCATCACCATATATTTCACTGTTACTAATGATCTTTTTTACTCTTGTCGTCAAGACTTTAATAAAACGGCATTAGGAATTTGGAGAATTGTACACATCTTCGAAAAAACACCTCGCCATAATGATCGATTCCCGATGAACTCTGGGTAAATGGGAGACACATAAGAAAACAGACACTTAAAACCGACAATTCGATAATAAGCGACACCACATACGAATAAGATATGACAACAAATGTAATGAAGTATTGAGAATCACTATACACATATAATAAGAATCAATCAATGACTGAGCAGAAATGGAAACGCCGATAAAGGAAGAAGCACGTGTTCGCAAATAGAGTGATTATGCTTCACTGACTGCCTGGGTCCGATAGAACGCGTTATACAGCAGCGTGTGCACACAGCTAAAACAACGCTCTTTATTTGTTGTTGTGTATAGGGTAACAATCAAATAGTTAGGCTTCGGCAACTTTTTGGGAAAATTAAGAAAAAAACAGAAATAGGGGGAGGGGTACATAAATAACTATGGACCCCTCAAATGTGTTCAGAAAACGTGTTTAAGTCCACTGTCCCTTAACCAGTATACCCACACCTATATTTTAAGATCTTAATATCAACAATCTACCAACAATTTCCAGAGTAAATGCTTTGAAAGTGACTTGATATTTTTGAAACGTAATATCAGAAACACCATTTCGCGCCATTTTTCGACTGAAAAATGATTAAATCATAGGTAAACGACGATAAATAGACATCACCAACATGTATTTATTCATAGGTCATGATATTTTTCAGTTCATTGCACAATACGTATGATATTATTGTCCAGCAACAATTTACCCAGAAATATGCATATTTTAAATGGGTAGGTCTCCAAAGTGTTAAATAAAAAAAATTCCCCAAGGGTGTCAGCTGGTCACCCGGTTGATTCCTCAAAGGGACACCCCAGACAACCAGCATCCACTAAGAAAAACCTTTATACGCCAAAACATGCATTAGTGACTAGGCTGCCGGACTATTCCACTATTATCGAGTTTCTGCCGCCTCTGAAAAAAGCATTTGCCAAAAAAAAAAAGAATCAGAGTTAAATACTAATATCTGGATGTTTTGCCGAATTTATTATGTAACAACTACAAATGTAGTTTATGAACCCGAGCGGCCACTTTTACGTCCAGGAACATGATACGTCATAATTTCATTAAATAGCACGGATGCTAAGTGCATGTGCGTAGTAGGCCAATCAGTTTGTTTAACGTGCAACACCAAGGCTGCAAGTTGAAAACATTAATTGGTCTACCCCTAAATAATCAACATGGACGCTTCCAGTTGTTGTTGTTGAACTGATATGGAAGATACCACCAGTGTTCAAAGGGCTAAGATAATACTGAAAAAACAGTGAACTAAAATACTAAAATTTGAACAATGTTTACATTGTTTCAGTTCTTTCTGTCTTTTTTCGTTTTCATGCGACATATGGGTGCCAAATTTATGTGAGTAAATTCGATGTCAAGCAGGAGGTCTTGGTTTCAGAAAAAGTGAAAGTTTTTACCTGCCGAAGCTCACCGGGAGAGTGAAAGGAAATTTGACATCTTTCAACCCTTCTGGCGATGGTGTTTCTTGGTTGTTTGGTAGAAGGTTAGAATGGAATTGGGTGGTGTAGTGGTCTGACGCAGGAGGCACGTATTTAGGCTGTATCATTGGTTGTTCTGGGTATCAATGGTCAATGGCGAGACACAGTTATTAAAAGTAACTAAAATAACCAAGATGAACTCCAGCATATACCAAATCAAACCCAAGGTGGCTCACTGAAAGCTCCACAGTAGACACAAATATGACTGTTAAGATGAAGCTAATGTAAAGGCGGGCAATGATTGACACACTATTTATTTATTTACCATTTATTTATTGGTGTTTAACCCTTTACCTAACGTGAAAAGCAGACGACACTTGCAAAAAAAATTCTTGAATAACTAATTTTTTTCATTTTTTGTCTCAAAAACATAGGTTATGACCCCTCGTTGGAACGAGCTCGACGAGCTCGTTCCAACGAGGGGTCATAACCTATGTTTTTGAGACAAAAAATGAAAAAAATAGTGAAAATTATTTGGCGATTTTTGAGAATAGCGCTGGCCGGTTTTGGCCGTTACGTTGGGTAAAGGGTTAAGGTCACATATTTCTGCACAATGGCTAATCATGACCATGACAGTTTTACGGGTGGAGGACTCCGGAGTTCCCGAAGAGAACCACCGAGCAACGGCGAGCAACTGTCAGCTCCCCAACATACCAACTCCACACAAACAGGGTTAGCATTGGTTGAAGACAGGTGCACCATCGACGTGCAATACGCCTTAGTACACAACGTCACCACGCCCCCACGTGGGCAATGAGGGTGAAGTGTCTTGCCCAAGGACACAACGCGGTTGCCGCAGGTAGGATTCGAACCGAGGACCTCTCGGCTTCCAGCCTGCACCTCTTCCTACTGAGCCACCGCGCTCCCGATTGACAAAAAATAATAATAATGAAAAAACGATGTCAAATATTTTTAAAATCAAAAGTTTATGAATTTCTTATATCAGTTGATCATTCCTCATATTTATATGTACTTGATATAAAGTGGATAACTTATTATGGGCCTTACTTTCTGCCGAATCAACATGGTGAACAAGGTCCCACTGAGAATGTGCACTTATTCACTAATCTACCTTTTTTATTTTGCAGTATACATATCAGATACAGACGGGGAAAATGTGATATAATTACACTTTAGTGACATTGCACAGGGTAAAAGGCTGCCTTACGCTGAAAACACCGACTATTATAAAGTCAGCAAAGGAGAATTTTAGCCAGTCTCCTGTCACTCCCATTTTTACCTAATATATATATAGAACAAAAGTTTGTCCACACAAATATATCGTATATGAAAAAGATTCTGAAAGATACCAGTTTCTAACAATTCTTTATATGTCTGTATTATTCATTGTTATCCACGTTTACATAGAATACAAAAATGGTCATTTTCACATTATGTACAACAAATTCGGTAAGTACTTTCGACACTTAAAGTCTCATCAGACCGACATTTTAAACTATGATTTTATAACTATAAAGTTTTTGGAAGGTGGGCAACTTGTGGACAATTACGAATCAACACAGAAAACAATTCGTACTATTCAGTAATTGTTAATTTTCTCGAATATCGGTCTCGTGGCGAGTTGTAAATGCAAACTAACATACTGGTTGAGTCAATTGCAACTTTTTTGGGGTTGTTGTGGGGGCACGGTGGCGTTGTGTACTAAGGCGTACTGCACGTCGATGGTGCACTTGTCTTCAACCAATGCTAACCCTGCTTGTGTGGAGTTAGTATGTTGGGGAGCTGGCAGTTGCTCGCCGTTGCTCGGTGGTTCTCTCCGGGTACTCCGGCTTCCCCCACCCGTAAAACTGTCGCGGTCATGATTAGCCATTGTGCATAAATATGTGACCTTAAACACCAATAAATAAATAATATTTGGGGTTGTTGCCGGCCCAGTTGGTATTGTGGCAGAGCATTTATAGCCAGGCGATTGGGTGTCGTAGACTCGGGATCGACTCTATATATATAGTATGGGTTTGATAAATAAGACCTTTTAGACCTTACTACACGAGCTTTCGACTCATCATAGTCTTTGTCAAGTGACAGACACAGTACAAACTGATTAGAGAAAAATATATAACACAGTTGGAGACGTCTGACGTTGGGAATATGCAAACAAGTCTCAGGAATACACACACGAAATGTGGGCATCAGTATGGAAGTCTCAGGAAAAATAAAATTATTATGAATCTTGCATCTCTGTTAAGTCTGGTATTAAGGCTATCAAAAGATGAAAAATATTTGTGTTCAATTATTCTTCTCCGGTGAGTATCTTGTAGATGGCCTTCTAATACTTGAACCCTAATGTATTTTGCCGAATGGTTGTTTGACGTGAAGTGATCTGCTACCGGTAAATCATCGTGATTGTTAATGTTGTGTCGGTGTCCTGTGATTCGCTTGCATTGCGCCTGTGATATTTCGCCGATATAGTGTACACTGGGGCACCGCGCACATGTTATAAGGTACACAATATCGCTCCTACACCATTTAACTTGTCCTCTAGGGATGAAGATGATACCCCCTGGTGTAGTTATTTTGGGGGTCTAACGACACAATCAACAGGAAGGATCATATAGTAGAGCACAGATTTATGGCTGGGGATGCCGGAGTATCCGGTGAAGCCCATTGAATAACGGCGAAAAACTCACGGACTCGAGACATTACTATTTTACCTTCTAGTGGTAGTAGTGATTGTGGTTATACACTCTAAAATCAATAGGCCTAAAACTCAACCCAAATCAACTGGGTTGAGTGAATATGAACCCAGTTTAACTTCACTTTTTGTAATAGTTACATTATCCAATTGTGTTAATATTCACTCAACCCAGTTGATTTGGTTGATTTTTAACCTAAATGATGTTAAAGTATAGTAGTATAAATAATGGATGCAGTGATTTTGATAGGAGTAGGGAGATTAACGATGGTACTGGGAATAGGAGCTGTATAAAGCCGATGACTGCAGTATTCTGCAACATTCTGAATAAAAAATACGCATAACACTCTCAGCATATCACCGTCAAAACGTACGCTACACGTAAGTACCTCATTGAAGGCGACAGGAAATGTTAGCTCACAGTAATTATCTGACCCGCTTGTACTGTTGTTTTGATTCGTGTCCAGGAAAGCCTATGAAAGTGTGCACCACCCACACATGGCCCTCCTGTTCCAATATCTCGATTAAACTTCACTTCTCTGCAATAGTTACATCTCAAATGATCATTTGAAATAAAGAACAGTTTTTGTTAGCAGCCTTGTGTGTATCAACGCTGTAATGTGACGGCGTGCAAAAAGTTGTCCAGCAACCGTGCAAACATTTTACTCGTTTATCAATTATGGTATCATTCAAAGACAACAACCAGTGAATGTTCACTGCTACAACGATATCTTAATTTCAGTGTCTTCAGCACAGACTCTATTCTGCTTAAAAGCACTTCAGTGAAGTTAGAAAAATAAAAGAACGGTGTTTACAGTAGAGCCGTCGTGAACTGGTCTTACTCCATGCGTGGGAAGTGATGTTCACATATTATTTTACCAAGTAATAAAAATCATCAGTAGCAAAATTCTAATCAATGAACCACCGTGTTTTACTTTGTAATCCTTTGATTGAAAAAATGTATATATCAGACATTCTCAGCTCACCGTTTACATTGAAGACCTCATTTAAGCTTTCCATGAAAACAATACATTCACAGGATGCGTTTATTTCTGAGTAGATATTTTATCATGTTCTAGTTGCTCGGAAGTCAAAAAACAGAATTGTCGTCGCGAAATGCTTCGTTTTCTTTCCCCGTGATATGGATATCTTTCAAAACGACTGGTTCCCTGGATTTCAAATGATTACTTGTCTGGAAAATGTCATCATTTTTCACTGAAGCACTGTAAACGAGATAATGTTGATTAGTTTGTAATTCGGTAACATTAAAGAATTTGAGGTTGTTTACTTTTTGTGTACCTGTGTTGAATATTATTAAAATTCATAGACACTAGTTTAAGGTCCGATTTTCATTCAATTGTTATTCTCCACTCCAACGAAGCGGTGTGAAATAATGTAAGAATCCTATGGCAGACTAACAAGCATGCACAGGTTGAACTAGTTTCCCGTTGTATTTATCAACGTTTCATGAAAAATATCATTCCTGTTTTAGTGTAATTTTGTAGCTAAGCGATCTAAATGTACCGGATATCTGAGAGCAATAAGATTGTGTAAGTATAATTCAATTAGCGATATACTTATACTGGGGATATACTATTTTCATTCGTGAAAAAGTAATAATATCAAACAATTTAATAATGGCAATGACGAAAAATACAATATTTACAAGACATCTCTTGAAAGCGATGAGTAATCTGGAGGGATTACGCAGTTCTAGCTGCTAAACTTTTGGCACTTGAGAATCGTTATAGTAGCGTAGCACCAAGATCGGTTTTACAATTTTGAAGCGCAGTTGTTGTGTGTACAATCATTCTTTCTTTTCAATCTACAGTCTTTTTGGCTACATGGTGAACATGATAATCTGTATAGTGTAATACGTACTGACTCACACAAATTACCTGAGCGCTTGTAATACTGACTCATTAACATGACATGAGCACTTGTTGAACTCCAACACAACATCTTCACTCCCATCAATATACATTCATGGACTCCACAATATACTCACCCTAGCACCCTCAACAATACAGCTGTACACACAACCTTACACATACGTACACCTTAACTTCCCTCACATGCCCACTCATACATCCACACACGCAACCCACTGATACATTCCATCAAATGATAACACATCCCACCAAACCATAAACCTAATACATATTATAGATCGAAAACAATCCCCATAAAAACAAATTTGACTATCATAACAGGCAAAAGTGTTTTGTGAAACTGTGCATTCTTGACTATCTGATAAACCTCCTAAAAATCCGGTGGTCGAAATTTATACTTACAATATTTTGGAGGTTAGTATCCATACAAGATGGGCGTAATAAGTAAGGGAGCTAAAGGGCATCTCAGGAATGTTAGCCTGCATTAATTTTCTGAAGTTGTCAGTAAAGTTAACACTAAGGGCATGGGAATTACATATAGAAACTGAAATTTCGAAATATTAGCGAAGTTGTATCATCGATATGCGCGTCATTTTACAAACTTCAGGCATTTTCCTATAGAGTAGTATAAAAATACAGTACAATTTTCCCCCGTCAGTGCAGGGGGTTGGAAAAAAATTGCAAAACACTGATGCCGGGGTGGGTGGGTGGTCAAGGAGGACAAAAAAAAAATTTTCCGATGCTTGCAAATTTTTTCCTCAGACACTTTTGGGCAAAATTGTATACCATAATCAGTGAAGTATCACTCAAGAACCAATAAAAAGACACTCAAGTTATCAGGGGGTACCTACCATGTGTTATATACGATTATAAAACTGTTATTGCAGCTGAGCTATGATTCGGCTTATAGTGATACAATGTATGACATATTGAATAATGCAAGTTAAAATGCATCACTAATTGCAATTATCAAACACTGCACTCTAAGGATTAGTTATCTTGAGGGTGTTCCGTTTGATGAAATTTCTATGTTCACCCTGGTGAGATCGGCTGGCTTAGATGAGGAGCAAAGACAATGATGTGAAGTCAGGAACAGTTACAGATTTCAGCTGCAGGAACAATTCTGTACAACGATTTATCCAGACCTATTGCGAAAACACCAATGACTCTTATTACCATTGTAGGAAGTATGTAACACAAAAACCACTAAACATTGAACCTGATGGAACTGCAGATTTATTTCAAACACATCTGAGAACACAGGTGTTAATAAAATCATGTACCAGACCTTCTAGGGCTGGACTTAAAATAAGTAATAAATCCCCTCCCCAACCCAGCCATGCCCCACCCAAACCTTCGTCAAAAAAATAAACAATTTGTATGATATTTTACAAAGCTCTCTGAACTCGAATACCATATATATTGTTGGTTTCTACAACATGTCTGAACGCCTGGAGAGATAACTATAGGTAAAAAGTTAATGAGATGACATTCAAGAGTGTTAATGAATTACAATAGAACATGCCTAAAGAGACCGATGTCTTTGGAGACCATGTTTTATATGGACATACCTGGACATACCAGCTTTACTCTATATTTGGTTTGCTATGGGAGACCATCTGCCTTAAGAGACCACTTTGGTCTGATAAAACGGATGTTCTTTCAAGACCTGTCCTACTGTACAAGGTTAATCATTCAATACTGTATGATAAACTTGGTTATGGTGC
Source organism: Pictodentalium vernedei (assembly GCA_031216915.1). Lineage (NCBI taxonomy): Eukaryota > Metazoa > Mollusca > Scaphopoda > Dentaliida > Dentaliidae > Pictodentalium > Pictodentalium vernedei. The sequence goes on along the minus strand of CM062296.1, from coordinate 734,144,590 downwards.
AGGATGGTGGGAAGGATGATGCAGAAGCATGTATTTAGTGGGGGTGTGTGATTCAGATAACCCCGGAAAAAATTGTAAAACTGGAACAAAATTACATGGGGTGGGTGGGTGGGTCCTCCGACCGGTCAAAAACAAAAAATCGGTGCCTGCAAATTTTTTCCTACCTCCACCCCCACCGCCCCCATCCCCCCCCCCCCACACCCGGTCAGTGTGTACGTTTGACGATTACTCTCTGTTTAAACACATATAAAAAAACGGCGCTTTCACCATCTTTTGATTTTCTGTAACTTTTGTTCTGTACATAAAATCAGCAGTGTGTGCATCGTGACCAATATTACAGACACTATCCTTTCCATTCATGTAGAAGTCTTGGAGGTAAGATTTGCACATTCATTTTTTTATCTGGGAAGAGTAAAAACTTGCAAATTATTGTATAACACTCTCGCTAAACATGAATCCAAAGAGGACAGCTGCTTAGTTGCTTCTAAGTAGCTTGTCATAAAAAGCCAAGTTTATTCTTATAACTTTTAATAAAAGAGAACAACAGGCAGCTCTGAGAGCTGCCTGTTGTTTTCGCTTTGTAAAAGTAACTATTGTGAACTTCGTTTTATTTTCTACTGATGTCATAGGTGTTTTCTCCACAATTACATACTTCTTAATCGGCCCTTCCTCGCCAGTCTAATAATAGCAGGAGAGATGACTTTATCGAAAGTCCATTTTCATAACGAGATAAGACAGGGACTAATATGGAGTTTCTTTGGGGGAAATGTTCTTGGGTGAAAATAATCTAAAGAAGGAAATGTAATACAATCAAGAGGGGAGCTGGGATTCGGGGAAGTTCAAAATGAAACATTTTAGGTAAGGGATGGGTTGGTCCTTCACTGCTATTCATGCACAGATCAATGTCATTGAAACGTAGTAAAAGTTATAGGATAGATCATGCCCAGTGTTAACGCGGGAAATAGATATTGTGGGAGGAAACGTATGTATACCAAGAGAATCAAAACATTTAGCGGAATTCCTAATTAGATTAACTCTTAGAAGCCGGTATATCAGAATGAATTTATTGAACATGGCATACCGCGAACAACTTACAGTAAACCTATTCAGGCAGACGACACTTGACTAGAAGCACTAGCTCAGTGTTTAATTCTCCCCTAGCCCAAAGATAGCCGAACCGTCACAGCCAGATCACCTGCAGTGTTGCATCACAGGCAAGAAAACTCGACTCTCGGCTTCTTAGAGTAAAAACAACAAACAATGACACATTTTAGGTAAGGGATGGGTTGGTCCTTCACTGGTATTCATGCACAGATCAATGTCATTGAAACTTGGTAAAAGTTATAGCGCAGATCATTTCCAGTGTTAACGCGGGAAATAGATATCGTGGGCAGAAACGTATGTATACCAATCAAAACATTGAGCGGAATTCATAATTAGATTAAACCACAAACTAGTGAACATTCTGTGATGTGATTGATGATATTAAGTATCGTATGTCAAGTAACTCAACAATTATTTATTTTTTAACTGAAATATCTATTGATGTTCCACATTCAATCTCAATCTACCTTTACTCAATAATATCACTCCACTAGTATTTACATGACAACTTTGAACACGTTTATACATGCACGTACACCAGAATTGACCGAGTTTCGTAATATTAGTGATACACACTTTGACCAGCTATCATTGTTATATTTCGCGGTTCCATCCTACGGCCTGAAAGAAATTTCTCATCCCTTTCTGTTTGAAAACAATATTGATTTTATCCAGCCAATAAGGGGTGTAGAAATTGAGCTGCAGTAAAATGCGAAACACCTCACCTAATAGTAGATGGTAATAGTACAGAATACAACGAGGGATTGGAATCAACAACGAGAGTTGGGTAATTTTTTTGTATTTAACATGCGCCGAAGACGCGCGTTAAATGCAGGACAAACTCTCACAAGAATCGTTGATTTTTATCCTATGGATTCTATCGGAGTTTTTTCGGTATTTATACTACGACTGAACTTGAATTACGTGAAACAAAGTGTTATTTTTCAAGAAAAATATCACATTCGCAGGCGTATTTTCTTTCTTGTGTGACACTGATTTGTGTCGAAGCAGTTCATTCACGTCATAACGCCACTCATATTCGTAATGGCCAATCCGTTCTTACATGACATTCTTACCCATAGGCCAAATTTCCTGCGGTTTTCACAATAGGGATATAAAACCGTGGATTACACAGCCATCATCTACCAAAAGAAAGAAATATGCACTGATTGTGGAATGGTGGATTATTTTCCCAAGTTTTTCACATCCTCGATAGTTTAGAATTTTTAGAGTTGCGCGCATCCAAGACGAGAGGAAGGATATGGTGCAAGTCTCAAGTGTCTTGCTCGTGAATACAACGAAAATGCTTCAAAACATTGACCTCCTTACAACTGGAGGAAGGATATTGGGTGAACGTCCCGAGTGTCTTGCTCAAGAATACAACACATATGCTTCAAAACATTGGCCTCCATACAACAGGATTGCCGGAACTCTTATTGGCTACACATAGAAGAGTGTCTCGCCTGCCGCCATCCTAGGAGTGGAATTGTTGCTATAAATAGACAATGCTAAATACAAATTTCGAAGATTTTCAATTTTCCGACGCATCTCTTTCAAATAATATACTTTGCTGTATGTCAAAAATGAATATGTTAATGAAATGTGCATTTTTCGCGGAAATAATAACTGAATAATTGCAACACAATTTAGTTATTATTGACAAAAATAAGTGCCGAGATAGAAAAGTTGACACCCTGTTAACAGTTTTCGTGTCGAACGTGTCGTTAAACCCATTAAATAAATAAATAAATTAATAAATAAATAAATAGTTTTCGAGCTAGGAGTAGAGTTTAATCGCCGATTCTAGCACAGGAAATTCGGTTTTGGACTTAAAAAAATTGTAGGTAATTTTTCGCGATTTTCGAGTTTATTTTCTCGAGAACTCGATTAAGTCAGATACTGGCACACTTTGGACTTCTCGCAAAATGTGCTAGTATGCCACGAGACGGCACGCGACTTTTCGAGTTAGAAATCGCATGGGAAATCGAATCACCGAGAGAGAGTTTACGAGGAATTATTCCGACCTGTCGATCGAATCTCGGAGATTAGACGATATAAAAATCCTAGAAAATCTTAGACAATTTCCAGATCGTCGAGTTCTGGCACAGTCGGAGAATTCTTTCACATGATGACAGTAGATATATGCGAAAGCTTCCGCAGCTGAGATGAAAATGACATATTATTACACAAAATCAGCTTTGGGTCGGATGAGTCGTGATATATTAGTCCACTTTGGCGAGAAACCTAAAGTGGGTGATGCGAACGTCACACTCGTCAACATGTGAAAATGTGCGAAAACATGTAATTTTTGTAGGTTTGAAGTGCCTCATCGACGGATTTCGACCTTTCTGCGATGATCTCTCGTATGTGAAACATTACAAATCATCGAAAAAATGCAAAAACGTGTAGTTTTCCGTCTCTGTTTTGTAGTGCCTCTTTGACGGATGTTATCGATTCGGTGGAGAACTCTCAGGAGACATTTTCCACCGCGTGACATATTGTTTAGTTTTTTTTTCCAATCAGTCTGCGATAGAGGAATATGGTTTTTGTAGTGTCTCTTCAACGGAGGAGTTCGATTCGGCGCGGATCTCTCGCATGAGAGAGGTTTTTAACCGCGTGGTATTCGGTATTTATACCACGACTGAACTTGAATTTAGTGTACGAAAGTGTTATGTGTCAAGACAAATGTCACCTTCGCAGGCGTATTTTCTTTCTTGTGTGACACTGTTTTGTGTGGAAGCAGGTCATTCGCGTCATAACGCCACTCAGATTCGTAATGTCCAATCAGATGCGTTCTTACATGACATTCTTACCCAAAGGCCGATTTTTTGCGATTTTCACAATAGGGGTATAAAACCGTGGATTACACAGCTATCATCTACCAAAGGAAGGAAATATGCACTGTTCGTGGGATGATAGATTATTTCCCAAGTTTTTCACATCCTCGATAGTTTAGAATTTTTAGAGTTGCGTGCATCCAAGACGAGAGGAAGGATATTGGGTACAAGTCCCAAGTGTCTTGCTCGTGAATACAACGAAAATGCTTCAAAACATTAACCTCCATACAACTCGGGGAAGAATATTGGATGAACGTTCCGAGTGTCCTGCTCGAGAATACACAGCAAATGCTTCAAAACAATGACCTCCTTTCAACTGGATTGCTGGAACGCTTATTGGTTACAAATAGATGATTGTCTCCCCTGCCGCCATCCTAGGAGGGGAATTGTTGCTATAAATAGACAATACTAAAAACACATTTCGAAGATTTTAATTTTTCGCGACGCCTCGCTTTTTAAATAATATACTTTGATATATGTCACAAATGAATATGTTAATGATGTGTATATTTTTCGCGGAATTAATAACTGAATAACTGCAACACAATTTAGTGATTATTGACAAAAATAAGTGCCGTGATCGAATAGTTGACCGTTTTCGTGTCGAAAGTGTCGGTAAACCCAATAAATAAATAAATAAATAAATAAATAAATAAATAAATAAATAAATAAATAGACAGTTTTCGAGCAAGGAGTAGAGTATAATTGCCGATTCTAGCACAGCAGACTTGGCTTTTTGACTTAAAGTTTTTTTAGGTAATTTCTCGCGATTTTCGAGCTTATTTTCTCGAGAACTCGATTAAGTCGGATACTGGCACATTTTTTACTTCTCGCAAAATGTGCTGGTATGCCATGAGACGGCACGCGACTTTTCGAGTTAGAAATCGAATAGGAAATCGAATCGCCGAGAGAGAGTTTACGAGGATTTATTCCTATATGTCGATCGAATTTCGGCGATTGAGCGATATGTAAATCTTTGAAAATCTTAGAAAATTTCCAGATCGTCCATTTCTGGCACTGACGGAAAATTCATTGCATGTTTAGACAGGATTACAGTGGATATAAGCTAAGGCTTCCGAAGCCGAGATGAAAAGGACATATTACTACACAAAATCAACTTTGGGTCGAAAAAGTCGCGAGTCGTCTCGTAATATATTAGTCCACTTTGGCGAAAAATCTAAAGTTGGTGGTGCGAACGCCACACTCGTCAACATGTTAAAATGTGTGATCACATGTACTTTTTGTAGGTTTTTGTAAGTGTCTCATCGACAGATTTCGTACTTTCTGTGGTGATCTCTCGAATGGGAAACATAAATAATCGGGAAAATGCACAAGCGTGTATTTTTTCCGTTGGTGTTTTGCAGTGTCTCTTACACGGATGTGATCGATTCGACGGGGATCTCTCGAATGAGAGACATTTGCAACCTAGCGACATCTTTTTCTGTTTTTCTTTTAGTCTGTGACAGAGGAATACGGTTTTTGTAGCTCTCTTCGACGGATGTTGTCGATTCGGCGCTGATCTCTCGGATGATAGAGATTTTCAACCGCGTAGCATGCGGTATGGCGAATACTTGGTACCGTGTTCAAAGAGAGAGAGAGAGAGACAGAGACAGAGACAGAGAGACAGAGAAACAGAGAGAGAGAGGGGGGAGAGGGAGAGAATCTAAATGTGATGCGTGAAAGTATTATGATACATGAGGCTGTCTCCTCGTTTATTCTCTTAAGAAAAAACCTAAATCACTAACTCAACGTCTCCATGAATACATTTTGAGGAAGCTACACATTAAACAGCATTCGCACACAGCTATTTTACTCGTTCACCAGAAGCTCAACACAACTCAGTGTGTTTATTGGGATGTTTTCATTAAAGGATAAGTGATCATTCCGAAACATAGATTTCTCTATATTATATTGTACACCAGAAGAAAAACTGAAAAAAATGAATTATTTATTTTCCCTCAATCATTACAGTGAATAACTACTGTGTGTATGTTTGTTGAGTGTTTTTGTTTTTTTGTTTTGCCAGGCGCGAGGGTTTTGGGAATGTTCTCGACTAAATGGCTATCGAAAGAGACATATATTATTTATTTGGACGCAACGCGCTCAGTATCTCGAGATTGTTATGAACGGTGGTTGACAACCTCCGCTCAGCGAACTAGGATCCAACACTGTATAAGTCCGAGACTGTTCGCAACGGTAGAAAGATCCAATTAAAAGTTGGTAATGACCTTTAAGGGCGCTTGCATCACGTTTCAGCAACGGTTAAAAGAAGCTAAATTATATTCTAAAACATTCACTCTGGTGACTAATATAAAAGTTGTACATCAAAAGACACTTTATATGCTGTTTTTCATCTTCGGTGTTAACATTTGCAGTTGTGTCAGGTGAATGGCACTGTGTCCATTAACAAAAACACTGTATTCGTGCGTGTGTGTTTGTTGAGTTTTCTGTGGTGGTGATCTCTGTCTCAGTATGTTCACGATGATCTTGTCGAAAGTTTGTCATGTTTCATTCTACAGAAATATAGTAGTAGTCGGATCTTTGTCTCAGTTTGTTCACGAATCGCTTGCCGAATATTTGGAATGTTCCACTCTCCTGAAATGGGGTCGTAATAGCAGTCAGGTCTCTACTCTGTCACAGTACATTTTAGAATCTCTTGCCAAAAGTTTGTCATGTTCCACTCTCCCAAAATGTGCAAGTAGTAGTGGTGGTTAGATCTCTGCTCTGTCACTGTATGTTCACGAATCTCTTGTGGAAAGTTTGTCATGTTTCAAACTTCCAAAATGTGTAAGTAGTAGCAGTCAGATCTCTGTCGATCTCTGTCTCAGTATTTTTACGAATCTCTTGCCGAAAGTTTGTGATGTTCTACTCTCCCAAAAGGTGGAAGTTGTAGTAGTCAGATCTCTGCTCTGTCACAGAATGTTCACGAATCTCGTGTGGAGAGTTTGTCATGTTTCAATCTCTCAAAATGTGGTAGTAGTAGCAGTCAGGTCACTGTCTCAGTATGTCACGAATCTCTTATTGAAAGCTTGTCATGTTCTGCTCTCCAGAATGTGGTAGTTAGCAGATCTCTGTCTCAGTATATTCACGAATCTCTTGCCGAATGTTTGACATGTTCCACTCTCCAGAAATATGATAGTAATCGTAATTAGATCTCTACTCTGTCACAGTACGTTCACGAATCTCTTGCCTGAAAGTTTATCATATTCCACTGTTCTGACATGTGGTAGTAACAGTAGTCAGATCTCTACACTGTCACTGTATGTTCACGAATCTCTTGCCAAAAGTTTGTCATGTTACACTCTCTAAAAATGTGTAAGGAGTAGTTTGTAGTCAGATCTCTGTCACAGTACTTTCACGAATCTCTTATCCGAAAGTTTGTCATGTTTCTCTCTCCAAAAATGTGGTAGAAGGGCAGTCCGATCCCAGTCACAGTACCTTCACGAATCTCTTGCCCGAAAGTTTGTCATGTTCTACTCTCCTGAATGTCGTGGTAGTAGTAGTCGGATCTCTCTATCTCTGTATGTTCACGAATCTCTCTTGTCGAAAGTTATTGCTATTTTATCGACTCTTAAACTTAATATTATATTCAAGAGTTAATGAGTTCTGCGAGTAGTGTTAAGCTTCTGCTCAACGAGTAAAATAGCTGTGTGCGGTTGTTTTTTATGTCTAGCTTCCTCAAAATGTATTCAACAAGTCGTTGAGTTAGTGTTTCGTTTTTATTTCTCGAGAGGATACATCAGGCAGCCTAACGTATCATACTTTCACTTATCGCATTTGGATTCTCTCTCTCTTTCTTTGAACCGGGTACCAAGTATTCGCCATACCACATGCCATGCAGTTGAAAATCTCTGTCATCCCAGAGATCTGCACCGAATCGACCACATCCGTCGAAGAAACACTACAAAAAACGTATTCTACAAAACATTACACGTTTTCACACATTTTCATATGCTGACGAGTGTGGCGTTCGCATCACCCACTTTAAATTTCTCGCCAAAGTGGACTAATATGTCATGAGACGACACACGACTCCTTCGACTCAAAATTGATTGAGTGTAAAAATATGTCATTTTCATCTCGGCTTCGAAAGCTTTCGCGTATATCCACTGTCATCGTGCAAAAAACAATGCGATGAATTCTCCGACTGTGTGTGTGCCAAAACTTGACAATCTCGAAATTGTCTAAGATTTTCTTAGATTTTCGAAGATTTTTATATCGCTCCATCTCCGATATTCGATCGACAAGACGGAACAAATCCTCGTAATCTCTCTCTCGGCGATTCGATTTCCATCTTACTGCTAACGCAAAAAGTCGTGGGTCGACTCGTGGCATACTATCACATTTTGCGGGAAGTCTATAGTGTTCCAGTTTCCGAATTAGTTGTGGGCGCGGTGGCGTTGCGGTAACCAGTTCTCGTCAGATCACCGAAGTTAAGCAACGTCCAGCCCGGTTAGTCCTGGGATGGGTGACCCTCTGAGCGATCGATTCGGACTCCCGCGATGTGTCCTCGGGCAAGGCACTTAACCCCGATTGTCCACATGGGGGCACGATGCCGCCGTGTACTAAGGCGTACTGCACGTCGGTGGTGCGCATGTCTTCAACCAATCTAACCCTGCCTGTGCTGCAGTGTGGAGGTACGATGTTGGGGAGCCGGTAGCTGCTCGTCGATGCTCGGTGGTTCTCTCCGGGTACTCCGGCTTCCTCCACCCTTAAAACTATCACGGTCATGATTAGCCATTGTGCATAAGTATGTGACCTTAAACATCAATAAATAAATAATTCCGACTTAGTTGAGTTCTCGAGAAAATAAGCTCAAAAATCGCGAGAAATTACCTAAAACAAATTTAGTCAAAAACATTTTTGCTGTGCTAGAATTAGCAGTTATACTCTACTGCTAGGATTTCTATTGCTTTGGATGAAGTGAAAGCTGTTATGCTGTGAATAAAGTCAAAGCGTAACAGTTTTCACGTCATCACATGTCCTCGGTGGGAGGGGCTACCGCTTTGATTAATTTAACGCGACCTTGAAGGGGGAGGGGAGAATGAGTTGCGTCGTTTTTCGTTGGCGTTCCAGTAATCCGATTGCGTAGATATCGGCGCCTGAAAAACACAAGTGCAAACGCGCTAACCACTGTGCTATAAGGATCCCCTCACATACGTTTACAAATGTCGGAGGATGTAACAACAAAGCTCGTCTGAGGTCGAGTTTATTCCCAGATGATACATATTATTCCTACAGACGCGAAAAACACTAAATAAGTTCCAGGCAGCAGATCACCCTATCGTACACTGACGTCAAGTGGCTGAAAATCTACTCATGTCTTGTACGCATTTTCAAAGAATTTAAGTATTGTTGTTGAAATGAAAATACTACTGGATGATTTCTTTTAAAAATATTCCTCAAATTTACCAATGGCGCAGAACAATTCCTCACCAAGGGTTACAGTAGTCGGAGGGTGTGTTATCAATGAGGCGCCCGCAGTTCACCTGGTTGTACACAGATATTCAGTGGCTGAAACTTTCCCCGCATGTGATACTGTTTACAGAATTTAAGTAATATTGCATAAATGGAAATAGTGCCGGACGATTTTGTCGAAAAAAGTCACTGTACTGTATATATACTTGTATGGTTTTGTTACCATTTGAAGAAATGAGTCCAATTTGTTTGTAGAAACTGGGGTAAATCCTTTGGAAATAACATTTGAGTTTATTGAAATTTTCACGGTGTTCCTCAGCGCCAGCTCATGGACAGATCGCGCCGATAATAAATAATATTTCGATTAATTTGCATTCAACTCAGAAATAATGATTTATACGCATAACCAGAACGATATTGACACCATTTGTTTTAGTGTACTCTCATATGTAACAACCAGCAGAAGAACAATGCTGCGGTTCTTCCAACAGGCACAACACATCAACAACCTAAAGACGATTCTTTGCTCTGTAAGCTTCTGTCCCATCCAAGCACTTGATCGTTATACACTGCCCAAACTAAACAGGAGCCCCATTCTGAGAGCGTAGTGCATTTCTGTTATCGTTTTACCCACTCTCTGAACACTAATGTCGACATATCGAAATATTCACCTGCAAATTCAACCATAATGCAACAGGAATTTATCACCTCGATTGCCTACATGGGGGCACGATGACGCTGTGTACTAAGGCGTACTGCATGTCGATGGTGCGCATGTCTTCAACCAATCTAACCCTGCCTGTGCCGCGGTGCACAGTTCAGAGTTACGATGTTGGAGAGCTGACAGCTGCTCGTCGTTGCTCGGTGGTTCTCTCCGGGTACTCCGGCTTCCTCCACCCGTAAAACTGTCACCGACATGATATGACCTTGGCTGTTAATGTGTCGTTAAACCCTAATAAAAGAAAGAAAGAACAGGAATTTACCCATTGCACTCTTCTATGGCAAAGCTCACAGTTGCATTATTGGAAAACTTTACCGATTGGAATTTCGGTATTTTGACTTCAGCGTCCCGAGAGTTAATCATTTGAACCCAAGAGGACATTTTTCCGTCCAGGAATAGGATACGTCATAATTTCATTAAGTAAGATGAATGTGTGTGGGGTAGATCAATTAATATTTTAGCCGTTCAGCTCCAAGGCTGCATTGTTAAAATATTAATTTTTATTTAATGCTCAGGCATCAATTCACGCTGAAAAATTAAGTCATATTCCCCTGTCGGTCGGCAAAACGAAATATCAAAATGATATTTAGAAATCGATATTTCATCGTAGGTTCGGATGACGAATCACATGTACTTTAAACGAGTCAGCACATCAGTAATGAATTCCAGAGTCCCAAATACAAACGAATTCGAATAATTGATAGTGACAGTGACTAAATCAATTCATTAAATCAGCGGTTTCAAAGTTTGACTTTCTCATTCACCTTCCAGCGAAAAGCCGAAATCACTTTCAAATTTCTTCAGTTCAACTTCACACGTCTTCAGTGCATTGAGTTCAAAAAAAATAAAATGACGTGTCTTGTTATTGAAAATAAGAAAGTGGTGTTTTTTGTTATTGTTCTATTTCTTCGAAACACATTGCGATTATTTCAATTCGCCAGCCTTGGTAAATCGTAAAGTTAGGGGAGAAATAAGACGGGACTACTTTTTGTGCGGATATTCACACATTCCAATGGTTGGAGTTTGGTTGTTGTAATTTTTGTATGGACGCCGGTTCGGCACATAAATTTTGCGCCTTAATGGCAAATAAAGGCCACAAATTGGAGAGTTTGTAGTCGAAGAGCATTAAATAAAAACAAAATTCACGAAAATTTGATGAATACCGAAAATATCTCGTTCGTGGCTACAAGAAATATGAGGATCTTCACTCGCGACTGCGTCGCTCGTGAAGATCCTCATATTTCTTTGTAGCCACTCACGAGATATTTTCGGTATTCATCAAATTTTCGTGAATATCTTCTATATCTACCCGAAAATGAATATGGACTCTTCCAATTGCTGCTGTTAAACTGGCATGGTAGATACAGTCAGGGTTCAAAGGGTTAATAGACAACGCATCAGTATGGATAAGAGAGAAGACGCTTACCTTCTGTAATTAATGGCATCCTCTATTGTATCTGGCAGTTTTCTCTGCATTGTCTCCGGAAGGGTCAACACTAGAAGCCCCGCAGCAATACTAGCACCGCCAAAGATGAGCAAGGGTAGTATACTCCCGTAGTCTCCACCAATAAGCACCCCCTATAAAACACAGAGAATCGTTTACACAAAATTTCACTGACTGATGTATCAGAGATATAATGGAAACTGTTCTCGTAAACAGAACCCTGAGAACAACTTTTGTAGTTTCTGGGTCCTTTCGAAATTTAATTTCACTCGAGAAATGCTCAAGAATAGAAAATCGCCGAGGTGAGTACAAATACAAATGCGAAGAGTAAATAACCAATACGCCATACAATAACCAATCGGGCATCTCTAATGACAAGAGTAGGGTTAATTGAGTAAATAACCAATAGGTTATACAAAAACCAATCAGCCATCTCTAATGAGAAGAGCAGGGGTAATTGAGTAAATAATCAATACGCCATACAATAACCAATCAGCATCTCTAATGAGAAGAACAGGGTTAATAGAGTAAGTAACCAATAGGTTATAGAATAACCAATCAGCCATCTCTAATGAGAAGAGCAGGGTTAATTGAGTAAATAGCCAATACGCCATACAATAACCAATCAGTCATCTCTAATGAGAAGCACAGGTTTAATAGAGTAAGTAACCAATAAGTTATACAATAACCAATCAGCCATCTCTAATGAGAAGAGCAGGGTTAATAGAGTAAATAACCAATAAGTCATACAGTAACCAATCAACTATCTCTAATGGGAAGAGCCATGTTAATAGAGTAAATATCCATAAGCCATATAATAACCAATAAGACATCTCTAATAAGAAGAAAATGGTTAATAGAGTAAATAACCAATAAGCCATACAATAACCAATCAGGCATCGCTAATGGGAAGGCCAGGGTTAATAGAGTATATTAACAATAAGTCATACAATAACCAATAAGCCATGCAATAACCAATAAGTCATACAATAACAAATAGGTCATACAATAAGCCATACAATAACCAATAAGCCATACAATAAGCCATACAATAACCAATAAATCATACAATGACCAGTCAGTCATCTCTAATGAGTCACGATTTGATATGATATTTGTGATCAGAGTTCACTAAAATCAACCAGAGCCGAAGTGTACAGAGACCGAGATTTTTGCAGGCATATTACTGTAAAAACGCATTCGCTATACAAACACCCAAAGTGTACGCCAAGTCGTCGCGTGAGAACCATAAGGTGCTATCTTCCACTGGAAGATAGAATCTTATGGATCTCACGCGACGTCGTGTTGGGAGATGTGATACTGGTAGATATTCTTAATGACGAATTATCTGTGAACTAGATGTTTCATATTAACTTGCCATAAAAGCCAAAGTTCGAACCCTGAGAACAAATTTAAACGAAAAAAACAGTCTGCTTCTAGAGTTATCTGTTGTATTGTTTATGAAAAGTAACAAAGGGGATCTTGCCTTTATTTTTTACTGATGTTAAAGGGAATAGGTGTTTTCTCAACAATTAGTTCCTTCTTAATTGCACCTTCCTGCGTCTAATAATTCCAATGCCGAAAACTTTATTGAAAAGTCAATTTTCATGACGATATAAGTCAGGGATGCAGAGAGGATCGCGATTCGGTCGAAATTCTTTTGTTCGCTTTTGTAATCACAATACTATGAGCTTACATTTACAAATACAGTACTTTGATCGTAAATGTAATCTCTTTCTCGATAAAATCGCGTTCTTGTACGGGTGCATTACACGAGTGAACGAGATTTTATAAATAAAATATGGCGAAATCAAGACTGAGTGAAAAACGATAAAAATAAATAGTTTCCAAGATGCAATGTTTTCGTATTTATTTTTGATAGTCAATATTGTACGGTGTTATGGGCAGGACAGCGGATAGAGAATTTTGATCAGATGGCAGCCCAGATGCGATCTAGTCGAAATTCGCTGACCGGTTAAGTACTTCAACTACAATAGAACGTATTAGTTGTTTCACTTGCAGCGAATTATCCCTTTAATGTTTGATGGTCAAAGACTGAACGCTGTTTCCTTTGGACAGTTTGAGTACACCTGATGTACTGAATGAGACTATCTCGCTTTAATTATTCCATTTGACCGTTAGCTCACGCATTTGGAATCTCTGTGAAAAAGTGATATTAGCAGAAGCATTGTTGCAGCCAGTGGACTTCGGGGTTAATTCTGAAACTGATATTGGCAGATTTTCTTGCCAATAATAAAAATAATTAGAAGGGGTGTATTTTTAGATTGGCAGAGACACTGATTCTACCCTTCCAATCCATTGGTGGATCCAAGGCTCTAGTGCCCCCTTTTTGAGAAGCCTTTTCGGAGAGAAGCAGTTGATGGAAGACTGGAGATTTGTATTGCCTCATGCGCTACTCTGTATCTAGTGTTCTACAGTAGCATGGCTTCCGTGTACACTCTCATTATCCAGTATATAAACGGAATTTATGAAAATTATTCCAAAGTGATCAGACAGTTTTTATATTATTTTTATTATATTTGGTTTACCTTATGTACCATATAAATGGTTATAAGAGAATAAACGAAATACGCCTCATAATCAGGAACAGTCCTGTTGCACCCTTGACTTAAATTGTTATAAAAACGACTGTTGAGGAAATAATCTCCCTTGAAATTAGATCAGCGACGAAGGTCCAACTGAGAAGCAAGTAATTGTTTTTTATTGTTTTTTTTTTACACTTTCTATAACCAGACACCTGATGTCAGAAAGTAATGTTTGTAGAAACACCCATGGCGTCAGTACAAAATAAAGCAAAGTTTCTTTTTGTTAATTTTAATAAACGAAAACAACAGACAGCTCCTGAAGCTGTCTGTTGTTTTCTGTTATTAAAAGTAACAAAAGGATTCTTTGCTTTTGCAGGAAGCTAATTAGAAACGACAGTTTCACAGATAATCCGTAATTAAGCATATCTATCAGTATAATCTCCCAACACTAAGTGCCCACTTTAGCTTTTTGTCCAGTGCATGTGTTTTTACAGTAATTTTTAAGTTTTAATTCTTAAAAAAATAGCAAATCTCGTCTTCTAGACTTTTACATTGATGGAAAGGACAGTGTCTGTATTATATACCACGATGAACACACTGTTGATATAATGGACAGAAACAAGTTATAGAACATCAAAAGACCACGAAAACGCCGATTTTGTATTTTTAAAAGTGGTTTCAACCGAGAATAATAGTCAAAGTTCAAAGTGACTGGGAGAAAAATGTTAAAAACCAGCTTTTATCCTATTCTACAGGAAAATAACTGAACTTTGTAAACTGGTGCGCACATCGATGATACAAATTCACTAATATTTCGAAATTTCAATCTTTATATGAAATGCCCATAGCCTTAGTGTTAAATATACTGACAGTTTTAGGAAATTAAGGGGAGCTAACTTTTCCGTAAATATTTTCCAATAACAATTATTATCAGCCATGTTATTTTTATTATATTTGTTTTACCGTATGTACCACATAAATTGTTATAAGAAAATAAACGAAGTTACAGTTAACTAAATCAACTCCATAGACAGTAATAGACCTGTTAAAATAATTTAGTGGCATCACAATTAAGCCCAGATATCCATTTTGCCGAAACACCACTTGTGTTCCTGAAATTGAATCGGAATCGGAATATTGTTACTGTGTGGGCCGCGTAGTCGCGTATTATAACACAGGTTCCCATTGCTTGTTCGCAGAACATAAGTTATTGCTTGGGTGAATTCCCTTTCCTCCATACAACACCGTAGAAGCTTGCCTGTTAAAAAAGAAACGTGAGAACATTGAATTCGAGATGTAATTTTCTTTTGATTTCCCCGATGCCATCTTGAATCCGAGGTGGTTTTTTATTCCGAAGATCTCGACTGACTAGTGTGAGTGTGTCACGACTAAATTGCGATCTGATCACAAAAGAGACAGTTTTTCCGATTAAAGTATTCTATTGCTATTTTAAAAATTGTCTTTTTACGTGCATGCTGTGATATAAATACGATAAATTTAGCGGTATTTTTCATCATCTGTTATTTAAATGAGGCGTGTAATTCCATCCAGCTAGAAATTCAAGCTTTGATTATCTCTACGATGTGCAATGCAACTGGACAGTTTATGTCGCGGGACGGCTCGACCCTTTAGTATTGTATAATTAGGGATATCCCCAATACGTGCAATATAAATTATTTCCTGCTTCGCTTCGATTCACTTCCATCAAAACTTTCGATTTTGTATTTTTGTCCACGGATAATAAGATGTGCTCAATACTATTATTGGTAAAATGACATGTTCTGTTCAGTAATAACGAAAAAGTTGTTACTAATTCTATTCAAGGCATCGCGTCAACTACTTCTAAGAAAATGTTTGTTAACCTTTTCATAAAACGGTTTAACGGCACAGCTGTTGAAGTCTGGCGAGGCAATTTGTACTGTTTCAAGAGCATCACAAACATCCTTGACGAAGTCGTTATACATCCTAATTTATTTTGCAGGGGACAAAGTTCGGAATCACAAAGCAGACAATTTCCATTGCAAGCGATTTACAGGAAAGTTAGTTCCCTTAATTTCCTAAAGCTGTCAGTAAATTTAACACATATGGTATGGGATTTTCATATAAAAATTTAAATTTCGAAATAATACCGAATTTGTAGCATCGATATTCTCATCACTTCATAAACTTCAGTTATTTGTTTTCCTTCAGTGTAGTATTTATTTATTTATTTATTTATTTATTTATTTATTTATTTATTTATTTGTTTGTTTGTTTATTTATTTATTTATTTATTGGTGTTTAAGGTTCCATACTTCTGCTCAATGACTAATCATGACCATGACAGTTTTATAGGTGGGGGAAGCCGGAGTACTCGGAGAGAACCACCGAGCAACGGCGAGCAACTGTCTGCTCCCCAACATACTAACTCCACACAAGCAGGGTTAGCATTGGTTGAAGACAGGTGCACCATCGATATGCAGTTCGCCTCAGTACACAAAGTAACCGTGCCCCCACTTAGGCAATGGGGATGAAGCGTCTTGCTCAAGGACACAACGTGGTTGTCGCAGGTGGGACTCGAACTGAGAAGCTGTCGGCTTGCAGTCTGTACCTATCCCTACAGAGCCACCGCGCCCCCCTCAGAGTAGTATAAATATACAGAAGCTGGCTTTTTACAATTTTTCCCATTCAGTTTCAACCTTTGACTATTATTCTCTGTTGACACCGAACTGAAAATAAGAAAACGGGCTTTTCACCATCTGTTGATACTCTGTGTAACTCTTTTCTTTTGCATCGTGATATATAATAAAGACACTGTCCTTTCCATTAATATAAAAGTCTAGGAGTTGAGATTTGCTATTCTCCTGGGAAGAATGAATTGCAAATTGCTGTAAAAAGCATTTTGTTACTTTTAATACACGAAAACAACAGACAGCTCCGAGAGCTGTCTGTTGTTTTTGTGTACTAAAAGTAACAAAAGGCAACTTAGCTTTATTTTCCATTGCCGTTTTCTCAACAATCACTTTCATATTAATTGGACCTTCCTCGCTCGACCAATAATTGCAAGGGATACAACTTTAAGGAAAGTCGATTTTCATGACGATATAAGACAGGAAAGAGAGTCTATCAAGAACTTACTGTTGACCTTTTAAAGAGATATCCTTTAACTTCTGAGGTTAAACCATTTTGTTTTGGAATACGTGTAAATGAAAATTGCAATGTTGTCAACAATCGATATTAAATTATTATATGATAGAGTTACTTACAGCAGCTGCGACATACGGTGCAATCATTGCACCGATCCTTGCACAGAGGGAACTTATACCAATTGCCCCATTTCTAACGACAGTGGGAAAAAGTTCGGCTGAATAGATATATACAATGCCGAATCCACCGGATGCACCGAGCTTTCCCACTAACGCCAGGGCGATGATTATTGGCTGCAGACCTACAATAAATACCACAAACTGTTTTATACGGACAGACGGAACAGACGGACGGAATGTCAAGTTACGAAACTATGGGTGACAAGTATATTAATAATATAATATAACTTTGGCCAGCTGCCGATTAGTCACGGGTCTCATACGACCTCAACCTCACCTTAAACAGCAGATACCCAATGGGGCTATCAACGAACTCTTTAAAACCTGGATTCCTTTTATCACACAGGACACCCAATGATATCATTTGCCTTTCGTTTGAACCCCCCCCCCCACCACCCCACCACTCCCCCATCGCCATATTTCGGTTGCATTCCTCCATGACTCTTTCTCTGACGATGTTTTTACCCTGGGTTGGGCCCACGTCAAAGCCAGAGATTTCCATTGAATAGTTCTCTATCAATTCCTTCACTTGCTCAGTGCATCCTGTCTTTGTGTTTGAATTCCAAATATTCCGGAATATTAGTTTGCATCATCGTCTGTCGGTGAGATTTACCAAATGGTCAAGAGTTTCATTAAGTCTATCCTGTCCTTGATCCTCATCCACCCTAGCTCACATCTGATTGCTTCTAGTGCTGCGGCACTACTCGACCCTGTTATTCATCGGCCTGTATTATTCTGCAGAGTTTCCAGGCTCTTTACAATTGATTGGTTTCGAGGTATGTTATACTACGTACATCCACCATTTTCCAAATGGTTTTCCCCACGAAAACCTTGTTGAAGCTGCTCCTCCATAAATGTTTCATTTGATTAGAAATTCGTTTCGCCTTCACAGTTAGTTTATTCGTGTGGTTTTGGTAGATGCCACTTCCCGTGATGTTTATATTTACCCCAAATACCCGTAGCCTACTAACTCTCCCACATTAAGACGTTTGCTACCACCTTCCGGAATACAGAACTCACCCACTCTACACCTTCGAGTAGGTTCCACTTTACCAACCGCGGATATGACTTTGCTTTGTTTTCATTTAGTTCGAGTCTCTATTTGTTCCCATATCTCCCAACATTTGCAAGCATTTTCTCTGGCCCCTCGTCGCTTTATTACTCGAAAAACAGCACTAGTATCTTCTGGCCTCTACTGATATCCCCTCGTCGGTATGCAAAATTCACCTCATAAATCTTATCTTTGATGTACAAAGGAAAAACAAAATTAATGGCGAGAGGAAACAATCCTGCTTTGGGCCAACCTCCATAGGCGCACGTTTTGTTGTTATGTTTTACACATCTTTTATACAATGCTTTCATGATTCCAATGAACTCATCTCGCAGGTCCAAGGCCTCAATCTTCCACCACATACTCTCCATCATTCTCTATCGTATGCCTACTTAACATCCAGAAACGCCACAAACAATTTTTTTCTTTTTGGCTTTCGCTTCTGTCATTTGGGATTGTGTGAAAAGATGGCCATCCACTCTCCTTTTCCTTCTGAAGCCATTCTGGATCTCCCCCCCCCCCCCCCCACACACACACATACACCTTCACCCCCCCCCCCCCCCCCTCTTCGATCACAGTCTCTAATCTCCCGTACTGGACCTTACAGAAAAAAACTTGTCCAATGTTGGTACCGACAGAGATCCCTCGATAGTTATCCCAAACTTCCTAACCTCCCATTGTGTGTATAAATGTGACATTGCTTTCTCTCCACGTTTTTGGAACCTCTTGTTTTTCTATGGGAAAGTTGAATAGGACCGTTAGACCTTTACTTCGTTCCACTTTCCCATTTTTTGGAACTCGTTAGGAATTTCACCCGTCCCTCTCGCTTTTCCGTTCCTTAATTTTGAGACCACTTTTCGGACCTCACCTATTTTTATTTCGCAGCACACGAAGTTCGATAAATTTTCTTCGAACTCATTGTGGCACTCCGCTGGATTCCCCATGTCCCATCGCTTAACGTTTACCTTTTCACAGTGCTTGACTAGTTCTGATGTGGTTTGGTCTTGATCGTCTATATTTCCACTCTCGCGTCTGTGAATTACTTCCTTTTGTTTCTATTAGTTGCCCATTTCCGAAATACGTTCGAACTCGACGCCCTGGTAATTCTTATCGTCCTAAAATGACTACCGTTCCACAACCTCCGATTAACGTCTTTAATCTTATATACTTTATTCCGTGCTTGTTGGTATTCTTATTTTGCTCCCCTAGCCTTGTTACTTTCCATCCGCTTGAGCTGAGTTATCTACTCCTCCTGTACGGAGCACATTTGACCTTTCTGCCCTTTATAGTCCTTGTCAATTCGTCATTCACTATGTACCCAGGTTCCCTAATCTTTCCATTACGTTCCTTCCCTGTCTCTGTGAGGCTGACAACTGTGGCATTTCCTAAACATTGTCTTCTCTGTGTACATTCTCAAGATTCTCCTTCCGGGGTTCCCAAATCTCCTTAAAGCTTCTTTTGCGTTTTGTTGGTTGGATTTTTGCCCCTGATCGTAACTGTAATCAAGTTGTGGTCACTATCGAACTCCCTTTACCTTCATCGTAGACTTCTCTATCACCACCTTCCAATTCGGTATCTGTAAGAATATAGTCGATTATTGTTCTTCTGCCGTCCCTCTCCCAGGTTCATTCCCCAGTCTCATTAGCAACGTTTTTGTTTTTAAGATTAACTTTTACCCTCTGAATTTCGTTAGATACCTCAGCCGAGATACTGACATCTGCCAGGTCTGTGATCAACGATATTTTTAAATCCTCCTTATTGTACATGCCCCTTCTCCCTTTTTCGGACCTTCAGTCGGCCCTGCACCTACCCATACGCACCCCTTACTTGGTGTACCAGTTAATCATGCCTTAATCACGTTTCGCTTTAGCCCATGAGATCAGCGCTCTTTCGCAATTAATGTAGCCACAGTACAGTCGCCGTGGATTGGCCGTAATCCACGTGTGGGCAGTGATGTCCACGCTTGCGTTTACCAGGTACTATATCTGATCATCAGCAAAATTTTAATTAATGAAGCACCGGGTTGTACCCGGTGCTTCATTAATTAAATTTTTGATGATTATTCCTATAATTAGTGTTTGGAATCAAATACTATTGCATCCGTGGAATAACTGCCCCATCTGAGGAAAGTGACCAGTCCACGGCGACTGTGCTGTATTTCACTTACTTTTCTGTGGAGAGTCTGTTTCTGTACTCCACTTTAGAATAGCGAGACCCCCCCCCCCCCCCCCCCCATTGATTATGTTGTTTCTTCCTGGTAGTGCCATCGGTATTCCCCTAGTTCCTGACTTGTTCTCCCCACTTTTGCTCCCTCTTGCTATTGCCCCTGCCACCCATCCCACTTGTTTCCAAAAAAGGATCTGATACCAGCCGATTTTTCCTTCCAACATTTGTGTTCTGATAAGCAGTCCGTCTCGCTCGTACATCCCCTCTTACCCACAAAATGTGCCCCGATGGTCAATAAAAGTTGTTTGAAAATTAACCCAGCAGCCCTTCAACTCCTCATTCAACGCCAAATTCTTCGGATTCGGTTCATCCTCAGTAGTATGTAATGTGGTTTTCAAGGATCATTGGCAGGACCAAGGTGCAGGACCCCGGAAGTGACGTCATGTCACGTGACCCAGTAACGCCATGTTGTGTTGTCATGGTAACCCGCGTGAGCGGCCATGTTGTGACGTCATCCCGTGGTGATACGTGGTGTTAGTGCGCATGCGCAACGCGTGTTGTTAAGGTGATACGTGTTTCCGTCGTCCATTTTGTATACTGGAGGCCGCCATCTTGGTTTCTATGGTAGCACGTGATTGCTATGTTACCCAGTTTGTCTGCAATGGGACAGGGTATGTTCGGAGGGTATGTTCTATTGAATCGGAGTAAATCTAATTACCACAAACAACCCGACAATCCCTCCAAATCATCAAAATCCACCCAAAATCACCGAAATTGACTTTATTTGATACGGATTTCCCATTTTATAGGCTTAGCACGTAGTGATATAGTAGAGAGGGGGCCCATGGTGGTGTGTTCGATTGAATCAGAGTATCACGAATTACCACAAACAACCCGACAAGTTGTACTATTTCGAATTCTTTCAGAATCCTATTTAGGATCGCGAAACTTTTGGCTTATAATAGTAGCACGTAGTGCTATAATACCGAGGGGGTGCCTGGGGTGTGTTCGATTGAAGTGGAGTAATGTTCCGATTTTCCCAGAATCCCTTTTTGGGTCCCATGACGTTTTTTTCCAATAAGAGTAGCACGTAGTGCTATAGGACAAATTTACCCAGAATCCTCTGCTTCTACTTGGAACTATATTTTTTATAAATTCCTTCGCTCTATCTTTAGTAATATCTTTAACTGACCCCCTAACTAATTGCTATGGTCTATATTTAGCAATTTCTATAAATGACTCCCCTAACTACATGATTTTAAATAATAAAATTAATGAGGATCAAGATGTTTCTACACTAACCAATCAGACCGAAGTTAATCTGCCAATCAAATTTCTCTATTCTCATTGTGTTTCTTTTCCATTGACTTCTATACTAATTTTCTAAATTTCCCAACTTCAACCTATAATCCTATAGGAAACAAACACAAACGCCCATCGAGAATGAAAATATCGATGAAAAAACGCTGTGACGTCGTGACGTTTACAAAAACGTCCGTCACGTAGATATAAATTCCGGAGAAGAGGAACGTCGCATCATTCTGTTTTGATCTTTCGAACTGAACACATCGCTAGAGAGTTTTCCATAGCAATTTTGCCTTCGCGAAAATTTTATGAAGATGGAGTCTGATGCTGCTACTGCCGTTACCAGGACTGATGTTTATGTCTGTGAAGAGTGTGGGAAGACCTTTATGGACCGTCGGAACCGGAACCGCCATGTGCGCATCCAGCACGCCGAAGAGAGGAATACCCACGATTGCACCAACTGTAACAAGACCTGTATGAGAAAGGAGTATCTCTTTGACTACCTGAAGAAACGTTTGGAGACCTACACATGTATGAATTGCGGCCAGGAGTTTAACCAACTACTCCGTTTTAACCGACATAAGAGCGTTGCCCACCGACCAGTTCCTGTACCATCTAAAAGGAAGACCGATGAACCGAAGAAAGGACCAACCAAACAACCACGGACCACGACGACCACCCGTTATGATATTGACCCAATTGATTTTGACAAGAATATGATGTCCGAAGAAGAGAGCGATGAGATGTTGACCATATACGAAGATAACTGGAGTTCTATTAAAACCCGCCACATGATGAACAGAAGAGTCCAGGACCAGTATAACTACCGGATCAACGATGTGAACCTGAAAATGATGAATGATAAATTGATGACTACTGTATTTCTGCCACAACACTTAGGATTTAAAATCAGTCTGAGTTTTGGTTTTATCCTGCGACACAATGAAACGAATGAACTGAAGTATCACCATCCATCACAAAACAACGCCCGGGTACTTGATGTTCCACAACTAGTATGCTGCCAAGAAGACTTTGAAGAATTCCTTGAAGATGTCATGGAAGAAGATATCCTGGAATGGGCCAAGTTAAAACGATCCGACACCAAATGGCTTGTGGAGAGAGTCACGAACGTCACATTTTATGTGAATAAGCTGAAAGACCACCCGATTGGAATGATAGAAAATCTTCCCGATTATATTCTCCAGAACAAAGCAATAAATGCTTTGGTGAAAGATAGAACTCACCATTTTACCCACGAAGATAACCTGTGTATTTTCCGCTGGTTAGCTTTATGGAGTGGTTCCATACCAGACAATTTGAATAATACAACAGAAGCCATGTACAACAAGTATACAAAAAAGCCAAAGAAGAGAAGAAGTTTTATCCATACCGTGCAACCTTTGATTTTGAAAGTTACTTTCTCAAATCTAGTCTACCTGTCGACAGTGATAAACTGATATGGGAAGCAGAACACCGACCATTGAGCGTGAGCATATGTAGTAATGTTCCAGAATACCAAGAACCGAAATGCTTTATTACAAATGGAAATTCTCAAGAACTTGATGAAGAAATGATGACATACCTCACAGATATTTCATCTCATTGTCACCAACTGATGCAGACCTATCATGCTTGGACCTTGTTTAAACTCAGACAGAAAATTGATGAAACGCTGGAAGCGGAAGCAAGAGCTACTGGAGAAGATACATCCAAGATGCACCCTTTACAAAAGTTGGAGAAGAAAATTCAAGACTACCTGCAAGAGATGTCCGTCATCGGATTCAACTCTGGAAAATATGATATGAATGTAGTCAAGCGTGAGCTGATGACATACCTGAAGAGACAGAATCCACTCAAGTTTGCAGTGAAGAAATCAAATAACTACATGTGCGTCTCGACAGAATCTTTCAAGTTTGTTGATATTTGCAACTACCTCGCTCCAGGATTCAGCTATGACAAGTTTTTGAAAGCATTTGGCTGTTCCGTGATGAAGGGATTTTTACCATATGAATGGAACGACAGCTTGGATAAATTGGATCAAGACCACCTACCAGACCATGCAGCCTTCTTCAGTTCTCTCACAAAAGAAAACATATCCAATGAAGAATACCAATACTGCCAGCATGTATGGAACGACCTGGAGATGTCAACTTTCCGTGATTTTCTGATCTGGTATAATAATCGAGATGTAAAACCACTCCTTGAAGCGGTTGACAAGCAGGTTGCTTTCTTCCAAGAACGCCACATCGATATGTTTAAAGATGGTATCAGTGTTCCGGGCCTCACATTGAAATACCTGTTCCAGACCATGAATGATGACACTTACTTCACATTATTTAACCAGAAAAACAAAGACTTGCATTACTTAGTGAAAGATAATATCGTTGGTGGACCTTCAATTATCTTCAACCGATACCACGAGAAAGATGTTACCCGAATCAGAGAAACAAAATATGGCAAAGAAGCAAAACCATGTGGAAGTATTATAGGCTTTGATGCGAATGCATTATATCTTTGGTGCCTAATGCAACAGATGCCAACGGGTTGGAGTATTAGACGTCGTGAAGAAAACCAGTTTAAACCAGAACATCCAATGAAGTATGGTAAAATGGCTGAACAATGGTTAGAGTTTTTATCGATGAGAGATGACATCCACATCAGACATCAGTTTAACGGAGCCGAAAAAATGATTGGTCGAAGACAGTTGCCTGTTGATGGTTGGTGCAAAGAGACACAGACTATATACCAACTCCATGGCTGCTTCTGGCACGGAAATACATGCATGAAAGATAAGAATGGCCTTCCTATCATCCATAATGAAGTTGGAGATAAACCCATGAAAGAACTGCTACAAGACACCCGTACCAATGCAAAGTACATCACCGATTTGGGCTATAACATTGTTGAAATCTGGGAATGTGAGTGGAGAGAGATGAAGAAGACGGATGCCACACTCAAAGCCTTCCTGAACGAGAACTTTTCAGACAAAATAGATGGTGCAATGACAGATGAAGAACTACTGAACAAAGTGAAGTCCGGTGAACTGTTTGGTTTGGTCGAATGTGATATACATGTACCAGATCACCTCAAAGAGTACTTTGAAGAGATGACACCTATCTTCAAGAATACAGATATTTCCATAGATGATATTGGTGAACACATGAAGTCCTTTGCCGAGAAGAATGGAATGATGAAGAAACCCCGTAGAAGTTTGATCGGACGCTATGGAGCAGAAAAAATGTTGTTTGCAACCCCTTTGCTGCAGTGGTACTTCCAGCATGGTATTGAAGTTGACCACGTCTATCAAGTTATCCAATATAAACCAAAAAGATGTTTTGAAAAATTTGGAGATGAAGTATCTGAAGCAAGAAGACAAGGCGATGTTGACCCTGACAAGTCAATCGTTGCCGACACCATGAAGTTGTTGCGAAATTCTGGATATGGCAAAACCGTTACCAACAAAGAGTAGCATCGACGTGTATGCTATTGCGACGATGAAGAAGTCACAAAAGCTGTAAATGACATGTCCTTCAGAGCCTTGAATCCATTAGACGAAACTTTATATGAAGTCGAACTCACAAGAAGACCATCAAGTTGGATCTGCCACTTCACATCGGATTCTTTGTATACCAGTATGCGAAACTCCGGATGCTTCAGTTCTATTATGATGTCATCGATACTTTTATCAACCGCCAAGATTTCGAATATGCTGAAATGGACACAGATTCTGCATATCTATGTACCTCGTCACCATCCATAGATGAATTAGTGAAACCAGAGAAGAGAGTAGAATTTTACAAAGAAAATCATAAGTGGTTTCCATCAGAGTGTTGTGATTTCCACACAGAAGATTATGTGAAAACCAAATTAGAAGGCAAAGAATGGCTGTCACCCTCATGTTGCCAGGAAAGAAAGCGTTTTGACAGGAGAAGTCCAGGTTTGTTCAAGGTAGAATGGCAGGGAACCGGCATTGCTGAACTGTGTAGTAAAACATATTATTGTTTCGGTGCCACCAATAAATTTAGTTGTAAAGAATCAGCAAACGGCACAATGATTTGACGAAAGACAAATATTTGCAAGTTTTGAAGACTCAACAAAGTGGATCTGACATCAGCCGAGGATTTGTTAAGAATGAGAACACTATGTATACCTACCAGCAGAGCAGAGATGAACTATCGTATTTCTACCCAAAACGAAGAGTTTTAGAAGATGGAGTTAACACCATACCACTAGAGATTTAAAGAAGAAACAATTGAGTGTGTGTCATATTTTCTACAACCTGAACAAAACGTTCTATTTAGTTGACCGAAACATTCCTAAAAAAACCGAAATGGATTTTAGGTGGTCTCCTCAATCATGTTAGGCTCACCAAATTTTTAAAGTCCTTTATGGCATTCTCTAAAGTCCTTTATGGCAGTCATCATAAAGTCCTATATGGCAAGTTTTTCTCTCTAAAGTCCTATATGGCATTCTCTAAAGTCCTTTATGGCAGTCCTCACAAAGTCCTATATGACAGTCCTCATAAAGTCCTATATGGCAAGTTTTTTTCTCTCTAAAGTCCTATATGGCGTTCTCTAAAGTCCTTTATGGCAGTCCTCACAAAGTCCTATATGGCAAGTCTTACAAGGCAATACATTTTTTTCGCGTAAAGATTTTTAACTTTTTTTATTTATTCTAATACAGAGAGTGTTTTTTCATCATTATCATCATCATCATGTTCCTGGTATACTTTGGGCTAACCCTATTGGAAGTGGAGGATACTTCTTTATTCCGAACGTTTTAGTTTCATTCAAAACTTAGTTTCATTCAAAACTTTTTAGTTCCATTTATTTAAAAAAAATGTTGATTCATGGTATATTTTAGGTTACACCTATTGGAACCAGATGATACTTCTTTATTCCAAACTTTTTAGTTTCATTCAAAACTTTTTAGTTCCATTTATTTTAAAAAAATGTTGATTCATAGTATCTTTTAGGTTACACCTATTGGAACCAGATCATACTTCTTTATTCGAAACTTTTTAGTTTCATTCAAAACTTTTTAGTTTCGTTTAAAAAAAAGTTGATTCCTGGTGTCTTTTAAGCTACCCCTATTGTATAACTAAAGGAATAAATCATCATCATCATCATCATTACTAAGAAAATCTCTGTTGTGAATATTTAAAAGAAATGAGAATTTTTTATGATAGAAAACTGAATTGCTAAGTTGGACATGTTGTTTTCTTTTGTTTTTAAGGATACGAACTCTAGGGCTGGGAATACACTCGAGCTGTTTCACTTATCTCCATTGGACAGAGGTTTGTAGCTTGACCTGTCCCAAGCCAGTATAAAATGCAGAGGGCCATATCCTACAGTTTAAGGATCAAGATTGCAGTTTGATCGCCAAACTGACCAATCAGATCGAAGTTAATCAACCAATCAAATTTCTGTATTCTCATTGTGTTTCTGTCCCATTGACTTCTATACTAAATTTTCCAACTTTAACCTATAATCCTATAGGCATCGAACACAAACCCCAACCAAGAATAAAAAAGTCGATAAAAATTTGTTGAACTGGGGTGATGTTTTCAATCACGTCCGTCAAAGATATATAAGATTAGGCAAAGCATGGACTTGGCATCATTCACGATCGAACCATTGACCAGAGAAGATGTTCCGAATTGGCACCAAGCAGACTTATGCTAACGTCACCCAGTACCAGGGTGAACTGAAGATTCATCTCAGAAGATACTTTGAGGGAAAAGACCAGAAACCTTATCCTACGAAGACTGGTATTGCTTTATCTTTAGAAGAATGGAATGCCTTGAAATCCCAAATAGAAGAAGTTGATGCAGCCATCAAAACCCAACAAACAACTTTAACTGAAGTTCCCGAAGACACTAAACCTACTAAACCTACTAACCATGAAGACTTCAAAAAAACAATTCAAGAACCACCTTTGAAGAAGAAGAAGAAGAAGATCACAGTGAGAATAACCCAACCACGACCATTGATCGTTGATGAAATAGATAGTGAACTCAGGCAAGTTCGCTTGCAGCATGAACTTTGCTTGGCATATGTTCATTATGTCGAAGAGAACATTGACGCTGTAGTGAAAGAAAAATGCTATAGATGTACAGTCGATCACCCAAGTCAGATTCAGCATAATGTATGCCTAATGATGTCTGAAGAAGAGAAGAGTATAACATGTTTTAGTGAAGCACTTGAAAGAGTTAACAAGAATGATGTCCATCTACTGTGGCACCATATTACTTCTGGAATGAATCCACCACCAGTACAGAAAGAGTATGAAGATATGTTCGAGAAACCTCTCACAAATGAACAGAGACGTTGTATTATGGATTTGGTGATTGAATTGATGACCTTCAAGAAACCACTCAGTTGAAGATGTAAATAGATGTCTGTTTTTTTTATAAAAACAGGGTAAAAAGAAGAAACAAGTATAAAATAAAGAAAAAAGAAAAAAAGGTGGTAATGACGCTTAGGTTATTTGATGTTTATCTTCTTGACAAATATCAAACAAACTTAACATGTCTCCAGCCAGTAAGTCAGAGGGCCACCAATTTTAAATATTTTTGGATGACGGTCATATTGGCCACCTCTCCAGAAGGTATAAAAGGGGGGTAGTACCCACGTTCTGTAGGGGCCACTTCCCCAAAAGGTAAAAAAGGAATATAGAACATAGAACAACAAAGATGGATCCTCGTTGGAAGCATCCATTCACTTGTTTATTGTGTGGGCCCACGGGTAGTGGTAAATCGTCCTTTGTAAATCGGGTTATTCAAAACATTCAAAATATTATATCACCTGTTCCAAGTCACATCATTTGGCGTTATAGTGAATGGCAACCATTATACAATACTTTATCCCAAGTAGAATTCGTAGTTTAGTCATATTGGATGATCTGATCCTCGATGCAGATGTTCGAGTGTCTAGATTATTTACTAAAGGTAGTCATCACCGTAACATTAGTGTGATGTACATTGTTCAAAATTTATTCGACAAAAATAAAGTCCATAGGACTGTAGCTCTCAATAGTCATTACATGATCTTGTTTAAAAATCCTAGGGATCTCAGATCGCACACTTGGCAGCACAGATGTCTCCTGGTCATTCCAAGTTTCTGAGAGAAGTTTTCGAAGATGCCACTCCGACACCATATGGTTACCTTTTAATAGATCTCAAACAAGATACTCCTGAACACATGAGATTAAGAAGTCAAATTTTTCACATGAGATTAAGAAGTCAAATTTTTCCTGGGGAAACCCAATATGTGTACCTCCGAAAAGTATAAAAGGGGAGCAACAAGTCTGACCGTCTTAAGCGCAACATCGCTCTTCTCAAGGGTCTTATTAAATCGAAACCCACACTCGTCAAATCCATACTAAAACATGCAAAGAATTGATTACTTGTTTGTGTGACTGTGCCTCGAATATACTGAAGGGAGCAGTACCTCTGACCAAAGCTCAGAGAACCAAACTCATTCGTCAGAAACAACTAGTGAGGCAGTGGCAAATAAAGGTACCTCTGACAAAAAGACAAATCTTGCAGAAAGGGGGATTCTTGGGGGCATTGCTACCTCCTGTACTATTGGGTGCTGTTAAAGGTATATGTGGATGATGGAATATGCAAAGAAGATGGCTTTGGTAGAATCAAGGGTATTGGAACGTCTACAAGAGACTCCAAGACAAACGAATGAACTGGTTGTTTCATCACTGGATAGAGTAATGAGAGATATTCTCGATGCCCCTTTTCTTTTGGCTGCTGAAAAGATGACTCAATATAATTAAATTTTACAAAGATACTTGACATTTGAACACAAGGTAATGGCCCTCGACCAATTAAGTCGAATTCGAGAAAGATATTAAAGACGAAGACATTCTCGATTCTGTACCTATGACATTGAAGAGAAAGGGAAAGTTGTTGTTGAATCGTATTAGAAGTGACCCAAATATATCTTGGAATGATAAGAGCGAATTAGTCTACAAAGATCAAACAGTGGTAGGGTCGAATGTAACAGATTTTCTACACGATTTACTTAGAAGACGAAAATCTTTCCAACCAAAGGGATGGGAAGTGTTGGCCGAAGCTTTGAGAGATAGTAACATACCCCAAGAATTAATTGGTCATAAAGAACGTTGGGATTTTATGAAACAGGCACCGATAAAGTCGGAACCTAAACAACCAAAGAAAACAGAAACGCCGAAGTGGACCAAAAAAGGGTATAAATAGAGTTGACACTTGAACAAGGCAGTCATGGAAGCATTGTGCTATGATTCTGAAGCGCCTGGTAGTTTTGGTGGTGTAGACGCTCTTCATAGAGCGTCCAAGAAAAAACTAAACAAGTTGTAAAATGGTTGGAGACTCAAGACACATACACTCTTCACAAACCTGTTCGTCGTACATTTCCTAGAAGGAAAGTGATAGTTAGTGGAGTAGATGCACAATGGCAAGCTGACTTGGTAGATGTTTCAAACATAAGAAAATTCAACAAAAACATAAAATTTATGTTAACATGAATAGATGTGTTTAGTAAATATGCTTGGGTCATACCCATCAAAAACAAACTTGGTGATTCCATCGTGAAAGCTTTTAGTAAAATGTTCAAACAAAGTCGTAAACCAGAAAAATTACAAACAGATCAAGGCAAAGATTTTCTAAACAGAAAATTTCAGAATTTTCTCAAAGATCACAAAGTCGAATTTTTCACTACACAAAATATTGAAACAAAATGTTCCAAAGTAGAAAGATTCAATAGAACTTTGAAAACCAAGATGTGGAACTATTTTACCAAGAATGATACACTAACTTTTCCACTTCAAAACCTGGTGAAATCATATAATCATTCTCATCATCGTAGTATAGGTATGGCCCCCAATTGCCGTGAACTTTGAAAATCAAGAAGAGGTTTGGCAAAGGTTGTATGGACAACCCATAAAACACAAGACTCCAACGTACAAAGTAGGAGACAGAGTGCGAATCAATAAAGTTAAGAAAACTTTTGAGAAAGGTTATTTGCCAAATTGGACCGAACAGTTATTCACAGTGGTAGCCATCAAGAAAGGACATCCAGTCACATACATCTTACAAGATGATAATGGGGAAGTAATGAAAGGGTCGTTCTACACTGAAGAGTTTCAGCGAGTTTCACATAAAACTATTTACAAAATCGAACACGTACTCAAGAAACGTGGTCGTGGTAAGAAAAGGGAATTGTTCGTAAAGTGGTTGGGATACCCAACTTATTCAATTCGTGGATCAAGCAGAGTCAGCTCACCTATTAAAGGAAGTGAACCTCTGAGGTTTCTTCAAGATGGAAGAAGGACCGAACGGTTCTTGGCCTCTATTTGGAAAAAGAATTCCAAGGAGCGAGATCACTTACTTTTCACAAATAATCATTTTGTATATCATCATCATTACCAGTGTCGTTAATCTCACTCTCGAAAACACAGACAGCAAGTTGTGGATTGCTCTCTTGAGTAGTAGCATAGGATATCTGTTACCAAATCCAACCATTAAGAAAAAGTAATGTTTTATTTGACTCTACCAAGTAATAGTTCTATGAACGTGTTTCGTGAAAACACGTTGACAACGCACACCACTCAGTTATCACAACCAGTGAATCTCACGGGAGAATGGGAAGTAGGTCTGGCAGAGATTCAGTATCCAAATACTTGACTCAATATTCGTGGAGAAGAAGCTTTCGTGACAGTGTTCTGGTCTTCGAAAAAGAATTACCGACTTACTCTCAAGGAAGGTCGTTATTCGGATCCCATTGATGTGATACGATCTATCAATGGTGTTAAAGAATTACTCTTGCCTCGTCACGATAAGGTAGCTTTTGAACTGGATGAAGTGACTGGTAAAGTTCGTATCACGGTACGTGATGGAGTTGTGGTCACATTGAGCCCTGCTCTTCAAAATATTTTGGGATTTTATGAGTGTGTTTTTAAATCAGGAACTTACTATTCTTCCAGAGTTGCCGATGTCAACCAAGGATTTTATTCACTCTATGTATACTGTGACTTGGTTCGTGACCAAGACGTAGGAGATATAAGAATACCACTTCTTCATATCGTACCCGTGCGTGGAAAATATGGGAATATCATCTCTAAAACTATTATGTACCAAAATTTCAGTACCGCCCAGGTGTATATAAGGGGTGACACAGGAGCCATAGTACCATTCGAGTTCGGGAAAGTGACAGTGACACTTCATTTCAGAAATCGTAGATCTCTTCATTTCACATAAACATGACTTTTTGTTGTAAGTCCAAATTATACGAAGAATATTACACGAAACAAGCTGGGAACGGTCTACCGGCTTTTTCTGGGGCTCAAATACAGAGAAGATATGGTTTGGGAAGTATATTGGGGGGACGGAAGAATATGGTGTTACCTCTATTGAAAACTACAGCCAGGACTGTGGGAAAACAGCTCGTGAGAAAAGGAGCAGCCTTTGCCGAAGATGTCATTGAAGGGAAAAATGTAAAAAAGGCAGCAATCAAAAGATTCAAAGAGGCTGGCGCAGGAGCTTGAAATAAAGTGATTGCTGGGTCGAAACCACCAAGCAGGAAAGGTATAAAAAACTCGCAAATTGACAAAAAGAAGGAGAACTGTACAGACCCAAGTCATTCTCGGTGCATGATGTCTCTCATTAATGAAAAATCTTGTGAGTGTGTCAACAGCGAACTCGACTTGTTTTCCATACCACCAACACAGACTAGTGTGGAACGTGGGCAACGGGTAGAACACAGGCCTTTGGCGACTATAGGAAACAGTGGTCCAATAGAATTCCACATTGCAGGATTAGGAGATGTTTATTTGAATTTGGCACAGACATACTTGTATGTTAAAGCAACGGTTGTAGATTCCAATGGGCATCAATTGCACCCGATGCCAATGTGGGCCCAGTCAATTTATGGATGCATTCCTTATTTAATCAAATCGATATCAGCTTGAATGAAAAACTGGTATCTCCTTCCAACAACACTTATTACTACAGAGCTTTCATAGAAACTTTGTTGAGTTATGGACCAGCTGCCAAGAAATCACAACTGACTAATACATTATGGCACAAGGGTACCGCCGGACAATTGGAAGATTTGACAGATGACAACAAGAAATTTCTTCTTCTAAAGAAATTTATAGAGAAAAGTAAAATCGTGGACATGACTGGAAGATTACATTTGGACATGTTTTTCATGTTTTACTTGCTGAATGGAGTTAATGTTCATGTTAAAATGAATAGAGCCAAAGATGCTTTCGCATTGATGGCCGACACCGATACATACAAGATCAAAATTCTAGATGTATCCATGTTTGTACGCAAAGAGAGACTCCAGTCATTCGTGAGAATGGCTCACGAGAAAGCACTAACAAAAGCAACTGCAAAATATCATATTGACCGCGTGGAAACCAAGGTGTTTTCAGTGCCGAAAGGAAATCTGAGCATTACACAAGAAAACTTATTTTTAGGCCAACTACCTAAACGCATCGTGGTGGGATGTGTAGACAACGATGCTTTCAATGGAAACTTTTCAAAGAATCCATATAAGTTCAAGAACTACAAAATCTATTACTTGGCTCTGTACGTGGATTTGCAGCAGATTCCAGCCAAACCATTACAACCCAGATTCGAACAACAAGAAGTGGCGAGATGTTATGCGATCCTGTTCCAAGGAACTGGACAAATGTATGAGAATGAAGGAAACCACATCAGCCGAGAAGAGTACAGAAATGGATACACCCTATTCGTATTCGACCTGACTCCAGATCTATCACATGGACAACACTTCTATGTGGTGAAGAGAGGAAATTTAAGATTAGAAGTCCATTTCGAACACCCATTACCAACCACAATCAACGTACTGGTGTATGCAGAATTCCAGAACATCATAGAAGTGGATAAGAATAGACAAGTGATCTTCGATTACTCAACATGAACACGTTGCAGTTAGAGAATGCACTTCGATCAGATAGTTGTTTGAAGAGAATATGTTTAGGTGTATTTGCGAGAAACAGATTACCAAAAAGATTACCAGATCACAGACCAGTGGCTTTCATAGCCAACACGGATCCAGACCACAGAAATTTTTTTTCTAAAAACTTGTGAGTCACCACAACGCAGAGTACTTTATTTCCTATGGATTACCACCACAACACAGACCATTCG
This sequence comes from Pictodentalium vernedei, assembly GCA_031216915.1. Lineage (NCBI taxonomy): Eukaryota > Metazoa > Mollusca > Scaphopoda > Dentaliida > Dentaliidae > Pictodentalium > Pictodentalium vernedei. Next base: position 734,110,521 of record CM062296.1, on the reverse strand, counting down.
AGAATTTCCCGAAGAAGAATTCCAGACATTGGAAGTATAATACAAAAAGCCTCCAAGGACCATTACCAGTGTGTGGACAATACTGTCTGTTTTACTTGAAACAATGCTGTCGCGGTGTACCGATGGATACCATATTCAACATGTTTACGACTGATCTAATGGATAATGATGTGTTGGTTAATGACGTCATAGAGGAAACCAGCCACTAGATGTCGCTGTATTGAAGAAAAACTATAAAAACTGGTGCACTTGGTGTTCAGCTCATATGTGTTTCGACAGCCAAAGAAGAAGGATGTCTACTAATGTGACCGTCTTAAAACTTAACGATTTACAGATTCAACTGTTCAAGAACTACGCTGGGTTCCAGTTTACCACAAGAGATTGGGAACAAGTGACCAAAGCAGTGGGTATTTCAAAAAGAAGCATTGAAATGGGAGAACCCAAACCAAAAAGAGAAAGAAAACTAAAGAAGAATGAAGATAAAAAGGATTGAAGAATGTTCACTATTCCATGTTTGATCAGGATGACACTGAATGATTATCAATCAAGAAACCAAGAAACAAGAAATCCAAGAGATTTTGTAGAGAGAATGAGCGTTTCATTCGAAACGTATTTTCGTGATGTTCCACCACCAGTACTGGAGCAGTTATTACGTGGAGAAGAGAAAATAAGAAAGACAACAGAACAAAGACCACCAAAACACATCAAGTATGCATTGGCGAAAAATCGTCTCAAGACATTTCAATTCATGTTACAAAGTGAAAGTGTGAAAACCCCGAATGAACTGACAAAAGCTGGATTCTTTTATTTGGGGACAGGAGACAGAACTCACTGTTTTCATCGTGGTATTATTGTTCGTTTCTGGGAAACAGAAGATGATGTTATAGAAGAACACAGAAAATATTCTCGAGACTGTTATTACATTCATAATTTACCACCTGAATTCATGGACGTTGAAAAAGAAGAAGAAATGGTCATCAAGGAAGAAGAAATGGACACATCATTTCAAGAAGAAGATTCACGGAGGACAAAATGTAGTGTGTGTTTATTAGCTGAAGCCAATGTCGCTCCGCGACCATGTAACCATTTGTGCCTGAGCAAAGACTGCTGTAAACCACTGAGAAGATGTCCAATCTGCAGAAAGACTGTTTATGAATATCTGACAATCTACATACCATAAAAAGATGTATTTTTGTTATCCAATAAAAGAAATTAAATTGTAAAAATTGTGTTTTTTAACAAACCCAAAAAGGTATCCTCAAAAAGCCGAAATGAGGCTAAGAGGGATAGTAAATTAGACCTCGTACGACACATCTCTTAGCTTAACATATGGGTAGATCCTCACATGAGTATATGGTGGAACTTGAAGTTAGCTTCATGGCATTCATGTACACATATGGGTCCTACTTGTAATTTAAATAATGGTTAGAAAAAAACAGAAGATTGTTGGTACATTTGTCCTATAGCACTACGTGCTACTCTTAGTGGGAAAAAACGTCATGGGATCCAAAAAGGGATCTGGGAAAATCGGAACATTACTCCACTTCAATCGAACACACCCCCAGGGGCCCCCTCGGTACTATAGCACTACGTGCTAAGCCTATAAAATGGGAAATCCATATCAAATAAAGTCAATTTCGGTGATTTTGGTTGGATTTTGGTGATTGGGAGAGATTGTCGGGTTGTTTGTGGTAATTAGATTTACTCCGATTCAATCAAACATACCCTCCGAACATATCCCGTCCCATTGCAGAAAAATTGGGTAACATAGCAATCACGTGCTACCATAGAAACCAAGATGGCGGCCTCCAGTATACAAAATGGACTACGGAAACATGTATCACCTTAACAACACGCGCCGCGCATGCGCACTAACACCACGTATAACCATGGGGATAACGTCACAACATGGCCGCTCAAGCGGGTTACCATGACAATACAACATGGCGCCATTGGGTCACGAGACATGACGTCACTTCCGGGGTCCTGCCCCGGGGTCCTGCCAATGATCCCTGAAAACCACATTACATACTACTATCGTCACCTCCTAGAACAGAAAGAACAGGGAAAACCCCCGATACCACAACCCGTTCATTCCTACTGATCAGTTAACTGATTAAATTCCTGCACAACTCCACTAACCATGCCGATTTCCTCTCCCGGATGTTGTTGGACCACACATGAACCATCACGATCGGATCCTCGCCCAGCCATAATACTATCCACTCTACCCTCCAAGTCCTCTGCCTTCGCCCATGAAAGCATAAGACAGTCGATTCAAGCTGCTGGGAGGCCCAGGATCACAAACCATCTAGACAATACTGCTCACTGCTACAACCAACTATCTTTTATTCTCCATTCTTCTTATCTTCTCATGCCCTATATCACCTGCAACTTTCATCGTTTGACTAGCTTCCAAAGTCTTCTTTCTCTTGATCGTTCTCCTTACTCTATCTGTCCTATCGACTTCAGTGTATCAAACGTATTATTTTCCGTGTTGTATTTCTCCTGCGTGATTCGGCATTTACTTTATGATTGTCTGCTCCAAGAAGGAACCCGCGCTCGAAAGACAAAACGTCATCCAGACTATCACCTTCGGCTGAGGGAAAAAATGAAATGGTTCAGGTAACCCGTCGATGCAAGTTTTCATGCCCGACCCTAATTTTGTGAGCTCTTGACAAACAAGTCATATCTATTTAAAACGGTATCTGAAGATACTTATGGACCTGGCGTCAAATACATATACACCGCGAATATAGGCAACACATTTTACCCGTTCGCCGAATCCGATAGCAGACGACACTTGATAAAAAGAACTTTCTTGAATAAGTATATATATATATTTTTTTTTGCCTCAAAAATCTAGCGTATCATCCCTCATTAGAACGGACACAACAAGCTTGTTCCAACCAGGGGTCATAACCTATGTTTTTGAGACAAAAAATAAACTAATAATAAAATTTGAATGACGATTTTTGTAAATAGCACATGCCTTTCTGTTTTCCGTTGCGTTGGGTAAGGATAAAGCTGCTGTATGAGAAAATAAAATACTAAAATGAATTATAAAAAAAACTCCCGACCGAATGACTTCATTTTTCTGCTGGATGTAACCTGAACCAAGCCATTTTGTCGCCTCAAGACAGTACCGTCAGCGTTTTGTGAATGAATGTCTTGGTGTCAGGCAAATGTGAATGCCTCACTCAAGGACATATGGAACATTTGCTAAGAAGAGCAGGACAAAAGCGTAGTTTTATTCCGCAACGCTGAATGCAACTACGGAATATTGCTGCGGATATAACACGCCGGAACGCTTTAGTAATGAGATCTCAAAAATACCCAACTCTCTTTGTCTCTGTAACCTTAATATTAGAAGTCTTAACTGGTAGAGTGCTGGAAGCCCATATTTAGGCTTTATTCTGAAGTGGAGGTACCACAGCTTGAAGGCTCATATTCAGTGCATGTGCTTTGCATTATCATTGAAGTGATATTATTTAGTCTATAAGGGCTTGCCTTGTTACAGGCACTCTCCCATACATTGTAACAAGGCAAAGACATGTGTACAAGATTTGATGGCCAAAAATAATTTAGTACTCTACCAGTTAATGCAAATTGAAAGCCCCTTCATAACCTACTATTTTACCTTCTATCCGAAACCAATTTGTTGGATATCATAAGCATAATGGAAACATTTATTGTAAATCAACCATTACTTACTTACTTGATGGCTACAATTCTTTCATCACTCGACAGCGACTTGATGGTGACAATGGCAGGAGGGGATAGATAGGTTTGGGTTTTTTTTATTAAAAACACTATTTCATTTAAAATTTGGGAATATCTTTCTGTATTTATCCCACATGTCATTGAATTTCTGTTCGTAGAGATCGTGACGAAAGAAAAACAAATTGTTGGAATTATTTATAGACCTAACACAGCCCCTAAAGCCGACCTTGATTTATTGCCGGAAATCTGTTGAACTGAACAAAATTGTTTATCTTGTGGGTGACTTTAATTCGATCTACTGGGTTTTTGCAAACACACTAAAACTGACTGGATTAACCTTGCTATCACGAGACCAGCGCCAATCACGAGTCACTCTGCCGCTAGCATCGATAATATATTTTGCACGAAATTCAAGTCACAGACCTCTGGAATAATTATCATTCATCTAAGCAACCATCTTACAACATTTTATGTTAATGAATCAACAAAAAACTCCAAAAAGATCATTTAAGAAGGAAAACACCAATCAGTGCAAGTCCCTATTGTCTGCAAGTGATCTCTGCAATGTATTGATTGTATCATGTTCCAAAGAAGCCAACAATATTCTACTTGAAATTGTTCATACAGCCTCTGACCAAGCGTTTCCAGAAAATATTTTCAAGTACCCGATTTGCGAAGCACGAACTGTGAATGCATAGGGTCTTTTAAGTCTTCATTTGAGAGAAAAACTGTATGTAAAATAACTAAAACCCCAACAATGCAAAACAAATTGACACACAAAAATAAAATGACACACAAAACGCACTGCACTATTCAAAACAGGCTTAATCGGGCTTGCGAAAGAGATTATTGTGAAACCATACTTCAAATGAACACACATTGACAAAAATGTGGGAAATATCGAAGAAATAAATTAATAAACCAAACCCTCCCTTCACTTTCCCGTCGATGATAATGTTGAAATAGCTGACAAATTTTAGTCATGCTTTGTTAATATTTTCACAAAACGTAATGAGGCATTACCTCCTTCTTGTCGTAATTTTTCCGATTATATTGAGGGAAACAAGGTATAATCATGTTTTAACCTGCCAACTTCTCCACTCGAAGTAATTCAGTGCACTGAAAAACTAAACAAAAAATCAAGTAGAGACCTTGACAATATGTCCTTCAAAATGGTAAAGGAAATCATACTCGAAATCACGGAAAACTTAACACGCGTTATTAAGCCTTTCAACATTGGCGCCCCGGAAGGTATCATTTCAGTCAATACTTGTCAATGGCGAAATGGGAGAAAACATCCTGGCATGTTGGGAGTTTCAGTAAACATATAATCCAATAGCTCTGTCGAGCTATTGGATTAAATTATTACTGAGCATCGCTTCAGAGTTTTTGCTCTTTATATCGTCTGCTCGTCCACTACCTGTTTTTTCTTCACACAAATATCTTTGCATACTGTGTTGAGAGGGTTAACCTTTCATTCTCATCTGGCTTTGTCCCTAAGAAAATGAAAGCAGTTAAAATTATTCCCGTATTTAAATCTGGCGATCTTAACTGTTCAACAGCTATAGACCAATAGCATCCCACCAACGTTCTCTGAAGTATTAGAAAAAATAATGTATTCTGGGTTAAAAAATTTTCTGGTGGATAATAAGGTAATTTAGCACCATCAATTTGGTTTTATACATCCGATACCACATCTCGTGATTAGTGTCGCCGGACTGAACGATTAGACGACAAAAGGCTGTACATTAGCTCCTTTTGTTGACTTCTCCAAAGTATTTGATATCTTACATCTTTCGATCTTATCAAAAAAGTTAGAACTCTATGGACTTCGAGGGCATATGGATACCTGGTTCAAAAATTATCTCACAGAAAGATGTCAAACGGTGTCATTCAAAAGTGCTTGTTCCGGACATGTCTGCTAGTGTTCCGCTAGGATCTAACCTACATCCTCTTTTCTTCGTTATATATATTAAGGTTATTATAAATTCAACGCTGACGCTGATACTGCCCAAACGGTTGGCAATAACTTAGAAGCAACCAATGAATTAACTAATAACGAACTCAACAAGCTATACAATTGATGTATGGCAAATAAACTTGCCCGAAATGAGAGCAAGGCAAAATTTATTATTTTTCATCCTCCATTGGCAGCATAAGAATTGTGCTTAGCAATTCAACCATCTCGTTTATCACAAATAATAAAGAGGAAAAAAATGTCAAATTCTTAGGCATTTATATTGATGACAATTTGAATATCGGACACCATCTTTCGGTTGTCCGCTCTAAATTTTCTAGGGCTATTTATGCTATACAATGGGTGAGAAGGGTTCTGCCGAGAGAATACTCGAACACTTTATATTATTCCCTAATGCACAGTCGCATGCTGTATGGTATTCATATATGGGCGCACTCACCTCCCACTGCAACAGAAAGGCATCCAAAGCATTTTCAACAAAACTTCAATGCATACACCGACCCACTATTTAGAAACCACCGCATTTTAAAATTCACCGATTTGTATAACCTTCACGTTGAGCTGTTTATGTATGATTGGAATAACAATGTTGTGCTTCAATGTTGTGAGAATACCTTTAAAATATACCAAAACCACTCTGGTATGGGCACCAGACAGTCGGGTAAATTGCGCACACTCAAACCTAGAACTCAGTTCACTACTACCATTCCTATGTATACTTTCGATTGGGCTTCGGTAATATTGAGCCCTCCGTTCAAAATTATCCAAGATCACTAATCAAAAATACTCTAACAGAAATGTTTTTAAAACCCATGCTCTGTAACAATCCAGCACGCCCTGTCTGTTGTCTCGTCGCTGTCTCTTCATTCAACTCAAACTTTTTCACTTGCCAGAAACCATAGATTTGATTTCGGGCATGACGGCAAGAACCACCTAAACATATAATCTACATCACAAAACGGTCGCCGTGGACTGGTTACTTTCCACGGGTTGGCAATATTTTTACGGAGGCAATAATATCAGATTCCAAACGCTAATTATAGGAATAACCACCAAAAGATTAACAACCCGGTGCTTCATTAATTAAAATTTTCCTGATGATGATTTTTATTATCTTGTAAACGCATGTGTGGACATCACTGCCCACGCGTGGAATAAGACCAATCTACGGCAAACGTACGACAATAACTTGACCTCTAATTGGAGAACACGCTGTTGTCAGGATTGCCCGGTTTTTTACGTTGGTTTTCTTTTTCTTTTTGTTTTTTTTTTATCTAAAACGTTAGATTTCAGCCCTCGTTTTTGACGGTGTGCAACAATGATCTAGTGATTTAGGTTTTGGACTCCTGATTTCCAGGCGGGGTTGCTGGTTGCTGAGGGTTCGACTACCGGCAGGGGATTCTACATTCCTTTAAAACATAATTTTGTCGATCGCAATACACACACAGGCCCGTGCCAGTCTTCGTCTGAGGCCAACCACTGCACTTTCGTCCTACTCTAGCAAGCGTGTTCCACTGTAAGGAAGTTAAGTGCTACTACTTGTCTAAGCTCTGAATGTTCAGGTAACACAGAGAGCTTGAATTGTAAATGTAAATACAGCAATTAGATATGTAAAGATAGAATTAACTATAGATGAAGACCTGCTTTATTAATGAACGTATCTATGCACTAAATACAATACTGGTTTTACTTTTGGCGAGAAGTCATTCACACCAGCGTGTTGTTTATAAAATTTAGCTTAAATTATCAATCATACTCTGTTCTATTAATGTAGAAGGAGGTCAGCTATGTGATGTTATGCCGGTTGCCACTCTTAGTGCTACTGTTTTAAAAATGATATTTTACTATGAAGGGATTGGAAAGATACCTAGCTATTAGTGGTTTAGTAAAGGTGTTAATCAGATTGCTGATACGGCCTTAGACGTTGGCTTCATGTTGGCTCTATACCTACGGATGGAACTCATCATGGGATTGGTGGTGTACTTGAGCTAATGTGAATATAGTCAACCAGATTTCACAGCAGAATTGAGAATTCGTTCTCCCTCAGTTTCGCCAGAACTGACTTCTCTTTTCTCTCTTAGATCTGTGAGGCCTAAATATAGAAACCAAAGAGCTATAGCCCTCGTGAAGAGCTCAACCAAGCACTAGGTTAGTATTAACCCTTTGAATTCGTAAGACCGATTTTTCGGTCCAAGGCATAATTTCGTACCATTACTATCTAATTATAAAAGGTCTACACTCAGGGCATTGATGATAAAATAATAACTGTAATCTGCAGCCAAGTGGCTGCAGAGTGCAGTTATTATTTTATTCTCCCTGTATATTGGTATTGGACTGACACATCTCAAAGTAAGTGTACACACAGGCGATACAATTCCAGGAAACGAGGGTTCAAAGGGTTAAGTTATGTCAATATAAGTTTTACGAGGACTTGCAGTGCTAATGAGGTTAGGCAAAACCATTTTTTGCCATATAAGTTCTGCCAAGACCTGCGGGGCAAAAAAAAAGAATTAAATTGATTAGGTCACCCTAAAAACTTTCCCCGTGGGTGGGAAATGTGATTCTGTACTTATCAACTTGGATGAAGTTGTACTTCTGAATTAAATATATCATATGATTTTATAATAAATTTGACAATAAAGATTGCACAGTGTAAATTTCATAAATAAATCGTATCAATTTCGAGAAAGTTAACCTATGATCTGTTCAGTTATTTCTGCACGATAATTCCTCGGAAGTATCCTTAACCATCTCTGGCCAAGTCCACAAAATAGAACCTGGGAGATTTAGCCTATCCAACATTGGATCTCTTGGGGTGCTGGTCAACAAAAATATCCATAACGATTCACCTACACAAGGAACATCTATTTAACCACTAGCTAGCCCCTATGACGTCAGTAGGTATAAAAGGCGGATATACGACCACTTGTACATGTACGTGTACAAACACACACACGCGATACGTTCACCAACGTGGAATTCAGTGTTAAATCACACGCTTGTTCACAAAAACTGTACATGGTCTTGAATCCGCTTATGTACAGTCAGTGACTCCTAGATCGCGCTTTTAGCGTTCAAATACTCGTGGTGAACGCATCGTGTGCGTATGTTGTACATCTTCAGTTGTATCTTGTACGTAATTTTTGGTCTACGTTCGCATCGCAGATCAGACCCATCGATCCATCGTCGGCGAACGCGATCGAAAGCAAAAGATTCTGGGTCGTCATCAAAAAACAACAATTGCGGTTCAAGACCAGCGGTCCAGAACCCGCAATTGCGTTGGTACAGATGGTCTAGAACTCTCCCTTGTTTTTGAGGTGGTGGGTTTTTTTTGTTCAAAAAAGAGTCGATTGTGAATATATAGTCTGTATTATAGACATTGATGTTTTCTGTTGATGGGATGGATAAAAATTGAGTTTTGAGGTTTTTTTGAGAATTCTTCCACTATGAGAAATTCTCAAAAAAAAAAACACTCAGCTGATCGAGCGATCTGATCGCTCGATTCTCGTAATAAAAGTCGATCTGAACGAAGCGTGTCGTTGTCGTCGGTGTGTTGAAACATTTGCAAACCCAGTCACGTCTTCCTGAATTAAACAACTAACACACGTTATCGTAATGAGTGAATGAGGTTTTATTTGTTCAAAAAGAGTCGATTGTAAATATATAGTCTGTATTATAGACATTGATGTTTTCTGTTGATGGGATGGATAAAAATTGAGTTTTGGGGTTTTTTTTTTGAGAATTCCTCCACTATGAGAAATTCTCAAAAAAAACCACTCAGCTGATCGAGCGATCTGATCGCTCGATTCTCGTAATAAAACTCGATCTGAACGAAGAGTGTCGTTGTCGTCGGTGTGTTGGAAATTTGCAAACCCAGTCACGTCTTCCTGAAGTAAATAACTAACACACGTTATCGTAATGAGTGAATGAGGTTTTTTTTGTTCAAAAAGAGTCGATTGTGAATATATAGTCTGTATTATAGACATTGATGTTTTCTGTTGATGGGATGGATAAAAATTGAGTTTGGGGTTTTTTTTGAGAATTCCTCCACTATGAGAAATTCTCAAAAAAAACCCCACTCAGCTGATCGAGCGATCTGATCGCTCGATTCTCGTAATAAAACTCGATCTGAACGAAGAGTGTCGTTGTCGTCGGTGTGTTGGAAATTTGCAAACCCAGTCACGTCTTCCTGAAGTAAACAACTAACACACGTTATCGTAATGAGTGAATGAGGTTTTTTTGTTCAAAAAGAGTCGATTGTGAATATATAGTCTGTATTATAGACATTGATGTTTTCTGTTGATGGGATGGATAAAAATTGAGTTTTGGGGTTTTTTTTTTTAGAATTCCTCCACTATGAGAAATTCTCAAAAAAAAAACACTCAGCTGATCGAGCGATCTGATCGCTCGATTCTCGTAATAAAACTCGATCTGAACGAAGAGTGTCGTTGTCGTCGGTGTTTTGGAAAATTTGCAAACCCTGTTAAGCGTTCGTTGAATAAAGTCAAAAACACTTATCGGAATGTTTAAAACGCATTTTCCGCTCAATTAGGTTTCAAGTGGTAAAATTTTTAATATATTCACGATAGCAATCGGAGAGAGATTTGTTAAAATCAGTTTTCCATTGTGTGTTGAAACTGTCTAACAGTCATCAAAAAAAGGATTCTCTCTTAATTCGACACTCGATGAATTGATGTGTGAATGAATGAAGATCTTTTGACAAAATGTAAACACCGCTGTCAAAAAAATGCGTTAAATCAGAAACCGGTTTGTCATGTACTGTTTAAACGTATTTTTTAAACATCAATTAACACAGTCAGTTTGAGATGTGATTTTTTTCAGATTATTATATTATATTAAGACGGAAAGAGTTAAAACACAAAAACATAAAAATATAATTAAACATTTAATTTTGAAAAATAAATAAAAACAATTAAAACGAAAGATGTTTTTCCAGATGGATCCTAGACGCCGAGATCGAATTTTAGACGAGTATTTACGTTCTAAGAAGGCGATTCAGGCTGCTAATAGGAGCAGATGTCTCGGTGAGATGGAACTCAAACGCGAAGCCACAAAAATATTTAAACCCGTGACGGAGGGTCAAGAGCGAAGCAGGAAGGAGATAGTCGAAGAATTGAGACCCATAAAAGAGAGTTCTTTGAGAATGGGTTCGTTGCCTCCTAGTTTTGGAAATCGGTATTCCGTTCAATCTACACCGGATTACGTTCCCACGAGAATCGAGAGCGATGATACAGCTTCGACTATCACCACTGATAGCATCGCATCGTCCGATGATGATGATGGTGGCGGTAAGAGAGATCTGCTGTATGGAATTCGCGAGGATTCGAGCGGTAGGAAATTCGTGGGCGACACTGAAGTGGAAATGGATGATGATGAACTGATCGTGGGTTCGAATAAATATAAAGTAACCGATGGTCTGCAGAGATTGCTCCTTTTCGATAAGCCTGGAGATTACACGGAACAGGATTTCGACAATTACGGCGACATTCTTGTTCAAACTCACGCCATGAAGAGAAATAACGATGCCAGAGAGACGAGACCCAAAGCCAACAGAGGTTACAAGTGGACGAAAGTGGTGAAACCCATATGGGAGATGAACAAGAAGTTCGTCGAATCGGTGACCGGCAAAGGGGTGAAAACCACTTTTCTTCCGAGCGATCCCGACGCTCTGTCTCAGAGATTGAGTTTGTTGACGGGGAGCAGACGGGCTGGTAACACAGGATTAAATAATCAGATAGTTGCCATATCTGACGAATTGTTGAGACAGACGGTTTTGAATAAAAACCAGTATAAAAGGCTGATGAACGAATTGAAGGATTGATGTGAATATAATAATAAGCAGAGAGAGAGAAACAAACAAACAAACAAACAAAAATAAAACAGTAAATTCTTACACTAGAATAATAAAAGTATTTAAAACAATAAAACGATTTACCAGTGAAAAAAACAAAATATATTATAAAAATATGTTGGTGATAAAGAACAGGGGATACGTCAGGACTTACGTTCAAGGCGGTTCTGGCATCGTCGATTCTATAATGCGAGCATTCACGAGCAATGCGGGTAGAAAACTTGCATCGACCGCGTTTGAGGTCGGTAAGAAGACGGCTTTGGATGCTGGTAAGAAAGCCGCTTCCGAAGCCAGTGGTAGGATAGCTTCTGTGGCTGGCAAGAGGGCAGCCGACGCGTTGATCGACAAGTTGATCAGTCCGCCGGCGAAGCGAGCTGCGTTAGAGCGAACGCCGAAAAGTTGGAAAGATTTTAAGGATGCCGTGGTGCCCATACAAGATTTAGCCAAAATGACGAGTGGATCCTGATTGAAGAGAACTCGCGACGGTGCGATATAAACAAATAATAATAATAACAACATTAAAAACAGAGTTTGAAAAACATAAAAAAAATTTGTGTTTGAAAAGAATCTAAAATAACAGACAAAAAAAAATAAAACAAAAGATGAACATTAAAGATATGTCTTGGAACGACGCCGCGACCAAGAGTTCGAATAACGAGTACTTTCCCAAGAGCATAAGAGGTTTGATAGTGGGAAAATCGAATTGTGGAAAGACCAATCTGTTGATGAATCTGTTGTTCCGACCCGACTGGTTGGATTACGACAGATTGTTCGTGTTTGGCAAGAGCTTGTTTCAACCCGAATACAGATTGCTTCGAGAGTGCATGGATCGCAGATTGCCCAAGGACGTCATAGCCAGAATCTTAGGGACAGCAGGGAGGAATTCGACAAGTGTGGAGCTCCGCTCTCGACCATTTTGGACGGCGCGGCGACGGAGCTGATGAAGAGAAATGCATCTTCGAACGTCGAGTGTCGATTTTATGAGAACGCTAGCGACGTTCCGGATCCTAGGGAACTGAAATCGGAAGATAAGAATCTCATGATTTTCAACGATCTGCTTTTGGAGAGACAGAACCGATGCGAATCATATTACGTTAGGGGTCGACACAGCAACGTGGACTGTTTCTACCTGTCGCAGAATTATTTTCGATTGCCCAGACAGATGATAAGGGAGAACGCTAATTTTCTATGTCTCTTTCGCCAAGATCTCAAGAATCTCAATCACATCTACGGCGATCACGTCGCAAACGACATGAGCGCTGTCGAATTCAGGAGATTCTGCAAGAGGGTTTGGGATGGTGGACTTTACAATTTCGTCGTGATCGATTTGACGAGCGAATTTAATCACGGAAAATATCGGTGCGGATTCGACAAGTTTTATGTTCCCGATGGTGATAATAATAAGATAGAGCGTGAAAATAAAAAATTAGAAAAATAATAAATCTTCAAATAATTAATTTTGAATAAAAAAAAAATAAAATTAAAATATAATGTTCGAACATGGAGAATTGTTAGAACGGATAGCCGAGAATACGGCTGCGAAACAATCCATTCAAATCGTGGTGAGTGGCGATTCGACTCGATTCATTACGAAATTCGAACCTTCCATCGAATTGAACAGAGAGAAAAGTTACGAGATGGCGTTGGTGAATCTGGAGACTTATTATTCCTTTCCCAACGTCACCGAAAAGAATAACTCGTTCAAGTATTCCGACGGAATGGATTGGTTGGAGATTCGAATTCCCAAAGGGAGTTACGACATAGACGATTTGAACCATTACATTCAGACGCGAATGAAGACGGGTGGAAAGGGAAGCAACAAGATCAGACTCGCTCCCAATCCTAATACCTTACAGACGATGTTGGATTTGGAAGATAATTTTCGTGTGGATTTCAACACGGACGATTCTATAGGCAAGATGTTGGGATTCAATCGAAAGATGTATCGAGGCCACGCGGCATCTGAAAATACGGTCGACATTCTCGCTGACAATAGCATTCTGGTGAACGTGGACGTGATTGCTGGAAGCTACGTGAATGGTAGTGCTCAGCCGACGATCTATTCCTTCTTTCCAAACATGTCGCCGGGTTATAAGAACGTGGAGCGTCCTCGAAATTTAGTTTATCTACCAGTGATTTTAGACATGTTGTATAGTCTCAAAACCACGTTGACGGATCAAAATGGTGAACTGTTAGATCTTCGCGGAGAGAGAGTGACGATACGATTTCACATAAGAGAAATATAAAAGCAAAAAAAAAAAAAATATTATATATATATAGATAACAAAAAATAAAATAAACGCAATATTCATTTTACAAAATTATTTTAATATAATTATTAAACAAGAAACAATTGAAGTAAATATATTTAAAAAAAAAAACAGAATTATGACACAATACGTGGTTAAAAACGTGAACATATCCGCAGGACAGAGGAAGAAACTTAAGAGAGAGTTAACAACTCGAGGCGAGGCGGTGAGATTCAAATTCACTCACGAAGATCTGACGAGAGGCGGACAGGATTCGATCGCCTGGACCAGAAGTCAAATCAAAAGGATGGAGAAAGCGATTCGCGATGGAAGAGGGTTGACGTGAGATTGAGTCCCGCTCAATTGAGATACAATTTGAGAATGAAAGGTGGTTTCCTACCGCTATTGGCAGGAATCGCCGCAAAAGCATTACCCTTCGCCGCAAAGGTGCTACCCTTTCTCGGAAAGACTCTCGGCGTGGGAGCTCTCACGGGACTCGCTAGTTCGGGAGTTGAGAAATTAATGGGTGGCGACGGACTGTTTTTGAAGAAGGGAGGAGCCGTGTGTCGCGTCCACGTGGACGACAGCGGTAAAGGATTGTATCTAGAACCCGTTAGAGGTGGCAACTCTCTGAGAGGAAACGGTCTCTTTCTGAAGAGTGGACGGAACGTCGAGCGATACGGCAAGGGTTTGTTGCTCAGTGAGAATTCACCATTTAAGAACATACCGATTTTGAATATGTTATTATAAATATAAAATTATATAAAATATATAAAATCATAGAAAGTATAAAATAATATATTTAAAATGGGTGAAAAGGTGGAGAAACAAATTTATCACCTGGATGAAAAGGTGGAGAAACAATTTGACGATAATGACGAACATCGCGAGCCAGAGAGCGAAGAAATAAAAAAATGGTTAGACGCTAATGATGGATATCTAAGGAAAGAGATAGATAAAGCGCGGGATATACGGTTGGGAATGAGACGATGCTTTCCATGGTCACCACTACCTTCTGAAGTGAATGGTAATGATGCTATTGTTACCAAGAGATGCACAACATTCGTTCATAATTATGATTCGGATAAACAAAAATGTTACCATGAACGTATCACATCACAAAGAAAAAGAAAAAAAAAAGAAAAAGAAGAATCGACGCTGAAATTTGAGAGAAAAGGAAACGTTATTATAATATATCATGATGATAGTGAAGAAGAAGGAAAACATGAAAAGATGATCTCATTACTTTTTTCTTTTTTCATTTTTTCTTCGCTAAAAATCAATCACTCTGTTGTTTATATTCCAAGTCCATTATTAGCATGTTGATGCTCGTGTCTACTCCTTTTTCGAAAACGTGTTGAATGTTTATCTTTACTCTTTTGAGTTTTTTTTACATCAGTCAACTCGCTCTCACCACCCAATTTCTTCACGAGTTCGAATGAGATGTTTGGAAATATGTAATTTCCATAGGGCAACGACAAATCGTCCTTGTTGAATTCTCTATCTTCGGCGATGACAATGTTCTGCAGATTGCTTTGATACTCGTAAATCAAATCAAGCGTGGCTTCGTCCAATTTCAGAGGCATCTTATATTTCTCGTATTTATGCATTCACATCTTTTAGGTGTTGTTGTCTTCATGATCAATTATTTGTTTTTTTTGTTTTTACGAATTCTTGCAAATAATGTATATTTTAAATTTTGTATTTAAATAATAATTTGTTAAAAAAAAAGTTTGTCATTTTTTTTTGGCTTTTTATATATATATAAAAGTTGTTTTTTTAATTTTTAATTTTCTTTAATGTAAAATTTTTTTAGTAAAAGTTTTTTTTCTCTTTATATATATATAAAAAGTTAATTTTTTTAATTTCAATCTCTCTATTGTTTATATTTCCAAGCCCGTTATTAGCAAGTTGACATTCGTCATTTTTCCACATACGAAAATGGTGTGAATGTTCATCTTTACTCTTTTGAGTTTTTTTTCATAGGCGAATGCGCTCTCACCACATGATTTCTTCACGAGTTTGGGTGAGATTATTGGATATATGTAACTTCCATAGGACAACAATAAATCACCCCTGTCGAATTCTTTGTCTTCTGCGATGATGATATTAATCAACAGTTCGCTTTGGTACTCGTAAAACAAATCGAGCGTGGCTTCATCCACTTTCAAACACATTCGATATTTGGGGTAGTAGCGCTCTAAGTCCACCATCTCAACCTCATTCAATTCGATGGGATCGTGTGGTTGTAATATATAGATATTAAAACTGGATTTCTCATACTTTTCGTCTCGTTTCAATTTCAATTCGCATCTTTTAGGTGTTGTTGTCATGATTGATTATTTGTTTTTTTATGAATTCTTACAAATAATGTTTATTTTAAATTTTGTATTAAAAAAAATTGAATTTTAAAATTTAACTTTTTTTTTTTTTCTATTATATATATAGAGTAAAAAAGCAAAACTTTTTTAACAAATTATTTAATACAAAATTCAAAAAAAAATATTCTTACAAATGAATCAAACAGATAAAACAATGGTAAATTTAAATGAGAAAACCATACCTCAGTTAAACGAGATTTGTAATCTATTACAAATTTCAGATTTCAGAAAGCATAGAACTAAATCAAAAACAATTGAAGTCATACAAGAATATTTGCGAAACGTTAGAAAGGCAAACGAAATGTCGATAGCAATGACGTCAAAAGATGCACCGGTTGTGAAAAATAAGAAGACGACTAAACGAAAAGCCGTTGAAGAACATCAAGTTTCCAAAGAAAAGAAAAGAAAAAAAAGAAAAACGAAAACGAGTGATGCACTTCAGATTCAAGACAAACGAAATATATCAAGCGAAATTCAATGAGCAATCGACGAAGGAAAAGGAAAAGATTATGTAACATGACTCATTGCGGAACTATTCCAATCGAAACCCATAGAATGGGAGAGGGCGATCAAAGACATTTTTAAAACTTTCGATGTGTTTCCCTCGTCGAAGAAAGTCGATCCGAAATTGTTCATGGAACGGGTGAAGAAAAAAGTATTGGATTTGTTTCGTGAATACACGAACTTGGGATTAAAAATTAAGATGATACTCCATTGCATAATGAATAAAATCGACGTGAAGTCCAGCGAGAGCATCGTGAAAAATGCATATTTCAGATCTAACGTCGAACCCGTATTTCGAGGTTCAGATCTATTGGACGTTTTCGAAAAGATGAAAGACAAGATGTTGATGTCTCTCACGAATTATCAAAATGAAGGTAGTAATTAATTAGACGTTTGGCGAGGTGTTGAAACTCAAAATTCACATGACTAAAAATGAACCGTTGAAAGGATCTTCCTACTTGGAATTACCGTATTTCTTGACTAAGAAACACGGCGTGGTCAACGTGAGAAATAAAGATGATCAGTGTTTTAAATGGGCAGTCACCTCCGCTTTATACCCTGTTGAAATACACACCGATAGAGTTTCTCGTTATGAGGAAACTTCTAAAAATCTCGATTGGACCGGAGTGACTTTTCCAACAGAGTTAAAACACATCGAACATTTCGAGGTTCAAAATCCCACCATAGCGGTGAACGTCCTAGGATATGATGATGAAAATCAAAAGATCTATCCTCTCAGACGGACTTTGTATCATGGAAGAGAAAAGACGATTATTTTATTATCGATTTCGAATGGTGACAATCGTCATTATTGTTGGGTTAAACATCCGAGCCGATTACTGTCGAGACAAAATAATAAACATAAAGGAAAGATATCTTTATGTTGCAACTGCATGAACATGTTTAAGAGTGAAAAATCATTAGCGAAACATCAGGAATATTGCAACGAAAATCAAGGTGTCGCCGTCGAAATGCCCAAACCCAACACCATCGTGAAGTTTGAAAATCACAACAGAAGGTTAAAAGTACCATTCATTGTGTACGCCGATTTCGAATGTTTCAGCACGAAAATGAGTTCCTGTCAACCCAACGCTCCTCAAAGTTACGTCGAAAGATATCAAAAACACATACCTTCGGGCTATTGCATTTACGTGAAATGCACTTTCGACTGGAACTACAACATGGGTCCCTTCACCTACACAAAACAGCGCGAAGACGACGACGTGGCTCAAAGGTTCGTGGAAGAGTTAGAATCGAAA
This sequence comes from Pictodentalium vernedei, assembly GCA_031216915.1. Taxonomy (NCBI): domain Eukaryota; kingdom Metazoa; phylum Mollusca; class Scaphopoda; order Dentaliida; family Dentaliidae; genus Pictodentalium; species Pictodentalium vernedei. Next base: position 734,092,555 of record CM062296.1, on the reverse strand, counting down.
ATTCAAATGTTATACGACAAATTCAAAACTCCGGCGAAAATGATCATCACGCGAGAGCAGCAGGACGAAAATAACAGAGCCACCAAATGTCACATATGCAGACAATCATTCGACGAGAATTCAGAGGAAAATAAGAAGGTCAGAGACCACGATAATTACACGGGTCTGTATCGAGGTCCGGCTCACAGCAAGTGTAATTTAAAATATCGAGATGCCGCTTTCTATCCAGTGATGTTTCACAATCTCTCGGGTTACGACAGTCATCTGTTCGTGAAAAATCTCGGCACCTCACACGAAGAATTAAATTGCATCGCAAACAGTGAAGAAACATACATTTCCTTCACGAAATGGAAGCTCATGGAGAGGAAAAGAGTAATCGACGGAAATACATTGAAAGAAAAAACGAAATCCATTCGTAGATGCATATGTTTCATCGACACTTTTAAATTCATGTCGACCGCTCTGGAAAAATTAGTCGATAACATGAGCAAGGATAAATTTAAAATCACGAGCGAACATTTCAGAGAACGAGTAGACGTCATGTTGAGGAAAGGAGCTATCCTTACGATTACATGAACGATCTAAAGAGATTCGAAGACACTGCACTACCTTCAAAAGAAGATTTTTATTCGAAATTATACGAATCTGACATTTCCGACGAGAATTACAAACACGCCAAAAACGTGTGGAAATCATTCGATATGAAAACCAAGAAAGATTATCATGATCTCTATCTGAAGACCGACGTTCTGCTCTTGGCAGACGTGTTCGAAAATTTTCGAGACGTCTGTCGTCGAAATTACGATCTGGATCCCACTTGGTATTTCACCGCACCCGGTCTGGCATGGGACGCTCTGTTGAAGACCACCGAAGTCCAATTGGAATTATTATCTGACGTGGACATGTTGCTCATGTTTGAAAGGGCTGCAAGAGGTGGCTTCTCGATGATGTCTCACAGACATTCTGAGGCTAACAATCCCTACATGAAAGAAGGTTTCGATTCGAAACGGTCGACTAAATACATACAGTATTGGGACGCCAATAATCTGTACGGTTGGGCTATGAGTCATCCTTTACCGATTGGAAATTTCGAATGGGTGAAGGAACGGGAAGAGATGCAAAAATGGAGAGACTATCCTTGCATTTTAGAAGTCGATTTGAACTATCCGGAAGAATTACACAATCCACACAACGATTATCCGCTGGCTCCCGAACAAATAGAACCGAACAAAGGAGACGAGGAAAAGCTCATTCCCAATTTATTTAACAAACGTAACTACGTCGTCTACAGCGAGAATTTGAAACAGTACGTCGATTACGGGATGAAATTAGTTGACATACATCGCATTATTCGATTCGACGAAGAGCCTTGGATGAAAAAATACATCGATCTCAACACGAATCTCAGAACCCGAGCCGAGAACGATTTTGAAAAAGATTTCTTCAAACTCATGAACAACTGCGTGTATGGCAAATCAATGGAAAACATCAGGAAGAGAACCGACATTCGACTCGTCACGTCTGAGAAAAAAGCTAAAAGATTAGTGGCGAAACCCAATTACAAACACCGAACCATATTCGGCGAATATCTAGTGGCCGTTCACATGCAAAAAACGCATCTGAAGTTCGACAAACTGTATTATCTTGGACCAATCATCTTAGATGTCAGCAAGCAATTGATGTACGAGTTTCACTACGATTACGTCAAATGAAAGTTTGGTGACAAAACCAAACTACTGTTCACTGACACGGACAGTTCAGTTTATGAGATAGAGACGAAAGACGTCTACCGAGACATATTTCCGGACGTGGCCGATTGGTTCGACATGAGCAATTATCCCATCGATCACCTGTCCAACATTCAATCGAACGACAACAAGAAGGTGTTGGGTAAATTTAAGGACGAGAGCGGTGGTAAACAGATCGTCGAACTCGTGGGCTTGAGACCCAAACTCTATGCTTATCGTCTAGAAGATGATGAAGAGATCAAGAAGTGCAAAGGAGTTAAAGCATGCGTGGTGAAGAAAAACATCTCTTTCCAAGAGTATAAAGATTGTCTGTTAGGAAGTGGTCCGGTGTATAAGACTATGAAATCGATTCGAAGCGAAAATCATGACTTGTATACCGAAATAGTCAACAAGATTTCGCTGACGGCCGACGACGACAAGAGATTCGTGTTAGACGATAAAATAAGCACTTTGGCACTCGGACATTGGACTGTGGATCTAATTAGAGACGATATGAATGGAGATGATTGGATTCTAGATGCGCTTGCGGATGATAAGATTCCAGATATGATTGTAGATGATAGGATTCCAGAAAATCAAGAAGAATTAGATGAATCCAAGATTATAGAAGTCAAGGAATTCGACGGATTCAAGATTGTGGAAGTTGATAGAGTTAGTTTAAAAAGAAAAAGAAAAAAAATAGAAAAAAATAACGTCATTTTTAGTGAATTATAATAAAAAAAATAAAAAAAAAATATATACGCATCTATGAATAAGAAAATAAAGATATCCGTAGAAGGTGTTGTCTTACCCAATAAACCCCTATCCAACATCGATCTGTTGAATGCGGCAAAAGATTTGAAAATCGAAGATTTTCTAGGTGTGTTTTCCAGAGATGCCTTGCCGAAGAGAAGACCTCGACAATCGGAATGCAGAATTTTAAATCTAGACGATTCATCGGGTGAAGGCACTCACTGGGTGGCGTGGTTCAAGAACGGGAAGAAGAAGAATTATTATTTCGACATCTACGGAATCTCGCCGCCAAAAGAAATAAAGAACTATTTCAACAAATCGATGGTTCTTTACAACACGGATCAAGTGCAATCACCAGATCAAGTGTTTTGCGGTCACCTGTGTCTCTACGTTCTCAAGAGATGGTCTGAAGGAGATGAATTTCAAGGCATTCTCAATGACTTACATTAGAGAGAGATTTTTTTTTTATAGTATATATATAAAGATAAAAAATTATTTTAAAAAAATTTTAATCGAATAAAAAACGAAAAATAAAATAACATAGTTCATTTTTTAATAAACTGCGTTTTGAACACATTTTTTCTAAACAACAACAAAAAAAAAAATCCCACAACAACATGACAGTCGATAAATTTGGTAGAAGTGATGACGAACAAGTCAACCCGAGAAAGAAGAGGAAGACGTTCGAAGTCGACGATGGTTACGACGTTGCCAACTTGGACGAGCATTACGTTCGGAGATACAAACTTGAGAAGAACCTTTGAACATGAACGATAAGAAGCTCTACAATCTTCCCGAGCCAATAGATCTCGCAGATGCTGCGACTAAAAAATACGTTGACAGGGGGAACGCCGATTTCGAACGAATCCTGCTGGATAATTACGTGGATAAAACCATGACCGATGATCTCGATCTGAAATCCAAATGTTTGGTGAACGTCGCGAATCCCGTAGATCCCACCGATGCCACATCCAAGAGATATGCGGACGACTCTCACGCGAGATTCAGCGAACACCTGAGAAATAGATACGTTACGAAAACGATGCACTCGGAATTGAACGCCAATTCTTACAAGATAACGAACGTGGCCACTCCCACGAATCCCAAGGACGTGGCGACCAAACACTACATAGATCTGGAACAGAGAAAGTCTGACGGACGTGAAATGAAATCGGATCTGAATGCGGGATTCCACAAGATATTGAATCTGTCGAAGATCGACAAAACGGATGCGGACTCAACCGTGGTCAACAAGGGCTACGTGGATTCTTCCATGATACAATCGCAAGAATACCTAAAATCGCAAGTGGACGATCTCTACTTGAACAAAGAATCTGGCGGAACCATGGAGAGTGGCATCAACATGAATGGTCACAATTTATTCGGTCTCGATCACGATCCCGAATTCGATTCCAGCACTGTAAGCAGGAAGTACGTGGACGACAACTCGGTCTGGAGAAAGGGCGACATCATGGAAGGTAAACTAGACATGGGTGGACACGCGCTCACGAGTCTACCGGAACCCGTGCACATGACGGACGCCTGCACACTGATTTCGGTGGTTGAGAAAGTCAAATATGCCAGACAATTGATCACCGTGTGGGCCAAAGAGTCCGACGCCTTAGAGGAGGGAAAAGCCGAGTGGTCTTTCGGAAATGGAGGTAGCAGATCGAAACACGGTCAGGTGGGATATCCCATGCCGCTGGGAGGTGAAATCCTTCGAATGAGTCTGGTTTCCTCAGATTTGAATAACAGAGCGGTCGTCAATCTCATGGTGAATGGTGTGGAGAGCGATAAGAGATACAGCGTCGAAAAGACTGAGAATCAACACGCGAATGTTAGCACGTTCGGCACGCCTCTCAAAGTGAACGCCGGAGACAGGATTAATTTCGTCATGAAAACCAATAATCCCGAAGCCGCCACTTCCGTGGTGAGTCTACTGATCGAACTGGATCCTTTGAACAAACAGTGAACGCGTGGAAAAAAAAAAATAATGTGTGATTATTAAAAACAAAACAAAAAAACTAATGGGATATAGAGAGATGTTCTCTATATCTCATTAGTTTTTTTGTTTTTTTTAATTTTCTATCCATTTATGATTACAATTTATACACTTTGCGAATATGGTTGTTGGTTCATCACCAGATCTAGTTTGTTGAGATTCGATTTTTATTTGACGTTTCTTACATTTGCGACATTTTAAAATTGTATTTTTTATAATTTCTTCATTAGATCTTATGAGATCAAACTCTTCTTTTTCTTTTAAACGATATTCGTCAAAATCACAACTATTCCATCCTTTTTTTGTGTTACGTTCTTCATATTCAATTTGAATCCATTTTTCCAAGTATTTCATTTTAACGTCATAGTAATCTGAAGTGAACAGATGATTTGTTGTTTTCATGTCAGAAACATTCATTTTGTTTTCGAGATTTTGGTTTTTTAATTAATCTTACATCCGCATTTTTAACGTTTATTTTTTTTTTTTTTCACACACTCGTCTCTCATCGAATGTTTGACATCTTATTTCCGTCCGATTCGAATTGTAATTCTCTGTCCGACAGGACCAGGGCGAAGGCTTCGGTTTTTCTCGGCACGTTCCTATCGAATTGCATCTTGATCTGAATGTCTAACACGCTACTCTTGAGTCGTTCACTCTGTTTACTGACGTCGAACACGAACATGGGATACATCGACTTGTATTCGCCGGAAGATATTTTGGGGTTGCTCATCAATTCGTCTAGACCGTGATACTTCTTTCTAAAATCAGCGGCGTCGCCGTAAAGTCTGCAGAAATCGTTCTTGTCGAACGACGCGTTGTAATCGATTGCCGGATATCTCGTGGCGTTCAGAAACACTTGCATGTTTCTCAAATTGCAGTGATCAAACAGCGATGCATTCTTTTCCTGAGACCCGTCCCTATCGGTCTGAAACGCGACCACGATGAAACGCGGTCTCTCAGAAGCGGATTTCACCGTCAATCTCCAATCGAAGTGATTCGTGGAGGGAGGAATGCTAGCTGTGTCGCACTGTCTCATTCTAAATCCCACGGGTAATTTACTCTTGGATTGTATGATCTTGTAGAGATGCGTTTTCTCATCGATCGAAGGCTCCACATGCGGAACGAACCACGATATCTTGTGTAGAGTTATCTTACCAGCATCGGTCACGGTGAGTCTCACTATTGCATCGTCGTTTCCTTTTCGAATCAACGTCAGATTGTGTTTGAATCCGTACATGATCTTGTTGTAATCGTCTGCGAATCCGAAGATGTGTTTCAAAGGTATCCTGAATGAAAACGTTCCTTTAGGTCTGGACGTCTTGACGACGTAGTTGAATATCGCGGCGGCGCCGGCGCTAGCAGGGCGATGGTGTCTTTCACCCACAACTGATTAAGTCCTCTGGATTTCGAAAAATCATCAGGATACGTCAAGAGTCCGAACATCGTGGTGGCCTGACCGGGATGAAAAACAGATTCTATCTCTTGTCCGGATAGCATGTATTTTATGTTACTGAATAGATGCATCATGCCATTATTGGCAAGAGTGGCCGTGTCGTCGTCGGAGTAGTCGCTCCCATCTTCCTTAGTGAGACGTCCCTGCACCACTATGTAACTCTCGCTAGGATGTATGAATAGATCTTGAGTTTCGACGTTGATTCTTATCTCTCCCGCATTGTTCAAACTCGTCCCGGTTACCGGTTCGTACTCGTGAACCTCATATTCTTGAATACTTTCATCTTTCACTATGCTTTGTGCTATATCTAGTATATTTGTCATTTTAAAGGATTTTTAGTTTTTTTTTTGTTTATTAATTCACTTGCTTTCTTTATCTAAAAAATAGTTTTTAATTATTTTTTATTATTATTTTTTTTCTCTCTTATATATATATGTGTGTAAACAAGAAAATGTCAAAGAGAGTAAATAAAAAAAAAAAAAATTTTTTGTGTTCTTCATCAAAACTTCGTCTTCTGTAATTGTTGTTCGTAAAACTTTCTGATGATCTCTTCTCCATCCAAAGCTTCGATTTCATAAGTCACCGGATCGGTGTGAAATATTTTGATGATCACGAAGATTTCCGAGGTCCATCGAGGAGTATAACCCTTTTCGAAGTGTTTCTTATAAGCGTAGATTCTCACTCGATCGCCGACCGCAAATTTCGGCGTTCTAGACTTCTTCCCGATCTTAGATCTCTCGGGATATAGATTCGCGTAGACCCGTTTTTCGTTTCGAGGATTGCTAGCTTCCGCGGGAGTCATCTTGATCGATCTGTGTCGCGTGTTATTGTAATCTTTCACCAGACCGCGTTCAGAGCGTATATGTATTTCTTGGTCGAATTCGCCAAGAAGTATCTGTGCATCTTCTCCTTCATCGTTCGATTCCAACGTTCCACCACGCTGGCTTTCTCTTCGTTTTCAATCGAGTAGAGGTCTACCAATCGACGAACGTCCTTGTTGTAGAATTCCTTTCCCTTGTCCACCCACAATTTACTCGGTTTTCGAGAAGACGAGGCGAACACGCTCTTCAGAGTCTCGGCGACACAAGGTCCCGATTTATTCTTCAAAGCTCTGATCCAGCCATATTTGGAAAACACGTCAATGACCGTCAATTGATATTTGACGCCCTCGTTCCACCTCGAAAACGATCTCATGTCGACCAAGTCGGCAGACCAAATGTCGTCCAGACCCTTCACGAACACCCTTCTCTTTCGAAATTTACGCACAATGGGTTTGTGTAACTCCTCGGCCAATTCGCTCGTCAATAATCGTTTCTTCTTCTTCTTTTCAGATACGCTTTTTTTTTAACGCCCCATCCGAATCGATGTTTCGCACCTATCAGATTGCCGACCAGCGAACGTTCCATCTTCTCTCTCCTGGTCGGATTCAATATGCCTCTCAATCTCCCCAACATGTTTTTGTCGCATACGTCGTTGCGAGTCTTGGTGTCGGGATGTCCGGCGTAACACAGATCATGATCGTACGCGGCCGCGTCCACCCTATTCACGGGTTTGCTCCAAGATTTGGGTGTCAGATCGGCGTTGAGTCTCTTGTTCAATTTCGTTCCTGGTCCCGTGAAACTGTGACCCGGCAGATGCATTTCGAAAGCTAGATTGTTGATCATTTTATTCACGATGCCTTTACCTTTGCTCGCGTTCTTTTTTTTTTGATGAATCTAGTCTTTATAGAACCACACACATCGCAAATTCCGCGAAGCATCCGTCTGTCGTTTTTAGTTCACACTTCTCAAGAATTACTCGTCTCGGTAACTCTCTTACACTTTATGCAATACATTTTTTTTGAAGAGTTATTTAAATTAATTTCGTTTTTTTTTATTTTATATATAAATTTAATTTTTTTTTTTTTTTAAAATTCTGTTCTTATTATATATATATATATTTTTTTTTTTCAATCGCTGCTCTTGAGTTCTATCATCTTACTGAATTCCTCCCTGGCCTCTTTCCTCCCCTTTTCCACGAGAGAATCCTTCATCTCTTCCTTGATGATCTGACGAGTCTTGATTCTCCTGGCTTCTTTCATGGCATCGTATTTCATTTTCTCGCTCAATATCGTGAAGTATTCTCCGTCCGATATCCTACCGTCTTTCAACGCCATAGAGATCATTTCGGATATCGTGTCGATCTTGGAGTCGGCCAAGACATGAATCTTGTCGTGTTTCCTAGCTTTCAGATATAATTTCCTACTCAAAAATTTCCGACCGTGCTAAACAATCCGGCGGCGAGAGCCACTCCTTCCACGGTCAACACGATCGGAATGGCGACCGCGGTCGACAACAATCCGATGCCGGCCGCGTGTAAACCCATGGAAATCGTGATGAGTGTCGTGTCGATCGCGCTGATGAATGTCACGAATCGCGAATACTTCTTGAGGGAACGACGAGAATCTCCCTCTCGAGTTAGATACTCTTGGATTCTACTAATTTGATCGATGCGATACCTCTCTCCTCTTTCTCTTTCTTCTAGCGACGGCGCCGTCGGCAAAACGCCGTTCGGCTTCTCGTCCTCGTCGTCCACTAACTTCGGATACAATTTATTTCTGGTTCTCATTTTTTTTGTTTTTTTTCTTTCTAATATTAGATAAAAAAATTTATGTGTGTATTTATTTTTTTTTTTTTTATTTTCTACTCTCCCTTATTTTTGTATCAACGAAAAACAAAACTTAGACGTATGCTTCGTTCAGCAATAATTTCTTGATGCATCCCTTGTCTTCTAAAGTCAAACATCTACGCGCCAATTTCAGTTCTTCCGAATCTGTGGGCCTGTCTCGATTCTTACAGAAAACTAATCTCTTCCAAAACGTGATCACATCGTTGAATTTAACGCGTTCGAACGCCGGTTCGAAATACATGACGACCATATCTTCCCTTTCCATCGTCAGACACGAATGATCGTCGTGATCGAAGTCTAGATGATCTCGACATCCGACGCATCGTTCTAACAAGATGGGACGTAGTTCTTCGTTCACGCAGATTGCGTATGCTCTCATCAGCATGTTTAAAGAAACCTCGCTCTAATAGTCTGAGAATCGCTCATGATTTACGTATTTTTTTTTTTTTTTTTTTTTTTTTTTATTATCTATTCGATTTGATATATTTATTTTTCTAAATAACTATTTATTTATATATTTTTTTCTCCCCTATATTTATATCAATCAAAAACGTGACCGCCTCAAAAACAAGGGAGAGTTCTAGACCATCTGTACCAACGCAATTGCGGGTTCTGGACCGTTGGTCTTGAACCGCAATCGTTGTTTTTTGATGACGACCCAGAATCTTTTGCTTTCGATCGCGTTCGCCGACGATGGATCGATGGGTCTGATCTGCAATGCGAACGTAGACCAAAAATTACGTACAAGATACAACTGAAGATGTACAACATACGCACACGATGCGTTCACCACGAGTATTTGAACGCTAAAAGCGCGATCTAGGAGTCACTGACTGTACATAAGCGGATTCAAGACCATGTACAGTTTTTGTGAACTAGCGTGTGATTTAACACTGAATTCCACGTTGGTGAACGTATCGCGTGTGTGTGTTTGTACACGTACATGTACAAGTGGTCGTATATCCGCCTTTTATACCTACTGACGTCAGGGAACCTGTTGCTGCTCTGTTACACCACACTTTCATGCTACTGCTGAAAGGAAGATGAACCAAGTAATCATGAGAACTTCATCTAAAAAGCTAGGTTTCACCTATCGTGTTTGACGGTATGCAACTGTCTGGTAGTTTAGGTACTGGATTCCTGATTGCCAGGCGAAGTCGCCGACGGTTCGACTCCCGGTATGAGGTCAAAAACTAACCTTTTGAATTCCTCTGAAACATGATTGTGTCTATGGAAGAAAAGCATACACAAGCCCTTGCCAATCTTCGTCAAACCACAACACTTTCGTATTGATGTAGCCAGCGCATTCCACACTTTCATGCCGCTGCCGAAATGAATATGAACCAAGTAATCACGAGAACTTCATCTCAAAAGCTAGATGTCAGCCATCGTTTTTGACGGGGTGCAAATGGTCTAATGGTTTAGGTGTTGGACTCCTGATTGCCAGGTGGGGTAGCCGAGGGTTCGACTCCCGGCAAAGGGATCAGAAACCAACATTCTAAATTCCTGAAAAACATGATTGTGTCCATCGAAAAACACACACATCGCCTCATTTCGCTAAGATACGCACTATCCCACAGGTAAGGCTTGAGGAATAATATAGTGATATACTGAATTGAATGTTTACAGCTAATCAAACAGTATCCATCTACTAATTCGTATTGGTATAAGAATGTGCGGTGATAATCTACAGGGCCTTGGGTTGTAAGACTAAACACAACGACGGTGTAGTGCGGGGTCTGGAATCAATGACCCGAGTTGAGTTTGCTTGTATGTCACGTGCGCCGAAGGCGCGGGAGATATATGGGAGAAACTCCAAGAAGAGTCGTAGCTTCCTGTCACCCATACTTTACCCAAATTGTGCTCTGTATTTATACGACGATTTATCTTGAAATATGTTGATGAAGATGATATTTATCATTTAGAACAGGTTACAATCCAATTTGGATCTTCTATCTTTGTTGAGGACTGTCTGCATGACACTTTTCGTCATTCGAAGAGATTTGCAGGAAAGCTCATCTTAATCTCGGAAAACTTGTCAGTGAATTTAACGCTTAGAGTATAAGAATTTCGTATAAAAATTAAAATTTTGAAATGTTAGCGAATTTGTATCATCGATGAGCATATCACTGTAGAGTAGTATAAAGGTACAGAAGCTGGCTTTTTACATTTTTTTCCCAATAAGTGTGAACATTTGACTGTTGTTCTCTGTTGAAACGCATTTAACCCTTTACCCAACGTAACGGCCAAAACCGGCCAGCGCTATTCTCAAAAATCGCTAATTAATTTTCATTATTTTTTCATTTTTTTTATCTCAAAAACATAGGTTATGACCCCTCATTGGAACGAGCTCGTCAAGCTCGTTCCAATGAGGGGCATAACCTATGTTTTTGAAACAAAAAATGAAAAAAATTAGTTGTTCAATAATTTTTTTTACAAGTGTCGTCTGCTTTTCATGTTAGGTAAAGTAAAGGGTTAAGTAAAGGTAAAGGGTTAAAAAACAAGAAAACGGAGTTTTCCCCAATTTTGCTGTTCTGTAACTTTTTTCGCTAACCTGTCAACAGTGTGCGCATCGTTACATATGATACAATCAATGTTCTTTCCATTGATATAAAAGTCTAGGAGGTGTGCTTTTCTCATTTTCTGCAATGGAAGAATAAAAAATTTCCAAATTACTCTAAAAAACGCATTCGCTAAACAGAGAGCCAAATCAGAACGTTACTTTGTGTTGGTAGGTGTCATACTGATGAGGATTCGTAATGATGGATTATCTAAAAGTAGTTTTTTTATTAGCTTGTCATAAAAAGCGAAGTTTCCTTTTGTAACTTTTAATACATGAAAGCAACAGACATCTCCGAGAGCTATCTGCTGTTTTCGTTTATTAACCCTTTACCCAACGCAGACGATATCAAAACTTATTATTTTAAATATAATTTTTAAAAAAATTTCAAAAACTTTCAACAAAACCATATCATGTGACCCCTCGTTGGAACGAGCTCGACGAGCTCGTTCCAACGAGGGGTCACATGATATGGTTTTGTTGAAATTGTTTGAAAAACTAATACTTTTTTAACTGCTGAATTTGCATATTACGCGGGCGGGTGCGGGCGATTCGTTGGGTAAAGGGTTAAACATATAAAAGGAAATTCATTGCCAACAATTGTCCAAAAGAGGGACACAAGTAATATATTCAAAACATTATCGCCCATGTGCATATTGCACTTGGGCGTTAATGTTTTGAATATGAAAAAGGAAGCTTGGCTTTATTTTATTCTGATGTCATAGGTGTTTTCTCAACCATTACTTGCTTCTTACTTGGACCTTCTTCAATCGTCTAATAATTTCAAGGAAGATAACTTTATCGAAAGTCTATTTTCATGACGATTTAAGCCGGGGTGAATTAGACTGTACAAGAAAACAACTACCAATTCACATGCAGATCTCTACCTAATTCCCTGGATGAGTGCTGGAAGCACATTTTTTCGCATTAATTCCAAAACTTGAAGGCTCCATATTCTGTGTATGCCTTCATATTATCTTTGAAGTGTTATCAATCGGTCTATATGGATTTGCATTGTTATAGCTTATGGGAGAGTGCCTGCGTGCGAACAAATTTTGACGACCAAAATAATTTAGCAAACAACAGTTTAGGTAAACAACTCCTTCATAGAACACAAAAGGGTAAATTTTAAAATCCATAATTGTTTAAATTCGGTTGAGCCGTATGGACTTACTTTTTGGTCTAATTGCGGTCGACCAATAGTATTTTTTAAGAGTCTCCATTTAAAAGATGAACAAGATATCGGAAGTGAGCAGTTTCAGTACTTGGGCGATTTCCGTTAGTGTGTTCAGGTCGAAAGAAACATTCTGATACTTCAAAAAGATTTCAGTCGCGTAGCTGGGAATTGTGTTGGTGGGGTGCGCTATGTGGTGATGGACGACAACCATGGACGCCCCAGCGGATAACATTTTGAAAAATTAGTTCAAAACGGAGCTCTGTGGTAGTATCCGGGAAAATACTATATGAAATTTAGTAACTAAATCTCCTGGGGAGGGGAGTTATCACCCAAGTATCAATTTCAAATTCTGTACATGTGGACAAAAAAACACAAGCAATGTTTCAGCCAATGGACCTCCGGGTATAACCCGGAGGTCCATTGGCTGGAACTTTGTACTTGTTATGCTTTGCAACAAGTTAGCAATTATTGCTCAGGTGGCATCTCCACTCTGCGGGTGATTTAATGATAATACACTCTCCACGTACTGTATGTGATAAATTACATACAAAATAGATCGATAAAGTTGATAGGCATATTTTATTTTCCAAACGCATATTGTACCTATTTAATTCTATTAATGTGTGATTTTGGCAGAAATTAAACAGTGATAAATTCGATTTATTATGTGCTAGCCTGTGAACTATCGCCAATAACCTATAAGATATTTGTCGATATCTATCGACTCGATAGATATCGAGAAATATATCTCAATAGCTTCCTAAATGACTTCACGCATCACGTCGCCTTGAAGGAACGATCAGCTGATCTTTGTTATTGTTTTGAAAGGAACGCACTTGGGCTCGAACTGGGCTGAATATTGTGCAATAAAATGTCTCGTAGCATATAATAAAAAAGAAATCTACTCTATTTCAGTCTGGAATTATCTCATGAGTGTGGACCTGAAAGTTTTCAGGTCCACACGATTAATTTTTTCAGTGCTTCCTAAATTACGTCACACTTCGACGCATGACGTCGGCTTGAATGTCGCCTTGAAGGAACGATCAGGAGAATTTTGTTATTGTCTTAAAACTGTTTGCTGTCGAATTGGGCTGAATATTGCGCAGTAAAATATAATAAATGATAATCTACGCTATTTTAGTGAATATCGGGAATTATTTCATGTGTGTGGTCTGATTTTTTTTATTTTTCACAAGCGATTGCTACTACGTTCAAGTCCACACTAAAATAGCGTAGATATCCTCTTTGTAATATATAGTGCCAGTATCACCAAGATTATGCAGCTAGTTTCTATGAAACGCCGAAGCGCTTTGATAATTTTAATAGTCGAAGCTTTATAAAAGTATCTATCATATAGTGCCTAGGCGTTTCACAGAAACTACATGCAAACAAGAACATTTATGTCTTAAAACAATTTACCCCGATATATAGAGGAAAACAACTTACCCCGATATATAGAGGATATCTAGTGGATACCGAAAATTATCTCATGAGTGACCGAGACAAATATTTATTTTTCGGGAGCGCTTGCGCGAACGAGCAAAACTAACCATTTGTCTCGGTCACGAGTGAGATAATTTTCGGTATCCACTCAAAAACACTAGAGTTTCTTTTTATTATACGCTTTTTGTAAGATCTGATAATTCCACTCGTTTCAACCTTGAATTGATGCATGAAAGTAAACAGCGCAATGAATCATTGATACGCGAAAGTGATTTGATTGATACTCGGAACAGATAGCGTCTTGGAATCTGATTCACCTGGTTGGTTTCTAGTCCAAACATGGCCTGAAAGTCCGTAATATCAGTTTTTAGTTTGGTAATCCTTTGAAAGGTCGTACCAAACCAAAAACTTATATTACGGACTTTGAGGCCATGTTTGGACTAGCGGGTTTCATGTGCAAATTCAAGGTGAATGCGTGTTGAATTATTGCTGGAACTGATCGCTATCCACTCAAAACACTAGATTTTCTTTTCATTATACATTTCTAGAACCAATTGATCATTTTCAGTGATAATTTGGATCGTATTCAACTTGAAGTGATGCTTTGAAAACTGCCATTTTGATTGATACCGTGAAAGTGAAAATTTCTATATCTTCACAGAGGGGGATACGACTTCTATCTTTCCGCAATTTCTTCGATAATCTATCGTTTAGGGTAAAATAAATTTTATTTCCAAATGCAACAAAATACTGCATTTTGAGTGGCTGAGAGGTACAGTGTAACATGCAATCCACAGTAGCTTTTTTAAACAGTGGTTAACCACGGTGTAAAAACAAGAATGCACAATAGCAGGGTATATGGCTAAAAAAAGTACCCATTTTTAATTATTACTTCATACCTTCTGCTCGGTTATGTTAGAACAAAAATAAAAATTCAGGAAATTTAATATTTATGTGTAATAAAATATTACAGATATGGATGCCATTGGAACTGGCTCATTGAGCCAGTTCCAATGACATCCATATTTGTCTGGTTTTATTAACAAACTTACAAAGTACAAATTGTCTGTCAGTTTTTCCCACAATTTAGGTTAAAGTATAATGTACACCAAAATTCTTGGAAATAAATCCGTTGTCCTTGTGTTTTCTAGGGTGTATGAGAATTTTCACCGGTCTGGGAACTCATACACCCTTCGGCTTTGCCTCAGGGTGCATGAGTTCCCAAACCGGTGTAAATTCCCATACACCCTGAAAAACACAAGGATAACTATTAGTTCTCTCTGTCGCTAAGCCACAGAGACAAAGAGTATGATGTGCGGGGGTAAGTGAGGTCACCCCTTTTATCAAAAGTTTTTTATCAAAAGTTTCAAATCACAAATGAGAGACAGAACCTAAAGTAGAACTCCTATTTTGAGGGGAGGCGTATTTTCACTCGTCGCACCTTCCCTGGCCACGCGGCCGCACATACTCACTTTCATCGGTGATGAAGATTCTAAAAAGTGTAGAGATGCAGGCAGAGCCACCCAGTATCATGCAGAAAGCGAGAAGACGTCTTCTTCCTACTCTCTCCAAAAGGAGTAAACATATTACATTGGCAGTTATTTCCATCACACCACTTAAGCAGAAGTTGATGAAAATGTTTCCTCCAAGGTTCCCGATATTCAGAGAAAGACCGAAAAATGCCATACTTATCACAGCCCTATTAGAAAAAGAAATAAAAGGTGTAGGAAAGAAAATCGACCATAAACAACACACACATTTTAAATATTTTTGGTGACCTTTTCATCTACCTAATTACACATTATGAGATTCACAATTGTTGTATGAGACCCAATGAGAAAAATTCATAAAATTCAAAAGTTTACAAAAACATATTTTTTGTAACTGTTGAGAAAACGTTCGTCAATCAGGAAACATGATCTTTCTTGTGGACTATGAGTATTTATCTTATATCAGATTTTGGGAACTTACATTTCTGTTTTTAAAATTTGTTTATCGAAATTTGCCCGCCGTTACTCTCAAACTTAAGGTGACATTTTATGGAGATGACATTTTGAATCGCAATGAGTATATGGATTCATGAAATTGATCTGCATGTATCTTTGCGCTCAAATAAAGCAAAAGCAACCCCACCCCACCCCCAAGGCAACGAATGTTGAAAATAGTTTGTCGTATTATCTCACAGTCTGATATATCTTTGGACACGAGAGGTCGATTTTCCGGCATAGGAACATGATACGTCATAATTTCATTAAGTAGGAGGGCCGCTCAATGGATATGGTGGGTTGACCAATCCATACTTTCAACGTGCAGCCTCTAGACTGCACGTCGAAAATACTAAATGGTCTATCCCCAATTCATAAATATATGGTCTCTTCCATCTGATGTTATTGAACCGACCTAGCGAATACCATATGTGTATAAGAGGTTAAAAAATGTAACTTTTGTATCCTCATCCAGCAATACAATGATTAAAACCAAGTCAGTTACTCGGTTCCGTGGTTTATTTATGCCCGCCCGGTCAGGACTAATTATAGTTTGAAGCACAACTGGCGTGCTCTTAACCCTTTACCCAACGTAACGGCCAAAACCGTCCAGCGCTATTCTCAAAAATCGCCAATTAATTTTCAAAATATTTTCATTTTTTGTCTCAAAAACATAGGTTATGACCCCTCGTTGGAACGAGCTCGTCGAGCTCGTTCCAACGAGGGGTCATAACCTATGTTTTTGAGACAAAAAATGAAAAAAATTAGTTATTCAAAAATTTTTTTTGCAAGTGTCGTCTGCTTTTCATGTTAGGTAAAGGGTTAACCCGTAGCACTATGGAAGTGCAACAGATTTTTCTCCGTTCTCCTGTCTCTCCGTTTATCTCTTGTTTAACTAAGAATATAACCAAATATACCTTGTTTGACAGAGCTCACTGAGCTCTGCCAAACAAGATATGTTTGGTTAAATATCAAATTGCATTATGGGAAATAGTTACAGCTGAAAACTACGTCATTTTCACATCAGTGTGCAGAGGGTTAAATATGGGATGTTGTATTATTCTTTCTTACCAAGCTTTTAGACGATTCAGTGTGCGTTGCGATTTTTATTTATTTATTGGTGTTTAAGCCCATATATTTCTGTAGAATGGCTATCACTGACCGCAACATGGAGATAAGGTGAAGTTTTGTCAATCGTTTATACCCACGCTGCACGTTTTAGAGGACTTTCACCCACGCATTGGCGACTGGGCCCTATTTTACCAGTAAAAGAGAGTGTGTTTACCACAGTAAAAGAGCAATGCCTCACTTCGCGGGGATCTCAAGGAGGATAGCGATTTTTTATATCAAAAAAATACATTTAAGATATCAAATTTATTTATTTATTTATTTATTTATTTATTTATTTATTTATTTATTTATTATTTATTTATTTATTGGAGTTTAGCGACACTTTCGACAGCCAGGGTCACCTCGTGTCGGACAGTTTTACGGGTGGAGGAAGCCAGAGAACCCGGAGAGAACCATCGAGAAACGGCGAGCAACTGTCAGGTTCTTCCAACACATCAACTCCACACAGACAGAGTTAGCATTGGTTGAAGACAAGTGCACCATCGACGTGCAGTACGCCTTAGTACACAACGCCACCGTGCTCCCACGTGAACAATGGGGGTGATGTGTCTTGCCCAAGGACACAACGTGGCTGCCGCAGGAAGGATTCGAACAGATGACATCTCGGCTTGCAGCCTGCACCTCTACCTAATGAACCACCGAGCCCCGATATCAAAATTAACTTTCACACCATTACAGTTCTAATAAGGTATTAACTCTTCACCCGCTGGGTATTTTCAAAAAAAATTTTATCAAATATGGTCATGGCTGCTATTCATTGGTCAAAAAGTCCATTAAATTTACAGGAGCCAAATTTGATTAAATGTAACCAAATAAAACCAATTTTTATGACAAGAGATTCCGTGTCCTGGAAAATCCACTAGTAGCGTTCAACCTATGATCGGAAACGGCCACCACAATCGGCTCCTGGAACATCGGTTCAACCGATTGTTGCCAAGCATTTTGTGATGATTCATAAACCGCATTTTATTATCTTCTGCAATTGTTAACATAACATGATGTCAATGACACCATTCAATAAAGTTGAAAAACCACCACAATGTGTATTTTTAATCTCTCTTGACGCCCGTTTACGGGATATACAAGTTATATACAAGTTGTAAAGCTTACAATTGAGCGTACTTTCGGCAATCGCCAGTTCATACCGGGAAAGTGAAGGTTGAACTCCATGAACTCAGGTCGCAGTACAAATTATCTGTTGCGGGCATTTGGGTGGCCACGTTTATCGCCCAAGAGTGTGCGACTGTTAATTTTACTGGACCTGAGTCAAATGAGTTTATCAATGTGAAATATGTTTATATGTTTAATGTAGTTCTTTAGAGTCTCGATTTATCTAGTAGTGAGCGGACTGTAAACACTGTAAAATATGTTCAATTTAATGTAGTGTTTTGCGATCCTCGACTTGTCTAGTAGTGCACGGTATTACAATCTGAATCGGCATCGGAATCGGCCGATTGTGAGCTCAAATAACCAGTAATCGGGCTCCGGCCATTTTTGGTAATCGGTTGAACGCTATCCCCAGCAGCATTCAAGAAGTTAATAAGCCTGTGATGTTGCAAATTCTTATTCGGAATCGAGCCACAACTCTACAAATACACATGGCTATTATTAATTCAACGTTCGAAATGTTTGGATAACTTTCAAATTTAGTTGTTGAAATGAAAGAGAAATTTAAACCTTGTCAGCAACATGATAATTAATATTTTCTCGCGTTTCGCAGCATGAATAGACAGTATTGTCTTGCAGGTGTTCGTTCTGAAAGTTAAATCACCGATGTTAGTTCGGCGATGTGCACGTATGTCTTGTGCTGTAGCAAATCGTTTGTTTTGGACTTTATGCTCGTTAACTTGTGCTGTAATGTTTCGGATGATGAATATATTAGTTAACAAGATAGTTTTCAATCATGCAGGCATGAGCAGTTTTCGTGATTTTCTCGGTAATTGTTTTAAAAACTGGTTGAATTTCTGACACGTTTGTTTCGAACGATTGCGTCTCCTAGCCAAGAGCGTCCACAAAACACAAGTACGAAGACAATCGAATAGCGTTTTGCGAACGTAATTGGCTTAAAGACACAATCGGACTTGTAGGCCTATCATCCCTGACTTATATCGTCATGAAAATCGACTTTTGGTAAAGTTGACAAGTACGACAGGTCCAATTTAGAAGCAAGTAATTGTTGAGAAAATCCCTATGACATTAGCAGAAAATATAGTCAAGTTTCCATTTCTTATTTTTATCAAACGAATAAAAGTTTATTCAAAGTAACAAAAGGAAAATTTGGCTTTTATGGCAAGCTAATTAGAAACAAATTCACAGATAATCCTTAATCATTAAGAATATGTATCAGTATTTCACCTACCAACCAGTGGCGGCGCCAGAAATTTTTTTGTGGGGGGGCAACTAGGGGGGGGGGGGCAGACTCCCATGAAGGGGGGGGAAATACGTAAAGGATCATATCATTACTTTGTTATGAGGTAGTCCAAACTTGGACCCAAAGTCCGTAATATACTTTTTTGGTTTGGTACGTCCTGTGGACGTACCAAACCAAAAAATTACATTACGGACTTTGGGTCCAAGTTTCGACTAAATGTAATGGTAATTAGCGGTCCTCCTCTCAGCAAAATCCTGGATCCGCGTCTGGTGGGTCTGTGCGTGAGAGAGAGAGAGGGGGGGGGGGGGAGAGAGAGAGAGAGACTCATAATGCCCGTCTGTCATAATGCGAAATCCATGATTTTTTTTAGACAAGGGATATGGATAGACATGCCTTTGTTGGCTCATAACTTAATTATAATTTATAAGTATCTGCATCCGAGTCTTTAAATCTCTACTGCCTGGATGTGTTCATCAGCTAGCCTGAGGCTTTGGGCTAAGTGTGTATGGGAAATTATTGGGAATAAAAAAGGAGAGGGGTGTGTGTGTGTGAGAGAGAGAGTGACTGAATGTGTTTGTGTGTGAGGGTGGATGGAAATGCATGCGAGATGGTTGGGGGGGGGGGACTGGGGGGGGGGGGGGCAAAGCCTTCGTTTGGGGGGCAAATGCCCCCCGTATCGCCGCCACTGCTACCAACACTAAAGTGTCCACTTTGGCTCTCTGTTTAGCGAATGTGTTTTTACAGCAATTTACAAGTTTTTATTCTTTCCAGGAAAAAAGTAGCAAATGTCACGTCCAATATTTTTATATTAATGAAAAGGACAGTGTCGGTATTGTATGTTACGATGCCTACACTTTGATACAATGAACATAATAAAATTACAGAATCAAAAGATGGTGAAAACGCCGTTTTCTTATTTTTAAATGGATTTGAACAGAGAAAACTTGCAAATGTTTAAACTGATTGAGAAAACATTTGTAAACAGCCAGCTTCTGTATTTTTATACTGCTTCTACCTGACTCTACAGGAAAATGCTTGACGTTTGTGAAATGATGCGCACCTCTATGTTACAAATTCGCTCACATTTCGAAATTTCCATTTTTATATGAAATGTCAATACCCTGAGTGTTAAATTTACTGACAGATTAGGAAAGTAAGAGGAGCTAACTCTCCAGTAAATTTCTAAATCCCTATCAATGACGAGATTTGTCAGCAATGTCGGCCCAAATAAACATTCCATTAATCGTCTGCATACTGATGTCAAAATACCAAAATGTCAAGTACCAGTTTTTCCCATAATGCAACTAGGAATTTATACAATTGAATCCTGTTTGACAGAGCCAACTCGAATAGCGGACGACACGTGCAAAAAAAAACTTCCTTGAAAAAAAAAAAATAATTTTTTTTTGTCTCAAACACACTTTATTAACACCCCTCATTGGAACGAGTTTGTCGACGTCCTTCCAAAGAAGGGCTATATGCTGTGTTTGTGAGACAAAATGCAATTTGAGAGTCGATTTTTGCGAATAGCGTTTGTCGGTTTTGGTTGTTACGTAAGGCAAAATGCAAAAAAACGTGGGATTTTTTATTGCTAGCGAAAATTGCTCTTGGCAACCAAATTTGTGGTTGAACTGTTTCAGTCACCTAGCTACGAGGGAGGGTAAAGGTCTGGGGCCCCTAAAAATTTTCGCTTCCCCCATAAAACAAACATTGGCCCAATTCAAGTGTCACACAACTTAGATCCCCAAAATGGTCGCCAATATAGAGGGTACACATGCTACTGATTCGCTCTTAGAGTTTTAAGCGTGGGGTGGGGGTTAATACTAACTAGGACCTTCCAGTTATTGCTCTCTCCGGTCGTTACCATCTTCTCCCACTTCCCTGGAGGGAACTGGGACGAGGGGGCAACGATCGATCGGAGGATCTTACTCAGGACTAGGGGAGGCCCCCAAAACCACACACAACAGCCCTTAAAATATCATCTTTGGCCCCCTCAAAACTGTCTAGGGAACTCCCTATTATAGAATCATGGCTACGTGTCTGAATTGTTTGGGATATAACTGGACATGGAAACTGGGAAAATTGTGAACTCTTCAAGATTGACAAAGCTGAAAGTCTTCTTGAATAGTTTCAGGAAAAGCCGACAGCCATTGCGTCGTTAAGGCGTACGAGGAAGTTGTATTGTTAGATAAGATTGCACGTATTCCAGTACAGCTTAGTATAGAACAGTTGTGAGGTTGAGAATAAGAGCGTTGTGTTTTTACATTTTAAGCAGGGCTTGTTGGGATTCGCCTGTGTGCTTGAGTAATGAAGTATTACAATATAACGTAGAGTTTTGTCATTATTATTTTGTTTGAAAACTCATCTAAAGCTGGTGGAGTTCGCCGCAATGCGTGGATAAAAATACTTTTACCATTAAGGATTAAACAATAGTCGTTGGAAGAATCAAGGACTGTGGGTGTTTCAAACATCATTGAGTATGTGATTTTGAAAAACAGTTGTATGAAAGTGTGGTTTTGAACCTCCACCCCTGTTGAAAAGGAGCACATTTATATATCACACATTTTTCCATCTACTTTGTCCTAATGGCGCGGGCTTAATAGGTGTAAAGAATTACCGAGAACTGATTAACCTACCAGTTGAAAAATATGACAAGACTTCGTAACAACAAGATTCTGTGTGTAAACAACTTCCATAATTGCACAGTGTGTGCTGGCTCATCTTTGGATTCTGTGAGTTCATTTAAATATTTTTCTGGTAAGGGTCTGTTGTTTACTTTAGCAATTTGTTTGAGTATTGCTTCCGTTTTGTTCTTTTTACCACGACTGGATAACCATCTCGGTGATTCTGGTACTAAGCTGTTGAGGATGAAAGTAAAATAAACGAATTTTCTTTGTATTTATATTATTGGAAATTGAAGAATTGTAGGGGGCCTAATAGAATTCAAAACACATGAAATATGCCCGCCATACTGGGGCACATGAAGCAGTCCGCCCCCCCCCCCCCCCCATCTTTCCCCAGAAATAGTGGAGAGAGAGACAAAGAGACAGAGAGACAGAGAGACAGAGGAGGAGATAGAGAGAAAATGTTTAAGTCACCATTATTTTCACAAACCTATCATTACAGTCTTATTAAAGCAGAAAAGGGGTGCACAGACTCTTGACTCTTACAGATTCCTCGTTTGATTTGTCATCCTTGTATGAACCCCCCCCCCCCCCCCCCAACTTCGAAATACTACGCCCCTGTACCTTTTAAAAGGCTTACTGTGGCATTTAAAATTGTTGCAGCGCATTTAAGTCGGTATAAAAAGTTAGCAAAGTGTAATCCGTTCGTTTTCGTTTTGTTGTGATAACACATGCAACTTGTTATAACGTGTTCGCAACAAGTTTAACGTCTTAGTTAATCGTTATAACGATTTGGACCCTATAGTTATAAGGACTTGCGATGCTCATCAAAATAACCTCCATTATCATCACATCCTTACAAATATGTCATCAGTGAAAATGGAGAATTTGGACAAGAAGGTTTGGGAAAAAAATATTTTCTAATGTTTTTCACCTCGGAAAATTCCGGAGGTATAGTGAGGGGCGCATAAAGGCCACAAGTTTTGATTTAAATAAATTTATAACTCACTACGCTAGATACGCTAAATGCTGGTCCACAAGTCCTCAACTTTCGATGAAAAAAAAACAATTACTTGATCTTTCTCGTAACAAATAGTGTTAAAATGTGTGGTTCTCTGATATTCTTAAACATGATCCTAACAGATTGATGTATATAAACTTACACAAAATGCCGTTCTTCAAATATAAATTCATTTGGATCAGCTTGCTTGTTTCCCCATCACTCCAGAGTTAAAATGTTGTGGGACGAAATTGTATGATTTCTGGGAAAGGATTCGAAAAAAATCGTAAGTCGCCATGTTTAAAACAGGGACGTGGCAAGAGGTTTCCGATTGGAAGGGGGGAGGGGGGGCTTGTAGGGTTGTAAATTTTCAACTAGGGGGAGGTTGGGGGAACCCCTCTCCCGGTCCCTCCCACTAGTGGAAATTCACTACCTAGAAAGATTATATGACCCCTAGAAAGATTTTGGAGGATCCCCCCCCCCCACCACAAACAAGTCGCCACGTCCCTGGTTTAAATGGTGTATGACAACAATAAAATACTATGGGCGTTGTCGCAAATGTTTTTCAGTGTTCCCCTATAATATACAAACAATGTTCCAATAAGAGTAAAATCCTCGCCCTCTGATTGGATAAGAGCTGGCGTTGTTTATTTTGTGTTTACGGCTCCAGTAGCAAATGTTATCGTCTGACACAACGAAATATTTGAAATGACGTCGCCCGTTTCGTCATTGCTTCATAAACGGAGTGACTTGCAAGCCCCTTCATTTTTCTGGATTTTTTCACACGTGCAGCAGACGGTGTTCCGGATGAAGTGTTGTTTACAAATTACAGACCGATTTACGATTTGAACTGAGATGGAATGAGTTTATCTGGTTTATTGATTATTTATTCGGAGCCATCGTGGGGTACATGAGAGGTTTATTTACAATTTGGCTTGAACAAGGAAACTTTTTAACGATCACACGTTTAGTAAATAAGCCTCTCATGTTTCACGATGTAGGTTTTGGGCTATGGGTAGTGTCTTATTGGAACATTTCCTTTATTGCGATGAGTTGACGGTAGCATGGTCGCAGGTTTGCGGCTTCATTTGGCGAGGATTTTACTCTTATTGAAACATTGTTTGTATATTATAGGGGGGACACTGAAAAACATTTCCAACAATACTGATAAAGCCGCAAACCTCAGACAATGTTACCGTCAACTCATTACAATAATTTGCAATGTTGAAATATTGTGTCTCCTCATACCCCTAAATTTGAATTTGGTGGCCCTTTGAGCTTCATTAGGATAAACTAGTAATCAACAATAACGTTTTTGTGAGAAAAGTCTAAAAAAAATCTTTAAAACGTTTCCCTGTTACTCAGGGAGACGTGCTGTGGGGGTGGGGGTGGGGGGTCTTCACAGCCCCTTGTTCTTAAATCTGATTTTTTTAAAAGTTTAATTCTAAATATTTTCAGGCTGTTGCGTACCAAATATCAGCTACATGGAAAAAGACGCCAGACTTTTATATATATGTATATTATACTGAAGTCGAACCAGGGGACGTGACGACATTGAGTCACTCCACCCACCGATCTGACTCTCGTCAACGCGACGCGATACTACGACCCAAATCACTTCACTGACGCGATATATAATATATATGTACTCTCACCCAAATGGTTAGAAGAAATAGATCGTTTTTTTATCATTCCCAATGAAGAATGTTTTCATGTTTTTTTGGCTCCATTATTGTAGTGTGTTTTCTTGTGCAACTTTAACGATACTTTTGGGCAACATTTAGACATTCATTAAACCTGTGGTGCGAAAATTTGATGGAAATCAAAAATATATTTTTGGCGAGGTTTCGTTTTCCCTTCATCATTATTTCCTAATCAATATCATTCTGTCAAAATTATAGATGCCATATAACTTATTACTTTAAAATAAAATATATGCATTGCTGAACACAAACACATTTTTTAGCCATTTCTGGTCATGTTGTCATCACCGAAACTGTCTTGTGCGTTTAATGGTCTCCGTTTGTATCTTCTGTAAAACAACATGTAGGTAATTTACTTATTTCCTGTCCCTTTTAAAATATATATTATGGGATTTTTAAATACATTTTTCCGTAAAATGCCTTAGATAGATGCATTAGTATAATTGTGGTTGATTTGATTTATATTGGGGATTTTATAATTGGTATTACTGTAGATTGTTTGCAAGAATTTCAATTTAAAAGTCACATGTCGAGAACCACGGATCCGTGATCGAATATCACTCCTCCGTGCACATTCTATTAAACTTTAATTATTTCCACTCTGTCTTGTGTTGCGTGCTCACTTGGTGAAATCGAACATTTATTGTTGACTGATTCAATTTATCATTGGCTGTATTCCAGATAACTATGTTTTGTCCGAACTCACCAAACACTTTCTTTTTTCACTCTTTTACCTCACACGGAGAGCAGACGATACTGTTTTTAAATAACTAACACTTTTCATTTTTTGCCTCCAAAACATAGCATTTTATCCCTCATCGGAACGAGCTCTATGAGCTCGTTCCGATGAGGGATCATAAATTGTGTATTGGGCAAACATTGAAACTTATAAAATTTAAATGACGATTTTCGTAAACAGCACAGGTTGTGTATGGTCGTTATGTTGGGAAAAGGGTTGAACAGCAGCTTATCACCGCTGAATAGAACAGGACATTCTCTTTCCATCTGTTTAGATATGCGAGAGGAAGCTACACGACAGATGCCTCACCAGGAATATGTTTGTACGTTTCTTGCTCTGGTTAATTTTTTTATGCAAGCATCATGATCTTTTCACGCTGAAAATATAATTGTCTATCGGGAGATTGCATCATCCAGACATTCATTTTTCAAACATGTTGTATGTTAAGTAAGGTGATGCCTCCTCTTCCTACGAGGTCCGAGACTTGACATTCCGACAAAAAAAACCATGTAATGAGTCGCGTGTGTTATAAAGGTATTGTATATCGTTGTGAGTTATTACAGACACATTAGGCAGAGGGGTTACATTAGTTTATAAATATACTAAATCACCAATATCCAATAGTCGAAGGCAGTAAAATTAGGATGGTAACCAACTGGAGAATCTTCCAGTCTCGAATTAAGTAGGCCAGGCCCGTTAACACCAGAGATCCTAGACCAAAGAACACACCACTTATACCGTTAATGAGGACTCTTTTAGATGGTCCAATCAGTTCCATCGCTGTAAGAAAAGAGGTTATCTACTAAATATTGCATCTTTGACGAATTGGATTAAATTCTTAAAATAGTCTTCCGATTTGTGAACTACTTGACAACGACTTCAAAATATATATGAAAGGATTCGTCTACCTCTTTTGGAAGGGGTCTGGTGTCCATGTCATTCTGAAACTTTGCGTGATTGGGTTCTAATTGGGAATTTGTTTTGGAGGAGAAAAAACATACAAAGACAGAACAGAGAACATCAAGACGGATACTTAAGCAACCTCCTGACAACTACAAATACGTTTTACTTGTGTTCTGAACTGGGTGGTCATAAGGCCTCAGAAAGCCCTTGGTTTTCCAAGGCCTTATGGCCACCCAGTTCAGAACACCAATTGTGTATTAACCCTTTACCTAACGTGAAAAGCAGACGACACTTGCAAAAAAAATTCTTGAATAACTAATTTTTTCATTTTTTGTCTCAAAAACATAGGTTATGACCCCTCGTTGGAACGAGCTCGACGAGCTCGTTCCAACGAGGGGTCACAACCTATGTTTTTGAGACAAAAAATGAAAAAAATAGTGAAAATTAATTGGCGATTTTTGAGAATAGCGCTGGCCGGTTTTGGCCGTTAAGTTGGGTAAAGGGTTAAAGTTTTGTTCGAGCATGGAAAGAGATTGGGAAATTTGATGATGAGAATGGGAAAAGTTAAGCCTAAGTATCATTGCGAAAGGATCCCATATTCGACCCCTGTAGATACCCAAAAGAATCCCTGCATATATACGGACATACAATACTTAAATAGAGTAGAAAAGAGAACACAGCGAACAGCGAACCTTTCAGTATTGTACAACAGGTGTTTTTGTTGTGGATGAGTTGTTTGCGTGTGTGTGTTGCTGTTCTTATCTAGGTTGTATGTTATTTGAATACGTTATTTGCAACTCTGGCATCCATGCATAATAAAAGAGGATGAAGTTAATATGAGTTAATACAGAAGTGTTTGCAACAGAATTCGACGAATGGTGGCAATTATTTTTAGAAGAATATTTTATTGTTCAAAGAGAACCAAACAAATCTTCACGCAAAATATAGCTTACGACTGCTCTTTGGTACGAGCTCATTAGATGTGGATGTTATTTAGATAAAGACTAAGTTAATGGCCATCACCTGTGTCGAGGCCAAAGGCCAAGGCTCGGGCTAGCTAGCTTCCGGGATAGATGGGTATCATTCTATAAACATGTGGGTATCATTGGCAATTACCCTTATGATCAGTTATGCAAGACTTATGCATGTCCTATCGAAATTATTGGGGGAGGTAAAGTGAAAGTGTTGGTTCTGAAATAACAGAACTGAATATTTGAATTTGAGGTACCCGCCTTCAGGCAATCTCCGAAACTAAGCAGCCTTGAAAAAATATATTAATTTAAAACATTTTGAAGCATTGTATTCAAATCTTTGTTACTCTTGAATATTTTGGAGAGAAACAGGGCTAATTTGCTGCATTTTGGGGTCTACACTTACTATTGACTATTGGTGTGTTTTGTTGGGAATTCCGGAAAAAAATGTGCTCGTGATCGATAGTTTCCTTCCTGTCCATTTTATTCCCTTGTTTGTTGCATGACTCCTAGTTCTGAGGGGCAGAACATTTTTTTTCTTCTACAAGACTGAGATATTTGAATGCCCAAATTAAAAATGAGGCGATCATTTTTTTCACACTAATGTTATAATATAATTTATTAAGCTAATTTTCCCACAATTACGCCCTATGGCACTCGTTTATATCCTGTTTCTTACATGATTATATTTGGTACATGGATGTTGGTCACACACACACATACAAATGGGGGTTTGTAGCACCCCAGTCGGGCTATTTGGGTCTCTACATGAGAAATTTGAAGTATTGGTACGGCTGGTGTTTGTCAAATAAGATTTTGCGTCTCGTCTACTGCATCTGTATGTTATTGTTCCACAAATAAATTTCTAAGAAGTCTTGAGTTTTTTAATTACAATCTCGGCTGACTGACATTCCAGCTACATCATCAAGGCATGGCTTGACGAAGGCATGCCTTGATAATGCAGCTGGTGTATTTTATAAGTCGAGATCGGAGCCATTACAATATGGATAATTCGGGTTTACAATCCTCACTCCGCTCGCCCCACTCCATCTGTCATCTTGGCGTCACGCCCGACTGTCATGCGATTTTCGTCGATTTGTAAAGAATATTTCACATTTCTCGTTGCATTTCAACGGATGTACACTGGTGAGTAGATGCATGCATCGCGAAAAAACTGTTATGCAGTATTGTGACGTAGTTTGTTCAATTATTGGTCCACGTGTATGGTAAACTCACTCACGGGCTCAAAAAAACTTGTTCCAACGAGGATATTATAAGATATGTTTTCGAGGCAAAAATTGAAAAAATAATCAAATTTGGTTGGAGGCTTTTGCGAATAGCGCTGGTCGATTTTTGCCATTAGTTTGGTGAGGCATTACATTGCACATTATGTGATAAAAATGAATCTCAAATTCGTTACAATTGGTTATAAAAGCATTAACCTCCTTCGCTAAAATCCACCCGAGCCTCATTAATCTTCGACGCAAGTCGGTTTTACTGAACGAGGTTCCGAAATGTCCTATCCCTCCGCACTAGACGTAAAAATCGTGACTTATTAGAGATCCTAAATATCCTACACACTTACAAACATAAATGCAAACACATACACTGGCTGAAGGGTAATATGGGTGAACGTAATACGCTGCATGAGGGTGGGGTGGGGTGGGGAAGTGACGTCACTTTTCTATCGGCACTTCGAGTAATATTAGTCATGTCACTTTTTTCTTGTCATCTCTGACTGGTCGAGTGACAGATTAACAAAATGTGTTCATATGGATTCTTTCCGTCCAAATTTATCAGGTGATCTGACCTTTCTTCTGGTTATTAAACTCATTCATTAAAATGGTAATGCACGACCCATCAAGCATCGGAGTAAGTTCGTAGATTAAAAATCTGGGGACGAGGAATGATAAATATAGAATAAACGTACAGTGTTTTCTAATAACAAAATGATTCTACGAGTCGGATTAAGAATGAAACTGACAAGCCTCTGGCGAGTCGGTTTCATTCTTAATTCTACGAGTAGAATAATGTTTTACTTGAAAATACTATACGTTCATTCTGTTCATCCCATAAACCTTTTACAGGGCAGTCGCGGTGAAATCGTGTTGTTACTCGCTACAAACACAACGAGAAGTGAGGAGCACATAGGTCCAATTCGATGATAAGCAAAATTGCTAAAAATGAAAAAGGCGCAGAGATACAGTTCTGTCTAAAATATTTCCCCTACAAACTTGAGCTGAAGTTGCAAAAACACTTTATTAAATGAACAATGTGTAGTGTTTTCTTCTGGCATTGTGTAATACTTTCAAAAAGGCTTAAAGAAAACAACAACTGAACTGTTAATTATGCTACACGAATGAGGTATAGGTCTGAGGTCAGTAAGTCCGTATCTGCTATTCAAATGAATTCGTTCACTTTTAAACCTACGTGGAAAATTTATCACCCTACTAGGTGAATAAAGAAAAAAATTATCCAAAGCTTTTATTGTTCGAGTAAACAGCCATTTATGTGATAAACATGGTTGTTGTGGGAGTATTTGATATTTATTTAAAACTTATTTCATTACATTTGTGTTATTAGATACTTCGTTATCTATTCTTTAGCGGGAACTATTTCCCGACGCGGACACTGTGGACAAACAACGCATCTTAAGTTGTAACGTAATCGCAGGTCTTCTAGAAGCCACTGCTTGTTTCTTGTCCCATTTAAGTGTCGTTTGAGGGGTTTTTTTGTTAAATAATAAATAAAATCTTTAACTTGTCCCCAGTTTATGTCGACAGTTACATAACATGTCCATTGAATTAAAAAGCACGACTCGGGTCTATTGAACTTGTTTCTTAAATTTCAATATAAACGGTGGACTCTTTTGAGATCTTTTATTTACTAAGGAGTGCCTTTAGTACCTCATAATATATACAGTGCGTGGAGAGTGTATTATCACTAAATCACCCGCAGAGTGGAGAATCCACCCAAACAATAATTGGAAATTTGTTGCAAAGCATAACCAGCACAAGCAAAGTTTCAGCCAATGGACCTCCTGGTTAAACCCGGGGGTCCGTTGGCTGAAACATTGCTTGTGTTTTTTGTCGATATGTACAAAATTTGAAAGTTATAGCATGGGTGATAACTCCACTCCGCGGGTGATTTAGTTACAATCCACTCTCCACGTACTGTAATAACAATTCTTAATAAGCTAAATATCGTTGCTTCTTTGGGTGTTTAAAGCACGCGCCTAAAAGTAAATTCACGTGGTTAGGGTATCAACAGCTTTTGATGGGACCTTATTATTTTGAGGTTATTACTTGATTAGTTTCATATCGGTCGAGATATCAAGTCGAGGCAACGTCATATCAGCCTGAGTTCGAAGGTCACAGGCTGGTGTGAAGTTACCAAGGGATGATATCTCGGCCGATATAAAACTAACCAAGTAATAACCTCTTTATTTTTTAAACAAAAACAAATAAATAATTCGGTTACAGTTTGCAGACAGTGTTACTGTTCCTCGTTCTTTTCTCAAAGTCCGAACTTCCCTCTTCTCCTACTACTAGTTCAGCTATCCGAACGTCCCGGCTTCCCCGACGGGGAAGCCGCGACGTTTGGATAGCTGAACTAATCCTTCTCCCACTTCTGCGAATCTCCGTTTACGATTCTGAATCTTAGTTTGTGATGAATTTTTGTACCACTATCTTCTTTCTGATATTCATCCACCTAATCATTACTTATTGCCACCATTAATTCCTCATCATACAAAACTCTACTTCAAACCACTCCACATGCCTGGTAACGTCATTTTTCTTTATTGTGCTCGACGAATAACTGGTCATTTCGATGTAAACAAATTGTTTGCGTATAGTAATGCATCAAGGGTGACAACTCTAGCTTGCTTCATATCGGCCGAGTTTGAAGCCATTTCAATCGAGTTTAATAAAGGGCAATTCTGGGAAAGGAAATCATATCTAATAAATTAGGTTTCTTATCACTTAGAAAACGAAAAATATTCCGATTTGACAATGTATTGTAATTTATTTACGGTTTCATTTGGAAACTGTCATTTTTGGGTACACTATAAAAAATACGGTTAGAAATGCGATAAAAGTGCCAACAACTGGTTGACAGCACATGTACTGGAAAATATTAAGATAAAATACCACAGTAAACTACTTTTGGCAATGCTGACCTATTGTTTGTTCGATTTTGAAGCAAAGCCGAAGAACTGATATTTGGTTTTTCATCATAATACGAGAAGGCTGTTGATTTGTCATTCATTAGAGACCGATTAATGTGTTTAAACCTGCTGCGGGTAAACGATATTATTTAGTCTACTTAAAAAATAGACTTTTCTAAAACAGGGTAAGTTTCGACATGGACAATTCTATTTGCAAAAGCAGGGGTTAAAGAGTTTGAGGCGTTTGTTTTAAAAAAAAAAAAAAAACTTTGCTCCACTGTTCATGACTATATAAGCTTTCATATGATGACACTCTAAGTTGTAACAGTCACTTTTTGTCAACATTGAATTACAAAATATCCTATCGCATAATACAAGTGTTAATTACTTAATTTATTGATGTTTAAGGTCACATATTTATGCACAATGGCTAATCATGACCGTGACAGTTTTACGGGTGGAGGAAGCCGGAGTACCCGGGGAGAGCCACCGAGCAACGACGAGCAGCTGCCAGCTCCCCAACATCGTAACTCCGCACTGCAGCACAGGCAGGGTTAGATTGGTTGAAGACATGCGTACCATCGACGTGCAGTACGCCTTGGTACACGGCGTCATCGCGCCCCCACGCGGGCAATGGAGATGAAGTGTCTTGCCCAAGGACACAACGCGGTTGCCGCAGGTGGAATTCGAACCGAGGACCTCTCGGCTTGCAGCCTGCGCCTCTACTTACTGAGCCACCGGGCTCCCTAATACAAGTGTCTATCTTAGTTACTACAAATTCACACTGCAGTATCCGTGTTGACAACAATATCTGATTTTTAAGTTAACCTTTTGAACCCTGGTGGTATCTTCCATATCAGTTGAATTGCAACAACAGGAAGAGTCAACATTCATTATTTGGGGGAAGACCAATTAATATTTTCAAAGTGCAGCCGCAGGGCTGCACTTTGGGAATACTGGTTAGTCCACCACACACGTTCACTTAGCAGCCACCATACTTTAGGAAATTATGAAGAATCAAGTTCCTGGGCCGGAAAAGCGGCCTCAGGGTTCTAAGGGTTAACTGTATGTTTGTACTCTCGTAATACATGCATATTTGAGCTAGTTCTATTCAATTTGTTATCATTATGCAGCTAATAATGAATGGTTTGAACTCTGCCTTCTGAATTTTAGAAGTAATTCTATACACACAGATGCTCTTGTTTATTGTCTTTGCGATAGCTTTTTGGAACGCAATCTCTTTATTGAAACTGTGCGGCTTCCGTATTGCAGGTTAAACGGAAATTCCAAGTAGGCGGGATTATGTTAAGTTTTGACAGATAACGTGATCGTCCAAAAATAGTCAGTCAACGATGTCCGTTCGGAACATGTGTGCGGAACGGATTTTCATTTTCTGCGTGGTTTAGTGTTGCTGTAGATGGGGATTTCATAGAACAGGCGTGTAATAAAATATTGTTGTTCTCCAAAAATATTATTTTGTTACACATCCATTCAACTTTAAACCCTTATATTTAATGGAATAGCCGCTATGACATAAATGATTCTGTATTCAATAGGTGATGTACAAGCCGGAACTTTTTTCTCAGCACCGTTCATACTAGTTCCTTTCCCATCGAGTCATTAGTTACGCTTCGAAAAGTTTCCAAATTTCGTTATACAATTATCGACAGTCTGCCGCAGAGTGTGAAAATGAAAAAGTCCAAAGCAAAATAAAGTCGGTTCACAAAAAATTAGTTAACCAAAAACGAGACAATATTTTTAAAAAAAAAACAATCATTTCCAACCGGAACATTAACCCAGTCCCTTGGCCGTCTTGTTTTGTGGATCCGTTATATCTAAATTGGTCAACTGTATTTCGGTAAATCTTCGAACATCTTGACATGCAAGCTTCGAACTTCTTTTAAAAATGTTTCTCCCAGCTGTTTTGCAAACCTGCACAACTTTGTACTTATATTTTTACTAACAGTAATAGCCACCAACTGCTTAGGCGGGGAGCGCGGTGGCTGAGTTGGTGGAGGTGCAGGCTGCAAGCCGAGAGGTCCTCGGTTCGAATCCCACCTGCGACAACCGCGCTGTGTCCTTGGGCAAGACACTTCATCTCCATTGCCCGCGTGGGGGCACGATGACGCCGTGTACTAAGGCGTACTGCTAGTCGATGGTACGCATGTCTTCAACCAATCTAACCCTGCCTGTGCTACAGTGCGGAGTTACGATGTTGGGGAGCTGACAGCTGCTCGCCGTTGCTCGGTGGTTCTCTCCGGGTACTCCGGCTTCCTCCACCCGTAAAACTGCCACGGTCATGATTAGCCATTGTGCATAAATATGTGACCTTAAACATCAATAAATAAATAAATATAACTGGTTAGGCGTGAATGGGCACCATCCGAAGAGAAACAGCGATACGAATTTCAACAAACATTGGTTCCGAAAAGGTTGTTTTGATTTTTTATCGATCCATTTGATCAGTACAGCTTCAGTCAAAACAAACAGACTCTTCACCTTTGGATTAAACATCGGAATTCAAATTTGTTTATTTAAATGAATTTTAATGCATGGGTTGTGTAATAAACACAGAAGGCTACATGTGTTCTTTCTATTTATTATCACTTCTGGTACGAATTCAGTAGTAGACTTCTATTAACAACTGATGCCTGCTGTCTGTGAGTTGATTGCATGTATGTTTCGTGTTCTATGCGTCACAACCTTCATTTCGATGTTTAATTTGTGTATATTTAATTTGAGGTGGGAATTTCAAAATAAACAAATTTCCATTATTTATATAGCACCTTAAAGATTCACTGGACAAACTGAAGCAATGTAATAAATTAAGTAAGCTGATTCCTCTGAATATGATTTGAAACCGCCAGTCAGTATTTGTACTTTCCCGCGGTTCGTAGAAAAAGCGGGAAAGTTTTGTCTTAACGGTTTTTATTGTACCGTTAGAGGTTGGGGTTGGCCAATGAGAATGTTAGAAAACGTGTTCACGTTTTGGTGACGTTGTGTGAGGTGTTGAGTGTCAATTCTAGTCTGACTTCGCTAGCTGACAGACCCACAATTTTTTTTATTCTTCAAAATGGACGACGAAACTAGAAATTTAATAGAGACTCAAGTTACAAAAGCTGTTTCTAACAGTCAAAATGTTTTGTTAGACAATATGAAAGAGTTACCAGATAACAGACCAGCTAGTTTTCAAGACTCTATAGCTGTTAAAAGCCAGGAAATATCTACTTCTCAGTTGGCTTGCATTCAATCCCAGCTCGGAGAGACATACAAATTCAATACGAAGGGGTGCGAGGATCAGCATAGACACAACAACAAAGGTTTGACGAGCTTGAACAATGCTCAGGCCAGCCTTTCATCTGATAAAATCACCATGAATTAGGTCACAAAAGCAAAAGCTGCAGTGGAGGAAGGTATAGTTCAGAAAAGACAGAAGTTAGTTAAAATTGCCGATTCATGCGAACAGGGATGGAAAGTTGTCGACGAATATGTTGCGAATCCGCTGGCTGATGATTCTGATGATGAACGTAAGATTTGGACAGCTCAAGCCCGTGCATCCAAGAAAATTAAAACTGATCGTCTGAAGAAGTACAGAAAAGACGCGAGAAATCTTCCTTATAAAATTCCCGATTCTACAACTTCTAATAAACAGGAGCCTACTCATAAACCTGGCAGATGCTTCTCTTATGGGACCGTCGGGCATTGGAGGGGTGAATGTCCTGTATTCACTCAGAAGAACAATAAGATAAGTACTGTTTCTGATATTGTCGATCACAATGAGAGTTCTGGCGTAACTGTATCGAAGCTTCAACAAGAGTTGGAAGCCAGTACAAAAGAGGCCAAGTTTGCTGACACGCACTACTCAAACGCAAACTTTAACGGTAAACGTGCAACAACGTTCACTAATCAGGTTATTCAGTCTCGACAAGGGAAAGAGGTCAGTAAATCTCCAGTCGGTCGATTGCGAGCTAAAATCTCATCTTGGAGGAAAATTACGTCCAATTCAAATGTTCTTTCCATAATTTCTAATGGCTATAAATTGCCTTTTTCACGTCTCCCACCAAAAGCTTTTCTTTTTAACAACAGATCAGCATTGGACAATTCAGATTTTGTTTGTTGTGAAATAGAAAAGCTTCTGGGTCTACACTGTATTCAACAAGTTTGTGAACCACCGCTTATAGTTAATCCTTTGACGGTAGCTTTTAGTCGAACAGGAAAACCAAGACTCGTGCTTGATTGTAGGCACATTAACCCCTTTCTTTTCAAATTTAAATTCAAATATGAAGATGCCTCCGTTTTGAGGCAGTTCATTGAAACTGGTGATTTTTTTATTTACATTTGATTTCAAATCAGCCTATCACCATATAGAAATTTGCCAGTCGGATAGAAAATATCTCGGGTTCTCTTGGAATTGTGGCAACCAAATTTTTTATTTTGTATTTTGTGTTTTACCGTTCGGCATTTCAACGGCTGGATTCATTTTTACCAAAGTTCTGAGAGAGGTGGTTCGATTTTGGAGAAGCGAAAATACTAATGTTGTTTTGTTTTTAGACGATGGCATTGGAGTGGCAAAGACTTGCTCGGAAGCTTCTTTAATGAGCATGAAAATCAAAGATGATTTGACAGGTTTGGGTTTCTTGTTCTCGGATGAAAAATGTGTTTGGGAGCCATGCCGGAAACCTATTTGGTTGGGGCTCGAGTGGGACACGACTGGTGGTGTCGTTAGAGTGTCGGCCGATAGAATGGCACGACTGATGGTGGCTTTGAACAAAGTTCTCTCTCTGTTGCCCAATACCAATGGTCTGGTGAAGGCCAGATTGTTGGCGGGGGCTGTAGGTCAGATTATTTCGAATCAAATTGTATTTGGCAATATAGTGAGATTGCACTCACGGGAAATTTATGCATGCATTGCTGCGAGAGCCAGCTGGGCTGCATACATTTTCATTACAACTGCGGCTTACAAAGAATTGACATTTTGGAAGGAAAATAGTGAAAAGATTAACAAAGAGGGTGCTTGTATAAATGTCAAGGGAGAGTTAGCTCTTTGCAGCTAC
This sequence comes from Pictodentalium vernedei, assembly GCA_031216915.1. Lineage (NCBI taxonomy): Eukaryota > Metazoa > Mollusca > Scaphopoda > Dentaliida > Dentaliidae > Pictodentalium > Pictodentalium vernedei. The sequence continues at coordinate 734,056,124 of CM062296.1, read as the reverse complement.
CGGTTGTTCAGTGACGCTTCCGGTGCCGGTTACGGCGGTTATGTGGCCCCTAGAGAGGGTTCCTCTTCGAATGAGGTTAGCACAGCGTTGATGTTTAGAGAGACTGGAGAGGTGTCATCTCCGGACCCGGTTAAGTTTAGCCCAGATCATGGTGTTATCGATGCTAATTGTGGCGTTGATAACAGGTTACACATGTTTGGGGGCTGGACTGACAGTGAATCGTTATTAAGTTCTACCTGGAGGGAATTGGAATCAATTCCAAGGCTTTTACATACAGCAGCAGATGTGGTAAAGGGAATAAGGTTGAAGTTTTAACGGATAGTACAAATGCTGCTGCTATTATTCACGTGGGTAGTAGAAAACGTGATTTGCATGAAATAGCCTCATGCATTGATAAGCTATGTAACCAGAAAGACATTCTGATTCAGTCGAAGTGGATTCCTAGAAATCAAATTAGAAAAGCCGATTTTTTGAGCCGGGTAAAAGACCCGGATGATTGGGGCATTAAGGTCTGGGCATATATTATTCTAAACAAAAAATGGGGCCCACACACGGTGGATAGATTTGCTTGTCATTACAATGCTAAATGTGAGCGGTTTAATTCTAGATTCTGGTGTCCAGGCTCAGAGGGTGTAGACGCATTCAATCAGAATTGGCAAAACGAGAACAATTGGCTTGTGCCACCCTTAGACTTATTGGCAAAGCATTGCAAAAAATGAAACAGGACAAAGCATTTGGCACGCTAGTGGCACCTCAGTGGCGATCATCCCCATTTTGGCCTTTGATTGGCACCGACAATTCAAAATTTGGAAATTATATCCGAGCTGTGCATATTTTTCCTGGACAAAATGTCATTTGTAAAGGAAAGGGGAAAAACGGTATTTTCTCAGGTTTCTGTCTGAAATTTAATTTGATGGCTTTTAGATTAGACTTTAGTTAATGGTTGGACACGTTTTTTCTTTGTTTCAGGACTAGGACTTAAATCCAACATTATAAATGCAGTAGAGTGCAGTGGCATTCCAATGACGACCGAGTTCAAGTGCTCAGCAGAAAAAATGTCATCTTATTTGACGCAGTCGAAAAGTGCTGGAACTGTTCAGAAGTATAACAGCTGTTTTAAAAGGTGGGAACATTTTTGTTGTAGTCGAGGATTACCACCGTTACCTGCTGAGCCTATTCATGTTGCACTATACATAACTTCTATGCTTGACTCTGGTGCATCGCACAACACAGTTGACTCTTTTGTTTATAGCCTTAAATGGGTACATAAAATTAGTGGTAAGATAGATCCTACTTGTAATTCATTAGTTACCGAGCTTCAAGAGACTACAAAGAGGATACATACAAAACCTGTTACTAAAAAAGACGTTGTCACTGCCGAACATTTAATAGATTTGTGCAATGTATATAGAGACAATTCCGACTTGCTTGTGGTGAGAGATTTGACTATGCTACTTCTTAGTTTTGCTGGATTTTTTAGATTCAATGAGTTAGTTTCGCTAACAGGCAAAGATGTTATTGTGGAAAACGAGTATTTGTTGTTGTATATCCGACATAGCAAAACCGATCAATACCGCCAGGGCAATGAGGTTTTGATTTCTAAAGGCAATTCCGTGGCGTGTCCTTTCAACAATTTTTTGAAATATTTAGAATTATCTGAAATTCAGCTGGGATCTGATGAATTTTTGTTTCGGCCTATTTTTCGATCACATGGTAAATGCCGTCTGATATACAAAAACAAACCGTTAAGTTATACAAGAGTGAGGGAAACTTTGTTAGGACGGCTCAAAAGTGTACTTCCTCACGCAAATGTAGGGCTTCATTCAATGCGGGCAGGGGGCGCTACTGCAGCTGCCAATGCTGGTGTAAACGATCGATGCTGGAAGCGGCATGGCAGGTGGAGGAGCGAATGCAGTAAGGACGGGTACGTTGCTGATTCTCTACAATACAGATTAGAGGTTTCAAAATGTTTAGGTTTGTAATTATACTCCTAACACTGTCGCTTGCTCCCATACTTTGATATTTTCTTTTTCTAGTCAGCAGCATACTAGGCTAGAAAGATTTATAAGGTGTTAGTGTTGTGTATAAAGTTGAGACTTGTACTTTCCCGCAGTTCGTAGAAAAAGCGGGAAAGTTTTGTCTTAACGGTTTTTATTGTACCGTTAGAGGTTGGGGTTGGCCAATGAGAATGTTAGAAAACGTGTTCACGTTTTGGTGACGTTGTGTGAGGTGTTGAGTGTCAATTCTAGTCTGACTTCGCTAGCTGACAGACCCACAACATTTTTTATTGCAACGTACTCGGACTTCAGCGCATCAAGAAAATTTTTCAATTTGTATTAAACATAATTCATGCAGTTCGTTTAAAAAAAAATAAAAAATTAAATCGCAAGTCCGAGTGATTTCATCCTAGATGGCGTTGACAAGGCTTTCGGACACAGGTTTCTAGAGTTATTTTCCTTCAAAGAAAAGTAAACTAAATAAATGGTTTTATCTCTAGTTTTTCCTGGGCGGTCAGGGTCATTGTTTGAGGATGTTAAGGTGTGTTATGTTTCACGATTTAATTGTTAATCATTTAATTTTCTTGTGACTTTAATTGGAAATGTATTCAATGGAATAAATAGTCAGCAGCACACTAGGCCAGAAAGCTTTATAAGGTGTTAGTGTTGTGTATAAAGTTGAGACGAATTAAATCCAATTACTAGTGATTCAGACGACGAGAGGAAAGTTCTTTGTGTCGAGAGCCAGGCGTCATGAAAGTCTAAATCCTTCAAGAAAAAGCTGATAGTAATCTTCCAGCTTCCACCTTTGTGAATAATCCTTCACTTTCATCGAGTACTACGAGTAACCAGTGTCCAGCTAATGGGCAGTATGTTTTTCCTATGCGATCAGTTTCGTCTGTTAATCCCAATGAACGTGTGTTTGTCGGCAGCGGGAGTTGTTTTGCCTGTGGAGACTTCTACCATTATAGAAAGCAGTGTCCGTTTGTTAACTGTGTCCAGTCGGGAGAAAACACCAGCTCCAAGTAATGTTAGGACAAGTGCTGGCAGTGACGACAGTAGCGGTGCTATTAAAGATATGTATACTTGTGTAAATTCTCCAAACAGTTGTGTGGCAATAATGGATGCCCCCATGAATATCAATTGGGCGATGTCATTATTTATTTATTTATTTATTTATTTATTTATTTATTTATTTATTTATTTATTTATTGGTGTTTAAGGTCACATATTGCTGCACAATGGCTAATCATGACCGCGACAGTTTTATGGCTGGAGGAAGCCGGAGTACCCGGCGAGATCCACCGAGCATCGGCGAGCAACTATCAGCTCCCTAACATACTGGCTCCACACATGCAGGGTTAGCATTGGTTGAAGACAGGTGCACCGTCGATGTGCAGTACGCCTTAGTACACAACGCCACCGTGCCCCCACGTGGGCATTGGGGGTGAAGTGTCTTTCCCAAGGACACAACGCGGTTGCCGCAGGTGTGATTCGAACCGAGGACCTCTCGGCTTGCAGCCTGCACCTCTACCATATGAGCCACCGCGGCCCGATGACATTATTAGGTTTCGGGGAAGGGTTAGAGACCATTTACAATTTGGGGAAAATCTCGACGCGAGCGACTTTGTGTTTGGGATTATTAAAGATGGTTATAAGATTCCGTTTGCCACGTCCCCCTGATAGCTTTGCCTCCAACAATAAATCGACTTTAAAAGAGACAGAATTTGTTGAATCGGCCATTGCTGAAAGTCGAACTTAAATGTCGTTTAAGAATGAGACCTAAAGTTATTAATCCCCTAACTATTCAAGGCATAATAACCGTCTAATTTTGGACTTTCGGGGGAGGCGGAGTTAATAAACATATATGGAAGCAATCAGTTAAAAACAATGATTTACGAACTGTCCTTTTGTACCTAAAGAGAAACCATTAGCATTAGATGTTTAAATTTGATTTGCATGCTGCATAGCACCATGATGACGTTTTTCCTCCAGACACTGACTTTTTCGGGTTCTCCTTTAAAGACAATATAACTATTTTTTTATAAATCTAATGTTCTAACATTTGGCATTTCAACTGGGGCGTGGTGGTTAAGTAGGTAGAGGTACAAGCTGTAAGCTGAGAGGTCCTCGGTTCGAATCACACCTACGGCAACCGCGTTGCGTCCGTAAGACACTTCACCTCCATTGCCCACGTGGGGACACGCCGGCGTTGTGCACTAAGGCATACTGCAAGTTGATGGTGCACTTGTCTTCAACCAATGATAGCCCTGCTAGTGTGGAATTAGTATGTTGTAGAGCCTGACAGTTGCTCGCCGTTGTTCGGTGGTTCTCTCCGGGTACTCCGGCTTCCTCCACCCGTAAAACTGTACGACACGAGGTGACCATGGCTGTAGAAAGTGAAACCCCAATAAATAAATAAATAAATAAATAAATAAATAAATAAATAAATAAATAAATAAATAAATAATACTTGGTCACAAAACTCTGTCGACCCGTTGTTATAAAGTGGATGGGTGAAGGTAAGAAAATTGTCCTTTATTTAGATGACGGTTTCGGGACTATCAGTGTAGAGGACACGGACAGCTTCGCAAATGAAGTCAAACATGATCTTCTTTTCGGTGGTTTTGTGATTAATTCAGAGAAATCTGTTTGGACTCCTACACAAAATTTAGAATGCTTGGGGATTTTATTGAATACCTCAGGTTTTATGGAAATTCGACGGCGGGAGTTGGATATGGTTACGTAGTTCATTTCTGAAAATGAGGAAACTTTGTCGCCCCACCAATCTGTTTATTTCGAGAAAATAAGTAGTTTGGTTGGGCAGATAATACCCATGTCTATTGTTATTGGTAATGAGTCAAGGTTGATGACAACACGTTTGAGCGTTGATATTACAAAAGCTTTTCCTTGAAATAGTTTGATCTCCCTTTCCAATGCTAGCATAGATCAAATTAAATTTTGGAAGTTTAACCTCGAATTTATCATTTTCAGAGAGTTGTCGAATAACTCCATTTGTCCTAAAATAGTCTATTCTGATGCCGGTGACATGATAAATTATTTTGATGAACTGACGCTGTCATGGTCTGAGCAAAGCATGAGGTTGAACATACGCTCCGAGCCACAAACCTCAGACCATGTTACCGTCAACTCATCACAATGACGTATATGTTCCAACAAGACACTTTTAATAGCCCAAAACCTACATTGTGAAACACGAGGGACTTATTTACTAAACTTGTGATCATTAAACTTCTGCAAGGCGACTTTTAACGATCACAGGTTTAGTAAATAAACCTCTCGCGTCTCTACGACAGCCTTGGATAAATAATCTATAAACCAGATAAACTCATTCCATCTTAGTTCAAATCGTAAATCGGTTTGTAATTTAAACAACACTTTATCCGGAACACCATCTGCTGCACGTGTGAAAAATCCAGAAACATCAAGCGGTTTGCTAGTCACTCCGTTGATGACGCAATTACGAAACGGGCGACGTCAATTCAAATATTTCGCGTTGTGGCCTCAAACGGTAACATTTGCTACTGGAGCTGTAAAAGAATCTATGCCAGCTCTCATCCAATCAGAGGGCGAGGATTTTACTCTTATTGGAACATTGTGTATGGTTTTTATATTGTTGAATGTTCCAATGGAACTGCCCACGGTGTTTTGGAGATGGAAGAGGGGAGTCAGAGCTTAACGTGGAAGGAGCTTATTGCAGTTCTGAAAGTTTTACTGTCAATGTCATTTCAGTTGAAAAATATAAGGTTAGGTGGTTTACTGATAAAATAAATATTGTGAATACTGTAGAGAAAGGTAGCATGGAGTCTCATTTGCAGGTAATGTCTGTGGATATCTTTCGTTTGTGTCTTAAAGCAGCAATCAGTATTGAAATGGAATGGATTCCTATAAGCCTTAATGAGAAAGCTGATCATCTGAGCAGGGTGGCAGGCAGTGATGACCGGGGCATATATTCAGTTGTGTTTGATGAATTGAATGATGCAAAGGGGCAGTGTGAAATAGACTGGTTTATGTCACAGTACAATGCAAAGTTGCCGGTGTTCTTCCGCATACACTGGAATGAAGCATACAGTGGTAGGGATGTTGTGACTAAAAATTGAAGTGGTAAGTTTGGTTGGTTTGTGCCACCAATTTGTTTGGTTTCGCGGGTAATCACCCATATAAACTGCTGTAAAACTTCTGGGATTCTAAATGTACATTTTGTGGAAGTCGGCAGATGTTTGGCCATTATTTTGAAGGCTAGAATTTTGCCCCTAGAATCATCCGTAAATTGGACTACCCTAACACGAGAAAAACAGTTCTATACGGAGAGCAGATGCTCCAATGCTTTCTTTGGTAAGAAAGGTTTGTTATTTGATATGACTGCTTTCAAAATGGTCGGTAATAATTTAATAATAATCATACATACTAATATCTTTATATCCCAGGCGTGAAAGGTATGATAACACACGGCTGTGTGGCCACGGTGTTATGGGCAAAGATCAGTAAAAAGTGTTAAGGCTAAAAGCCATGGTTACGTGTTTTCTTGTATTTATAATGTTGACAAAATTGACTCATCTTATTTGGTGAATGTTTCTTATTATTTACTATTAATGCTTTTACAGTTGTTCCTTCAGACTGTCATTTTGGACAGAGTTCCGGATGTTCTGTCGGTTTGACGTGCGGACAGTATGGTTCAAACGTAGTTTAGTCATTTTAGACTGTAGAAAAATTGGGTCATCAGGATGGGACTGCCTTTGGAGGTGATTTTTCCGGCATCTCCTTTTCATGTAGCTTTCATCTGGTAAGCCCAATGCATCATAGTAATTCACCTTCAAGTGTAACATGTGCGTTCTATAGCCTTTTTATGGGCTCATGTGATTGTCGGTAAGTCTTATACGACTGACAGTGTATTAGTAAACAACATTTTGGAGGGCGTCAAACGCATTTTAAGTAAACCAGTTAACCCTTTAACCAACGAATCGGCCACAACCGCCCGCGTAATATGCAAATTCAGCAGTTGAAAAAATATTATTTTTCAAACAATTTTAACAAAACCATATCATGTGACCCCTCGTTGGAACGAGCTCGTCGAGCTCGTTCCAACGAGGGATCACATGATATGGTTTTGTTAAACAATTTTCAAAAATTTGAAAAAATGATATTTAAAATAATAAATTTTGATATCGTCTGCGTTGGGTAAAAAGGGTTAACAAAAAAGAAGCACTGACTATTGATGTTATAGAGAAATTTTATGATTCCCTGTTGCTTGTTGTGTTTGCTGGCTTCTGTTGAAGCAATGAGTCGCTGAGCATCAAGCGTTCAGACTGTGTGTCCAGAAAAAAATTGTCTATTCAATAAGCCAGTTGCAAAACTGATATGTTTTTTTATTGATTGCGTAAGACAAATAAAATTATTACATTCAGCATATTCCGTGAAATTTGTGGATGATATCAGCAAGTTTAACTTGTACAGTTTACGTACAGGCGGTGCATCGTTAGCTGCAAACCTAGACATTGCAGACAGGATTTTCAAGCGCCATGGGCGGTGGAAATCAGAAACAGCAAAAGATGGTTATATTAAAGACAATTTAGAACAACGCTCGTCAGTTTCTAAAATGTTAGGATTCTGATGGCTTTGTTCGGTGTTTCATGTACATATGCTGGCATTTTTTCCATTATTTTTCTTTTAAAAATTTGATTTTCGCCTGTCCGTCCGTTATTTGTTCTTTCAGTATTGCGAGCTGTCGCGTGATATTCCACTCAGCTGTTTTGCTGTTTATGATAGAGCAAGCAATGGTATTAAACGGAGAAGTATATTTCTTGTCGATTGACCACAGGGAATTATACTGGAAATATACTGACGGTGTAGTAAAATTTGACAGATAGCTACCTCAGGGTACTGTCTAAAGAGTTTTTGGTTAAACCTCAGTACGTATCGATTGCACACCATTTCATTTCAACTCGATTGAAAAGCAAAATGCCGCGAATTTCCGAAGTTGACAGGGGTAGGGCTGTTGGTCTAATTATGCAGAGCCAATCGCAGAGTCTCGTCGCCCAGCAAACTGGGGTCCATGAGTCTACGGTACCTCGTTTAGTTGAGCACCTCGGAGCCACCGGAAGATTAGCTGACCGTCCTCGGATGACCGCGCGTTACGTCGCCACGTCAAGATAGAGGCATACGTCTCTCACACCCCCCCGTAACCGATTTCAGACGGCGACGAAGACGGTGAGTCAGGTTGTAAGTACTCATGGTCGCCGAGTGTTTCCATGAACAGTTAGCAATCGGTTGCGGGAGTCCCATATAAGGCCACGACGTCCCTACGTTGGTCGGCAAATTACAATGGCTGCGGGCACATGCATCAAATCGGTTTCACTTGGCCCACTGGAGACGTGTGTTATTCACTGACGAGTCAGCTTCCCGCTTTATAGGTCAGGCGGACGACAACGTTTCTATCGACGTCGAGGTGAGCGATATTTTGAAGCGTGTGTAAAGGAAAATGACAGATTCGGGGAGGGTCTGTTATGGGTTTTTTAGGCGGGGGGGGGGGGGGGGGGGCTCATGGCGTGAAAACACCTCTCGTTGTCATCCAGGGCAGTCTTACAGTCGCACTATATCAGGATCAGGCCTTTCACGTCTAACGTCTCTCCACTTATCCATGCGCGTAGCTTACATTGCAGCAGGATAATGTGGGGCCGCGCGTTTCTGGGGTTTGCCGTGACCTCATCAACCAAATCAATGTCCAAGTTCGATTGGCCATCCTACAGTCACGATTTGTCCCCGATCGAACATTTGTGGGATGTGCTGGACATGAAGCGCGTCACCGTCGCTCAGCTCACGCAGGCCCTTCTTAGTAGTGGAATAACATCCCACAAATGACCGTAAACATCTTGATGGGGTCAATGGTAAGGAGAGTCAGAGCAGCGACTGAATCTCGGGGTGGGCACACCCGCTATTGATTTTGTTCAAAAAATGGCGTAGGGTACCCACGTTTGAACATTATCCATGCAAACACCGCCTGTGTTAAAACAACAAAACTCGTCAAGTTTAATCAGTAATGAAGAACATCAAAATCCAAAGAATGAAATAATTATCCATAACACATTTGAAGTTTACCACTGAAAAAACTTGGGCTTCTTTTTTCTCTCCAGCATATTTTCTCCTTGCTTGAATGTTGTTGATCACATTGCCCGTGAGTGAGGTGTAATTGTCAAGGGCAATGTGTTGTCCATGTGTTATCTGATTCAGTAATTCAGCACGATAGCATAATACAGTTTAGATGTGGGATTGCAGTTTTTAGATTTGGGGGTTAATATCTGGCTCGGTGTTTTCTTTCACTACCTGATTGTGGTACGGCTTTAAAATCAGGGATAGATAAAATAAGATATGAAACTATAAATTTTATGTTTTCTTTGTGTTTTTGTTTCTTGATTTATCACATGAAATAAATCAGTATCGCGAGCTATCTGTGATATTCAACTCAGGTGTTTTGTTGGTTTTGATAGTAGGAGCAATGGTATTGAACGGGAGACTTTAGTAACGAGTTCACATGACAGGAACGTAGTAGAAAATAGATGACATCTTATGTGTTGTACTTACATAGAACATATCCCGGAAGCATTATTCCCGTCACAGCTGCACCTTGAATGAAACGAAGGCAGAGAAACCCTATGAACGTTGGTATCCATGAGACTCCTACCCCATCCAGTATCAGTACAATGCAAGATCCCATTAATGTTGTCTTTCTCCCAATTCTGCAAAACAAATACGTATACTAGTTGTTTACCGGGCTTTGAACAGTTTCTCTGTCCGTCTATCTCGGATAAGAAATTTTGCAATAAAAAATATTACCCGTCAAACACTACAGAAATAATCAAGGTAGACTGTGCCGAAAAATGTAACCTGAAAATTCACCAAATGGAGCTCATTGTATTATTGTTTTTATTTTCAGGCTGGAACACGGTAAATCCTCGCAATTTTTAACGACCAGAGAAGTGTGTTAAAACGGGAGAATTTTACTAATGCCAAACCTTCGAAGCCTTACGTAGTCCTGGCTTGTGGGAGAAAATTTTGATTTTCGAACGGAAAGTCGTCACATTTTCGCATCTGAAGCGTTGGTCGACGTCCGAGTATTGTTGTAAAGAGATTATTACACAAAAACCTAGCCTCGGGATAAAATAAATACAACAACTCTCATTCTTACCATTTGTTCTCCATATCATATCACGATTGTTGTATGTATTCAACGTTACTCGATATAATACTATTTATTTATTTATTGTGGTTCAACGACACTTTCGACAGCCAGAGTCTCATCGTGTCGGACAGTTTTACGGGTGGAGGAAGCCGGAGTACCTGGAGAGAACCACCGAGCAACGGTTAACAACTGTCAGACTCCCCAACGTAGTAACCCCACACTAGCAGGGTTAGTGTTGGTTGAAGACAAGTGACAAGTGCACCATACAAGTGTATGCCTTAGTACACAACGCCACCGTGCCCCCACGTGGGCAATAGGGATTAAGTGCCTTGTCCAAGGAGACAACGCTGTTGCTGCAGGTGGGATTCAAACCAAGGACCTCTCGGCTTGCAGCCTGCATCTCTACCTACTGAGCCACTGGGCTCCCCCGCTATAATACAGATATTGGGAAATGTGCAAGATACACAATGCGTGGAATCTGGCCTACGTGTACGAACATCATGTAAGAACGTATCTTATTGGTCGTTACGCATCTAAGTGATGTTATGACATGAACGAAATGCTTCGACACCAAACGGTGTAAAGCAACAATGTAAACAGACCATCGTTAGTGATATTTTTCTTTTAAAATATCCGCCTTATTCACCTAATTCAAGTGAAATCGAAGTATAAATATAGAATACAATCTGGGTATAGCTCGGAGGGATGCTAGGACTCAACGACCTTTGTTACAGTTGTTCCTGTCTTTCATGCAAGCCTTAAGCGCTCATGAAATACAGGAAAAATTGCAACTCTGACTGTGGATTCAAATCTCCCGTACTCAACCCTCATTGTGTTCTCTCTTAATATCAACTACCAATCGGGTGCTAACTAGCGCTCCACACAAACTTGTCTTCATGGCCTGTTGATATGGTTACGTTGCGACTAAAGAGATAGTCCTTTGACAGTTAGCCAGCGATCGACTGACCAATCAGCATATTTCTTAATGAGCTGGTGTTCGAAGCTGGCCTAACCTGGTTACCATTTGCATACTGTATCATTGTGAGGCCAAATTCCAGAGACATAAAGTACAAATATGCATAGGCCTAATTGTGATATGATAGTGAAGCAGTACTATAACTGGTTTGTTTTTGCTTTTTGTTGTTGTTGGGGGTGGGGTGAGAATCTTTATGTTGTGGTCAAATTTATCTGTTCTGATATTTCCAGTGTATGAAGACTCAGTTATTAATTGACACCCCAAGGAAGTGAAAATTGTCACCAGACAAGGATTCAAATTCTGTGCCTTAGTTTTAAAAATTCAACGTTTCAGATGGCTACCTGTGTTGAACCTATAGGTACATTAGCTGAATCTTTGAATGGGGTTCCAAAACCTTTCCACAAAGCAGGACTCTTGCTGACCTGATGCAGTTTTGGAAACGTCACTTGACTGGCGTTGACATAAAAAACATTCTCCGCGTTCTATGCCTAGAAAGAAAATTTTAGAAAACAATTTACCTCAAAGGTAGAAAGGTGGATGTGGGCCTGCAATCAAATTTCAATTGAAACTTAAACCTGAACAGAATTTCTTAAATTGGCATTCTTGCACGGAGATTTTGAGGTCCAAATCTTGTTTCACTGCTTTTCAGAACTTGAATGGGAATTCGTTTCTAGAGATGGACTTCTTTATAACAATATCATTCAACCACCGCATACTCTAAATAACCTGTTAGCACTTAACCCTTTGAGACTTTAATTATCCTGACGTTCAAACGTCACTGGGATTTCCGTTTCTTCAACGTTTTTTTTTTAAATGCGACGTCAAACGTCGGAAAGTACAAATAACAAGATATTTTTCATATTGGTGATTAACTGGTTGATTATGTTTAGATTAATTTTGGTGATCTGAATTTGTTATTGAAAACTTGTTTTATTACAAATTATTGGGGAGTACCCACAAGCACTCTCCAAAATTTTGTAATAAAACAAATTTATTTCAACCAAATATTATTTATATTTGACTGAATATGAAATATAAGCAAGGAAAGTGTTGACTTTTGCTCTGGTATCCTCATTTTTTTCAGAGCCCTGATAGTGGCATCTAGCACTCAACCAGTTAAGAAGTCTTAACAGCAGGAGTATATTAGTATTTTAACCCTTTACCCAACGTAACGGCCAAAACCGGCCAGCGCTATTCTCAAAAATCGCCAATTAATTTTCACTATTTTTTTCATTTTTTGTCTCAAAAACATAGGTTATGACCCCTCGTTGGAACGAGCTCGTCGAGCTCGTTCCAACGAGGGGTCATAACCTATGTTTTTGAGACAAAAAATGAAAAAAATTAGTTATTCAAGAATTTTTTTTGCAAGTGTCGTCTGCTTTTCACGTTAGGTAAAGGGTTAAGCCGCGATAACATTTGGCTCAACGTTTGTGAGAAAATGGGAATTGAGGTTAAACTTCAAAAAATCGAAAAATAATAATAAAACAAATGACCACAAAGTATCAACGCGCTGTTTGATTTCGTACGTTATAAGACGTACAAAAGTATCAAAGGGTTAAATGTTTTCTTTCACAACTTTTGTTGTTCAGTTTGCAACATGTAACAATAATTTTATGCAAACATACAAGACATTTCAAAACAGTCACTAGCAATTTCGATAGTGCATGTGTTATACATAATAAATCATTGTGATGAATCGACGGTAACATGGTCTGAGGTTTGGCCTCGGAGTTTATGTTCAACCGAGACGCGAACATACGCCCCGAGCCGCAAACCTCAGACCATGTTACCATCAACTCATCACAATAACGCATATGTTCCAATAAGACACTACCATAGCACAAACCTACACTGTGAAACACGAGAGGCTTATTTACTAAACATGTGATCGTTAAAAGTTGCCGTCTGCATTGCAACGTATAATGATCACAGGTTTAGTAAATAAAACTCTGGTGTACCCACGACGGCACTGGATAAATAATCAATGAACCAGATAAACTCATTCCATCTTAGTTCAAATCGTAAATCGGTTTGTAAAGTAAACAGCGCTTTATCCGGACCACCGTCTGCTACACGTGTGAAAAATCCAGAAAAAAACGAAGCGGCTTGACAGTCACTCCGTTGATGAAGCAATTACGAAACGGGCGACGTCATTTCAAATATTTCACGTGGTTAGGTCAGACGGTAGCTTGTGCTACTGGAGCCGTAACCATAAAGTAAACTACGCCAGCTCTCATCCAATCAAAGGGCGAGGATTTTACTCTGAACATATTGAAATGGTTACTTTCCAACTTTATGGCTGCTGGAAAGTTTGTAAGACTAAATTTAGATAAAAATAATCTGTACCTGATGTGTCGAACGTAGCGGGTGGGGGCAATACTACTTGGAGTTGGATATCCAATATAGAGAAGCATTTTCAGAGAAATTCCCAATGATTAGTCACAGATTTCTTTCAGTCTGTAAAAATGGAATATATACAGTAACACCACACAATTATCACAGCTTGTACGTTGAGCTACCATAGCGTGTTTATATAGGGTTTGGTCAGACTGTGCCAAGTAATTACAGAAATATATTTCCCAAGGCCTTTCCATGACCTATTCCAAGAAAATTCGATTCTCGATACTTTTAAAGGCGTGGGAATTCAGTTTTTAAATTTTAATTAATTTCAGAACTTCCGGAGATCTCTTGAAAGTTTGCATTTTTGTTGTAAATTTGTTGATATTAAAACTTTAAGCAGCATGAATAGGGGGCCGCACTTGCAGACAAAAGTCGTGCAGATCTAAACATTTTCATTTTTGCATCGAAAATATAGCTTATGACCGCTCATTGGAACGAGTTCAACATCTAAGTGACGTTTTGGCGCGAAAACTAAAAAAATAATTAAGCATTGAATGCAATTTTTACAATCTTTATTGGAGTATGAACGTGTGGGAATGGGTACAAATTATGTATGAATCCCGAAGGGATTCATACAATTTGTACCCATTCCCACGCGTTCATACTCTAATAAAGATTATAAAAATTGCATTCAATTCTTATAATTACATCCCGTAACTGTTTAAATTACTTTTTACCAAACAACAAAGCAGAAAGACGAAATAAAACATGTATGAACGAACGAGGCGAAAAAACACCCTCACACAAAAGACAAAGCGCACAACACTTGCGTTGAGTGCCGGTTCCGTCTAAATGATACCCCAAAGGCAAATAAGCTTTAATTTTCACAACTTTAGAAAATGGAAACGAGTATTTTAGTAACGGGCTTTATGCCTCAGTTGGGAAATGTCACCAAAGAAACAGCAGCGGAGTTGATCACTGCGAGAGGCGCTAAAAGTTAAAAACCCGCCCAAACACCGCCCGAATTACATTCTGTCAACTGCGCTCTCCCGTAAATGCGGGTCAAAGTTCGATCACATGTATTCATTGGAAAATGAATTACATTTGGTCATGACGTTTTCATCCAGCTGACCAATGGGAATTGAGTATTTGAACCCTAAACGTATAACTACATTAACAACGTAATTATTAACATTTGAATGGCGATTGTTGTGTGTAGGGCTAGTAGGCTGTTGGCGTTATTTTAGGTTAAGGGTTAGAACACGAAATGCAATTTAAAATGCTATGGTGGGGGCAAAAACATGCTATGCCGAAATTTAAAATGCCTTCATCAACAATGATGATAATTCCACCAACATCATGGCGTTGTTATTATTGTTACGTAATTGTCTTCTGCTGTTAAATACATGTAGGTCTTTTATACTCACAGATCTGATAAGCTACCACAAATAAAACTTCCTACTAGCAGCCCACCCATAAAAACCATTTGTGCATGTGAAGTCTTCAGTCTGTTGTCGCACACTAAGTTCATCTGAAAAGACCAAAAACACACGGGATAGAAAATGCTCTCATGTTGTCGAAAGAACTCGTTCCGTAGTGAGTTAATATAGAGAACGATCCACTATCCAAAAACAATGATCCAGTGACACATAAAGCAGCTGCAGTTTGCAGAAAGACTTATATCATGTCTTGAAAATATAGACAGTGCGAGCAGTGGAAGAGTCATGGGTTGGGGTATGTACACGTGTCTTGCAGGAAAACTGACATGAAGGAAAAAAATTCAATCAACTGAAAATTCCTGGAAAGAATAGCTTTAATAAGGTGTCTGTGAAAAAAATACTTCGGGAAGAGAGGGTGTACCAAGTACACTATAATTATACTATACATACACGTACATTATACTATAATTTGTTATCAATCCTCTCATACATTTGAGCATTTTCCCTTGACCAAAATGTGACATTCTCTGTCGTTCCATTTATCCATGTGTCATTGGACATAGTACTTATAGTACGAGCGTGATTCCACTGTACAAAACAAAGAGGGGAAATCTTCGGAGAGATGTAAGCAGGTGGAAAGCAGCATCGAGCAATGCCGCACATTGGTAGAAATTATGGACGAGCATGTCTCCTGGTTTTGTCAGGGCAGGGTATATTTTGGAAAACTGTATTGTCTTAACTCTTTTCAAAACATGTGTAATTCTAATATACGATGAGGATGGACATGGCATGTGAGAGATTTGATGAAGAACTACTCAATAAAGATTTCAGGCGCAAAAAGTGTGAATGAATCCAGGAACAACATTCATCAGGGAGAAAGTTATGGGGGGTTGTATTCGAAAGTGGGTAGCAGTGGATAGGGTTGAAAGATCGCTGCACGTGTTGCGGAAGAAAGGAAAGCCAACTTCCGAGGAGCATCTAGATGCACTTTTGGTGTCACTGCTGTACAAAGTGAGGTAAAGGTCAATAGAGTTTAAGGGAAATTGAGAAGACGTGGATAAGGATTGTCAAATGTGTGGCCTGGGAGTAATGGAGATCAGAAAACATGTTCTCGTGGAATATAAAAGTGTAATGAAGAAACTGGATGGGGAATGAAGGGCAGGATAGTAAGGGAAGGGGGTGAAAGAGTGTCAGTATCTTGTCGACGAAATCGAGAGGGGGAGACATATGAGATATCTTTAAACTGTTAGTTTTTTAATGCTGGAGGTGGGGGAACAGATATATGGGCACACAGATAATGAATTCCTTCTCTTTTGAGAACCACAACAAAACAACGGTTGACGCGTCTAATTTGATATTCTTCTCAGTGTGCAACATTGTTCACTAGAAATGGCTGTATCTGTTGTTTTATTTTTAGACCTCTCCTCGGTAACGGTACCCCCCCCCCCCACCACCACCACCACCACCACCCCCACACACACCTCCTGCACACGAAAGTCGAAATAACAAAATTTCTACATGTAAAAGTTCCCCATAATGCAACAGAGAATTGAACCATCTTAGTCTTGTTTGACATAGTTCGGGGTTAAATTATCCAGATGTATTATGGAAAATTTTGATACTTGAAATTTCAGTATTTTTAAAATCGTTACGCAAAGGTCTAAATACACAAGATTACAATATCTCTATTTATTGTTAAAGGTGTTGTTCATAGGTTTTTTGTTTGTTATATGTACCTGAGTGAAATAACTGAACTTAATAAAAGTATTGTTACATTATACTATAATTTGTTATCAATCCTCTCATACATTTGAACATTTTCCCTTGACCAAAATGTGACATTCTCTGTCGTTCTTTCATCCATGTGTCATTGGACATAGTGCTCGAGCCATCCGACATTACTATAGGAGTACAATTTCCGAGGGATAGGAACGCAGCTATTACAGATAAGTTTTTTTTTTTTTTATAATTCAGAGGTTAAATATTGAGATATACAAGAGAATAAATATTCTTAATTCTTAAAATGAAAGAGTATCAAAACTTGCCATTTATCTGTGCCAAGGAAGTAACTATAACAAAACTGGACATTAAAATTAAAAAACATGTAGCGAGACACCACGACATAGTTTCATGAAAACGAATAAAACACGTAAATGTTTCTTTTGATATATCGCGAATTTAGAAAAGTTGACCACAATAATTTTCTTGGCAGTGTTTTAAAGATGAAATAATTTCCGCAAAATAGGATGAAGCAATTATTTTCAATCCGGAATATGTTTGTTTTGACCTCACACCTAATCGTATTAGTTGATTATATTAGCAAAGTGAAAATAAAGGCACTAAGCTGATAAATAATCCACCCTGACTCATATCGTCATGAAAATCGACTTTAGATATAGTTATCTCCACTGAAATTATTATACTGACGACGAAAAAGCAAGCTATTAGAAGCAACTGTCTACGTTGCGTTGACTCTTCGTTTTGATGAGGTGTTTTTCTGTAATTTGCAAATTTTTATTCTTTCCAGGAAAAGAATTTGCAAATCTTTCCTACTCGAATGTTGTATTAATGGAAAGGACAGTGTCTGCATTATATGTCACGATGCGCAGATTTTTCATATAATGAACAGAAGAGGGGTTAAGGAACATCAACAGATGGTGAAAGCGCTGTTTTCTGTTTTAAATGGGTTTAATCATAGAATAATAGTCAAACGTCGCAACTGATTGGGGAAAAAATTGTAAAAAGCCAGCTTCCTTATTTTATCCCGCACTCAACGTGAAAATCCCTGAAGTTTAGTCAGTGTTGTGCACATCGATGATACAAATTCGCCTTTTATAGTGCACACCCATGCAGTGGCGTGTGCGCACATAGGTAACCCAGATACGTATCCATGATTTTATAATTTTACTATATACCATGCAACAGAGTTTAGGGTGCCATCTGGCGGCGTAGCTCTCCCACTGGCAAAAAATTCAGAATCATTGTAACGGATATTTAATTGTTTTGGGGCTTTTCAAAGGACATTATGTAAAATATATTGTCGCAGAATGCTGGAAACTATGAGAAATAATTAAGTAATGAAGTGACTTTCGAAGTTAAGTAGTTGTTGGCGAGTTTGGTATTGTTTGAAAGTTCGAAGTGCCAATGCCGTCCGTTGTCGGTTTCGTCAGATTCAAAGCCCAGTTTCAATTTTAATTGAGAACGTACACTTCACAAATTGTTGACAACGAATAAAAAATAAAACAAGTGATTTATTGACACTTTAAGTGGGCCTTTTTCATTTGTGGGAAATTTTGCGCGATTTCCTTAGAAACAGCCGGAGTTCGGATTAATTCAAGTTATGTTGACGTACGGTCTGGAGAAATCTTTGTCTCAAAACACAGGCATGCAGTCTTGTTGTAAAATTTTACAGAAACAGACATGCACGCGAACAGCGATATTCATTTATTTCCTAGATTTTTCTTTACAAGTTCACTTGCTCCAGTCTGTGAACTGTTTTACCAGTGATACAATACAATGTCAGTTTAAGACTGTCAGAATTACAGTGTAGCGGTCAGCCAATTTTGTGATCCGACGTGTTCTCCTAAAGGCTAAATACCAGAACCACTCAGAACTCCCATTTAAATTACACTTCCTCTGTGTTGTGGTAAATAATGTTTTAATAAGCCCATTGCCGATTTGCCATCTTTGACGTTAATGATATGCAAGGTCAGAGGTAGCTTCGGGTAAACACTTTGATCAGACTATCTGTCAAGACTGTCAAACATGCGATAGAAACAACCAAAATCTTTCGCTCGAAACGAGAAAACGTGCATTTTCGATTTCATTCTAATAAAGATAGAAAAAATAACACACTTTCAACACTTCATTTAATGGACAGGGCAAAATAATATTGATTTTTAGTGAAATGATTACCGCAATGAACCCCTTCCCACAAGACTCGTCATCATGGTTTTGTTTTGTTGACGAGTGATTAAACTGCAGATATATCACTGAAATGACACAAAAACGTCTGCGTGAGTGAAAATGCAAACTCTGGGTATCCAATCAACCAACCCATACAAATATTTTCAAGCATAACACACAGATGTTCCAGCTAGAAGAGGTTGGGGTGGAGGGGGCCTGGTCCCTAAAAAGTGAATGAAAATCGTCTGCTAGTAGCAGTGTCGCGTGTCTGCTAATAATTTGTCCATATACATTACAAGTCAAAATGTGTTGAAGAATAACCATTACCGGTATAAACTATAGATGTAATGTTTCCAATACTAATAACACAAGAATCGGACATGAAAATAAAGAAATTCTTCTTTTGACTATTTTCTCCTTCAACTCAAACTTATATGTCACACAGTGGAAGCTGTCTTATTACAAAAAAACACCCACGAAGTGGAATGTCCACGCATGGCCGGGGAAAGGAAATTCGGACCCCGGGTTAATTCTGTGACGCCCCCCCCCCCCCCACCCTTTCAAAAATGTCGGGATATTGCACAGATGATAAAGGCAGGCGCAGCGAGTGCCGGAGGCGCGATCGATCACAGAGTGGTTGGAGCGTGAGGGGTGGGAGGAGGGGGGGGGGCGTTTCTGCTCCAACAACATTTTTAAATTACTTATTAAATGGAGTCTTCTGGCGGCTTTTGGGATAAAAAATCACGTTATTTTTGGCCGTCAAAATGACGTTTTTTTAGCAGCATGTTTTAAATTTCCAAGTTGATCAATGAGTACCCAATGACCTACCGCCCATAGCTATAATGACTGCACAATTCTTGAAGTGATAACTTGGTTACGTCAAGTTGATTTAATAAAGTTATTACTTCAAGAATCATGCAGTCCAGAATTACAGCCGTTGGTCAAGTGCATAGCTTCATTCACGATACAGCCCCCTTCTTAACTGATGGCACAGAAGTCAGAACCTTGGGGAGGGGGACTAGGTCAAACATGGCCTGAAAGCCCGTATTTTATTTTTTTGTTTTGGAACGCCCTTTGACGTACCAAACCAAAAAAAATTAAAATACGGTATTTCGAGTCATGTTTGGACTAGAGGGTGGGCAGGCGAAACCAAGATCCTTGACTCCTGGGCCAACCGCCCCTCCCCCCAAAGTTCCAGGCTCTGGGGGTTACTACCCTGGACCCCCACCCTCTCCCCGACTCCGGATATATGACCAAAATGTGCATACATGGATATTGTATTACAGAACACACAGGGTGATTTTGTACTTCTCCTCAAAGTGGGTGGATATACATATATTGCCAACATATTCTTGCCAGTTTGTAGACAGTTTGGGACTCAACAAGCTAATATGCAATTTAGGGATCACCAGATAACTAACTTATCAGTGCTCCTTAAACTGCAGATTTGCTTTGAGAGTTACAAATATTTACTGGCTGTCAGGTATAATCAGTGGCTGATGCCCACGTGCATTGGTTTGTACAAGTAAAATGCCAGCCAGCGGACCTCCGAGTGGAATTCAGAAGTCACTTGACTTACAGTACGAGTCGAAATACGTTGTAGAATAACCACTATAAACTACTAGTATGCATCTTCAACTACACCAACAAGATAAGAAAGCTTTCCGGAAAATGATTTCGGGTTCTTGTGTTATTGGTGTAATGGCAATGGGCTACTTCGTTTATTGCGGTTATGCTACAACTTATTTTGATTCATGCAGTATTTGTAGACTTGAACATATGCTTCTATCTTGTTGTACCATGCATTTATACCCATAAGAAGTCTTTTTTTCCAGACATTTCATACTTGGCTATTAAATAATTAAATGTTCATTTACAGATTAGTTCTATTAAAAATTATTGGACTGTAGCCATAGCCACATTTCAATATTTCGTGATTATAAAACAAATTTAAAATAAGAAGATTTGTCTTGCTGAAATAATCTACAATTGTAGTACTCTGATCACAAAAAAAACAGTATAATATATTTTGTCCTTTACTTTTTAAACCTTTACCCACAGATAATATTAAAACCGGAAATTTAAATTTAAATTTTTCAAATTTACACAAAAAGCTTCAAGCAAATCGAATCATGTGATCCTCGGGGGAACAATCTTGTTCCGATGACAGATCACATTATGTGACTTGTACAAAACTTTTAAAAAAAACATTTTTACCTGCTAATTCATGAATTATATGTGTAGTTGCAGTCAAATTGTTAATTAAGGGTTATGCAGTGAGGTGTGTGGATTATGGAGATTCTTATCAATCCATTTTCCAATGTTTGAGAAAAAAACTAACAGTATCAGAAGGGTAAATTCCTAACCCTCATGGGTATGTTTTTTGTCATATCAAAGCTACGTCAACCAAAAAAAATTAGTTTTCCTGAAATAATATTATTTTATGGACATTATAAATTACACTTTGAATTTCTATGCATTGGAAAATATAATGCAATAGGAATTCCAATGCAATTAACCCTCTTAAATGCTGTGTGTAAAGCCAAAACATGTTAAAACAGGTTAGAGAATACACGTACATGTACATATATTTTTAAGTCCGATTCTTGTATTATTAGTATAGGAAGCATTACATCTATAGTTGATACCAGTGGTGGTTATTCTTAAACTCATTTTGACTTGTACTGCATATGAATAAAATATTATTAGCAGACACGCGACTCTGCTACTAGCAGACGATTTCCATTCACTTTTTAGGGACCAGGCCCCCCTCCACCCCAACCTCTTCTAGCTGGAACATCTGTGTGTTATGCTTGAAAATATTTGTATGGGTTGGTTGTTTGGATACCCATGGTTTGCATTTTCACTCACGCAGACATTTTTGTGTCATTTCAGTGATATATCTGCAGTTTTGTCAGTCGTCAACAAAACAAAAACATGATGCCGAGTCTACCTTCGCTTGTGGGAAGGGGTTCATTGCGGTATTCATTTCACTAAACAATCAATATTATTTTGCCCTGTCCATTAAATGAAGTGTTGAAAGTGTGTTATGTTTTCTATCTTTATTAGTATTAAATCGAAAATGCACATTTTCTAGTTTCAAGCGAAACATTTTGGTTGTTTCTATCGCGTGTATGACAGTCTTGACAGATAGTCTGATCGAAGTGTTTACCCGAAGCTACCTCTGAATTTGCATATCATTAACGTCAACGATGGCTAATCGGCAATGGGCTTATTCCTGGGTGCTTTCGGCTTTGCAACCAGAATAGAACTGAATTCATCTTCAAACTAGTCAATGTCGCCCTCCTCGTCTGACCAGCATCTGGAGGTGGGGATTCTGATGTTTAGCATGTTTCTCCAAAAATGGCAAAAAACTTTTAAAAAGCCTAAATACCAACCTCCCCAGAACCGACCTCTAAATAACATTTGCACACTGATTCCAGAGAATATATTTCATTTCTACTAATTAGTCTGTGTGAAACACACAGACTTTTGTTTTTGCACGGTTTCTTTTTCTTTCTTTTTTTTTTCTTCTTTTTTTTTTTATTTTTTTTCTTCTTCTTCTTCTTCTTCTTCTTCTTCTTCTTCTTCTTCTTCTTCTCCTGTCTTCTGTCTTCTCATCACTTTTTTGTCCGCAAGATAACTCGAAAACGAATTGCCCTATCTCGTTGATTTTTGGCATGCTGATAGACAGCCACAAGTTCTCGGGCACCTATGTTTTTAAGATTCCTGGGGTATCAGGGGTGCCTGTAGGGGTGTTTTGAAAGTGGGTCACGCCCATATCTCAGGCGTGGTATGACCTACAGACCTGGGACCAACACCAAATGAGTCGACACTCGATGGAGGTTCAAAATATGGGTCAAGGTCACGGAGGTCATCTTGGGGTCATTGAGTGCATTTTTCAGAATTGCTGGAAATCACATTTTTTGACCCCCTAAAGCATTCCTGACGGACACACATGGATTTTGACGTGAAAAAAGTGGGCGTGGCCAAAATTTTTGAAAGTGGGTCACGCCCATATCTCAGGCATGGCATGACGTATGGACCTGGGACCAACACCAAATGAGTCGAAACTTGATGGAGATTCGAAATATGGGTCAAGGTCACAGAGGTCACCTAGGGGTCATTGAGTGCATTTTTCAGAAATGCTGGAAATCACATTTTTTGACCCCTAAAGTATTCCTGACATACACACATGCATTTTTACATTAAAAAAGTGGGCGTGGCCAAAATTTTTGAAAGTGGGTCACTCCCATATCTCAGGCATGGTATGACCTACAGACCTGGGACCAACACCAAATGAGTCGACACTCAATGGAGGTTCAAAATATAGGTCAAGGTCACGGATGTCAACTAGGGGTCATTGAGTGCATTTTTCAGAATTGCTGGAAATCACATTTTTTGACCCCCCTAAACTATTTCTGACGTACACACATGCATTTTGACGTAACAAAAGGTGGGCGTGGCCAAAATTTTTGAAAGTGGGTCATGCCCATATCTCAGGCGTGGTATGATGTATGGACCTGGGACCAACACCAAATGAGTTGACACTTGATGTAGATTCAAAATATGGGTCAAGGTCACAGAGGTCACCTAGGGGTCATTGAGTGCATTTTTCAGAATTGCTGGAAATCACATTTTTTGACCCTTAAAGTATTCCTGACATACACACATGCATTTTTACGTAAAAAAGTGGGCGTGGCCAAATTTTTTGAAAGTGGGTCACTCCCATATCTCAGGCATGGTATGACCTACAGACCTGGGACCAACACCAAATGAGTCGACACTCGATGGAGGTTCAAAATATGGGTCAAGGTCACGGAGGTCATCTAGGGGTCATTGAGTGGATTTTTCAGAATTGCTGGAAATCACATTTTTTGACCCCCTAAACTATTTCTGACGTACACACATGCATTTTGACGTAACAAAAGGTGGGCGTGGCCAAAATTTTTGAAAGTGGGTCATGCCCATATCTCAGGCGTGGTATGATGTATGGACCTGGGACCAACACCAAATGAGTTGACACTTGATGGAGATTCAAAACATGGGTCAAGGTCACAGAGGTCACCTAGGGGTCATTGAGTGCATTTTTCAGAATTGCTGGAAATCACATTTTTTGACCCTTAAAGTATTCCTGACATACACACATGCATTTTTACGTAAAAAAGTGGGCGTGGCCAAATTTTTTGAAAGTGGGTCACTCCCATATCTCAGGCATGGTATGACCTACAGACCTGGGACCAACACCAAATGAGTCGATACTCGATAGAGGTTCAAAATATGGGTTAAGGTCACGGAGGTCAAC
Source organism: Pictodentalium vernedei (assembly GCA_031216915.1). Classification (NCBI taxonomy): domain Eukaryota; kingdom Metazoa; phylum Mollusca; class Scaphopoda; order Dentaliida; family Dentaliidae; genus Pictodentalium; species Pictodentalium vernedei. The sequence continues at coordinate 734,031,964 of CM062296.1, read as the reverse complement.
TAGGGGTCATTGAGTGCATTTTTCAGAATTGCTGGAAATCACATTTTTTCAGTATGGCCCAGTAGGCCACAGGGTTTTCACAGCCTCCAATTTCCTGATACAGTAAATTCTCCCCAAGCAATATGATGTTATGTTCACACTGGAGACTATGTAAACACCAGTGGAGTAAGCTGTCAAAATGAAATCTGACCTTGTCATCATTATGGGGTGTTAGTTCCTGAAACTAAGTTGAGAGAAACCCTTTGTCTTGCAAGGAAATAAACTGTAAATTATTTAGTTCACTGCTTTTAACCCTCTCCAGACTTCTATGTGGATTGCACATATTTTAGTTCAGGCAGAATAAAGTTAACCCTTTCCATTAAACTGCACTGAATAATTGTTGAAACCTATCTTATTCAGTTCAATGCTTTTAACCCCTCTCAAGATTTCAATGTGGATTGCACATATTTTATTTCAGGCAGAATAAAGTTAACCCTTTCCAAAAAACTGCACTGAATAATTGTTGAAACCTATCACAAAACTGTCAGGGTGCCGGTAACAATGCAATACTGGCATGGTCGACTGTACTGTTAACAGTGTTAGTGCTATGACTGTTTAAAACTAATTTGTTAGAGGAGTTCTATAGTCTTTCACTGCACTCATCTCGGCCTCACCGAGAGTGCAGAAACCTTTGGTGTCAAAGTGCCATTAAGAGAATGTCTCTGATTTGTGCCATTCCATCCCTTCGGAGTGCAAAAGCAGGTACTGTCAGCTGAGAAACTTAATGTTTTTCGCTTTATTTTCTTAACATTTAATTCTATGTGGAATGGGACACCTTTTCAGTGTGCCTTCCAAAGTAAGAGATTCTTAACCCTTTAGCGAACATAACAGCGAAAACCGGTCAACATTATTCACAGAAACGTCTATTCAGTTTTAACTACCTTTCATTTTTGCTTGAAAAAACATAGCTTATGACCCTTTATTGGATTGAGCTCATTTTTTAAAGGATTATTTATTTATTGGCGTTTAATGTCACATATTTCTGCACAGTCGCTAATCATGACCACGACATTTTTAGGTGGAGGAAGTCGGAGTACCTGGGAAGAACCACCGGGCAACAACGAGCAACTGTCAGATCCCCCACATACTAACTCCACACAAGCAGGGTTAGCATTGGTTGAAGACGGGTGCACAATCGATGTGCAGTACGCTTTAGAACACATCGCCACCATGCACGCATGTGGGCAATGGGGTGAAGTGGCTTGCCCAAGGACAGAGTGAGGACCTCACGCCTTGCAGCCTGCACCTCTGCCAACTGAGCCAATGCGCCCCCATTTAAAGGATTAAAATGGAGTATTTAAAGGGAATATTTTAACCCTCTGAAGATCTTAGTATGGGGCATTATTCAGAAAACCTCCCCAAACCAAGTTGAAAAAAACCCTTTGAGTGGCAAGAAAATTTGTTTATTATACAGATCTATCTTACAACACTTGATTAATTGTAGTTGAATAAATAACCCTTCACCTTTCATTGCATTTTTGAATTTTTTTTTCATTCTCAATCATAACTCAAGATCAACAGGTTTCGGGCCGAGTGGTAAGCGGCTCTCTCGAAACACTTATCACAATTATGAATTAATGAAATGGAATATTTAAATGGTCTGTCTTTAACTCTCTTCATACTTCACCGCGAAGATCAAACAACATCATTTAACTTATGACGGTAGAACCTTTTGCACGCTTCCTGCCATATTGTCACTCTTTACGCAAATGCCATGATTCAAGATTCCACCATCTTATTTTATGTATGCCTTGTTTAGGACACTAGATGCTCTTAAGGGTAGGCCTTTAAACGAGCACTTGAGGCTTTTAAGTTTTTTATGGCCCCAATATAGAGTCTATGCACCCTTTGTCGGCTCGATAACTCAAATACGAATCGTCCTATCTCTATTCGTTTTGGCATGCTGGTTACCAACAACCAGTTTGCACTCATCTTTGTTTTTTCAGCTAGTTTGAGGCCTTGTGTGTGATACAGTAGGCTGACTGCCTTAGAGGCTTCTAAATCATAATAAATATTTGCTATCATCGCCCCAAAAATGACAGATCTGTAGTTGGTGGAGCCATTTCTTTAAAGTAGGTGTATACATGGGACTATACCGACTGATTTAAAAATTGCTGGAGGTTCAGTATATGGTCCGCCTGAAAGAGGTCACCAAGGTCATCCAGTGCATATTATTCAGAAAGACTGGGGAATGCGTTTCATTACACCTTAATGCATTTCAAAAGTTCATGAATGTATTTCATCAATCAGCTTGGTGGGCAGAGCCAAAAATGTCCACTTCTGATTCGTGTATCGAACCCTTTGAATGCTGGCCACATATATGCCTTTTCTGGTTTCTTATAAAAAAATGTTCTGATTGCTGTATGAATATCTGTAAATACTATTAACGAAAATCCATTTCTGATTTGTTTGAAAATAATTTACTCCTGAAAATAAGCCTCCATAAATTCTCCTTCTGTATAGTTTATTCCTGATGCTTTAACCCTTTTCACACAGACTTGAATTTACTGCGTGCAGTAAATTCTGTTTCTCTAGTTCTAGTTTGTTTTAGCATTCGAAAGGAAACTGAAATTGAATTTATTACAAAATGTGTGACTGCATTTCTGTCTGTCCATCCATCCATCCATCCATCCATCAGTGAGTTGGACAACTCATAGCCTGGGCGATTCGTACCTCCGGCAATTGGTACCTTTTGCTGGACAATTCATACCTCGATGTCTGGACAATTTGTACCTTTTCCCAGGACAATTTATACCTTCTGTCTGGACGATTCATGTCCCTCCTCTGGGCAGTATCCGACTGTTCGTACCCCCACTGGACAATTTGTATCCTCTTCTGCTAATTCATACCCTGCTTAGTTAACCTCCTCTGAAAAAAATATACATGGAGATGGGGTTGGGAGAGGATTGTAAACTTGGAGAAAGGATAAAAAAGGCGATGTCATTTCTATTATTTTAAAAAGACACAGAACATCAAATTTCATGACTTAAAGTAAAAAGCAAGTAGACACTTAAAAGATTCAACGTCACGACGGCAAAAAGAAAATGCTCCATTGAGGGAGCTCAGAATTAAAAACGCCAAAAAGAAAATGCTCTATTGAGGGAGCTCAGAATTAAATTATTAAGACAGCACGCTCTTTAACTTATTATTTGGGACGTCATAAAATTATTTATTGCTAGATCTTCATCAATTTGAAGAATTATTGTGGCTTCATTAAAAAAATAGTGTTTTAACTGCAAAACTACATCCATTACTATCTACTATAAATTTTCTTTTACCACGTTCGGACCCGAAATTGATAATACTAGAGATAGCTTTTTCACTTATGCTGTTAAATGATGGTTCACCCATTGAAGTTTCATTTCTATGCATAAATCTTGTTTTAATTGGTTGTTTCATTCATATGTTTATGTTTGTATTACTATCACTCCGTCGACTTTTCATTTTCATTTCACTCAGCCAAAACATGAGCCAAAAACATTTAAATAGTTAATACATGAGACAGTTTAGTACACTTACTTGAGACAACTTGTACCAAAAAGGAGACAATTCATACCTTTTACTGGGACAATTCGTACCTTTTTGTCTAGACAATTTGTACCTTATTGTCAAGACAATTCGTACCTCCAAGCTGTGGTATGAATCTTCCAGGGTGCAAGTTGTCCAAGAACCGTCCATCAATGACAGCGATTCTTTGCTTTTCATTTGCCCGGTTGTACATGTACATTTTCAGTAACTGGCTTCTGACTATTTTTCACACTGTAACCCCCTCCACCTTACACACATACACAAATATATTAAACATTAAAGAGCACTACCTTTTTGAAGCAAATATCTGATTCATCTTCTCTGGAAAACATACATGTACATTGTATTTTCCTTAATTTTACTCTTTTTATCAAAATGGGTCATGAGTGTCTGTAGGGATTAAATCCAAGGTTGTGAAAGTGCCTTTATGGGTACTTGTAGCATAAGCACCGCACTACAGAACGAATATTTGATGGTTTTAGGCATTTTAATGGTGCTATGAGATACCACATGAGCTGCACCGTCATGCTGTTGGAAAAAATCAATGTGTAATGTTTTGTCAGAGACATACCAATGACTCTAAGTGCCTCAATTAAGAAATCAGAAGGATTTAAAAAAGAAAATTTGTTTTACAAAAATTGCAAAATATTCATCAAACACAATGTGAAATCTCTTAAGAAGCCAGAATGTGATTTAAAAACTATCACAAATGGGAAATTTAATATCACACGAGGTTTGTTTTGTGTCAACATCAATTAATTTATGAATTATATCATAGTTTTGGATGAAAGTGGGTATGTTGGGAGTCTAGGGGACACATTCGGGGCTATATTTTACCACATCAATATGTAGAAGAAAATTTGACATCATTTGTTAGGATAAAATGGCACTGTCTATTGATATTGGTGATTTATATAGCTGCAACCCCAGTTTTTAAAACAAAATTGACATTCATTTTGTATTGTGTGGAGGGGGGGGGGGGGGGGGGGGGGGGGCTTGAACACCACTCTTTCTCTTGCAGTATGGTTAAATGAGACAGATGTTTCCCCAAACTATTGTCTGCTGATTCAGATTTTATTTTTATTTTAGGTTTGGGGTAGTTTTCAAAGAAAGCAGTGACTTCCCATGCAGAAATGACTCTTTTAGCAAATGAAAGCGGTAAAATGTATCTTTGGAAGAATTAGAATGTAGGTTACAATACCCCCTACAAAAAATTCCCCCCCCCCCCCAATCATTTTTACACACTTAGCAAAAATCCCCCACCCCCACAGTTTTTGAGGGTAGTACCACAATCTCCCACATTATTTTCAGAGCAGTTTTAAGAGCAGTACAAAAATCCCCCTTGCGGCCTTTTACACCAAAAGGTTAAAAGGCAGTCCAAGAGGATTTAAAAACTTATGTATTTAATTTGTAAATTACATAAACACTCATCACTATTTACAAGAAAACATGCCTCAATAACTATTTATCAAGACAGTTATTTGTTTATTTATTTATTGGAGTTTAAGGACACTTTCAACAGCCAGTGTCACCTCGTGTCGGACAGTTTTATGGGTGGAGGAAGCTAAAGTGCACTTTGAGAACCACTGGGCAAAAGTGAGCAACTGTCAAACTTACTAACTTCACACAAGCAAGGTTAGCATTGATTGAAGCGACAAGTGCTCGGCCTCGAGGGGTAAAAAGCTTTGGACATTTTTGTATGCCATTAAATATACTTCGGACAAATTGGGGGTGGGGGCGGGGGTTGTTCACCAGAAATTATGGAGGGAGGAATTTCTGTTCACCTGAAAAAACGGGGGGAGGGGTGATTTTTGTGTATTGCGTGACAATGATTGTGGGGGGGGGGGGGGATTTTTGTCAGGGAAAATTTTTGTAGGTTACCCTTTGGAAGGTTTGGGGTTGATTATAGGAAATACATATATGTAAATGGACATGTATTTTGGGTTTTCAACACTGATTTATTTATTATTTTTTTGTATATTACACGTATTTCACACTTAAATGTTCATTCGAGAACCACAGTCCGAATAATACTGTTTTATTTTTTGAAAAGTTATATTTTTGTCACAGTCAGCAATAAAGGCCATATATTGCCAAAAATAATGCAGTTAAATGCATCTTGAGCAAGTGTGGCATCCAGAACTGAGAAGCACAATGCCAAATACACATGTATTCACCTATTTTACCCTATTAACACATTTAATTAAACCATGGTTTCTCCTCATAGTACTTGTGATAGAGGGGAATTCCAATTATATTCCAATCCTCTCCCAAATCACCAAACACTAAGCCAGAAAACCCATAACTAATTTCTTTTCATTTTTTGTGTCAAAAACATAGCTATGACTCCCCCCCCCCCCCCACACACACACACACACATACTGGAATGAGCTGAACGAGCTCATTCCAATGAGGGGTCATAAGCTATGTTTTTGATGCAAAAATAATGAACATTGAAGTACTAGCTTGCTTTGGCCATTACAATGAGTGAGTGATTAAAAATGTTAAAAAACAATTTTTTCATTCACAGAGTATTTTGGAGCATAAATTTGGGGAAATGGGGGGGGGGGGGGTACAGTGGGAAAAGTAACAAAGTTGCAAAAATGAATGAATGGCTTTTGTGCACAGCTACCAGTATAGTAGTCTGATACTAGTGTTGTCAGGATCCCCATGTTATAGCACAAAACTACATTAACAATTGTCCCTCTACTACCCATACTAAACCCCTCAGCTGATATGAGAAAGTTAACAGCATACATTCTCAGTTTCCTATGATTTGATTTAGTTCTGCAGCACTCAGGGTCCACTGAGTTTTTTTTTCTATTTGACAACCCTGTCCTGGCTCTTCTCACTGCATTTTTCATTGTATGTCAGTCAGTATTCCTATATACATGTAGACTGTCACTTTCAAAATATGTGATCGCATGTCTGTCCATCATACCATTCCTATGTACAGTAGACTGTCACTTTCAAGATTTGTGATTGCATGTCTGTGTGTCCATCAAACAAAGTGTTGGTTTGCTTTTCATTTGCACAGTCTACATTTTCAATAACTGGTAATTATACCCCATCACTCCCCCCCCCCACCCCCATACACACACATACACAAATATATTAAACATTAAAGAGCACTACATTCCTGAAGCAAATATCTGAGTCATCCTCGCTGGATACTATGCATGCATGTATTTTCCCTAATTTCACTCTTTTTTATCAGAATGGGTGCCTGTAGGGATTAAATCCAAGGTTGTAAACGAGCCCTTGTGGGTACATGTACTTGAAGGGACACGCACATCACTACAGAATCAACATTTGATGGTTTTAAGTATTTTAACAGTGCTATGAGATACCATAGGAGCAGTGCTCAGCTGGTCATACTGTTGGAAAAAATCTGTGTTTAATGTTTTGTCAGTGCCATACCAATGACTCTAAGTGCCTTAACTGAGAAAGTGAGGCTTCTTTCACAAGAATGGCAAAATATTCATCAAACGCAATGTGAAATATCTTCAGAAGCCAGAATGTGATTTAAAAATCTCACAAATGGGGAAATTTAATATCACAAGAGGTTTGTTTTGTATCAACATTAATTAATTTATGAATTTTATCATAGTTTTTGAAAAAAAGGGGGCATACTAGGGGGACACCTTCAGGGCTATATTTTGCCACCTCAGTATGTAGAAGAAAATTTGACATCAGTTGTTAGGATAAGATGGTACTGTCTACTGATATTGGTGAATTATATAGCTGCAACCCCAATTTTTGAATCAAAATTGACATTCATATTGTTTCGTGGGGCTGGAACACCACTCTTTGTCTTGCTGTATGGTTAAATGAGACAAAGTTTTAGCTGCGACGAGCAGCTTTATATGTGGCAATGTCGGTCTGTCTGTCGGTCGGTCGGTCGGTCGGTCGGTCTGTCACCAACGAGTTTGAAAAACACCATAACTCCTAAAATACTTGATGGAATGACACCATACTTGGTATGCAAGTGTATCTTCATGATGTCTACACCCTCTTAATAGTGCATGTCATTCAGATAATTTCTGTCACATTTATGGACTTGTCACCAACGAGTTTTTTTTGTCACCAACGAGTTTTAAAACATCATTGGCGTTGCACGAATCGTCGCAGCTTCGACACTGTGACAGTGCGTCTTGTTCCTCAAAGTATTGCATGCTGATGCAGATTTTAGTTTTATTTTGGGATTGGGTTAGTTTTCAAAAAAAGCTACCTGAATTCCTTACCTCTCAGCTTACTCAGTAGGTAACAGAGTAGAGAAATGTATTGGAGGCAACAGCAGTTTTTAAGCCATTTGACACAGTTTGGACAGTTTTCTTTAAAAGAACAAATTTCCCATGTTTTTAACTCAGTGGAAGCCAAAAGTTGAATTCTCATGCAGAAATGACTTGTTTGTCACATGAAAGAGGTAAAATGTATCTTTGATAGGATTGGGTTGATTAAGGAAATACATAATTTGTCTTCCGAACCTGATTTAATTATTATTTTGAGAGATTATTTCACATTTATAAATTCATTGAGGTACCACACACCTTACAATTCTTTTGTATTGTTTTGAAAAGTATGTTTTTGTCATCGTCAGTAATAAGGGTTATATATTGCAAGCAAATTCACATCTTGAGCAAGTGTAGCCGCCAGGTGACACACTACAGCCTCCAGAAAATGCCAAATTACAACCTATTTTACCCTACATATACACATGTATTAACAAATGTAATTAAACCATGGTTCCCCATCATAGTACTACGGGCAGAGGGGGTTTCCAATCTTCCAACCGCCTTCCAAATCACCATTCAAACCCACAGCCAGAAAACCCATATTGCACTTTTATTTACTGGTATTCAGATGTTTGTCTGAATTATGCTGTTAACCCTTTACTTAACATGAACAGCTGATTACCCTTGACCACAAAATTATTGACTTACTAATTTTCTGTGTCAAAAACATGACTTTTTACACCATTGGAATGACCTCATTCCAATGAGGGGTCATAAGCTATGTTTTTGGCACAAAAAAACGAGAAAATAATGAACATGGAATGGCAATACTTGTGAATAGGGCCAGCAGCTTTTGACCGTTATATTTGGTAAAGGGTTAAAAGATGTTAGAAAATAATTTGTTCATTGTATTTTGGAACACAAATTTGGGGGTGGGATACAGTGGAAAAAATAACACAATAAAGTTGCAAATGTGAATGAATGGCATTTGTGCACAGCTACCAATAAAGTAGTCTAGTACTAATAAAGTAGTCTAGTACTAAATTTTCCCTCTTATTTGATGCACGACACCCTGTTTTGGGGTTGGAAAAAGTTCTCTGAAGGGTTACACTTGACAAAGACATTTGAATCCCAAAATTAAAGTGATGCGACCAAATTTTGTTTAGCTCGAGCGTTGTTGTCACGGTTCCCATGTTACAGCACAAAACTACAGTAACAACTGTGAAATATTGTTCTCTCCTTGAATCAAGTCCCCAACCACCCACCCAACCATACTGAAGCCTCAGTTGATGAGAAACAATTGGAAAGACTGTACAGTATGTTTTTGGAAACTAAAGTCAATCTCATACACTCTGTTTCCTATGATTTGCTTCGGTACTGCAGCACTCAGGGTCCATTGAGGTTTTTTTTCCGTTTGACAATCTTGTCCTGGCTCTTCTAACAAAATGTTCCATTGTATGTCAGTTTTTATTTCTGTGTGGACTTTCAGTTTGTGTGACTGCATGTCTGTCTGTCTGTCTATCAGACAAAGTGTTTCTGTGCTTTTCATTTTCCTGGTTGTACATTTTCAATAACTGGCAGCCGACTATTTTTCACACTCTACCCCCTCCCCCCCCCCCCCCCCCCCCCCCCCCATTCACACACAAAGATATTAAACACTAAAAAAAAAAAAAAAAAAAATTAAGCAAATACCTCATTCCTCATCCTTGGAGACATATTTTCCACAATTTCACTCTATTTATCAGAATGGGCGTTTGTGGGATTAAATCCAAGGTTGTGAAAGTTCTCTAATGGATACTTGCTACTCAAGCACAGCACCGCAGAATCAATATTGGATGATTTTAGGCATTTTAACAGTGCTATGAGATACCCCGTGAGCAGTACTGGTCATACTGTTGAAAAAGCATTGTTTTATGTTTTGTCAGTACCATACCAATGTCTCTAGGTGCCTTAACTGAGAAAACTGGCTTTTTTTTACAAAAAATTGCAAATGATTTACCAAACACATGATGTGAAATGTCTTCAGAAGCCTGAATGTGATTTAAAAAAAACGATCACAAGTAGGATATCTAATGTCACAAGTTGTTTGTCTTGTGTCAATATTAATTAATTTATGAATTATATCATGTTTTTGATGAAGAGGGGTATACTGTGTGTGTGTGGGGAGGGGGGGGGGGGGCACATTCATTGAGGCTATTTTTTTTTTAATTTTTACCACATCAGTATAAATTTCCCATTTGTGATAGTTTGTTGCAAGATGTTTGTTTTGTGTCAACATTAATTAATTTATTAATTATATCACAGTTTTTGATGAAAAGGGGTATTGCTCACATTCATTGAGGGCTATTTTTTACCACATCAGTATGTGGAAGAAAATTTGACATCAGTAAAAGGATAAATGGCAGTTAAAATGGCAGTGTCTGTATTGGTGAATAATATAGCTGCAACCCCAATTTTAGAAACAAAATTGACGTTCACGTTTGTTTCGTGGGGTGGGGAGGGGTGGGGGAGTGGAACACTATTTCTCTAATCTATTGGAGCAATGGACGCAAAACCAGTTTATTTAAGGACATGTGGACGTGTGAAAGGCATCAACAATTAGGCCACACTGAAACTCTTTTTTTCAAATTTATTTCCCCTTCACCTTGTGTGAGGACAATAATAATCTATGTGAATCATTGAATTATGATCAATCACGAAACGAACGTCAACTCAATAACTCTATTTATAGAAATGGTCCGCATCGCGGATGCGGGGTCGTGTTTTCGTGGCTAACACAACGGTGGGTAGCTATGAACCAAAAAGCATGAGAGGACCTTTTTCTAAATAACAAATTTGAACAAAATGACTACGTCAACTCAATAATTCTGCTGTCATATATCCGACCGAACATTTTCGAACTTGGTCGAGACAATTATCCTGGAAACCCATACAATAAAAAAAGAACCAAATCGGTTAACATTTGTTCAAGTTATGGCGCTATCATTACATTAGCATCAAGCACAAAATTTGCAAAAAATTACAAAGTCAGCCCAATAATTCTTCAGCCGTACATCGGACCGAGCCCGTTTTCGAACTCGACCAAGACATTGTTCCTTGAAACCGATGTGCCAAATATCTGTTAAATCGGTTGACGTTTGTTGAAGAATAGCGCTATCAAGCTCAAAATTAGTACATTTTAACGAAGGGTCATAACTCTTGTGAAAAAGCGAGGACACGCCATATTTTGCGTCATCGGGTGTTGCACATGCATATCAAGCCACATACCAAATATCAAAATCCTTCCAGAAATAACTAAGTTTTTTAGCAAAAAGGGCCGCCTGCCCGGCGACCGGCCCTAGCCATACCAATAGTCAAGGATTTTTTTTTTTTTTAAAAATCGACTAAAAATAGGAAACTAAATGAATAGAATTAAATAAGTATGCCCAATGATATCACACAAAATAAAAAACAAATAGCCGGTTTAAGCTATTTAAAACTGGCAGCAATTGCTTATCAAACTCGAGAAACAGAATTTAGTGCATCCAGTAAATTCAAGTCTGTGTGAAAAGGGTTAAAGTATCAGGAATAAACTCTACAGAAAGAGAATTTATGGAGGCTTATTTTCTGGAGTAAAATATTTTTTAACAAATCAGAAATGGGTTTTCGTTAAGAGTATTTACAGATATTCATACAGGAATCAGAACAATTTTTATAAGAAATCAGAAAAGGCAAATATGTGACCAGCATTGAAAGAGTTCGAGATACGAATCAGAAATAAAAAATGTTGGCTCTGCCCACTAATTTGAGTGATGAAATACATTCATAAACTTTAGAAATAGATTAAGGCGTAAATGCAATTCCCAGTCTTTCTTAATAATATGCACTTGATGACCCCATTCAGGTGGACCATATATTGAATCTCCAGCAATTTTTAACTCAGTCGGTGTAGTCCCATGTCTACATCTACATTGAAGAATGAGCGCAACCCACTTTGCAATAATGCCTCCACCAACTTCAGATCTGTCATCTGTCATTCAGATCGAACGGGTGCAAAAAACATAGATGAGTGCAAACTGGGTATTGTTAACCAGCATGCCAAAATGCATAGAGATAGGACGATCCGTGTTTGAGTTGTCGCCTTGACAACGGGTGCACAGACTCTGTATCGGAGATATTGTCATAAAAACCTTAAAAACCCCAAGAGCCCATTTGAAGGTCTACTCTCAAAAAGGCATCTAGTGACCTAAACAAGGCATACATAAAACTAGAACTTCTCTAATAAATTAATTTTAAACAGTCATAGCACTAACACAGTTAATAGTACAGTCAACTATGTCAGTATCTTTTACCGGCATCCTGGCAGTATTGTGATAGGTTTCAATAACAAATATTCAGTGTAGTTTTACAATTACATGTGCACTGGAGTTCTATTCATACAGGAATCAGAACAATTTTTCTAAGAAACCCGAAAAGGCATATATGTGCACACCATTTATAGGGTTCGATCAAGGAATCAGAAATTGACATTACTACCGCTGCCATTTGAATGATGAGATACATGTATGATCTTCAGAATTGCATTAATTGGTAGAAAATGAAATTCCTAATAGGTCGCAAAAAATATGCATTTAATGACCTCTCTTGACCGCATAGAGGTGGACCACATTTTGAACCTCCAGCAAGTTTCAACTCATTTGGTGTAGGTACTATTTCTATAGGTCACACCAAGCCTGAAGTATGAGCAAAAACTACTTTATAACCAGAGAAACCCCGACTATGGTGTGTGGCACATCCTCCCATGGTCCTTTATAATTGTGTGAAGTTTGATGACTGTGGCCCTAACAGTCTTCGAGTTATTGGCTCGGGCACACACACATGGACACACACACGGACGGACACATGCACACTTCAATCACTATATGCCACCCGACTTTAGTCGGGGGGGGGGGGCGACATAAAAAGAAATCTTTGAGTCCCAGAGTGGGTCTGATGAACCCAAAAATATTTGTTCTCATAGCACAGTGATAACAAAGGCATCAGATACACTCATTCCTGTCACAAGGTGATAACAAAGGTACCCCAAGAAGTTTTGTGAAGATCGGTTCATAAATACAGACTCTAGTCCGAGCCATATTAACATATGCGCTTACTGTGTATAAGTAACATTTTACAAATCAAAGTTCATCTAATTTGCATAATGTCCGCACGACGATAAAAAAAACCCGTATTATATGTGATGTATTCCATGTTACTAAACATTCCTACAAAAATTTATTCAAATCAGAACTTTCATACAGAAGTTTTGTACAAAAAACTGTTTCACTGACTTTGGTACAAAATGGCTGCTGGTGGCTGTCTTGAATTTTGGACCGCACCCCAAAACGCTCGTTCTCATACCACGATACCACGGTGATAACAAAAGGTACCCAATAAGTTTCATAAAGATCGGTTCATAAATACAGCCTCTAGTCTGTGCCGTATGGAAGTTGTGTACAAAAAAAAACTGATTGGACCTAATTTTGGTACAAAATGGCCACAGGCAGCCATCTTGAATTATGGACCGCACCCAGAAACACTTGTTCTCATCCCAAGGTGATAACAAAGGTACCCAGGAAGTTTTGTGAAGATCGGTTCATAAATACAGCCTCTAGCCCGAGTCGTATTGACACGTGCACTTACTGTGTATTAGTAGCACTGAATAAATCAAAAGTTCATCTAATTTGCATAAATTCTGCTCGAGAAAAAAAACCTGTACTATATGTGATTATCCCATGGTACTAAACATTCATACAAAAATTTATTAAAATCAGAACTTTCATACATATTCTGTACAAAAAAACTGATGCACTAACTAAAGTACAACATGGCTTCTGGTGGCCATCTTGGATTTCGGACTGCACCCAAAACCACTCGTTCTCGTCCCACGGTGATAACAAAGGTACCCAAGAAGTTTTGAAAAGATAGTTAATAAATACAGCCTCTAGCCCGAGCCATATTGGCATTTGCAGTTACAGTGCCGAAAGTAACATAAATAGATCAAAGTTAGTCTAACTGGCATAATTTATATATGTGAAGAAAAAACCCCGTATTATATGTCATGTATCCCAAGGTACTAAACATTCACACAAAAAATTATTCAAATCAGCGCTTTCATATTGAATTTCTGCGCAAAAATCTGATTGCACCTAATTTTGTACAAATGGCTGCAAGCGGCCATCCTGAATTTCAGAACGGACCCCCAAAACACTCGTCCTCGTCCCACGGTGATAACAAAGGTACCCAAGAAGTTTCGTTAAGATCGGTTCATAAATACAGCCTCTAGCCCGAGCCGTATTGGTATTGGCACTTACAGTGCTGAAAGTAACACTAATTATCTAATTTGCATAATTAACGCACGAGAAAAAAAACCGTGTTATATGTGATGTATTCCATGGTACTAAACATTCATACAAAAAAATAATCAAATCAGAGCTTTCATATGGAAGTTCTGCGCCCAAAAATCTGATTGCACCTAATTTTGTACAGAATGGCTGCCAGTGGCCATCTTGAATTTAGGACCGGGCCCAAAAAAACTTGTTCTCGTCTCACAGTGACAACAAAGGTACCCAAGAAGTTTCGTTTTATAAATACGGCCTCTAGCCCGAGACATGTGTACGGCGCGACAGACGGACAGACAAACGACGGGCCATGACAATACCTCAAATTTGGCTTCGCCAAAGTTGAGCTAAAAATGGACTAAGTTTAACAACCTGTAGTTTTGAAAAATATTGAGGCAAGTCAAAATTCCGACAATATGCACACATCTGGAAAATGTAGAAATATCCTGTGAAATAAAAAAAGTAATACCTTGAAAATTACAATAAGCCTCACGGGGCCTGAAGCGCTCATCTTGAACAGAACACAATTTAAACAGAGTCCAAGAATAAGTACATTAAGCAAGCCATCTACACAGGCTACACTCTCAATTCTTGAGTCCCTCAGGAGTGACAAAAATAATACGGGCATCATGGCTTTTCTTCAGTTGATCATAAAGTAAAATGTTGAGCTCCCCAATGAAGCCCCTTGATACAACCTTTGTGGAATAATCTTAGTTACACACCTCTAGAGAGTACTGAATACATTTTTGTTTAATTCTTCAGCAAAATGGCCAATTCCGGCTCCACAGCACAAATATTAACCCAAGCTCTCGATGTGAACACAGCTGAATCTGACTTCCCTAGAGATGTGTACCAAATATGAAAGCATTCTGACTGTTGGATCTGAAGAAGATAAATTTTAAAGAAATTTCTTCATATTGCATCAAGGTAAAATTTGGGCTACTATAGCGAGCCCAAATATTATCCCATGGATCCGATTTTAACAAACTTGAATCTGACCCCCCCCCCCCCCCCCCTAGAGATGTCGTATACCAAATATGAAAGTGAACGCTTTCTAACTAAGTGAAAGCACTCCATGGGGATGCGGGAATCATTTTTTTTTTTTGCATGGGTCAAGTACTTATGACCCAATGATACCGTATACCACATTTGGTTCATACCGGACCATCGGTTCAGAAAATAGAAATTTTGGGTGGGGTCAAAAATCATACCCCTCCCATTACAAAGCCAAATATTGCTTCACGAACTTAGTTTGAAAAAGTTGATTCAACTCCCCAAAAGGAAGTTCCATAGCAAACGTCATTGTACACACTGGTTCTTGAGAAGAAGATTTTAAAAATATTTTGGAGCATTTTCCCCACTCCCTTCCTATGGGACTGGGCATGTTGAGTTGAACAAAAATGTAATGCCCCTTTGGAATCATCACTCATACAAACTTTCACTTGAATTGGCCCAGTGGCTTTGGAGGAGAAGACCAAAAATGGTGTTGACGCACGGCGGACGGCGGACGACGGACGACGGATGGAGAGCGATGAGATTAGCTCAGCTTGACTTTGTCAAGATGAGCTAAGAAGAGAGGTTAGACGGACAAACAATGTACCCTATATGCAGAAAGATAGAGGAAAAGACAGAGGTAAAACAATATGCCCCCTGACTATTCGTTGTGGGCACAACAAGGACATACGCTAAATATAACCAGACCGTCCAAGGCAGCCACTTGAAATTCTGAGAATGTGTTCTACTATCCCCGCTCGACAGTGTAGTATCTTTCTTGAGTCTTGCAACCGGGTGAAAACACCGTAGATGTACCCATAAGAGAAGTCCCAAATCTGCGAAGGGTTAAACGTTTATTAATAACATGATATATACTCTCCCAAAAAAGAAAGAGTGCATGCTAAAAAATAACACTAAAAAAAGATATATATCATTTTCATTCATGGAAATTTTATTCAATCACAGATGAATCAATTTGTGATCAACACGAGAGATTTCATTATGCTACGACGAATACTCTTGGTGCCATGGAGAGTCAAAGACATTAAGGGTCAGACACAAAAGTCACACACTCAATATCTGGTATGACCTCCGTCTGCATCGACTACTACTGTGCATCTACGCCTCATGGAAGCGAACAAGTTAGCTTGGAAGTGTAGTGGGATGTGGTTCCATATTCTGATAAGCTGTCTTTGGAGTTCCACAAGCGTTGACGGTGCATGGGGAAGCCGGCGTAGCTGACGTTTCATTTCGTCACATACGTGCTCAATGGGTGAGATATCGGGCGAATTCGCGGGCCAGGGAAGAACATCCACTTGTTGTTGCTGCAGATACTGTTGAACAACTCGAGCTGCGTGGGGTCGGGCGTTGTCCTGCTGTAGAGTGACGCCGGGGCCGTGACGTTGCAGAAATGGGACAACAACAGGTGTAAGCACTTCATCACGATATCTGGCTGCATTGAGATTGCCATCAATAATGACCAGCTCAGTTCTGTTACGGGCAGTGATGCCACCCCACACCACGAGAGACCCTCCCCCATAACGGTTCGCTCCACGACACATGGATCTGCGGAGCGTTCGTTTCGACGTCTGTACACTCTCTGGCGGCCATCTGATGATGAAAGATGGAAACGGCATTCATCTGTGAATAAAACACGTCGCCACCAGTGTAAGAGATGCCTGAGATGTTGTCTACACCACTTCAGTCGAGCACGACGATGACTTAACGTCAAAATCGGACGAATTGCAGGTCTTCGAGGACGTAAGCCGTATTCTCTCAGCCGGTTGATTACTGTTTGAGGATGTATCCGTCTCAGGTTAGGGATGTTACTGGCTGTCGTCGTTGCCGTTTGTTGCCGGTTCCGGAGATGGACGACACGGATATACCGATCTTGTGCAGGGGTGGTAACTCGGGGTCTCCCGGAGCGGGGTCGGTCTCGAACGTCATCATGTTGTGCATGTCGATGGACTAGCCTGTCTACAGTGTTACGGTTGCAGTTCAAATGCTGGGCAACCTCTCTGTGTGTTCTGCCAGCTCTAATCATACCCAGGGCAAGGAGACGTTGATTCATTGTCAATCTTGGCATGCTAATGTGGAGTCGTTTTAACAGCAGCGCAAGTTTAAATGTGAACGATAGGAAGGCCTTACTTTAGTGTTTAAATACCCAAGGATTCACACTGCTGCATGAATTTTCAGACTCTCCACGTGCAAAACATGCCTTTTCACAAACATGCAGCACGTCATTTAACGTTAATGCAATTTTAACGGGGAAAGCTGTTTTCGTGTTCAATATAACTTATTCATGAACAGGTTAACACTCTTTACACCTACGAAATTATTTTTTTGGAGTTTGATCAATTTCTGCAATGCACACTTTCTTTTTTGGGCGAGTATAAAACTAAAAGGGTGGTTGGTACTGCCGGCAGGTCATAAAAAGTATACACTCTGTTACATGTACAGTAGATTGTGGAGAGAGTTTTTGGAGTAGCGACTCGAAATATTCAACGTTTGTCCTAGAAGCTCTGTCCAACTCGACCTGTGCCTGAAAAATCCAACAATCGACACGTAGCCCGTGGGAGCCTCACGCGCATGTGCATACGCTCTTTTCAAATTGGACTTGAGGAAATGGGCAATTCGAGTCGCCTTTCCAGGCATCCGATGGAGGAACTATTCGAGAATGTTGAGTATTCGCTGACATATAGCGTTTTTAGAGAGAGGAGGTAATTTTCTGAATTTGGTCGTTTTCAAGTCGGAGCGAAAGAAGAGGGCGGGATTGGGCACAGTCTCTCGTGGTGCCCCCTCTCTGGGGTAGGTCCACTTAAAAGTTACAATAGAGTGTGACTGACGGAGAGATGACTGTAAATCAAAGTAGTTTCTTTAAGAACAGCACCCAGGGATACCATCGCAGCCTTGAAACATTTGAGAATCGTCGGAAGTTAAAAGTGACAAAAAAACGGCGGTGAGTTGGTTTTTGGCGGGAAAAGATTAATGAGAATTTGCATATAAGACATTAAAATAGCACTTCAGACATACGCTCACTGTGTCAAGACCGCTGAAGGCAGCGACATGCAATTTTCAGAACTTGTTCTACAAAGGCTGATATTTGGCCATGAAATCGAGTGTTCTGACCGCGTGGAAAACACCACGCCTCGCGTGGAAACCGTGGGAACGGTTCGTTGCCACTTTATTTTCAATGCAATTAAATTTCCATTCATTATTTACCTGTCAAAGACAGAGTTTGGCATTATTTCTGTCTGATGAACTGTTCAACTTTAACTATTTGCACCTTTATATAGGACCGAAAGATCATTGCATGCTTACCAATATTCAGGTACTGATTTTACGAAAATAACAATTATTTCAACAGTACCCACTTGGGAATTCTCAAATCTGCCAAGGATTAAACTTTTAATAGTAACATGTAAAACAAAAGTTGTCATACTTTGCTAGCCGCATGCTCCCATAGACAACATTCAGCACTCAATCAATTAGAAATGGTGTAAATTGCGACTTAAACTTACCAAATTCTGAAAAATGGAGTTATTTTCGACGGCACCTATCTTTATGCAACCGAAACAGGGATTAGATTAAACGTTACAGCTACCCTATCAAGGAAAATCTTCTTGGACTTGAACTGTAAATTTGAATGTCAACAGAATTTTCAGATATTACGAAAATCACAATTATTCAGACAGTACCCAATTGGGAGTCTCAGATCAGCTAAGGGTTAAACTTTTAATATCCACATATAAAACAAAAATTTTCATACTATGAGTGCTGCATGCAGCTAATGAAAACATTCAGCACTCAGTCAATAAGGAATGGAGTAAATTGTCACTTAATCGTACCAAATTCTGAAAAGGCGTGAGTTTTTTGGACACATCTATCTTTATGCAAACAGAATGGGCATATGGTTAAACTTTACAACCAATCGTGCAACAGAAAATATGCTCGATAGGTAATTGTGAATACGAACATGTAAATCATTTTTCGATATACCATTCGTAAATGGAAGAAAAATGAACTAAAAATGAGCCATTTTTATGAAAAAGTTAAGGGTACTCAAATTCAAGGCTCGAAAACGAGTTGAAGGTTAAAACTTTGAATAGAATATATAACAGCCAAATTATTCTTGGATGAATGCCCAAAGTTTTCATAGGAAACGTTTTGAAAAAAATTGGCCGTAGAGCTGAGAAATTGCATGTGAAAATTGACCAGTTTTTCCAAAATTGCACTTTGCTCGGAATTTTGAGGTCAAAAGGGAGCAACGTGGGTAATACAGCTTATGTAGTCAGATGTAGTAAGTCATGCTACAAATATAATGAAAGCTCCAGCCAAATCGTCCAGGGTCTTGTTTGAGAATTGTGTCAAAACGTAACATTGTGACAACATTTTGCACGGTTTTGGCAGAAAACGAAAAACTTCAGAAATGCCATGATCCAGGTGAGAAACTTCTAACGAAGCTCTACATATGTGCCAAATTTCAGTAGAATAGTAACGAATCCATCAGACAAAAATCATTGAAATAGAAAATAATGTTAAAACTAGAGAAATAGAATTTACTGCATCCAGTAAATTCAAGCTTGTAAGAAAGTTAAAATATCTATTGGGAAAAAAAACTATATAGAAAGAGAATTTATGGAGGGTTATTTTCGGGAGTAACATATTTTTAAACAAATCAGGAATGGATTTTCGTAAACAGTATTTACAGATACTCTTAATGGAATCAGCACTATTCTTCTAAGAAACCAGAAAAGGCATATATATGCACAGCATTCAAAAGTTTTGCCAAGAGAATGCATTAGGTGTCCAAAAATGTGATTCCTAGCAATACTAAAAAATGCACTCAGTTATCCCTGGGCGACCTCGGTGACCTTGTCCATTTGTGAACCTCTATGGAGTGTTGACTCATTTGGTGTTGGTCTCCATGTCTATGTGTCATACCATCCTTGAGATATGAGTGTGACCCACTCTCAAGAATGTTTGCCCACATCCACTTTTTTCAAGTAAAAATGCATGAATGAACTTCGGAATGCATTAGGAGGGTCAGAAAATGTGATTTCCATCAATTCTCAAAAATGCCCTCAATGACCCCTAGGTGACCTCTGTGACCTTGACCTATATTCTGAACTTCTATTGAGTGTTGACTCATTTGGTTTTAGTTTCAGGTACCATGCTTGAGATATGAGAATAACTCACCTTCAAAATTTGGGTCATGCCCACTTTTTTACATAAAACTTCATGTATGAACTTCGGGAATGCTTTGGGGGGTAAAAAATGTGTTTTTCCAGTCATTCCAAAATATGCACTCAATGACCCCTAGTTGACCTCCATGACCTGGACCCATATTTTGAACCTCTATCGAGTTTCGATTCATTTGGTGTTAGTTCCAGGTCCATTTGTCATAGCATGCTTGAGATATGTGCATGACCCACTTTACAAAAATGTTGGTCATGACCACTTTTTTTACATAAAAATTCATGTATGGACTTCGGGAATGCTTTAGGGGTAAAAAATGTGATTTCCAGCAATTCCGAAAAATGCACTCAATGACCCCTAGGTGACCTCCGCGACCTTGACCCATATTTTGAATCTCCACCGAGTGTCGACTCATTTGGTGTTGGTCGCAGGTCCATACATCATACCAGCTTTGAGATATGAGCGTGACACACTTTCAAAAATTTTGGCCACGCCCACTTTTTTACGTCAAAATGCATGTGTGTATGTCAGGCAGTTTCAGGGCGTCAAAAAATGTGATTTCTAGCAATTATGAAAAATGCACTTAATGACCCCTAGGTGACCTCCGTGACCTTGACCCATATTTTGAATCCCCATCGAGTGTCGACTCATTTGGTATTGGTCCGAGGTCCATACGTCATACTAGGCTTGAGATATGAGCATGACCCACTTTCAAAAATGTTGGCCACGCCCACTTTTTACGTCAAAATGCATGTGTGTATGTCAGGAATGTTTCATGGGGTCAAAAAATGTGATTTCTAGCAATTATGAAAAATGCACTTAATGACCCCTTGGTGACCTCCGTGACCTTGACCCATATTTTGAATCTCCATCGAGTGTCGACTCATTTGGTATTGGTCCCAGGTCCATATGTCATACCATGCTTGAGATATGAGCGTGACCCACTTTCAAAAATGTTGGCCACGCCCACTTTTTTACGTCAAAATGCATGTGTGTATGTCAGGAATCTTTCAGGGGGTTAAAATGTGATTTCTATCAACTATAGAAAATCCACTTAAAGACCCCTAGGTGACCTCCGTGACCTTGACCCATATTTTGAATCTCCGTCGAGAGTCGACTCATTTGGTGTTGGTCCCAGGTCCATATGTCATACCACGCTTGAGATATGAGCGTGACCCACTTTCAAAAATGTTGGCCACGCCCACTTTTTTACGTCAAAATGCATGTGTGTACATCAGGAATGCTTTGGGGGAGGGGGGGGGGGCAAAAAATGTGATTTCCAGCAATTATGAAAAATGCACTTAATGACCTCTAGGTGACCTCCGTGACCTTGACCCATATTTTGAATCTCCATCGAGTGTCGACTCATTTGGTGTTGGTCCCAGGTCTATACATCATACCACGCCTGAGATATGGGCGTGACCCGCTTTCAAAACACCCCTACAGACACCACTAATACCCCTGGAATCTGAAAAACATAGGTGGCCGAGAAATTGTGACTGTCTATCAGCATGCCAAAAATCAACGAGATAGGACAATTTGTTTTCGAGTTATCTTGCGGACAAAAAAGTGATGAGAAGATAGAAGACAGGAGAAGAAGAACTTGCGTTTGTCGTCGTCCGTCGTGAACTTTACATTATCGACTTCTCCTACCAAACTACTGGGCCAAATTGAACCAAATTTGGTGTGCATGTTCCTTATCATATGTCAATTCAAGTTTGTACAAATAACCTGCCGCGCCCAAAAGGGGCACCACAAGGGGCATTACTCTGATAGCACCCAAACATGTTTTTAAAAATTTTTAAAAATCATCTTCTCCAGAACCATCATTTTGAATCTTTTGATATTTGGTATATAACATCTCTGGGGGTGGGGGGGGGGGGGGTGGAGGGTCAGTCAGATTCAAGTTTGTACAAATCGGGTCCATGAGTTAATAATTGGTCTCCCTGTAGGAGCCCGAATTTTAACTTAGTGAAATATGAGGAAATTTCTTTAAAAATCTTTCATATTTGGTATGAATGCTTTCATATTTGGTATACAACATCTCTAGGGGTGTCAGATTCAAGTTTGTACAAATCGGGTCCCTCGGTTAGTATTTGGGCTCTCTATTGGAGCCCAAAGTTTAACTTTGTGCAATTTGAGGAAATTTCTTTAAAAATCTTCTTCTTCAGATCCACCAGTCAGAATCCTTTCATGTTTGGTATACAACATCTATAGGGGGGGGGGGGGGGGCTGGTCAGATTCAAGTTGTTCAAATCGAGTCCCTGGGTTTATATTTGGGCTGCCTATGGGAGCCTGAATTTTAACTTAGTGCAATATGAGGGAATTTCTTTAAAAATATTTTTCTTCAGATTTACCAGTCAGAATCCTTTCATATTTGGTATGCAACATCTTCAGGTGGGTCAGTTTCAGGTTTGTTCAAATTGTTTACCTGGGTAAATATTTTGGCTCCCTGTTTGCGCCCAAAGTTTAACTTAATGCAATGCGAGGACATTTCTTTAAAAACCTCCTTCTTCAGATCCACCGGTCAGAATTCTTTCATATTTGGTATATAACAACTCAATGGGGATCAGGTTCAAGTTTGTTCAATTTGAGTCCCTGGCTTATTATTTGGGCTCTCTATGGGCAGGGGTGGGGGTGGCATGGGGAGCATGTTAGGTTCAGGTTTGTTCAAATCGATTCCTTAGTGTGTTTCCATAAAATTTGCCTTTCATGACTTCATTCCTTTGTAGTGTTGATGAACCATGTATAATTGAATGTGACCTCAAATACTTCTTTGAACCACTTCCGCAGGTGAGCGATTCAGGCCCCTTGGGGCCTCTGGTTTAGTAAAGTTGTGACGAAGCCAAGCTCGACTTATAGTTTGGTGAATGGCGGGCGGGCGTAAACAATTGGTTTCCGGATGATAACTTGATAATGGTTCGACCCACGTTCATGAAACTCCACAACTAGGTTGGCATCGGTGAGTGGAAGAACCCTATTTATTTTGGCCTTGCTTGGTCAAAGGTCAAGGTCACAGTGACCATGAACATAGTAAATTGTAAACATAGGTTTCCGGATGATAACTTGTCTATGGTTAAACTCACGTTCATGAAACTTCATACGTAGGTTGGCTTTTATGAGAGAAAGAACCCTATTTATTTTGGACTCACTTGGTCAAAGGTCAAGGTCACAGTGACCCTGAACATAGTAAATCAAAACAATTGGTTTCCGGATGATAACTTGATAACGGTTCGACCCACGTTCATGGAACTTCATAGGTAGGTTAGCATCAGTGGGCGGAAGAACCCTATTTATTTTAGACTCGCTAGGTGAAAGATCAAGGTCACAGTGACCTTCAACATAGTAAATCATAAACAATTGGTTTCCGGATGCCAACTTGACTACGGTTGAACCCACATTCATGAAACCTCATAGGTACGTTGGCCTAGGTGAGTGAAAGAACCCTATTTATCTTGAACTCGCTAGCTCAAAGGTCAAGGTCACAGTGACCCTGAACATAATAAATCGTAAACAATTGGTTTCCAGATGATAATTTGACAATGGTTCCACCCACGTTCATGAAACTTCATAGGTAGGTTGGCATCATTGCAAGAAAGAACCCTATTTATTTTGGAATCAGTAGGTCAAGGTCACAGTGACTCTTCACATAGTAAATTGTAAACAATTGGTTTCCGGACGATAAGTTGATAATGATTAAACCCACTTTTGTGCTGTCACAACTCGACATTGGATCGGTGATCCTATCGGAATTTTTTTTTTGGGGGGGGGATGTGCCCCCAGAACGCCCCCATGGCTGCGCCATCGTGCCCCCACTTGGGCAATCGTGATTAAGTGCCTTGCCCAATGACACAATGCAGTTACCCCTGCTGGGGATCTCTCGGCTTGATGTTAGTAGTAGATCATGTACCCGATCGACCCACATTGGCCGGATCTCATGTGACGTCATAGGCACATGGCCCAGTTACTTCATTTTTGGTTGTCATGGTTGCCCGCGTGAGCGCCATCTTGTGACAACATCCCCATAGTGATACGTGGTCCTAGTGTACATACGCAGAAAGTTTTGTTGAGGTGAGACGAGTGTACGTCGTCCATTTTGTATATCTGAGGCCGCCATCTTGGTTTCTATGGTAGCACATGGTTGCTATGTGACCCAAAACCTTATAATAGGAAAGGGGTGTGTTCGGAGGGTGTGTTCGATTGAATATGAGTACATTTAATCACAACAAACAACCCGTCAATCCCTCTAAATAATCCAAAACTACCGAGACGGACTTAGCAAACCCCCATCTAGGGCTTATAATAGTAGCAAGTAGTGCTAAATGAATGATAAGAGGTCTCATATGGATAAATTCAAGTGAACTAGAATACATCGAATTACCACAAACATCCAAACAATCCCTCTAAACCCCCAAAACAACTTTATTTGGCACGGATTCCTCAATTTTGGGCTCAAAAGAGTAGCATGCAGTGCTTTAAGGTGCGTTTCCCGGTATGAGTAATTGTATTTGTTCGAATACTTTGTAAAATTACCCAAATAAACCCAACAGTTCTTTTACTAGTGCGGATTCCCACTAAATATTCGGTTTCTATTTGTTGTCCCCTAGAATTCTTTTATTTGCCCAACAATAGACGTGTAACGGATTTGGTAACAGCAGTTGAAAAATAATACACAATAGAAGTTCTAAATTACTCTGTTGTAATTAGTCTGCTCATAACAGAGGTTTAATTCTATTTTTGTTGGCTTCAAGTCACTTCCATGTTCAAAATGAATCAATGTTATTTATTGGTTCACGCCGTAGTGCATTGTGCTGTTGTTTCCTTTGTCGAGGTGAAAGCGAGGGATTAATCAGATTGCAGTATTCAAGATCTTTCCCCGCGAAATTATCCGATATAAGAGCGGTCTCGCTCACAATTCGCCGTCAACTTTATGTTTGGGTAAAGCTTTGATCTAGCTGTCCAAACTTAAACCTATACACCAGTTTAGTTATGGGGACCTTTATAACCCGTAAAAAGGTTAACCGTAATGTGTACCATCATTTGCGGACCCATTCATCCCGGCCCTGGTGAAAATCAACGTTTCTGACACTGATTCTCTCCAGGTCCGAGTTTTGTGGAAACCATTTAAGTTTATAGACTTGCTGGGTGGAATTTTAACCCTCTTTTGGTAAAAGTGTAGTGGACCCGTGGATTTTGATCCGTCATTCATTTTCATATCCATTTCATGTCATATTATTTTTGGCTTCTTAATAAACCACGTATAAACTGTTTTTCTATTTTATTGTGAATTCATCGAGACCACAACATATAACTTAATGGTTATTCTACCTCTAGAGTTTAGTTATATTTTATCCATGGTTTGCTAGTTGACCCAGTTCCTCACGAAATCTGAAGAACAACATGGAGATTTCGCCCAGGGTTATAGCCCCTGGGGAGTCGTTAACACCGCCCCTGTTACAGACGCATTCCTTTGTATAAGAGTAATTTTATTGTTTCGGATGTGCACACCATAGTCTCGGTATTTTATCTATCCCGATATATTCTGTGGTTTATCATTCTATTTCCTGGCCTGTTTTGCCTTTTCCTGATCCGATTTCTGCCTATCCCAACAGTCTATTTTGTCTTGGCCATCTCTATTTTTGCCTTCCCTGTGTATAACGAAGTCCTCTATGATCCTCAAACCAAAAATACAATCAAGCGGGGATAGGTATTATTCGAACGACTCGAATCTTATCGAGCAAATAAGCTTTTGAGCAGTTACTGAAAAAAGTCATTGCTCGAACGACTCAAATCCCATTGAGCAAATGAGTATCGAAAGAGAAATTTCTTTTACGACTCTTAATGCCCATCGGGGTATAGGAGGATACCTATGACATGATGATGTAGTACTATATATACCTGATGATAATTTAGCTCCTAGCATCTCCCAGTTCTAGACTTCTCCATGATCTTCATATCTCCAACACTACTATTACTGATTTTCCCAATACTGCCATCGTCTGTCCTATGATTAGCTTTTACAGTAGTCACCAAATCCTGTAGTCTTCTTCCACTCTTGCAGCCTTGTACCATTACTAGCACTAGTACAGGCTAGCTAACCATCTCAGATTGCTCAAACGACCAGAATCCCATCGAACAAATGAGCCGTAGAGTAATTGCCTGAACGAGTGACTCCACGTACGACTCTTTTGCTCGTCTAGGTATTAAAGGGTGGGAAGGATCTTGGAAACTAACAACGTGATATAATAACCTTAGTTATTGAAATTGACGTACAATCCCGCTCCTAATATAGCCTTGGTTTTTGAAAGTGTTGTTAAACCCTAATGGACCAATTTGCCATTGAATTATGATCTTTTGTCAGTTTAAAAATGAAGGTTTGTTTTACTATAGCTTGTCTCAAGTTTGATCCTTCCGCAATCTTTCAAAATTTCTCGATTGCCATATTTGTCGCCACATTAACATATGAACATACATGTGTGGTTCTGTGTTTATTGCATGTCGCTATACAACACGTTTTGGCAAATTGTTATATTTCACATAACCGCTGCTATTTCTGCGATATATACCATCTCTTTCCTGAAAAATCTTGCTTGGGGCTTGCAATATTTACCGAAATTAACAATATTGGGCGTGCACCGTTACGTGTCACGTATTTTCATAGTATCAATTTCCTATACCCTCAGAGTTAAATTTACAGACAACTTTAGAAAATTAAGGGGAGCTAACTTTCCTGTAAATCTCTTCCAATGACGAGAATTGTCAGCTGAACAGTTTTGTGGTGTTGTCTTCTATTTATTTATTTATTTATTTATTTATTTATTTATTTATTTATTTATTTATTTATTCATTGGGGTTAAATGGCACTCTCGACAGCCAGTGTCAACTCGTGTCGCAATATTGTGTAGTCTTCTAAAAATGTTAATAATTTACTGTAGTGTTGTCGCCAGACGCAGTGTTCACGTAGTCAAGGTCTGAGGGGTGCAATACAGAACAGGATGTTTTATTATACGCTAAACGATAGATTATCGAAGAAATTGCGGAAAGATAGAAATCGTATCCCCCACTGTGAAGATATAGAAATCTTCAATTTCACGGCATCAATCAAAATGACGGCTTTCGAAGCATCACTTCAAAGTGAATACGAGTGAAATTATCACTGAGAATGATCAGTTTGTTCTAAAAACATATAATGAAAAGAAAGTTTAGTGTTTTTGAGTGGATACCGATCATTTCCAGCAATAATTCAACACCTATTCATCTTGAATGGATACATGAAACCCGCTAGTCCAAACATGGCCTGAAAGTCCGTAATATAAGTTTTTGGTTTGGTACGTCCTTTGAAAGGACGTACCAAACCAAAAACTTATATTACGGACTTTCAGGCCATGCTTGGACTAGAAACCCGCCAGCTGAATCAGATTGCAAGACGCTATCTGTTCCGATTGTCGATCAAATCACTTCCGCATATCAATGATTCAATGCGCTGTTTATTTTCGTGCATCAATCCAAGGTTGAAATGAGTGGAATTATCAGATTCTTATAAAAAGCGTATAATAAAAAAGAAATCTAGTGTTTTTGAGTGAATACCGAAAATTATCTCACTTGTGATCGAAATAAATGGTAAAATAAACATTCGTCTTAGTCACTCATGAGATAATTTTCGGTATCCACTCAAAAACACTAGATATTCTCTATGTATCTAATCACTCAGTGTCAAAGGGTTTAACTCTCCGTACACTGACGTCAAAATATTGGAATTTCAGCTCATTGTGCTCTGTCAAACAAGATTGAGTTGGTTGAAAAATTTGCATTTTGAAATTGTGATATTTCGACATCAGTGTGCGATTGGTAAATATGTGAGGTATCGATATGGAATTATAAGGGTTTCGTAATAATGTGAATATGGGGACAATGTGAAACGATCACATTAAATTATTACTAATTTCATCTCCATGTTGTCAATTTTAGCCATTGTGTAGAAATATGTGACCTTAAATACCAATAAAAAAGAAATATTACTGACTATTCTCTCTCATACAGTACGTGGAGAGTGTATTATCACTAAATCACCCGCAAATTGGAGAATCCACCCAAGCAATAATTGTAATTTGTTGCAAAGCATAACGAGCACAAGCAAAGTTTCAGCCAACGGACCTCCGGGCTAAACCCGGAGGTCCATTGGCTGAAACATTGATTGTGTTTTTTGTCGAAATGTACAAAAGTTATAGCATGAGTGAGAACTCCACTCCGCGGGTGATTTAGTTACAATCCACTCTCCACGTACTGTAATGCTTTCTGAAATAAAGCACGTTTCGAATTTGAAGTGTCAGTTCACCGGCCAAGACATAATTTCGCACTTTGCAATGTAATGCCTATTACGGGTACCTGTATTATCTGAATTTAACATAATTCATAAAATATATACTATTAAAAAAAGTAGGTGATATTGGCATGTTGGAAGCTGGCAACAGACAGACTGCAGTGGCTCAAATTCTCAACGTTGCTCATTCCGTGATTATCAGGTTGTGGTCACGCTACCGTCAGACGGGTAATGTTGATGACAGACGTAGGTCAGGTCGTCCAAGGGCGACAACTGCTAATAGGATCGTTTCACCCGAACCACAGCATAACATAACCGCCATCAACGCGCCTCAGAAATTGGACAGCAGCTGCACCGAGCGACAGATGTGCGAGTCAGTGGTCAGACTATCCGAAATTGCCAACACAGCTGGAATTTGTTCGGTCGGCGATCTTGAATAATTCCACGTTTTACTGAACGTCACGTCGCAGCAAGGCGTGTTGGTGGGAGCACGGCAGAGCTGGGACAATCGTCGGTGGAGCAAAATCATGTTTTCAGTTAAATCGAAGTTCACTCTCGACTTCCACGACAGGCGAAACAGAGTGTGGCGGTGGCAGAACGAACGATACCATGACGCAACCGTTAGGCAGCACGGTTGTTTTGGTGGTGGATGGTTATGGCGTGGGGAGGCATAACCATGACAAGCAGAACATCATTACATGTCATCCATGGGTGTGTCACAGGGTAGTACTACCGCTACAGCGTGTTAGCAGCTCATGTGGTACCATTTGTGCGACGTCACGGCCATCGATTCATTTTCCAAGATGTCAGTGCAAGAGCACACAGGGCCCGTGTCGCTACAGAGTTCCTCCAGGAGCAGAACATCACTACACTGCCTTGACCAGCACTAAGTCCAGACATTTCACCAATCGAGCACGTCTGGGATTTGCTTGACAGGCGCCTACGACAACGCCAACAGCCCCCTACCAATGTCCAGGAACTCGCCGCTGCACTGCAGGAAGAATGGAATAACATCAGTCAAGCTGATATTGGACGTTTGGTGAGGAGTATGCTTCGTCGGATCCGCGCTTGTCTCACGAACCGAGGAGGATTTACAAGGTATTGAGGTCTTGGACGGAATGTGGTATATTCTCTGACTGACCGTCCATGTCTTCTACAGCTCAGTGCGTGGAATGTGTGCTTGTCAGACACCCAACTATCGCTGCAATCATTCACCAGATGCCACAGTGCAATGCCTCAATCGTCTTTTTGATGAAAATATAAATATATTTCTTCATATATCTCACTTTGATCAAATATCCCCTACTTTTTTTAATAGCGTATTGTTTAATCGGCACGAAAAATATTCCCCGTTTGCTGACTGGGCGACAGCCTTTTCGTGTGTCGCTCACCGCAATACTGAGAGAAGACACATGGCATTGGAAGCCAAATTTTAAGTTATATAGTACAGTCGCCATGGACTGGTCATAATCCAAGCACAGGCAGTAATGTCCACGGATGCGTTTACGAGGTGGTAAAAATCACCAGCAGCAAAATTTTAATTAATGAAGCACCGGGTTGTACCCGATGCGTCATTAATTAAATGTTTGATGATTATTCCTGTAATTAGTGTTTGGAATCCAATATTATTGCATCCGTGGAAATATTGCCCACCTATGGAATGTGACCAGTCCACGGCAGGTGTACAGTTGGTTGTTAAATATTCAGAAAACGATAGAATATTCGGTGCATGAATACCGTAATGTCCTGGCTGGCGTTCGAACCCAAAAACGCCTCTCGATGTTAATAGAAGAAAAAATTACAATGTAAGGCAATATTCGCTAGAGTAGCCACCGATACCGCTGCAGCTCCGTTATGGTTCCGCTCTACAGTTTCGCGCTATTGCACAGGGGTAAACCGCTAAACATAGGGCATATGTCGAAACTAATGTCATGTAAATTGGAGATATATTTTTAGTATCAGATATATGATTACATTAGGCTATTTGGTGGACAAGAGAATTTGAAGTTTTGGTCCTAACGTGGGTGTCTGATATATAGGGGTAAATTACCAGACGAATTATGGGAAACAATGGCTTCGAAAAATTGACTATCTTTTAAAATGTCATTTTAACACGGAGTTGTTACCAGGCATGTAGCTAAAAATTAGACAGAAACATATAATTTGTTTTCACATTTTAGAAACAGGGGGGTTATATGCTCCGGGGTTGGGTAAGTGGAGGTAATGAGAAAGTTCTGCTTTTGAGACTTCTGGGTGCCTGAAAATGAAAATTTTTTCATGCAATTTTGCAGTTCGAAGCCTTGCATTTGACAATAAATTATTTCACCCACATTCAGGTTGTTTTATTATTTTCTGTCAGATAGTGTTTTTACATATATGGGTTACAAAACTAAGTTAGAGAATATTCCATTTGAAGAGACTGTATGGCATGTCTTTTTTTTTGGAAATGCCAGGAAAACTGTGGAGCGGAAGCAAAGTACACAGACTTTTGTCGTTATTGCAGCCAAGGGGAGTGGTTAGAATATTTTACTTTAAACTGAAAGATCTACGGGTCGATCCTGTCACCTGGTAACTGCGTTGTGTCCATGGGCACGACACTTACTCTCAATTGCCCATGAAGGGCACGGTAGTGTTGTAAATTAAGGAGTATTGCATGTCGATGGTGCACTTGCCTTCAACCGCTGTTAACTCTCTCTAACTTTGTAGCGTTGATATATTGGAGAGTCTGGCAGTTGCTCTGTGGTTCTTTCCAGGTACTCCGGCTTCCTCCACCCGTAAAGCTGTCCGACGTGATGTGACCCTTGTTGTTGCAAGTTTTGTTAAACCCCCAAAAAACAATAAACAAATATTTCAGCCAAATCATGAACGTCATTCGTTACATTAGAGATTATTGAAAACTCCAGTCATACAGTTAAAACTAGAAGTCCTGTCACGAACTGTGCGCTTATCTAGGCTTAATTGCGCGTATGAATTGTGCGCAATTGCCATATCGAATGGCATCCAAAGCACGGCAGGTTCTCCTGGTTACTCGTAGCAAACACAGGCAATGTTTCTGCCAATGGACCTCCTGGTTACCCGGAGGTCCATTGGCTGAAACATTGCTTGTGCACAGGCCATATGTACATAATTTGATAGCCTTTGTAGGGTGATAACGCGTAGATTAACGCGCAAATCGACGGGCTATTTGTGCGCATTTCATGACAGGACTTCTAGTTTTAACTGCAGAAGCGCCGTACAGTACAGCCATCGTGGACTGGTGATAATCCACGCGTGGACAGTGATGTCACAAAGATTTACCAGGTAATAACAATCATCATCAGCAAAATTGTAATTAATGAAGCACCGGGTACATTAACATTTTGCAGATTATTCCTATAATTAATGTTTGAAATCTAATATTATTGTGTCCGTGGAAATATTGCCCACCCATGGAAAGCAACCATTCCACGGCGGCCGGACTGCACCTTGTATTTTGTAGGCTTGATTTTTTCATGTTCTAATAAGATGTGTTGGCGATGGAAATGGGCCTACTTCAGTGGGGCGTCATTATGGTGCTGGCAACTAAAGTCAATCTTTTAACCCTTTTCCTAAAGAATCGGCCTCACCCGCCCGGGTAATTTTTCAGATTAAGAGTTAAAAAATATATTTTTCCAAAAAAGTTTCAATACAACTATAACATGTGACCCCTCATTGGAACGAGCTAATCGATCTCGTTCCAATACAGGATCACATGATATGGTTTTGTTGATGTTTGGAAGAAAATTAAAAAAAAACAATAATTAAAATAATAAATTTTGATATCTTATTCTCTTTTGCAAAAGTTTAAACAAAACCATAACATGCGACCCCTCATTGGAACGAGTCTATTGAATTTAAATAATAAAGTTTGATATATTAGGTGTTTATTAAAGTGTTAAATATTTGGAGCAATACATGTCGTAATTCATGGACGACTGAACAGAGAAAAGACGACATTATCGACATTTTGTTCCTAATATAACCAAAATAATACTGTAAAATTATTTCATAAGCGGAAGCAAAAACGCATCCAAGTTCTGTCATAATTCAAGAGCGAATCACACAATGGCGTGTGGAGTACATGTATATGCAAACAACTCGTGTGCTGGCCATAAAATTCTCGAAAACATTTATTAATATTCCTATATAAATAGAGGACAGAAAGTCCTATTCGCAGGACCACAAAAACAATTAGTATTTTCGAAATAATAGATGAAATAATTCGTTGAACAAATTACCTGTGATGTGGTTGTAGACTCAAAAACTGATTTATCATAAACCCAACTGTTACATGCTCTCTTTGAACCATTGGTTGGAATTCCTTCTTCATTGAAGTTAGATGTATTGTTAGGTATATACATATTACACTGATCATATAGAATACCATCCTCGTTGCTGTATGGTATCGAGGCGTTTATTAGAAGACTGTGCCGCACACTTTGAATCATATATGTGTCATTTGCATAACCAGAAATCGCACACCTTTAAATAAAAAGAAACTTGAACATAGTGGCGTTACGACTGTCTAAGAAGGCTAAAATCTTTACGAACCACGCACATCTCTGCACGACAGAGGTCAGTCATGGTTTCTCGAATCAATCGGCATCTAAGTGGACCATTGTGCAGAAGCCATGATTTGCTTTCGGGGAGAACATGGCCGTTACGAATAGTGTAAAATGGTACTCTGATGGGCACGCATTCTCACTTGCTACTTTTATTTAGGAATACTTACTTCGGACACGTATGTGCTGCATTATGGTTTATGTGTACACTGCACCGATAGCCCTTAAGAAGAGTTTTGTATCATAGTAGTCATGATCGAAGCATGTTTCTGCTTGCATTATCAACATCATAGTTTGTTAAAGAGTTTTTCACCTCAAATATTGGGGAATGTTCTAGGTACATCACGCGTGGGATCTGGATTACACATAACATTGTCACGAAAGAACACATCTGATTGGACATTACACGTCCGGATGATGTTATGACGTGACTGAAATGCTTCGACATAAAACGGTGTCAAGCAAGGAAAGTATCAGACCACCGAAGATGTACTTTTCTTTAAAAATATATCAGCTTTATTCACTAAAGCCAAGTTTATTTGTGGTATGAAAAAAGAACACAACTCGAGTAGGGTACGGGGGGCAGGAATCAACGACCGTTGGAGGTGTTTTTTCTGTATACCACAGGCACATTTGGCGTTCCTGAGTCCTGACATACAGGAAACAATCCATCCCGGGCCGTTGATATCAGCACACCGGTGCCCCCATACTGCCTCGCTCGTAGTGTTCTGTCTTAATGGAACACTATAGCACTCCAGCACATAGGAATAGACGTCAAGCTTGAATTTCGTATGCATTAGAAAGCTTGCTGGTTTGATAGTCAGCCACGTAGAAATATTCCTGGTAAGATTTATAATAATCCCGATTAGTTTGAATAGATCAAGATATTTAGTTGGTTTGGGAGTTCCAACCGGGAAGGACATGTTCGTCCAAAGACCTGTCAAACAGACGTTGTTTTCTAAATTGAGATTGTTTAACTCAGCTGCCGGCCAATTGTTCTGACAAGCCTTGATAAGCCTATTGTAAATTTTGAGTCAAGCATAAGCCGATATTTTTCACTGCCAACAGAAACAAAGCAAGTGGTTCCATGTATAAGGCGCTTCCCATTTATTTAATAATACAGGAAAGAAAAAGGAAATTGTCGTGGTAGAAGATGGAATAAAAATAGTGTCCACCGTCGTATATTCATGTGATGTCTGTCACGACTGCCATTTGGGCAACAGGGATTCAGATTCAAGTCACCGGGACTGCGAGAAAACAGGAAGATTCGTGCTGTGTTTTTAAAGCAACCTTATCTTATGGTGAAAACATTGTTGTTAGATATTTAGTTTGTTTACTACTGGTTAACGACATTTCCAGCAGTCAACGACCGGATACCCTAATATAGTTTCACAGTTGCAGTACAGCCGTCCTGGACCCGTCGTAATCCTCGCATGGACAGTGAGGTCCACGCATGAATTTACCAGGTATTAAAAATCATCGTCAGCAAAATTTACATTAATGAAGCACCGGGCATAACCCGGTGCTTCATAAATGAAACTTTTGCTGATTATTCCTTAGTGTTTGAAATATAATATTTTGTGTCCGTGAAAAAAATGCCCACCCATGAAAAGTGGCCAATCCACGCTAGCCGTACTGCGAGAGCCTGAAGTGCGCAATGGTTAGTGAAGGGCTGATAAATTAAGAGACGAATTTTAGCAATAAATGCGGCTTCGAATAATTCGGCAAGCGCGGATATGCAGAAAGATTAGAAACCGAAGAAGTAATTTAGCACGCAGAAGTTTCTTGATATTAATTTTGGCTTCGATATATTCCTACGAATGCGACTTTGGGAAGGGAATTGAATGTAAACTATATTTTCGGGAATTAATATTTGGTATAGTGATCGATCACAGAATTCAAGATGTATTTTTTAATTGGAATAATTTGTGGAAATGCTTGATTTTGGAAATGTGAATAGTGGCGGGTTATACATATAAATTGGTGAATCGTTGTTTAATCTCTTTATTTAATCGAAAAAGAGTGATCCGAGAGCCCATTCAAGCTTTGCTTCTTCCTCTCACAGCCCGTGCATATTAATTCATTTCCGATCGTAACAATTGACTGAAGCGTAGCGGTGTAAATGTCTCGTGAGTAAACATTGTAATTTATAGGAGTGAGCTCGTTCTTACCAGAAGAGCCCAAGAAACAGATTCCCCCAGTAGCAGTCATTCACGCATGCGTTATTATTTATCATATTATGATAAACTACCAGTCAGAACTCTTCCATTAGTAGCTATTGATTTCTTTCTCTACATTTATGTTGTGTCCCGAGAGTGATCTTTGTTAATGGTTGGAGAGAGATGTTGTTGTTAATCGTTGGGGTGACACTAATCTGAGAATTGACCCCGAGTGGAAATCACCTCGTTTCATGCCAAGAAAATTCCCGCGGTTATAATGTCATGAAGGTTCAGAGCGTAGTAAGCAGTCTGATAAAACTGAACTGGGAGAAATGTGTCTTTTTATCCCTTTAACCAAGCTAAAGGCCAAAACCGGCCAGCGCTTTTCACAAAAATCACCATTCAACTTCCAGAATTTGTTTGCAAGTTTACAAGTGTCGTCTGACTTTCATGTTAGGTAAAGTGTTAAGTACTTACGCTGGAATGGAGAGTGCAGCTCTGTAATCTCAAAAGAGGTTTCCTTCTTGTACAGATCGCGATCTCATCTCGACAGATTTACATCTAATGATCATTATTTCATAAATAAAATATTGTGAAATGAAGACAGAACCATGAAAAATAATGAAGCAAACGCACCTTGTTTATGTAATGTTGTCGCATTTCTTTCTCGACAAGAGAAATTCTTTGGAACTGTGGGCGAAAAAGTGGACACAAACAAGTTGCAATTTTTGGTTTTGCTGTGGCATCTGCTGCTTTTCTTCACGCGAAACACGTGTCATGGTGCCACAGGATGTAATTGCAAAGCACCGAGGTAAAACGTAATAAGGGTGTGTTCGATTGCTGTGATATTAGTGGATCTCTTGTCTATAACATTTTCACACCTATACTGGCTTCCGCCCGCCTTTCGATTGTTTTTGTGTACAAGGCATTGTTATCCATTCTTTACTCAACATCCGTTGGATAACGTCCCAAAAGTGACACCAATTCACAGAATGTAAAGAACACTACAGCAAAGTTTACCGTAGGTCTTTGGCTGCGGAATAACAATTTCAACTCAGTAATCGATCACGAGGACCGTGAGCTGTAAGAGCTACCAGTGAAGTGACATCAGTGATAATGTAAGATTTAAATATTTGCTGAAGGCACTATTTGTAGAACCCAACAGTGGTAGGAATAAAAGCTCGAAACAGTAGTGACAGTAGCTAGTCGTAACACCAGTGATAGAACCAAAAATAAAATTCTTACTTCGGTTTAACCCTCAGCCCCCATACACCGAGAAACTGGCCCTTCTCCTTTGCTCTGAAAAATCGTCCAAGTGTATTCTTCCTTGAGAACTCTCCTTGTAGGATGCCTTTATCTTAACCGTGTTTCTACATCATTGTTGGCTGCCTGTACAGGCAGCCAACAATAGTATAGAAATGCTGTTAGTTCATCTGACACTGTGTACATGTATAGACAGAGGTTATTAAGGTAAAATTAATCGGAAGACTTCATGGAACGGGAACGGGTATTTTTTAAACAGGAGCTTGATGTCAAATCCACAAATATTTAAGTTCTACCAATAGTACGTTTGTTTAATATTCTTTGTATGCAATATGCTTCTCTTTTATAATTACAGGATTTTTTCCCAAATAAATACTGTTTAAACTAAACAGAAGATTCCAGAACCGGGACATTCTCGCTTTCATAAATATCAATGATACAGTACGGCCGCTGTGGACGGGACACGTTCCACGGGTGGGCAACAGTAGTAGTGCTCGCACATTTCAGGGATCATTTGGATGACCCCGGTGGATGACCCCGGAAGTGACGTAATGTCACGTGACCCAGTGGCGCCATGTTGTGTTGTAATGATAACCCGCGTAAGCGGCCATGTTGTGACGTCATCTCCATAGTGATACGTGGTGTGAGTGCGCATGCTCAGCGCGTGTTGTTAGGGTGATACGTGTTTCCGTCGTCCATTTTGTATGCTGGAGGCCGCCATCTTGGTTTCTGTGGTAGCACGTGATTGCTATGTTACCTAAGGCCTACAATAGGACAGGGTTATGTTCGGAGGGTATGTTCGATTGAATCGGAGTATTTTCTGGAACGACTTCCCTGGATAATTACCACAAACAACCCGACAACTTGTATTATTTCGAATTCTTTCAGAATTCTCTGTTTCTATCTATATATGCAATAGTTTACGTCTATCTAGGCATGTTCCTTTATTCTAGAGTATACTCCAGTAGCGTAGAAGAGCCTATTAATTGGAACAGCTTTACTTATTATTACTATATTTAGCAATTTCTGGTCTATTCTTGTTAGTTCTGACCCTATTCCAAGTACTCTTGTTGTTTCATTTATCTAGATTATTAAATGAATGCTAAACCTTTGGTTGCATTTAGTACGTTGGTGAGACTGAGAGCTGCAAGCCGCTGCTCTGTTGTTCTCTCCAGGTACACAGGCTTTTTGCATCCGTAAATTGCCAAGAGATGGGTTGGTGTCAAAGGAATAGGGGTATCGGGGGATGGAAACAGAAGTCGGTCCAATGGGAGTAGAGTAGTAGACAGAGCGTGTAGTTCCAAAGAGAAACTGGCGGTGGCGGGTGCACGGATAGTGTGACCTGTGGTCTGGATAAGTTGAACCCAACTAAGAACAGCAGATCCAGTGGTGATTGCGGTGATACAGGTCGGTACTTACAATATCGCGGAAAGGATGTTAGTTCTCCGACTGAAAAAGGGAAAGTTATGCAGTAGGAATGCGAGTGTTGTGTCGGGTCTCCAGTGATGAGTGGAGGGAGTGCGCGAAATTCTAAAACCATGTGGCTTTATGGAAAATTAGCGGAGCATAGTAGTGCCGCCGTGGACTGTTCACTTTCCACATGTGGGCAATATGTCCACAGACGCAATAATATTAGATTTCAAACACTAATTATTGGAATAATTATCAAAAAATTAATTAAAATTTTGCTGATGATGATTTTTATTACCTGGTAAACGTATGCCTGGTCTTCCCTGCCCACGCATGGATTACGACCATTCCACGACGCTTGTACTGTACTACAGGAGTCTAGAGATATCTTTTGTCGACAGTTTGGGTACTATTCGGGTAAGTAGTACTTGTATTGTAGGGACGGTCTTCATCTAATTCTAAGGGCAACGGAGGTGGTGGGAGGTTGATGGTACTTTTTTGGTGTAAGGCAGGGTGGGTGGAAAATTGGATGTAAAAGAGAGAGGATACACGAATTAACCAAATCAAGAGATACGTGTAGACCGGATTAGGGTAGTTTATTTACTTATTAATTTATTTGGACAGTTTTACGGGTGGAGGAAGTCGGAGTACTCGGAAAGAACCACCGATCAATGGCGAGCAACTGTCAGACTCCCCAACGTACTAACTCCACACAAGTAGGGTTAGCAATGGTTGAAGACAGGTGCACCATCTGCGTTCTTTACGCTTTAGTACACAGCGCAACTGTGTCCCCACGTGGGCATTCGGGAAATTAGGGTAATAAGAAGGCCGTCAGAAAAAGGGAAGGCGGGGGTTGATAAGGATATCACGCATTTAGGCCCTAATTACAAACCTTTCATAATTAAATCCACAAATCTAATAGAACGCGAATTAATATAGGGGAAAGTCAATATGAAAAAGACGCTTTGCAATTGGGGTTGTATATTTGGTAGTGGAAGGGGCCATAATTGTGTGGAACGATGAAACGTATACGAGACTGTTAGCTAAGTTTTCATATTGTATTGATGAGATATTTGAATCAACAAATTGGAGACAGAGAGGGGGGGGCATAATGGAAGAGGACAAGAAAAGTAATGTTAATGGGATGAAACTCTTGGAATTTACAAATACATTGTTCATGAAGATATTGAATAGGGATGGCGAAAAGAGAAAAATTGACTATTCACTCACTGACACAAACCTATGGGTGGGGTTAGAGGTATTGAAATGGATAACGAAGGAATTTCTGAGTTAGATATTGATCGCAATTTGATAATAGGGTGGGGTAAGAGGATTGTGTACACTTGGTTTGTTCTGACTGTGGTGACTTTAAATATTGCAATATATCAAAGAATGACATTTCCTTCTAATTTTGTGGGGAAAGGGTGTGGTTGGAAGACCGCAAAACCGCATACATAATGCTATTTCAATAAATGCAAGGACGAAAATAGGCGTATTAATGTAAATGGAATGCTTCTCCAATGATACTCAAAACAAATACAGAAAAATGGACATTTGGAGCATGTACATTCCATGAAATAGCTGTGCACCTGTTGGGATCGTTATATCGACGTACCTGGACGTTCCAAGTCTAAGTTTTGGAGAATTGTAGTATATTCCTTTGTTTTCAAATTGCAGACTGTCTTTAAAATTTGGAACTCGCACAAAGTACGCATGCGACAATTTAATGTCTACAATGTGACACTGGAATATTACAAATTGGTAGGTCGTCCAAAGCGGTCCAAGGTTAAACAGATTGTCCCTGTATCAGTATGCATCGCGTCTTCTGATTGGTCAACGTGACCGAAACAAATAGCCATGGTATCGGCTATCTTCAAACATGCGGGTGATAAGATCGCGCGCCGTTGTTCCCCGTTTGTCACTCGAGAAACATCCAGGTGATAAAAATAACCTTTGACCCCCGACTGGGTCACATCGATTGCAGAAACTCCTATTAGAACTGTTAAGTTATATCCAACTTATTGTCGTATTGTAGAGAATAGTAATACAAATTAAAAAACATCGTTGCAGCCCTACGAGTAGAAACACTTGTTGGCTGTCGTATTCGATGAGAACTGAACAGATTGAATCGGATTCGCAAATATACTTTTGTGCTTTGCGGGGTGAGAACATCAAGGGGAGCAACTCATCTGTTTATCTTCGATATCGCTTGAGTAGCGCACTTCATAATTTTTTTTGCGGTTTCCGATGGTCAGCGTAGAAATGTATGCCATTAATTCCACCTACCTCGTACAAAATTTAATGACTGCGGCTCAATTCAAAATCTTCAAGTTTAAACCCAAGTGGAGTCTGAAATTGTGTGACATCGCTCCCGAAATTCAAAATGTCACCTTCCAAATTCCATGTCCAGCGTCGTTTTAAGTGAATATTTAAGCTATTCTCCCAAATACATGAATAAAACACACAACACAACATATCTAACATGCTGAAGCTTGTTCCATGGAAATACAATACACTCTGGAAGGCTGAATTTACACGGTTTAAAAATTTTTTCAACGAATTCAAATTCACCAAAGTGAAAAACTTCTCCATGTGTGACCTGGTTTATAAACAACGATTCGGAAACAGACTCGGTCTATTTATAGTTTTGCTGCGACGTTTGTTTCGCTGTTTGGTTCAAAACCTGAGGCTCAGTGTTGGGTTCAAACTTCGTCGCCTGAGTCTTAATGTGGGACCATATTTTATATCTCGGCATTATTTCTGTGTTAGGAGGTGGGACAAAATCGTTATCTCGGGCAACTCATGGTTGGAAACCGACATCCAGGTATTAAATCTCCATGTACCCTGGATGTTGCCCGAGACAACTTATAATGTCGCCTCGCGGGGATCTTGATCGCATAGCCGATCAGTTTGTTTGTTCGTTTGCTTGCTTGCTTGTCCATATCCGTTCGTTTGTTCGTTCGTTCGTCCATCCTTCCGTCCCTCCGTCCGCCCGAACGTCCTTCCGACCGTCCGTTCGTTCATTCGTTCGTTCGCTCATTCGCTCGCTCGCTCGCTCGCTCGCTCGCTCGCTCGTTCGTTCGTTCGTTCGTTCGTTCGTTCGTTCTCGTTCGTTCGTTCGTTCGTTCGTTCGTGTTCGTTCGTTCGTTCGTTCGTTCGTTCGTTCGGTTCGTTCGTTCGTTCGTTCGTTCGTTCGTTCGTTCGTTCGTTCGTTCGTTCGTTCGTTCGTTCGTTCGTTCGTTTGTTCGTTCGTTCGTTCGTTCGTCCGTCCGGACCAACATTGGGGGTTTAGGGGATATTATTATTAGGGGCTACCTCCAAATTAAGGTAGTGTTAGGGTTAGGAGTGGGGTGGGGTTAGGGGTAGCCCCAGAGTAGGGCTTAAGGTTGGAGAGGGTTAGGTCCCAGGGGGTTAGGATTGAGGTC
This sequence comes from Pictodentalium vernedei, assembly GCA_031216915.1. Taxonomy (NCBI): domain Eukaryota; kingdom Metazoa; phylum Mollusca; class Scaphopoda; order Dentaliida; family Dentaliidae; genus Pictodentalium; species Pictodentalium vernedei. The sequence goes on along the minus strand of CM062296.1, from coordinate 733,990,454 downwards.
AGGGGTGGGGTTTTAGTTTTAGTAGCCCTAAACCGAAAAATAGTTCCTAATCCTATTGGTTTGGCTAAGGTGGGGTTGGGTCAGGGGTGGGGTGGGGTGGGGGTTAGGGGTAGCCCCAGAGTAAGGCTTAAGGTTGGGGGTTAGGTCCCGGGGTGGGAGGGGGTTAGGGTCTTGGGTGGGCTTTTAGGGTTTAGGGTCAGGGTGGGGTAGGGTTGGGGTTAGGGTGTGTTTTTGGGTGGAGGGGTGGGGTTAGGGTTAAATATAAGTTCTAGGGTGGAGGGGGTGGGGTTCTGGGTGAAATAAGGTTTTGGACATACAAAATGTTTTTTTGGTAGCCCATAAACCCGAAATGTTGGAGCGTCCGTCCGTCCGTCCGTCCGTCCGTCCGTCCGGGCCAACTAAACCTGTTTAGGAGCTATTATTTTTAGGGGGTACCTCAAAATTAGGGTAGTATTAGGGTTAGGAGAGGGGTGGGGTTAGGATTAGGGGTAGCCCCAGGCCAGGGCTTAAGGTTGCAGGGGGTTAGGACCCAGGGGTCGGGGGTTAGGTGTTATGGGTGTGGTTTTAGTTTTAGTAGCCCCTAAACCAATCCTTTTGGTCTGGCTAGGGAGGGGTTAAGGTGGGGTTGGTTTAGGGTAGCCCCAGAGTAGATCTTAAGGTTGGGGAGGGTTAGGTCCCAGGGGGTGGGGGTTAGGGTCAGGGTGGGGGATTTAGGGTTTAGGGTCAGGGTAGGGTAGGATTAGAGTTAGGGTGTGTTTTTTGAGTGGATGGGGTGGGGTTAGGGTTAAATATAAGTTCTAGGGTGGAGGGGGTGGGGTTCTGGCTAAAATAAGGTTATGGACTTATAAAATGTTTTTTTTGTAGCCCTTAAACCCAAATAGTAAGAATGTCCGTCCGTCCGTCCGTCCGTCCGTCCGTCCGTCCGTCCGTCCGCTCGACCGTCCGTCCGTCCGTCCGTTCGTTCGTTCGTTCGAATTCAGTGACACCTTCAACAACCAGAGTTATAGCGTGTCGAACACTTTTAGGAGTGGACGAAGTCGACGTATCCGGGATGAATCACCGAGTAACAACGTATACCTGTCGAACTCTCTAAATTACTAACCTAAGCAGATTGTGCAGGTAAGTGCAAAATGACACGACGCAAATGACGTGGTTAATGATCGAACAGTCACGTCTAGTGCTATAATCAATGAAACACTGTGCCTCTTTCCAGTCAGATTGAAGAGCCTGTACAGGGAGTAAGTTATTTATTTATTTATTTATTTATTTATTTATTTATTTATTTATTTATTTATATTTATTTATTTATTTATTTATTTATTTATTTCCCGGGGACAACAGGAAGCAAGTTGTGTGAGTGCATCCGCACAGATCATTTGGGTTCGACTGTGCACAGATTACAACTCTCAGCTTGATCATCACATAATCGATGACCTAACTCAACGTTTAACAGATCGACATACTGCTGCAATACGTTAGTGGCGTATACAACTACTACAACGCTAGGGAAACAGTCTTTACATAGAGGTAAGGGATATGGTTTCTAATTGAGTCAATATTTAAGATCAACTCGGGAGCGCGATGTCTCAGTGGTTACGACATTGTACTTCAAACCAAAAGGTTCAGGGATCGATCACCACCAGAGGCAACTTCGTTGTGTCCTTCAGCAAGGTACGTAATCCCGATTGCCTACGTGGGGGCACGGTTACGCTGTGTACTAAGGCGTAAAATCCGTCGATAGTGCACTTGTCTTCAACCAATGTTAGCCCTGCTTGTGCCGCGTTAGTACGATGGGGAATCTAACAGTTGCTCGCCGCTGCTCGGTGATTCTCTTCGGGTACACTGGCTTCCCTCACCAGTAAAACTGTCCGACGCGAAGTAGCACTGGCTGTCGAAAGTGACGTTATACCCCAATAAATAAATTTACTGTCGACTCATATGAAAGAGGTGATCATTTTAACGAACTCATCTTTCGATAACGTGAGTGGTACAGTGATATTTTGAGTGATATAGTGTGGCTTTTTGTACCTCTTCACATTGATGATGAAAAGATCCCAGGACAGAAGAACTGAATCAACACTGAGCTCCTTTTGTGGTGTCGTTACGTCTGTAGATTTCCTCAAGATTAATAACAATACTGCGATATCAAGATCGCGTAAAGAAAAAACAAAGGAAAAGAACATCTCAAGTTCAGTTTTATCGTACTTCTATCACTACAGTTAAAACTAGAAGTCCTGTCACGAATAGTGCGCTTATCTAGGCTTAATTGCGCGTTGGAATTGCGCGCATTTGCCATATTGAATGGCATCCAAAGCACGGCAGGTTCTCTTGGTTACTCATAGCAAACACATGCAATGTTTCTGCCAATGGACCTCCGGGTTACCCGGAGGTCCATTGGCTGAAACATTGCTTGTGCACAAGCCATATGTACAGAATTTGATAGCTTTACTTGGGTCATAACGCGTACATTAACGCGCATATCAGCGTGCTATTTGTGCGCATCTTATGACAGGACTTCTAGTTTTAACTGTAGGCTAAAATCTGAAGTCGAGAAACAACGGATTGATTCCGATACTTTGAGAATCACGGATGTATTAATTAATGAATAGATGGATTGATACATTAAGATGTTTTTCATTCATACATAGAGGATATCTAGTGTTTTTGGAGTGGATACCGAAAATTATCTCATGAGTGACTGAGTTTAATGTTTATTTTTCGCGAGCGCGTTCACGAGCGAAAATAACCATTTGTCTCCGTCACGAATGAGATAATTTTCTGTTTTCATTCAAAAGCACTAGGTTTTCTTTCTATTACATGTTTTTTTTTTACACTCTGACCGTTTCTATCGATAATTCCACTCGTTTCAACCTTGAAATGATGCATGAAAGTAAACAGCGCATTGATACGCTTAAGTGATTTGATCGATACTCGGAACACGTAGCGTCTTGCAATCTTATTCAGCTGGCGATTTTCATGCATTTATTCAAGGTGAATACGTGTTACAACTTACATTTTTGCTGAAAATGATCGGCATCCGCTCAAAGAATATAGATTTTCTTTTCGTTATGCGTTTTTAGAACAAGTTGTTCACTTCCAGTGATAATTTAACACGTATTCACCTTGAAGTCATGCTTTGAAGGCCGCCATTTTGATTGATATCGTGAAAGTGAAATTTTATATATCTTCACAGTGGGGGATTCAATTTCTATCTTTCCGCATTTTTTACGATAATCTGTCGGTTAGCGTATCATAAAATCCATTACAATGCCCACTTGATTAATACAACAGATAATATGTCATTTTCACAGCTACCAATGTTGACTGTTTTATTTTTATAATGTTACTTGGAAATTGTACATATAAAAGCATGTTAACATATGTAAATTTGGTCATTCGTATAACCGGCTACAAGAACGTTGGGCGGAGTGTTTTGTAATCCCCCCCCCCCCCCCCCCCCCCCCCCCCGTCAACACTTCGTATTACATATACGCTGCAGTCCAGTTAATAACTTTGTTACAAGGTATAAAGATTTTTAGTTTTAGGAGTTTGTGAAGTAAGATTCCCGGAACGAAATACTTTTCGATGGCTGGTTGGGCGCCCTCTGATACCTATTTATTTGGGGCTAGGTGTTGATGGGCACTGTGCCAGCTTTCCAACAGTTAATACGAAAAAAAAACTATATGCACTCAACCTGATTGGTATTCCATGACTTGTGCTTACCGCGCCAAGAGCGTTGCGTGCTATCCCACACATGCGTGCCACATATTCTGATGTCCAGCAAACAATTCATGTGAGCTAATTCTCCAATATCGAGGTTTTGTTGCACGGAGTTGCAAGGCGAATCGAGCGCCCACTGACACTTATTCATCACGGAGAGAGTATCGCGGGGTGCTGGGTCAGGTTTCCAAGTCTATATTTTATACAGACGTATGTGGCACTTAACACGATAGGCATTGTATTACGAGTAGCTATCTTTACTGAAGCTCCCCCATCATCGTTCTAATGTTAGTTAGCCCTTACCTATCTAGTGACCTAATATCCTATTAGAGCCACTTCTAATTTGATGCCTTTTATTCCAGAAAATACGTGCCCGTTCCACCCGACCAATACTGTGCAGATTCCATCACCCATCCCCATATGTGTCTCCCTTAGAATTCCTCCTTCCACGCATTAAACAGAAAGTTCTAAGTGCATTCCATGTTACTTTCAGGTTGGAAGATGTATCCTTCGAATAGGGGTTGCTCACACTTGACGGTTATCGCCGCTTGCAGTAAATCACGTATTTACTACACGCCCCCTCCCCCCACACCCAACGCTTCCAATCATCTTTCGCTTATCCTTTCGAGATTGGAAACACCTATTGCTTACTACCCCCCTCCCCCCCCCCCCTCCCCGAACGCCTCCGATCACCTCTCGCTTATCATTTCGAGATTGAAACACCTAAAATCTGTAACATATCAGCGACTTGTGATGATTTCTGCGCAGTCCGTTGTTATCCATTGCGATCGATCATAGTGCAGGCGTTTACTCAATTACATCACGCCACTTGTATTCCATCGGAGCTAGGGTGGAACTGTCTGCCCCTTAATTCAGTGGTATTCTTTTTTCTTTTCTTTTTTTTCCACCACACTTTCCCTTTTTTCATATGATTAAGTCTTCATCCGATGCCTGGCTGGATGAATCCCACACAATCAATTGAGCTCCAAGGGATTGTACGGGCGTCATTCAGTCGAGGTGCTGGTGATCAGTGTGTTATTAGCCCATATCTTTGGGGGCTAGGTATTCTCTATGACTTCTAGGACCTTGTTATGGCTTGGATATTTGCGTGTCGTGCCAATGACTCGTCCAACCCAATGAGTCTTTGGTCATTAGAAACGCATCTGCACCTTTTGTTGATGACCCGCGATTCACGTACTGGATCTTATCACAAGATCTTGGCTATTCAAACTTATATTTTCCTGGCCCTGTGCCTCATCCCCCCACACACAACCCTGTGTTTCATTTATATCGAATCAGGCCGTTATTTCTCCTATTAAATCCCATTAAATTAATCACACTCTTCGCTGACATCAAACCACCTCAAAGATTAGCACCCTTTTCGTGGATTAAAGACAATTTCTTGTACATATGTTTTTCCTTCTCCTGTTTTTCACTTTCTGTTTATCCAACTCCAGTATGCCTTATTTCCAACAGTTTTCTTTACATTTCCTTTCTTTATCTGAAGCCAACTTGAATGTATCTTATGCACAACGGACTGAACTGTCTTCTATCATGAAGAGTATCATTATCCGAGCACTCAGTGTGTGGTACCAATCAGATATTACATAATGTGTAACCTCGCAATGTATCGAGCTCGGATAGGTACCTTCAACTTAGCAGCTTACATTCGTCGCCTCAAAAGCAGGTTAGGACAGTCGGAATCCATTTGCTTATTGATATATTTGCTCATGCGCATTCATGGCACAGAACACCTAGAATGTCTAGTTGCGATGACTGTTCTGTTCTTTCTCACATTGCAGCCATCGCGGAAGAGCGTTCGGGCAAATATATCTTACATGCCAAAGAGTCCAAAGAAATCCATCGTACCCAACGACCTTGCTTACATGGTCCCTAACAATTTTCTGGATAGAAACGTAATATATTTCATCTTGTGCCTCCTTCCGTGTTTCCTGGCCATTCTGTTGTTAACTTGTGGAGACATTCATCCCAACCCAGGACCAACTAACGAGGACTTTCACCAAATCGATAACACGCTTAAAATCCTCCACCTTAACATACAAAGCCTAAAGCCCAAACTTGACATTATACAGTGTGAGTCCCCGTCACATGACATTATGGCATTTACTGAGACGTGGTTACATAATGATGACCCAGTTAATGAAATTATTATACGTGGATTCCAGGAACCACTGCTCTTTAATCGTTCATCAAGAGGAGGCGGGGTAGCAGTATACATTAAGGATGGCATTGCATTTCGGCACAGACCTGACCTACAAATGACACCTGTCGAGTGCCTATGGGTGGAATTAATAAGAGAAAGGGGTAAGTCGCTTCTTTTAGGAGTATTTTATCGCCCACCCAACAGTCCTGTTGATACATGGGATACTATATCCACTTCGATTGACAAAGCAACGGGTACATCTGTTTCTGACCTTGTCATTACCGGTGATTTCAACGACAATCAAATCACAGGTCCCAGAGGACATCTTTCAGATATTATTAGATATTTTTATTTTAGACAGCTTGTGGATGAGCCAACATGTTTCACGGAATCCTCTTCTTCGCTGATTGACATTTTCGCCGTCAACAAGACAGTCAACGTGAAGACTTGTGAGATCTTAGATCCATTTATACCGAATATGATCCGCTATCACTGTCCTACTGTCCTGGAGATCGAGTTTATCAAACCATCGCGCATCTCCTTTAGGAGACAAATTTATTTGTATTCACAGGGCCACTATCGCGAACTGAATGACGCGCTCGCTAGTGTAAACTGGGATACTATTTTCAATGCATCGAGTCTGGATATAATTGTCTTTGAGTTTTCTAAAGAGCTACTTAACACTGCTTCCCGTCATATACCCAACAAATGGATCACTGTTAGAAAGTATCAACCAAAATGGATGCATAACGAAATAAGATTACTAATAAGACAGAGGAAAAGGTTATATCGCGTTGCCAAACGCAATGGTCTCCCTACCTATACTGGCCACACCCACCCCTTACTCAATAAACAGGATAATCATACAGAGCAGTGATGTATACGAAGCGCTAAAATCCCTTAATGCATCAAAGGCTGCAGAACCTGATCTTATAAGTCCCCGGTTGCTGAAGGAATGTAAATTATCCCTTTGTGAACCTCTCTCAGTAATCTTCAATATTCTCCTGAATAATAATTACTTTCCACTTATGTGGAAAAAGGCTAATGTAACGCCCGTTTTAAAAAAAGCATCCATCCAATTTAGTAACGAACTATCGTCCGATTTCCCTCCTTAGTTGTGTTGGCAAGGTTTTTGAAAAATGTATTTTCAAACAGTTGTGGAAGTACTTGAGCGACAACAACATCCTAAGTCAATTTCAGTCGGGATTCACCCCTGGTGATTCGACTATACTTCAACTAACTGACCTCTATGACGAATTCTGCCGAGCCCTCGACGACGGAAAAGAGGTTCGCGTAGTCTTCTGCGACGTCAGTAAAGCTTTCGATAAGGTGTGGCATGTTGGTCTCATTCGCAAGCTGGAAAAAATTGGAGTGTCAGGTGATCTACTAGCATTTTTAAAATCGTACCTCTCCGACAGGGTCCAGAGGGTCGCAATTGCCTCCGAGACCTCATCCTGGAGACCGATAAACTCTGGAGTCCCTCAGGGGTCGATACTTGGTCCCTTATTATTTCTCATATATATCAATGACATAACAGATAACCTCTTGAGTAGCATTCGGCTCTTCGCTGATGATACATCATTGTATCTAATAGTTGAGAATCCAACCCAAGCAGCAACTGTGATCAACCAGGATCTGACTACAATAGAGCATTGGGCCAAGACGTGGTTGGTTGAGTTCAATCCTAAAAAAAAATCTGAGACCATGCTCTTTTCGCGCAAGGTTAGCCCTGCTGTGCACCCACCACTGTTTCTTGGTAATGCCCAGATATCGGAAGTTAAAAATCACAAGCACCTGGGAATTATCTTAAATGATGCATGTACGTGGAATGACCACATTGAACATATCTGCGGTAAAGCATGGTCTCGCGTAGATTTACTGAGGAGGCAAAAGTTTACTCTTGACCGATGTGTCCTTGAAAAGATTTACTTTGCCTTTATTAGGCCTCTTCTTGAATATGGTAGCACAATTTGGGACAATTGCACGGCGAGTAATAAAAATGATTTGGAAAAAGTACAGTTGGCTTCAGCAGGGATAGTGACTGGCGCAACCATGAGTGCTAGGACTTCCGCGTTGTACAATGAAACCCGCTGGGACTCACTTGTTGAAACAATTTTTCCTAATGTTCCACCATGCGACGCCCCCATATATTGCTAATAAGGTACCTCCAACAGTCTCCACCACCAGCCGATGTCTCAATCTCCGAGCAGGTAATGACCTCCGAGTTCCCTTCTGCAACACACAACTGTACCAGTCTTCATTTATACAGAGAACTACAAGCCTATGGAACGACATACCTTTATCAATCAGAGAAAATTCATCAGTGAGTAATTTCGCAAGTTATCTTAACAGGGGCAATCTGCGACCCCCGTCTTTCTATGGCCATGCAAAATCACGAATGGGACAAATCTATCACTGCAGATTGCGGTTGTGTTGCAGTAATCTAAGCACCCATTTATTCAATAACCACCTGTCGCCTTCGCCCCTGTGTCAGTGTGGTGCCCTCGAGACAAGCGGACACTTTCTTTTGTTCTGTCCTGTCTTTGAAGAGGCACGCAGGTCAACAATAAAATCACTTCCATTTGCACCAGATGTGACAACACTCCTATTTGGCTCCGAATTCCTTACCAGTGAAGAAAATTTGTCTGTATTTGAAATGGTGCAGGACTTTATTCTAGTTAGTAAACGCTTCCAATAATTGCGACCCTACCGCTGCTCACCTTATAGTTTACAATGGGTGGAATCGCAAGACACTTTATCTCAATTGCCCGCGTGGGGGCACGATGACGCCGTGTACTAAGGCTTACTGCACGTCGATGGTACGCATGTCTTCAACCAATCTAACCCTGCCTGTGCTGCAGTGCGGAGTTACGATGTTGGGGAGCTGGCAGCTGCTCGTCGTTGCTCGGTGGTTCTCTCCGGGTACTCCGGCTTCCTCCACCCGTAAAACTGCCACGGTCATGATTAGCCGTTGTGCATAACTATGTGACCTTAAACATCAATAATTAATAATTAATGGGTGGAATCAGGGCCTAGTCGCCTTCTGGATGGTCTCTCAACACAACATCTCTTTCAAGTGAGCTCCTATCGTATTATCCAATCCAATTATCTCTTCTGTTAATGGACCATCTAACTAACCTGATGATCGGTGGCGGGGGGTTTGCTTGTCTGTCTTACGTAAGTTTTCTTTTTTAGTAAAAGCCTACATCAAATGAAATATCTGCGGGTTGAGGGCCTGGTTATTAGCTTTTCACACTGTTGGGTTTTTTTCATGGGGCGGGGGGGGGGGGGGTAGGGTTCCGGGTTATTGTTGCCGCGCTGTGTGCCGCGGGTGACGAGTGGTGGTTCGTACATTATTGAACAAGACATTGCATGCTAATGAATAATGCGTCTTCCACTTGTAAGACACTGTTCGTTTCCCGGCGGTGCATGGTGCTGGCGGCGGTCCTCCGGAGTCGTGCCCCTTACTGAAATGAAAAACGTTATCAGCGCTCGCACCCACCCCACCCCTCCCCCTCCCCCCCATCCGTTGTCCATTAGAATACCCTCGTCTTATATTAGCGTTAGGCTGCGATTTCCAAGTGAGTCAGTTACCTAACTGTTGTCGATCAATGTTGATGTCTTTTGCATTCAAGTTGGCCCTTTTCAATTGTCATCCTTCTCCTCCACTGTTCATCACTGTTCCTCTCGATCTACTTTCTTCATTTTTTTTTCTCGTTTAAACAATATCGAAACAGACCCACCCGTTCTATCTGTCTAACTGAAATTGTGTAATCTTGCAGACTTGGGAGACGGTTTACATAAGCATTCAGCTTTCTTCCGAATCCCCTACTACAACAAGTTAGTTTGACATTTCAGGTGTTAAATGTATTCACTGAAATTTATGTACAAAACATTCAATACGTTTACACTTGTTTTCATGTATACAGTTAACTTATCTTTTTCAATAAATATTGTTTAAACTAAATACGTTTGCGACCAGTTCCTTCAGTCATACTTCTCTTTCGACAGGTGAAATCCTCTTGTGTTGTGGGAAGAAAGCAGGCAGAGAATTTCGACCGGGTGGCGACTAGGTCACGATCCGGTCGAAATTCTCCGTCCACGTTTGAGATTACAGAACTGTTCCATGACAGATAATAACCTGGGTCCATTTAGTACATATTATCCAACCGTCAAGTCCAGTTACTTTGAAAAACATGGAGAATCTAAATCCTGTTTCAAACAACAGTAAGTGTATACATTAACATACTTACCTAAACTTTTGGTCAAAAGATATGAAAACAGTACTTAACAATTGAGCACCAAGGACAACGCATGAAATGAAACTAATCACAGCAATTCGCTTCTGATAAAAACCAAATTCACCAATTTCACTTAAAATCTCATCGAACTGCATTTTAACTGAGAGCTGTATTTTGCAAATATAAAGACCGAGTCGACATTAAAATGTGCTTATAGTTATATATGCTATCTTTGAGTACTGTGTCCCACATATAAATGCATAATGCTATTATATAAACACAAGGCCCTCTAATATAATTGGTGTTTCCGTGGAGAAAACTGATAGCAGAGACCCTCTCTAATGGTGGCTGAGTACAGTTGTAACCCTCTGCATTATCTGTTTGTTTGTTTTTCGACTTTCTTTTTCTGGGGGTGTGTTCTTATTTTCTTTTTGTTTAGTCAGAATGTTTGTCTGAGTTGTTTTTTTGGTTTTATTTTTTGTTTTGCTTTTCATGTTTTTTTTCTCTTTTTTTTGGGTGGGGGGGGGGTGGTAATTCTTTCTTTTGTTTTTTGGGAGGAGTTGTGTGGATTGCGATTTGTGTGTTCAGAGCTAAATTGACAATTTTTAAGGGACTGCATATATTTTATTTTGAAGTAATGTGCCATCCATAATTATGATAGAAGGATCCTCTGGTAGAAATATTGATAAATGAAAAATTAAAACTCACCAGAAATTGTGTTTTTGATTTTCATCAAAATTTCCCAGCACAGGGTTAATAAATGCCTAAATGATCCCCAACAGTATCTTTGCACAGAAAAACACGCTACAATTGCGGAGTCACAAAAAACCTGAAGACATTCTTTAAATTGAATGGCGAAGGAATTAGATATATCTGTATAACCATGGGGACGAGTGTCATGATGTCCATTTAAGGTGGTTTTGTGAACTGTGATTACAGTTCACTGATCAGATTATGTGATCTAGGTTAGACTGGTAAAGCATGCTGTCATAAACAACTCCCCTTAAATGATTCCGTAGAGATTTTAGGTGTTAGTTAATGGCGTTGAGGGATTGAGTATTGACAATCTATCACTCCAACGTAAACTGCCGGAAATTCTAACCGCGTGCATACCCCCTCAAACCCCATTTGAGGCAATAGGAAAGCTAGGCCTGTGTGATCCAAGTGAAATAAAATAACGTTAACCTGGTCGCAAGAGATTTGTAAATCCCACATCGTCCCTGCGCGCCTGCGGCGCGCTAAAACCTTTCATTCATCATAGGTGTTAATGGATATGCGCAGCTAGTGTTTCCGTTGACCATTTTGGTTTCGTTACAGTTATTCAGTGAAATATTAGGAAATTTCCAACTTCTGATAAACATAACTGAGGATATTTAGCATTCAAATTACCCCTACACCCCACCCCCAATCCCCATTCACAATTATTCATTTCGTGTAGATTTTCTGAAAGCTCTCAGTGGGTTGCATTTCCTGTCAGAAAACAACACAAAATGAAAATCATAATGCATCAGTCAAATACAACCACATGAATGACACAACTGATTGCCCGAAAAATGTGTCAAATGAAACAAGGTGTTCTCATTTTGGGGGTAAATATCCATTTTTGTGCATCGGCTGGATTCTTCATTCTCCCACTGACGATTTTACAACATAAGATAAACATTCTGACACATAAGTAAACACATATAGGTTTCTTTCAATGACTAACCCAGGCGTGTTTGTGAGTTGTTATTTTGCAGGTGAAGAATGACACAATGTTTGATTAAATTTCCTTTGAAAAGTGACGGTTCAAAAGTCACGAGGTGATTACCATCTAGATCACCACAGCTATGATCAATGAGAGCTTCACTGATTACATTTTGGCTGTCATCCGCACGGCATAAACGTTACATTAACGATTTCTAATCAAAACTTACTGGACCAAATGGAACTAAATTTGATAGATAAGATAAGATAAGATAATATTAATTGCAAGAACACCAAAAACAAGGCAGATTGCACGTCACTGAAATTAGTAACAATAATACCAGGAAATAGCAAAATATGTTTGAAACCATAAACACTAATGTTCCTTTGGTGCATGTTATAGCTACTGATTTCATTCTAATTGGTGTTATGCCGCACATAAGCATTCTCTGCATTCAAACATTTGTCGGATCATATTACAGATGATACCACACAGTGCGGGGATTTCATTTTTCATAAGAAATATGAATCTCTCAGAGCTACTCATACCAACAAAATATGGATATTCTCTCTCGATTTTGCGATAGGAGTCAGCACGTATAGAGTCATACAGTTAAAACTAGAAGTCCTGTCATGAGATGCGCACAAATAGCACGTTGATATGCGCGTTAATGTACGTTTTATGGCCCAAGTAAAGCTATCAAATTCTGTACATATGGCCTGTGTACAAGCACTGTTTCAGCCAATGGACCTCCGGGTAACCCGGAGGTCCATTGGCAGAAACATTGCATGTGTTTGCTATGAGTAACCAAGAGGACCTGCCGTGCTTTGGATGCCATTCGATATGGCAAATGCGCGCAATTCTAACGCGCAATTAAGCCTAGATAAGCGCACTATTCGTGACAGGACTTCTAGTTTTAACTGTATCTCTTACAATCCATAACAAAGTGGAATTCGTTTTCTATATTACCATTGTTACAGACCTTACATAACCTTTTATGTACAGGTAATGGGGGCTGCATATGTCTACCATTTTCAATCATTAAGTTGTGATTACTAATACGTAATCGGATGAGCATATCTTTTGCATGTTCCGAAGTGGTGTTCAGTAAATAAACTTCTATGTTATAAATGTCTTTAAACTCTCTATAGGTTCTAAGTTTGTTTTTTCCGGCCTTCTTATCATCATGGTAAATATCATTTAGAAAAGTATTAAGGTGGCGAGTCTTCAAGTCTTCACGAAATACGTCAGTTTTCCAATTGCTAAGGTTTGCTGGTTGTTTACCGGGGGCATTTGCTTGACCATTATCTTCCACAAGACGGTGACATCTTGAAATGATTGAATCTGGTAATGTATAATTTTCAGACTCAATTCTAGCCTCAGTCAACAGTGTTGAAGAAGACATCTGGTACAATTTGGTTGCATATTTAATCATTTGCATCGTAGCCTCTATGTGCACAGGATATCGACCTAATTCCACTCTCGCTGCCTGGTTGGATGATCTCCTGTTAACACCGAGTAGGCTTTTACAGAACTGTAGATGAAAATGTTTACACGGAACCTTATCACCGTGTGTGTTGTTTATTTCAGACGCCCATATTTCACTTCCACATAAAAGAATAGGCTTGATAAGTGAATCGAAAAGTTTAGTGAGAAGAATTATCGGAGGCGACCATTCCTTTTTGAAAGTATTTAGTAGACTGTACAGTACTTTTATGCCCTTTTTGCTTAATTCTTGTTTTGCTTTTGTTAACTTTCCATTTTTTGCTAGACATAGGCCAAGATAAGTGTAATCGGATACCCGAGTAACTGAATTTGAACCTATGTGGAAGTTTGGCGTTCTAACTTTACGGGAGTGGAATGTCATCGCCTTTGTTTTATCTACATTTACACGGAGCCCGTTTCTAACAGAGTAATCGTCCAATTGGTCTAAGCATCACTGCAATCTGTAGGGGTTGTCTGATATCAGCACCAGATCATCTACGAAAAGCAGATGATTGAATGTAGTATTATTTAATTTTACAGGTGCACATGTTTCATCAAAAATGTCTCCAATGTCATCAATAAAATTTTTTAATAATGTAGGCGAAATAACAGAGCCCTACCTAACACCGATTGTCGATAATTGTGCGGGGCTCACGCCAAGTTTGGTTTCTATTTGATAAAAGCTTGAGTGATATAAAGAACTTAACACTGCGAGAATATTACCACATATACCCACTTTAAGTTTTTGAAAGAGAATATTTCTGTCAACAGTGTCGAAGGCTTTCTTAAAATCAACAAAAACCACATATAGTGTTTTTTTTCATCTTTTTATATTTATTTATCGATGTTTTAAGAATATAAGCGCTGTCGGTTTTACCTCGACCTTGTCTAAAGCCAAGTTGATTATCGGTGATTAAGGAATTGTCTTCAAGAAATATGTTAATCCTTTCGTTCAGAACGTTATTAAATAGCTTGCCAAGCGCGTTGCTTACGGCTATTGCTCGGTAATTATTTGGATCATATCTATCACCTTTCTTGTAGATAGTTGTTAGTACAGTATTGCCCCAAATCAGTGGATAATGGTGTGATTCAAACACCTGGTTGAAACGTTTATTTAAGTGATCGATTAGATGTGGGGTAACCATTTTAAGCATTTCGTTTGATGTATTGTCGCAACCAGATGCTTTTTTCGTTTTTGAGTCGTTTAATTGAGTACATAATTTCATCGATAGTAAATGAACCATTATTAGGTGCAAACTGATAATCTTGATTTCTGCTAAACGTGTCAGGACTGTTAGATTTGTCCGGTGGTCTAGGTCTACAGAGAAGATCACCGATGAAATCTACAGTTCTGACGGCATCCAGATGTTGATCCGCGGCTTTGTTTTTTCGCAATGTATTAATTGTTTTCCAGTATTCTCTGGGGTCAGATGTTGACAGGTGTTCTAGTTTATCGCATATGCTTTTGAAGTATAACTTTGATTTTCTTTTTAATGTTTTCTTATATTCTTTTTTGGTAGAATAAAATTTCTGAATGAATGACCTGTCGTGGGGGTGTGCGTTGCAAGCGTTTTATAGCGTCATCCAGAGCCCTTTTTAGTTGTTTGTATTTGCTATCAAACCATCTCTTCTTAGGTCTCATTTTCGACTTCCTAAGAGTTATTCTTTTTGTTGCAGACGTGTTAATAATACCCAATAGCTCATTGAATTCGGCCACGGCGTCAGTAGTCGTGCTTTTGCTATCCTGAGTGTAGGGTTTCATCAGAAACTGCTGTTTTTTATATTCAATATCGTGGCCATAAATTGCTCTTATAGCTCTCATCTGGCTATCAGGTGTCCACCTTAGTGTGAACTTGGGCATGGTATGTTTATATTTTAGATTTACGTCGGATGTAGTAGAGGTGTTCCTGTATTTCAATAACATTGTTAGTTGGGAGTGATCTGAATGCTCATTGAGGGGTCTTTTACGCAAAACTAATCTACATCTGATAAGTACATTTCTGAAATGATTACATAATCAACAACACTGGCTCCATTATATTGAAAACTTGTAAAATTTCCCATGTAGTTCCCAGGAGCCCTGCCGTTCAGAATTCTGAGTTTGGTTGCCTGACAGAAGGAAATCAGTTGCATTCCAAAGGTATTCAGTGTTTTATCCAGACTCGTACGAGCTCGACAGTTGTCGATTGTGTAAAAATCGGGGAGCGGAATGTGCCTGTCAGTATCATCTGTAATATAATCCGGAGACACGCCAGTACGGGCATTTGTGCCTCCACCCATTATCACTAACATCTTCTCGTCATATTCGTTCAATTTATTTTTCATGCTACAAAAGATGGATGTATCACTTGCCTCTGTTCTCCAGTATGTAGAGTTTTGGAGAGGTACATACATGGGCACGAAAAGTACTGAATCTTTCAAGTTGAACATTTGACCATCAAATTATGCCCACGGGTACAGACTGTCGATAGAAAATGATCTCTGGGAGAACGGTTTTTAGATTAGATTAGATTCTTTATTTTGCGGTATACATTATACAGTTTATATATACATATTAGATTACGATCGTGTGAAAGTAGAGGTATACTGCATGGAGATGGCATAGCCAGATTTGCTGTCTTCCTGTTATCTCCCATATAATTATCGTTATACATACAATATAACATTGTCTTCAGACTGTGTCAGTTTATTGAGCAGTTACTGGGAATGACTTGATTGAGACGTCCCCTGATTAGGATGTGGCGTGCAATCAACGAGTTGGTGAATAGGTGGACTATGACTTTAACTTTATCGGCCTCCATACTGTATAAACTATTTATAACCAAGTTCTTACCAAAGAAAGTTCTTGGCATCTTAATTCTTGAAGGTGAAAATTACTTGGCTGTCTGGACATAGTCCTCAGCTGGAGGCGATGGAGAGACGAGAAAGCCAGGCATCTATATATTTTGAGCAGAAGTATTCTATATTTCTAAATGAATCGTTGGATCTAAAGTATATTGATATATCCCTGTCTGCACCAAAAACTGACATGCTAAGGTGAGAATGCCAAATTGGATCACATGTCAATGAAAAACAGAGAGAATGGACACTTTTAAAACTATGATTTACAATCTGGGCAATATGGATTATTGCAGGTGACATTTGTGAGATTCATGGAGATATTTATTATTTTATAAGTTTCCAAGCAACAAGTAATTTGGGCTGATTTTTACCTTGAAAACTCAATGAATTTGTTTATCAATTCTAGTCATGACTGTTTCATGGCAGACTTGACCAGCTTTGATGAAATACATCAAAAAATAAGTTTAGTCATAAAGGTACTGCTGCTGGCGGATATTCCAACCAAGGGCAGCTTTTCTCTTACCGCTGAACTAAGTAGAATCGGGGTACTTTCAACCTGATTTTTCAGGTCCGTGAAGTTAGCTCGGTGTTCAGCGTTCAACATTCGTTCAACATTCGTGTGAAGATAGATCAGTGTTCAGCGTTCAACATTCGTTCAACATTCGTGTGAAGTTAGCTCAGTGTTCAGCGTTCAACATTCGACTAACATTCGTGTGAAGTTAGCTCAGTGTTCAGCGTTCAACATTCGACCAACATTCGTGCGAAGTTAGCTCAGCGTTCAGCGTTCAACATTCACCAAATTCAGTGTGCCATATGTAGAATCTGGGCTTTCCCCCGGGGTTTATCCTTTATGCGACCGACTGCCCATCGTTTACATCTACAACACTCATATCTGGGCGACCATTCCTACCTGAAGTGATATTAGTGACTTTTACTACTCAAGTTCAGCGTTCAACGTTCGACCTATATTCGCGGGAAGTTAGCTCAGCGTTCAGCGATCAACATTCGTCAGAATTCAGTGTGCCAGCTCCGATTCTGTGCTTTTACCCGAGATATAGCCTTCATGGGACCGACTACCCATCGTCTACTTCTAAGAACAATCATATCTGGGGGCCCCCCTCTCGCCTGAAGCGCTATTGGTGACTTTTAGTATTCCAGTTCAGCGTTCAACATTCGATTATCCTTCGTGTGGAGTGTGCGCAACATTCACCGTTTGGCATTCGGCAATATCTGGAGTTTGAAGAGAACACAACCATAGATAATAAGTGGGATCGGTGCAATCATCGCCGGGAGGGACAACCCTCATGCAAAGGACTGTCCGAGTATCGAACATAATTATAACAACACTCAAACCTAGGCGCCATACTTAATGCTTTGGTTTCTCTAATTAGAAGGAAGTCCCCATCGTAGAGACAAACTTTTGATTTAACGCTGTCAGGCACTGCAGGTCGGCAATGTGGCATTACTGAGAACAAGCTCTGTCATAGGGCTACATATCCTGTGGAACTCCTGATTCAACCGGGACATGTTCTGAATAGCTTCCGTCAACCATTATCCTCATCATACGTTGGGGCAGGAACTTTTTCAGCCAGTGGTGGGTGTATTAATGCAATCGATGCACTTATGCAATCGATGTAATAATAAATAGGCGAACCCCGCCCCGCCCCCCCCCCCCTCGCCTATAGCAGCATTAATTGGGGGCGTCGTGCATCCGAGCTCATCGTTCAACATTCGAATAACCTTCGTATAGTGTGAGCGCAGCAATCAGTGTTCAAAATACGGCAGTATCTGAAGTTTGAAGAGAACACATCCCTAGATGATAAGTGGGATCGGTGCAATCATCGCTGGGAGGAGGTAGCCCTCGTGCAAACGACTGCTCGAGTGTCCGCAGTCTGCATAATTATAACAACACTCAAACCAAGGAGAGACCCCCCCCCCCCCCGAATGCTTTGATCTCTCTATATAGGAGGCAGTCGTCAGCAAAAGATGCGAACCTTTGATTTAAAGATGTCAGGCGGTCCGTTGTTGTGACATAAGTATACAGTAGAGGTCCTAGGACTGTACCCTATGGGACTCCTGATTCAACCGGGACATTTACTGAAATGTTTCCGCCAAAGACTACCCTTATCTGACGTTGGGTCATGGAAGGGTGGATGCACTAACGCAATCGATGCACTTATGCAATCGAGCGCACTGATTAAGACATGTACTTCCCCCCTCCCCCTCCTCCCCGCATATAGCGGCATTAATTGGTGTTTTTGAATATCCCAGCATTCAACATTCTGCAATATCCATAGTTGGAAGAGAACACAACCGCAGGTCGGAAGTGGAATCGGTGCATTCATTGGAGGGGTAGCTTTCATTCAATCGACTGTTCGAGTGTCCATAGTATACAAAATAATACATGTAACAACACTCAAACCCAGGCGGCGCCCTTTCGCCTACATTGGTATTGATGAATATGTGTATTCCAGCTCAGCGCTCAACATTCGCCCAACATTCGAGTGAAGTAAGTTCAGCGTTCAGCGTTCAGCGTTCAGCGTTCAACATTCGGCAAAAATAAATCTGTGTTTGGCCGAAAGAGAAAAGATGTATGTCGAATCTGTGTTTTCAACCGAGGTGGACTCTTCAGGCGACGAACTGCCCATCGTCCACATGTAATAACACTCACATCTGGTCGACCCCGTGTCGCATGAAGCGATATTGATGATATTTACTACTCCAGTTCGGCGTTCAACATCCGACCAACATTCGTATGAAGTTAGCTCAATGTTCAGCGTTCAACATTCGTCAATATTCGATCAGTGTGCCACATGCTGAATCTGTGCTTTCACCCGAGGTGTACCCTTCATGCGACCGATTGCCAATCGTTTACATCTAACAGCACTCATATCTGGGCGACCCTTCTCACCCGAGGTGATATTGATGAATTTTACTTCTCCAGTTCCGCGTTCAACATTCGACCAATATTCGTGTGAAGTTAGCTCAGCGTTCAGCGTTCAGCGTTCAACATTCGCGAAAAGTCAGTGTGCCATATTCCGAATCTGTGCTTTCATCCAAGGTCGAGGTATACCTTTCATGGGACCGGCTGGCCATCGTCTACATTCAAGAACGTTCATATCTGGGCGACTCCCTCTCGCCTGAAGCAATATTGGTGACTTTTAGTATTCCAGTTCAGAGTTCAACATTCGCATAACCTTCGTGTGGAGTGAGCGCAGCACTCAGCGTTTGGCATACGGCAGTATCTGGAGTTTGAAGAGAACACAACCGTAGATCATAAGTGGGATCAGTGCAATCATCGCCGAGAGGGGTAGCCCTCATGCAAAAGACAGTCCGGGTATCCATCTTTACTTGTAACAACACTCAAACCTAGGCGCCCCGCCCCCCCCCCCCCCCTTAAATGCTTTGATCTCTCTAATTAGTAGGCAATCGTCAGCGAAGAGGCAAACCTTTGATTTATCACTGTCATGCAGGTCGTTAATGTGGCATAAGAATAAGCTCGGTCCAAGGACAGTATCCCGTGGCACTCATGATTCAACCAGGAGATGTTCTGAATAGTTTCTGTCAACCATTACCTCCATCTTGCGTTGGATCAGGAACTTTATCAGCCAGTGCTGGCTGCATTAATGTAATCGATGCACTTATGCAATCGATGACCTAATAAACAGGCGACCCCTATCGCATATAGCGCAGCATTAATTGGGGGCGTTGTGCATCCGAGTTCAGCGTTCAACATTCGAATAACCTCCATATAGTGTGAGCGCTGCATTCAGCGTTCAAAATTCGCCAGTATCTGGAGTTTGAAGAGAACACCTAGATCATAAGTGGGATCGGTGCAATCATCGCTGGGAGGAGGTAGCCCTCGTGCAAACGACTGCTCGAGTGTCCGCAGTCTACATAATTATTACAACACTCAAACCCAGGAGCTCCCACCCCCACCCCCACCCCCCTCCCGGATGCTTTGATCTCTCTATATAGGATGCAGTCGCCAGTAAAGATGCGAACCTTTGATTTAAAGATGTCAGGCGGGCCGTTGTTGTGACATAAGTATAAAGTAGAGGTCCTAGGACAGTACCCTGTGGGACTCCTGATTCAACCGGGACATTTTCTGAAAAATTTCCGCCAACGACTACTCTCATCTGACGTTGGGTCATGGAAGGGTGGATGCACTAATGCAATCGATGCATTTATGCAATCGAGCGCACTAATAAAGACATGTACCCCACCCCACCCCCCCCCCCTCCCCGCTTATATAGCGGCATTAATTGGTGTTTTTGAGTATCCCAGCACTCAACATTCCACAATATCCATAGTTGGAAGAGAACACAACCGTAGGTCGTAAGTGGAATCGGTGCATTCATCGGTGGGGTAGCTTTAATTTCAATCGACTGTCTGAGTGTCCGTAGTATACTCAAAGCCCTTTCGCCGACATTGGTATTGATGAATATATGCATTCTAGCTCAGCGCTCAGCATTCGCCCAACATTCGAGTGAAGTAAGTTCAGCGTTCAGCGTTCAACATTCGGCAAAAGTCTGTGTTTGGGCGAAAGAGAAAAGACATATTATGTGGAATCTCTGCTTTCACCCGAGGTGTAGTCTTCAGGCGACGAACTGCCCATCGTCCACATGTAACAGCACTCACATTTGGTCGACTCCGTGTCGCATGAAGCGATATTGATAATTTTTACTACTCCAGTTCAGCGTTCAACATTCGACCAACGTTCGTATGAAGTTAGTTCAGCGTTCAGCGTTCAGCGTTCAACATTCGTCAACATTCAGTGTGCCACGTGCCGAATCTGTGCTTTCACCCGGGGTGTATTCTTCATGCGACCGACTGCCAATCGTTTACATCTAACAACACTCATATCTGGGCGACCCTTCTCATCCGAGCTGATATTAATGATTTTACTACTCCAGTTCAGCGTTCAACATTCGACCAATATTCTTGTGAAGTTAGCTCAGCGTTCAGCGCTCAACATTCGTCACAATTCAGTGAGCCATATTCCGAATCTGTGCTTTCATCGGCGTTCAGCGTTCAACGTTCAGCGTTCGCGTTCAGCGTTCCGCGTTCAGCGTTCAACATGCGGCAAAAGTCAGTGTTTGGGCGAAAGAGAAAAGACGTATGTCGAATCTGTGCTTTCACCCGAGGTGTAGTCTTCAGGCGACGAACTGCCCATCGTCTACATGTAACAACACTCACATTTGGACGACTCCGTTTCGCATGAAGCGATATTGATGATATTTACTCCTCGAGTTCAGCGTTCTACATTCGACCAACATTCGTATGAAGCTAGCTCAGCGTTCAGCGTTCAACATTCGTCAACATTCAGTGTGCCACATGCTGAATCTACGCTTTCACCCGAAATGTATACTTCATGCGACCGACTGCCAATCGTTTACATCTAACAGCACTCATATCTGGGCGACCCTTCTCACCCGAGCTGATATTAATGATTTTACTACTCCAGTTCAGCGTTCAACATTCGACCAATATTCTTGTGAAGTTAGCTCAGCCTTCAGCGTTCAGCGTTCAGCATTCGACAAAAGTCAGTGCCCATATTCTGAATCAGTGCTTTCATCCGAGGAGGAGGTATACCTTTCATGGGACCGGCTGGCCATCGTCTACTTATAAGAAGGTTCATATCTGGGCGACCCCCTCTCGCCTGAAGCAATAATGGTGACTTTTAGTATTCCAGTTCAGCGTTCAACATTCGCATAACCTTCGGGTGGAGTGAGCGCAGCACTCTGGATTTCGACAGTATCTGGAGTTTGAAGAGAACACAACCATAGATCATAAGTGGGATCGGTGCAATCATCGCCGAGAGGGGTAGCCCTCGTGCAAACGACAGTCCGAGTATCCAACTCTAGTTGTAACAACACTCAAACCTAGGCGCCCCGCCGCCCACACCGATGAAAGCACAGATTCAGAATATGGCACACTGACTTTTGACGAATGTTGAACGCTGAACGCTGAGCTAACTTCACACGAATATTGGTCGAATGTTGAACGCTGAACTGGAGTAGTAAAAATCATCACTATCACCTCGGGTGAGAAGGGTCGTCCAGATATGAGTGTTGTTAGATATAAACGATTGGCAGTCGGTCGCATGAAGAATACACCCCGGGTGAAAGCATAGATTCGGCACGTGGCACACTGAATATTGACGAATGTTGATCGCTGAAAGCTGAGCTAACTTCATACGAATGTTGGTCGAATGTTGAACGCTGAACTGGAGTTGTAAAAATCATCAATATCGCTTCATGCGACACGGAGTCGTCCAGATGTGAGTGTTATTACATGTGGACGATGGGCAGTTCGTCGCCTGAAGACTACACCTCGGGTGAAAGCACAGATTCGACATAATATGTCTTTTCTCTTTCGCCCAAACACAGACTTTTGCCGAATGATGAACGCTGAACGAACGCTGAACGCTGAATTTACTTCACGCGAATGTTGGGTGAATATTGAGCGCTGAGCTGGAATATATATATTCATCAATTCCAACGTCGGCGAAAGGGTTTTGAGTGTTGTTACATGCATTATTTTGCATACTACGGACACTCGGACAGTCGATTGCATGAAAGCTACCCCTCCGATGAATGCACCGATTCCACTTACGACCTACGGTTGTGTTCTCTTCATACTATGGATATTGTGGAATGTTGTGTGCTGGGATACTCAAAATCACCAATTAATGCCGCTATATATGCGGGGAGGGGGGGGGGGGGGTGTCTTTATTAGTGCGCTCGATTGCATAAGTGCATTGATTGCATTAGTGCATCCGCCCTTCCATGACCCAACGTCAGATGAGAGTAGTCGTTGGCGGAAACTTTTCAGAAAATGTCCCGGTTGAATCAGGAGTCCCACAGGGTACTGTCCTAGGACCTCTACTTTATACTTATGTCACAACAACGGCCCGCCTGACATCTTTAAATCAAAGGTTCGCATCTTTGCTGACGACTGCCTCCTATATAGAGAGATCAAAGCATCCGGGGGGGGGGGCTCCTGGGTTTGAGTGTTGTTATAATTATGTAGACTGCGGACACTCGAGCAGTCGTTTGAACGAGGGCTACCTCCTCCCAGCGATGATTGCACCAATTCCACTTATGATCAAGGGATGTGTTCTCTTCAAACTCCAGATACTGGCAAATTTTGAACGCTGAATGCAGCGCTAACACTATATGGAGGTTATTCGAATGATGAACGCTGAACTCAGATGCACAACGCCCCCAATTAATGCTGCGCTATATGCGATAGGGGTCGCCTGTTTATTAGTTCATCGATTGCATGAGTGCATCGATTACATTAATGCAGCAACCACTGGCTGAAAAAGTTCCTAACCCAACGCAAGATGGGGGTAATGGTTGTCAGAAACTATTCAGAACATCTCCTGGTTGAATCAGGAGTGCCACAGGATACTGTCCTTGGACCGAGATTATTCTTATGCCACATTAACGACCTGCATGCCAGCGATAAATCAAAGGTTTGCCTCTTCGCTGACGATTGCCTACTAATTAGAGAGATCAAAGGATTTAAGGGGGGGGGGTGGGGGGCGACGGCGGGACGACTAGGTTTGAGTGTTGCTACAAGTAGAGACGGATACTCGGACTGTCTTTTGCATGAGGGCTACCCCTCCTCTCGGCGATGATTGCACCGATCCCACTTATGATCTATGGATGTGTTCTCTTCAAACTCCAGATACTGCCGTATGCCAAACGCTGAATGCTGCGCTCGCTCTACACGAGGGTTATGGGAATGTGGAACTCTGAACTGGAATAGTAAAAGTCACCAATACTGCTTCAGGCGAGAGGGGGTCGCCCAGATATGAGCGTTCTTAGAAGTATACGATGGCCAGCCGGTCCCATGAAAGGTATACCTCGACCTTGGATGAAAGGACAGATTCGGAATATGGCACACTGACTTTTGGCGAATGTTGAACGCTGAACGCGTAGGCTGAACGCTGAACGCTGAGCTAACTTCACACGAATATTGGTCGAATGTTGAACGCTGAACTGGAGTAGTAAAAGTCATCAATATCACCTCGGGTGAGAAGGGTCGCCCAGATATGAGTGCTGTTAGATGTAAACGATTGACAGTCGGTCGCATGAAGGGTACATCTAGGGTGAAAGCACAGATTCGGCATGTGGCACACTGATCGAATGTTGACGATTGTAGAACGCTGAACGCTGAGCTAACTTTATACGAATGTTCGTCGGATGTTGAACGCCGAACTGGAGTAGTAAATATCATCAATATCGCTTCATGCGACACGGGGTCGTCCAGATGTGAGTGTTATTACATGTGGACGATGGGCAGTTCGTCTCCTGAAGAGTCCACCTCGGTTGAAAGCACAGATTCGACATATGTCTTTTCTCTTTCGCCCAAACACAGATTTTTGCCGAATGTTGAACGCTGAACGCTGAACTTACTTCACGCGAATGTTGGGCGAATGTTGAGCGCTGAGCTGGAATACACATATTCATCAATACCAATATAGGCGAAAGGGCGCCGCCTGAGTTTGAGTGTTGTTACATGTATTATTTTGTATACTACGGGCACTCGGACAGTCCATTGAATGAAAGCTACCCCTACAATTAATGCACCGATTCCACTTACGACCTGCGGTTGTGTTCTCTTCCAACTATGGATATTTCAGAATGTTGAATGCTAGGGTACTCAAAAACATCAATTAATGCCGCAATATGCGGGGAGGAGGGGGTACATGTCTTTATTAGTGCGCTCGATTGCATAAGTGCATCGATTGCATTAGTGCATCCACCCTTCCATGACCCAACGTCAGATAAGAGTAGTCTTTGGCGGAAACATTTCAGAAAATGTCCCGGTTGAATCAGGAGTTCCACAGGGTACTGTCCTAGGACCTCTACTTTATACTTATGTCACAACAACGGCCCGCCTGACATCTTTAAATCAAAGGTTCGCATCTTCGCTGACGACTGCCGCCTCCTATATAGAGAGATCAAAGCATCCGGGGGGGGGGGGGGGCTCCTTGGTTTGAGTGTTGTTATAATTATGTAGACTGCGGACACTCGAGCAGTCGCTTGCACGAGGGCTACCTCCTCCCAGCGATGATTGCACCGATCCCACTCATGATCTAGGGATGTGTTCTCTTCAAACTTCAGATACTGACGAATTTTGAACGCTGATTGCTATGCTCACACTATACGAAGGTTATTCGAATGTTGAACGATGAGCTCGGGTGCACGACGCCCCCAATTAATGCTGCTATAGGCGGGAGGGCTCGCCTATTTATTATTACATCGATTACATAAGTGCATCGATTGCATTAATACACCCACCACTGGCTGTAAAAGTTCCTGCCCCAACGTAAGATGAGGATAATGGTTGACGGAATCTATTCAGAACATGTCCCGGTTGAATCAGGAGTCCCACAGGACATGTAGCCCTATGACCGAGCTTGTTCTCAGTAATGCCACATTACCGACCTGCAGTGCCTGACAGAGTTAAATCAAAAGTTTGTCTCTACGATGGGGACTGCCTTCTAATTAGAGAGACCAAAGCATTAAGTGGGGCGCCTAGGTTTGAGTGTCGTAAAAATTATGATGGATACTCGGACAGTCGTTTGCATGAGGGTTCCGCCTCCCGGCGATGATTGCTCCGATCCCACTTATTACCTATGGTTGTGTTCTCTTCAAACTCCAGATATTGCCGAATGCCAAACGCTGAATGCTGCGCACACTCCACACGAAGGATAATCGAATGCTGAACGCTGAACTGGAATACTAAAAGTAACCAATATCGCTTCAGGCGAGAGGGGGGTCCCCAGATATGATTGTTCTTAGAAATAGACGATGGGCAGTCGGTCCCATGAAGGCTCTATCTCGGGTGAAAGCACAGATTCGGAGCTGGCACACTGAATTTTGACGAATCTTGAACGCTGAACGCTGAGCTAACTTCACACGAATATAGGTCGAATGTTGAACGCTGAACTGGAGTAGTAAAAGTCACTAATATCACTTCAGGTGAGAATGGTCGCCCAGATATGAGTTTTGTAGATGTAAACGATGGGCAGTCGGTCGCATAAAGGATAAACCTCGAGTGAAAGCCCAGATTCGACATATGGCACACTGAATTTTGGGGAATGTTGAACGCTGAACGCTGAGCTAATTTCACACGAATGTTGGTCGAATGTTGAACGCTGAACGCTGAGCTAATTTCACACGAATGTTGGTCGAATGTTGAACGCTGAACACTGCGCTAACTTCACACGAATGTTGGTCGAATGTTGAACGCTGAACACTGAGCTAACTTCACACGAATGTTGAACGAATGTTGAACGCTGAACACTGAGCTATCTTCACATGAATGTTGAACGAATGTTGAACGCTGAACCCTGAACTATCTTCACACGAATGTTGAACGAATGTTGAACGCTGAACACTGAGCTAACTTCACGGACCTTTTTCTTGATTTTTCCCCTGTAAACACAATAGATATTTTCACCAAAGATGTCTAAGGTTAAATTTAGATGAATCTTTTATCAAAACCAGCCACGGCTGCTGCATAGCAGCCTTGACTAGATTTGATGAAAAATACCAAACAATAAATTATTCATCTTGAAAATACTCGGTTTTTTAGCGGGTCACGTGTTTGCCGCGTGAATAATTCTGTTTCATTTCAGTGTGCAGCCATTTGTGAGATTCAAGGAGAGATTTATTATTTCATAAGTTTTCAAGCAACAAGTTATTTGGGCACATTCAACCTGATTTTTCCCTTTTCAACTCAACGAATTTTTTCAGCTAAGATTCCTTAATGAAAATTTGTCACCAAAGGTTCCTAACATTAAGTTCATTAATCGTTAAGCATTGATCAATGCTGGTGTATCCCAGGGGTCAATACTTGGGCCCCGGCTGTTCCTGTTATACATAAACGATATAACCAGAAATTTACTTAGTAGTATACGCCTCTTTGCTGACGATACTTCCTGATATTTAATTATTGAGAACCCGGAGCAAGCCTCGGTCATAATCAATCAGGATTTGACCACAATCGAGCATTGGGCCAAAACTTGGTTGGTTGAGTTCAATCCCAACAAAACAGAGAGTATGTTAATATCGCGCAAACGCAACCCCAACTCCCACCCACCCTTATATTTAGGTGACTCGGCGATTTCCAACCATAAACACTTAGGCCTCATACTAAACAATACATGCACATGGAACGATCACATTGACCATATCTGCTCCAAAGCCTGGTCCCTCGTAGACCTGCTGAGGAGGCACAAATTTAGTCTCGATCGCAGTGTCTTTGAAAAGATATATTTTGCCTTTTTAAGGCCACTTCTTGAATATGTGGATACTGTCTGGGATAATCGTTCTGTGACTAATGTCGCTGAACTTGACAAAATACAGATTGCAGCTGCAAGAATCATCACAGGAGCCACATTGAGTGCTAGTAAGTCTCTGCTATACGCGGAAACACGTTGGAACTCACTACAAGAAAGACGCCGCAAACATAAATTGATTCAGTATTTTAAAATGTATCATCATATGTGTCCCCCATACATCTCAAATAAAGTTCCCAGACTCGTCTCCATGACGAATTCACCACTTGGTCTCCGATCTAGCCAGAACCACCGACTTCCTCTCTGTCGAACGCAATTGTATCAGTCCTCTTTTATCCCAAGCGTCACTGACCAGTGGAATAATTTGCCTATACCTGTCCGCGAGAATTCATCGTTGACTAACTTTAAAACTTTCCTGAGTAATGGCAACCAAAGACCCCCTAGGTTTTACAACAATGCGAAATTTCACAGGGCCCAAATATACCACTGTAGGCTGCGGTTACACTGTAGTAACCCGAACTCACACCTCTACGAAAACCACTTAATACCTATCCCGTCGTGTCAGTGTGGCGAGCGTGAAACTACTGATCACGTTCTCCTTCATTATCCACTGTTCTCGAACGCTCGTAACAACTCGATTAATTTACTCCCATATAGAGTAGATGCATCCATACTCTTGTTTGGATCCGAATTCTTAAACAGTGAGGACAACTGCCTTATTTTTGACGTAGTACATGACTTCATTTTATCCAGCAAACGATTTCAGTAAATTTTCACTCAACATTATATCTCGTTCGTGGATATTCTAGCTTTGGAGCTCTGTTTCCTCTTTATGGTATCATATCATATATACAATTAATCAAGTGACCAATGCCTCAAGGAATACACTTACCAGCCTCTCGCAGTTCAACACCGCCGAAACTCTCAACTTATAACATGCCCATCTCTATAGTAATGATCTAAAAGCTAAGTCTCCTCCCTTTTACTCTCTCCAGTCTTATGTCAATGCACCATGCATTCGACCTGGCTCTTGTAATTTTTCTCCATTATTTTCTTTATTCTTCTATTACTGTTTCGTATTTCCACAACTTTATTCTATCTTTTTTATTTCCATTTGCAGTTTAAACAATCTCACATATCGTTGTCTGGTGGCTGAGGTCGCCTCGCCGCCCCGTCTCTGGATGCCATTGGCTTGAGAGGGTATGTGTGCCTTATTTTCTAGGGTTAATTTAATCTTCAATAGTAGCAATCTCGTCCTAATTAAAGTAAAACGGGGGCGAGGTGTTTTCGGCATCCATGCGACGATGCGCGAGTTCTTCGACTGATATTACACCACCTACAGGAGTATCTTTAACCTACCAGGGAGACGACTTACATAAGCTGTAAGCTTTCTGTCGGATCCCCTCTCAAACTGTAACTTGTCTGCTCGCTACTTGTATACAATTGTATTGCTTGCTGTTTACATTTTGTTTATTTCCATTAACTGTTATTGAATATTGTTTACATATCAAATTCTTTAATAAATATTGTTTAAACTAACATTAAGTTCAGATGTATTTATCATCAGATCTCGGTTTTTTTGCGGGTCACGAGTTTGCTGCGTGAATAATTCTTTTTCATTTCAGTGTGCAGCCATTTGTGAGATTGAAGGAGAGATTCATTTTTTTATAAGTTTTCAAGCAACAAGTAATTTGGGCACATTCAACCCAATTTTTCCCTTGTAAACTCAATGAGTTTTTTTTCAGCTAAGATTCCTTAATGAAAATGTGTCACCAAAGGTTCCCAAGATTGAGTTCAGATGTATTTATCATCGGATCTAGCCTTTGCTGCTTCATGGCAGCCATGACCAGTTCTGATGAAAATACATCACAAAAGAAATTTTTGTCATAAAGAAATAATTCTGTTTCACTTCAGTGTGCAGCCATTTATAAGATTCAAGGAGAAATTCCTTTTTTATAAGTTTCCAAGCAACAAGTAATTTGGACACATTCAACCTGATTTTTCCCTTATAAACACAATGAATTTGTTTCACCAAAGATTCCTAAATGATTTCTTTCACCAAAGGTTCCTAATGTTCAGTTTAGGAGCATTTATCATCAATTCTAGACATGGCTGTTTCATGGCAGCCATGACCAGCTTTGATGAAATACATCAAACAATAAGTTTAGTCATAAAGGTACTGCTACTGACGGATATTTCTACCAAGGACAGCTGTTCTCTTACCGCTGAATTATGTAGAATTGGGGTACTTTCAACCTGATTTTTCCCTTGTAAACATAATAGATGTTTTCACCAAAGATGTCTGAGGTTAAATTTAGATGAATCTTTTATCAAATCCAAGCACACCTACTTCATAGCAGCCTTACTCTGCGTGAAAAATTATGTTTCAATTTAGTGTGCAACCATTTATGGGACTCAAAGAGGGATTCATTTTTTATAAGTTTTCAGGAAGCACGTCATTTGGGTTCTTTCAGTCTGAATTCAGTTCATTCATGTGAACTAAATGCACTTTTCCACAAAAAATTCCTGAACTTAAGTTCATATGTATTTTTCACCAAAATTAGTCATGGCTGCCTCATGGCAGCCATGACCAGCCTTGATAAAAAATATCAAACACTAAGTTTTAAACATAAAAATACTCGGGATTAACATTAAAATAATCGGTAATTTTAGCGGGTCAGTAGCTAGATGCTCATATAATACTGGTTCTATTGGAGAAATTGGGACTTCTCGGTAGAAAGTTCCATCAGGAAAAATACCTTTTACTGTAGTTTCACTGTCATTTAATGTTCGTCGATTTAGAATGTCATCCAGTTCTTCTTCGGTTCTAAATTTGTGGATTTTCCCATCGCTACTTTTTAACAAAAGTCTTCCATTTGAGGACCGCGAATTTTTAACACCTGGTGACCTGTATGCTTTGTTTAGCAAATATGAATTAAGTTTTGTTGAGACCTCAGAAAATGTAAGGTTTATATCTGTCAAGATAATAGAACGCAATACCGCCTTTTTATATTTGGCGTTATTGCGACACATATCCAGGCAGGTATATGCCGGTATATCTATATCGTCGTCGCTACCATGCCAAGATTCTAGAATTGTTATAAAATCGTACCTGTTCAACAAATTAAGGAAACATGGGTCTGTGAGTTTACTCACAAGACCTTGTGTATTCCACATAGTGTAGCCAATTTTGGGAAATATTTTGCATTTCGAACGTGCAGGCATTGATGAATCTATTATTTAACAACGCTGGCCAATGAGAACTGGAGAGAGTAAACATTAGATAAATCGTGATAATTTACGTTGCATATTTAAATAAACCATACTTCAGTGGTCATTCTATCGAGATTACTGCAATGTTATTCATAATAAATAGCTGAAAAATTAGTTATCTGCAAACTTCTACTGAAGGGTTGGACTATTATAAAAACTGAAGAGATACTTTGAAATACTCGTCGATTACAGTTAATACACTGACATAGCAGATAATCTAGAACGGATAGTAGTAATATTGGGTTTTTTATTTATTTATTTATCTTTTTTTTATTTATTTATTTATTTATTTAACCCCCCCCCCCCCCCCCATCCTGATGAATTATATTAGCATCGCCACACGAGAGCTGCTCAAAAGCGCTCTCGTATGAGGATATTGAGATAGTATATCGATAAATAATATAAAAAGACTTGACTTGTTGAATTATAACAATAGTGTCACACGAAAGGCTTATGAGTCTTCTCGTGTGAAAGTACTGAAATAACATTTGCAGAGAAAATAGTAATTCTAATGTGTGCGTAATTTCTGTTTCATTTCTAAACTCTCGCACTTTTGGAGTCGATATGCATTAAAACCCTTGATAATTGCTGGCACAAAAATGCCACTTCATTGTTATTACATGTTTGACGTTCCTTGTGTTTATTACTCAACTGTATATGTTGTTCACTATTGACAGTGCGCATTGTGTCGCTTTGGCCAGCGCAATAATTTTCAATGTTTCTGTGTGCCGTTGTTGGCTGAATGTTTGGATAATGGTGTCTGTGGTAGGGCTGTTGTCGGTCACGAACATAATTCAAATTATAACTGAATTGGTTTGGCGAACTGGCACTGTTGGAAGAATATTTAATTCTCTTAGCTAGCACTTTGATACCTGAGGTATTGACATGCCAATCATCCCGATAAAGATGTGTTTGAAGAACGCCACTGTGTGATATAAAACCTCCGGTGTTGTCTTGGAAGTCACATCCGATGTTATCACATGACAGTTTATATCTTCGATTGGTTTCGTTGATTAATGAGTTAATATCTGTTGAATGAGGAGTGGGAAAACAGATGATACGTTAACCGTAGCCCGTGGGTATTTCTGCTTTAAAAGAATTTGCAGCTCCTCGATTGTTTTTATAGGTGTAACAATTTGATGTCCATACGAGTTAATGCCAACATGCACGCTCATACACATCTGCGTTTTGTAGCCAGCGAATAAGACATTCTATTCTCTGACCTGGTTGCCCTATTTTTTTAGCAACCTCTCCTTTCCTGGCCAGCAACTTAGAGTCAGTTCCTTTGATTACCGAGTCGCCAATCAAGATATGAGTAAGTGTTGTCGATTCTCCATTCGGTTGTGGATATATGAACGCATTGTTATTGTAACTAGCCTTCGTATCCTGTGAATAACTCTCGTCGTTTCTTCTATCGATTTCTTGATCAGCCGAATAATCACAATTAACCCTAAAAGCACTGAATCGATTTTTCACGGTGACATTTGGTACATATGACGGAGATTCAATAAGGTGGGGATTGGAGGGTGTTTTACACAGTTGCGATGATGTTTTTGAGGGAGTGTTATCAACAGAATCAACTGTTACACCTGAGTTAGTTTCTGGCTCTGCGTGCCTGTTTGATTTGAGACGATTTGTCACGTTATCGTCACTCGATCCTTGTTTTCCTTGTCGAAACGCCGTGTCTTTAACTTTCTGCTTAACTGAGGTAATTTCGCTTTTAAGTTTATTAATTTCCATCTTCAGGCGACCATTTTCCGCTCTTACGTCAAACATTTGCTGTTCCAGGTCTTTTGTAGCCAATTTCATTGTATTTTCGAATTGTGCTTTTAGATCCATGATGTCCTCGGCAAATTTAGATTCCACTTCTTTTTGGGTCAGTTTGAGCTCTTCTATAGGTTCTTGAACACCATCAAGAGAATCCTTTAGCGCCGTATAGTTCACTGCATCTCTGTGAGAGACCGGGTACAGATTTCGTGAAGAACAGACTATTGCTAAAAGAGGCGCTTTAACGAGGGTTTTGTAGTACGCCGTCCTTATCTTTTTCTTTTTAGATTTGTATCTGAAAGCATCTCGTATCTGTAGTCTATTTGGAGGAGTCGTTGTGACATTATCGTCGCTAGAATATTCTTTTTCCTGCCTTTCATTGTACATTTTGTCCACGAATTCGTCCATGTCCGCCTCATATTTCGTGTTCAAAGCAAGCTCACGAATAGAAGGAAAATCGTTGGCTATCCACCATCTTATATTCGGTTTGGACCCCTGTATCATGATGTTATTCTGAGTTCTATAGTTCTTCAGTTCTCCATAGCCTGGGGCGCTACTGTACTCACTTACATTTGATTAACCCTTTACCTAACGTGAAAAGCAGACGACACTTGCAAAAAAAATTCTTGAATAACTAATTTTTTTCATTTTTTGTCTCAAAAACATAGGTTATGACCCCTCGTTGGAACGAGCTCGACGAGCTCGTTCCAACGAGGGGTCATAACCTATGTTTTTGAGACAAAAAATGAAAAAAATAGTGAAAATTAATTGGCGATTTTTGAGAATAGCGCTGGCCGGTTTTGGCCGTTACGTTGGGTAAAGGGTTAATGATCAGTTCTCCTTAATTTGACTTATTCACACATATAAAATTACACATTTATCACAATGTAACTCAATGTAACACGAAAAAAACGTTAAAGTTCTCACTGAGAAATTGTAAACACGTCCATCTTTTACCGTGACGTTTGACGTTTTTTAATGGCGATATGCATGTTCGTTGTCACATACCAATTCAAGTTTGTTCAAATAAAGCTGCCACGCTCATGGGGGGGGGGGGGGTGATCACACGTATCATAACTCTGTTAGTATCCCCTCCCCCACCCCCATCTCCAAATCTTTTAAAAGTTCTCCCCAAAACCACAATTTAGAATCTTCTGATAGCTAATACACAGCCTTCTTAGGTTGGGGTCAGATTCAAGTTTGTTGAAATTAAGATCCTGGGTTTATATTTAGGCTCCCTTTAAACACGAAGTTTAACTTGGTGCAATTTGAAGAAAAGTCTTTAAAATCTTCTTCTTGAGGTCCGATTCAGGTTTGTCCAAATGACGTTTATGGCTATATTTTTATACTCCATATTACTTTGGTACAACATTCGGAATATTGTTTAAAAAAATTCTTTTTCAGATCCTCCTCTCAGAATCTTTTGATACATTTAATTGGTGCACAGCATCCTTGACGGTGTCAGACTCACGTTTATTTAAATCAAGATCATGCGTTTATACTTGGGCTTGTTATGGAAGATAGGATTTTATCTTAGCGCAATATGAGGAATATATTTTTAAAATCTTCTTCTTTTTCATCTCCACTACTCAGAATTTGTCCCTGGATTCAGATATGGGCTCACTATGCTATTCCGAATTTTAGCTGTACTTAGATCATTATGAGAAATAAACACCCTCTTCTTCAGATCCACCAGAATCTTTTGATATTTGGTACACAGTATTCCATGTGCGATATAATTTAAATTTGTTTAAACCAAGTCCCTAGGTTAAAATATGGGCTCCCTGTGGAAACCCGAATTTTAACTTGAGGAATATTTTATGTGTCTACTTTACTTTAGGATTTATATATTTGGGCTCTTTTTCTTCAGAACCATCAGTTATAATCCTTTAATGTTTGGTATTTAGCTTCCTTTGGGCGGGAGCGTATTCATGTTTGTTCAAATCAAGCCCTCGGTTCATTCTGGGTTTCCAATGGGAACATAAATTATAAGAGGAATAATCTTCTACGATCTTCTTTAGATCTGCTGTACAGAATCTTTTGATATTTGGTATCTATTGTTATGATTCCTGCTGTGAAGCTTGGCTGATTGAGGGGGGGGGGGGTTACCAGAATGGCATGTTCTTGGTTGTTTTATGCCTTAGTCCTCATAATCTACAGTCCAGAACAACATGCGTGGTGGTGTATTTCGTCCCTTTGGTGCAAGAGGGCTTGGCAATGCTAAAACATTGCAAAGCCTTGTTGCACTCAAGAGACAAATGTACCAATTTTATGAACTTGGGTAAAATATCAGACATAAACCATTAAATTTGTATTTTTTGAATTTTGCAATGGTTATAAAAAGAGAGCATACGGTAGTCAAAAGGACCATACGGGAGGACCTGAGGAACAGATTTTCAACTTTTTAGGCCTAATGAAAATAATATTACATGAAAATACATATGTATACCGTGGGGAATAACATAGCCAAATTGGTTGTCTCCCTGTTATCCTCAATTTAAACTATATTGCAACATTGCACAGGGCGTTATGAAATTTTAAACAAAGAGCAAGTCGTGCCTTGCCTTTCCTTCGAGTTGTCATTGTGCCTCATTAGATGCTGTCACCATAACACCCTGGAGTTAATGGTTGGGTCTGAATATTGCTTGGACCAGTTCGAAACAAACGATTAATGCTTTCGATAAAGTTACCTCCCCAGAAATTATTAGACGGGTGGGGAAGCTCCAATTAAGAAGCCTTTAATTGTTGAGAAGACACCCATGGCATAAGTAGAGAATAAAGCGAAGTTTCCATTTGTTACTTTTAATAACCGAAAACAACGGCTCCGAAAATTGACTTTTATGCCAAGCTAACTAGAAACAATTCAATAACCTCCCCTTTTGCCCCTTTGTTTTGCGAATGCATTTCACTGTAATTTGCAAGTTTTTTGTTTCTTCCCAGGAAAACAATTAGCAAACCTTACCTTCTGGACATCTATATTAATGGAAAGGGCAGTGTCTGTATTATATGTCACGATATGCGCGCGCTGTTGAAATAATGAACAGAAAAAAAATTACAGAACCTCAAAGGATGGTGAAAACACCGTTTTCTTGTTTTAAATGGTTTTAAACACAGAATAACAGTCCAACGTTAAACAAAATGGGGAACAAAGTTGTAAAACGCCATCTTCAGCATTTTTACACTACTTTACCGGAAAATGCCTGAAATTTGTGAAGTTGGGCGCACATCTCGCAGTTTCAATCTTTATATGAAATTCTACAACCTGAGTGTTAAATTTACTGACAATTTAAGAAAAGCGAGGGGAGAAGCTAACATTCCTGCAAGTCTCTTCTAATGGTGAAAAGTTTTAGCCATGATCCCAAAACTACTACATGTTTAAATGATTACCGATCCGCTCATATTATTTGGTATGCAGCCTTGAAAATAAACGGCTTATGTCGTAACCCATTGGAAGATAACACTATATAGCATGATGGTAACCCACAGGGAAAGGGGGGGGGGGTGCTTCTCTGCCTTCTCCGTTTTTACTACATCGGTCATGTTTTGACGTCGAAACCCTTTGAACTCATAAGACTGATATTTCGGTCCAAGGAATAATTTCGTCTCATGTTTGTGTTATTGTATAATGGGCCTATACATGGGACATTAATAATAAAATAATAACTTCAGTGTGCAGCCAGACGGCTGCAGACTGCAGTTATTATTTTATCATCCCTGTATATTGATATTGGACTGACCAGCCTCGTTGTAACTGTACTCAAAGGCGAGTCCATTCCAGGAAACGAGGGTTCAAAGGGTTAAGGTTCCACTCTACAGTTTGGCACTATATTGCTCAGGGGTGAAATTCTAAACAAGGGGCATATATTGGAACTGATGCCATGTAAATTGGAAAGATATAATTTAGTATCAGATATACGATTACGTTAGGCTATTTGGTGGACAAGAGAATCTGAAGTTTTGGTCCTAATGTTGGTGTCTGATGTATAGGGGTAAATTACGAGATAAATTATGGGAAACAGTGAGTTCGAAATATCGGCTATTTTTTAAAATGTCATTTTTACGCGGGTCTGTTACCAAAAAAAACAAAAAACTAAAAATGAGACGGAAACATGGAACAACCGGGTGCTTCATTAATTAAAATTTTGCTGATGGTAATTTTTATTACCTGGTAAACGCATGCGTAAACATCACTGCCCACGTGTGGATTACGACCAGTGCACGGTGACTGTACTGTATTATTAACAGATTCAATTTCCAATCTGTTATTTTAAAGTATAATACCTGTATGTCGTTTAAGTCTTACTGTGAAGCAGCAACAAGTGCTGATTATTGGATGCTTGATCTGTAGTGGAACATAAAATAATTGATTATAATTAAGACGTAATGAATGTTAATGAATAACTGTATGTTTTATCTTATCTCTGTGCACAATGATGTCGAAATATCAAACTGAAAATAGTTCCCATAAAGCAACTGGGAATTGAACCAAATATAAAAAGGATTACTAAAATCCAACGCGCTAAACAACACTCTTCACCACACGTGTGGAGCGGGTGAGGGTAGGGGTGCAGCCCCTTCCAGTTCTTGACTACCTACGTGTGAGGAGAGGGGGCGAAATTGCTCTGTTGATTATTTGTGGAGAAGAGTGTGGAGGAGCAAGGTTGTCGAGAAATTCACCTTTTCGTACGAATTACTGACCGAATCATAATTTTATAGTCCAATTCCCCACAGGCAGGGGATATGTGCTGAAAACGACATGGTTCGGTTAGATATCAGCCCAGCATGGCATGCACAATTAATAATCCAGTGGTTCCCTCCAAAAAGTTAACATCTCCTTCCTTTTTGTGCTCCGGTCGTCCAGTCTCTCCACTCACTGCAGGCTTCGGTCTGTTGACCGTATTCCACATTATTGACATGATCACCACTGAAACGCCCGCGGATTAGTATGTCTGCTTCAGCAATTATTCAATTCTTCACTTAACCCTTCACAAACAGAAAAAGACAACGTCGACACTTGAAAAATTCTTGAACAACTGAATTTCTTTTATCTTTAATCAAAATACATGGTTTATGACACCTCAGTGGAACGAGCTCAACGAGCTTGTTGATATGATGAGTCACAAGCCATGTTTTGGAAATGTTTGGAGAAAAATTGAAATTTGCATTGGGATTTTAGTGAATGGAATTGACCAGTTTCAACGGTAACGTTGGGAAAAGAATTTCCATTTCATGAACCCCGGTTTGGAATTGTACCTGAAATAAAAGGTTCTCTTGCGCTTCGTGTTGCGTGAAAGAAAACTGAGCTCTCCGATATTTCTTATGAAAATCCACTCTCCACGTTCTGTAAGTTATGTTAGTGATAATCCAGGCGCCTAACTATGGGAAGAGATGCGACGGTGCGAAGGCACCTCCCAGAACATTAGAGTTCTACTTGAGGGACTGACTCCCTTCTGTGATTTGAAAATTGTGATAAATGGGAACCTCGCTTAACCTGATACATCGCAAAGCTACAGAGGATACGATGTATCGGGGTAAGTTGTTTTAAAAATAAATGTTTTCATTTTCATATAGTTTCTGAGAAACGCCTGGACACTCCTTTGATTCACTTGTATAGTCTCGGTCTACAAAAAATATCAAAGTGGCTAGGCTTTTCACAGAAACTAGTTGCATGGTCCAGGTACTACATGCCCCAAATTTTTTAACGAGTTTTTATCGCTGTTGAATTTCTGCCAGAATCGCATATCAACAGAATTACATATATGCGTTTATTTTTGACTATGTAATTTAACCGCTAAATTTCACTACTGTTTGACGATCTTCTCCTGGTCTCTCAAAATCCACAGTCTGGAATCCGATTCCGTATCACTAGACTGTGATGGACTATTTATTGGTGCGTTCGAATTCGCATAATTAGCTGTTTCGGTCGCTGAGAGTACTTTTCTCCGAGCTGGAATGGCGGTCCGGGTTTATTATCGTATGCATGATATTTCATCGTATTCATGATATTTGTTATCATATTCATGCTCATCGGGGGATTCCCGGAGGTGCGCACCTATTACAGAAATAAGTGTAACAAAAAATAGTTCTTTTTTTACTTCAATCCAACTTACCAAGGTTGGGAAAATTGTTAATGCTATCGTTGGCATGCGATGTTGAACTATAAGTCATATAATAAACCCTTTATCGCTACAGTCAAGTGATCTCGATTGTCGTATCATGTCTCATTGAGGAGGTCAGATCGCCAGATCAAATTCGCTGCCTGTGGCTGCTCGCTTGATCCTGCGACCTGACCTCCTCATCTCGACGTTATACTGCGACCCAGATCACTTCACTGTAGCGATAATTAATATGTATGTAACATATATCTGGAAAATAAAATACGCCCACCAACTTTATCGATCTATTTTGTACCTATTTTTTCAAATGCAAAAAAGCTCATATTTTAAATCCTAAATTTCACATAATATTTTCCCAGATACTACAACAAATCTCCATTTGATACTCATTTTTCAAAATTTTCGGTGATCGGCCACTTCGCGCCCCCCCCCCCCCCCCCCCCTATAGCAAACTTCCTGGCTACGTGACTGTAATCTCATATCGTTATTTTAATGAATCAATTCTCATAATAATATCAAAACTATCTATGAGGGCCTGAATAACCGTTCGAATGAGGCGTGGCGAGGGAAGGAGACGACAGGCTGAATATCCAACTTTACTCCAAGGACATATTGTAATTCCAAATGCAATACGCCTGAATACAGAGTGATGAATTAGCTGAATCCTTTCTGTTGTAATGACAACACTTTGGGATAACTGGATATAAGCAGCTAATCAAATGAAATTGATTAATATAACGTCAACTAGGAAATACAGCGACAAAAATCGCCAGCAGAGACCCCATATTAATTCGGTACATCGGCCCTTGCGGTATTATTATTGTCACTATCCGACATTTTGTTTTATCACAAAAATCGATCATAGACTAAAATCGGTTAATGGACACTTTAGAAAGTTCGTTTTTAATTAAAAGCGTCGGGAAGCAGGCAGGATTGTAGATGTACTCAAAACACGGCGGAGATAATAAATCGAACATTTTCTTGGCGATCAGTGAGATGTTGGATTACTGCCCTTGCATTGCATCACTACTCGTCTGCTTTTGAAGACAAACGAACACCGACAGGAAGATTTAACGAACATACGAAAAACGGTTTTGCAAACACAACTGATGGTGAAATTCGAAGAGAAAAAGGCTGGCGCGTAATATGGGACTTTTAGGTGGCGCATACGGTGTCACGTGTGGCTCAGCAAAAACAATATTAGGCTCGGCTAAATCCTCGCATAATATCGTTCTCACTTCTCGTGTCACACCGTGACTGTCAACTAAACACCCCGTAACTTACAGTATGTGTATATTGGGAAATATATGGCAATGGGGAAAAGATAAATGTTCTTGTTTGTCGATACTTTTCGTACTTGAAGATATTTTGCTTTTTGTGGGTTTATAGCAGAAAGGTGGCTTATGCTTTCAACTGAGGATGATGTCAAAGTTAGAATCCTGGATTCATAGAATGTGGCAAGGGCGAGCTTTGCCATTCGTTGATAATAATAATGGTTTATCCTATTGGCTGATTTGATGCAGTTCTTTATTGGGCAGGCCTACAGTAACTCCCCCACCCCCACCCCACAATCAGGGCATTCCTAATTATACTTCTTCCTACTAATGTTCCAATATTCGGAAACAACTTTTTTTTCTTTTTGTATAACTGGCGCTTTTTCAAACTGTTTCTATACAACAATAAGTTATTTAAGCACCCCCCCCCCCCTAAAATGTTTCGTGACGTTTCTGTTACTGGTTATTATGTTCATTTTATGATTGCTATGCCTTGCAGAGCATTTCAACTCCTGAAACGTGATGTTTCGGGTTGATAGCGTACACCAAATACATCCCCTCGTCCACGTGAAGCATGCTTCGCACGAACGTCACAAAAAACACTATTATCCTCATGAAAAATCTGGGTATAAAACACTTTTTTATCAATAAATGTTGACATGGTAAGGTGGAGACTGTCAGAGGCACTAAGATGGAAAATTATTGGCATGGGTGCA
Source organism: Pictodentalium vernedei (assembly GCA_031216915.1). Taxonomy (NCBI): domain Eukaryota; kingdom Metazoa; phylum Mollusca; class Scaphopoda; order Dentaliida; family Dentaliidae; genus Pictodentalium; species Pictodentalium vernedei. The sequence continues at coordinate 733,949,847 of CM062296.1, read as the reverse complement.
GCAGGCATGTTATTCAAAGCTGTTGTAAGGCAGCTTGGCTATATTCATTCTGCCATCAGAAGACTTGTCCGAAAACATCAACAAACCTACTACGTTAAGGACCGACTAGGGTCTGGACAACCACAAAATACCTCTCCTCAGAATGTTCGGAGTCAGACACGCCTCCTTAGGAGTGAACCCTTTGCTTCTAGTGGGATTTTGAAACGCCGTTGGCTCCCAAACAAGCGTTTTTTGCAATCTGACTGTCCGAAATCGTCTCCAAAGGACTGGATATGAGGTCCAGAAGGGTAATCAAGCGCCCAGCTCTGTCCGATCAGCATCGAAGACGATGTTTGGAGTGGTGTATGACGCGACAACATTGGAATCTCAGAACGTGGAGGAGAGTCCATTGGACAGACGAGAGTAGGTTCCTGCCTCACATAACAGATGGTCGCATAAGAGTGTGAAGGCATAGAAATACTGTTTGCGTGCCTAGGAACATCAGACCTACTGTTCCTTATGGCGAAGAATCAGTAATTATCTGTCGATGTCTCTCTCATGATGGTACGTTTGATATGGTGACTGCACGTGGATGTCTCAGTGGTCCTCAGTACACCCGGGACATTTTCAATCCAGTTGTCGTGCCTCAGTTTGACAACCACCCGCTGGCTCCTCGCCCTATATTCATGGACGACAATACAAGGCCACATCTTCCCCATGCTGTGAGATCATTCCTTAATTCCAACTCCTTTTTTCGAATTTCACCATCAGTTGTGTTTGCAAACCGTTTTTCGAACGTTGTTTAAATTTTCCTATTGGTGTTCGTTTGTCTTCAAACGTAGACGAGTAGTGATGCAATGCAAGGGCAGTAATCCAACATCTCACTGATTGCCAAGAAAATTTTTATTCATTATGTCCGACGTTTTTGAGTATATCTACAATCCTGCCTGCTTCCCGACGCTTTTAATTAAAAACAAACTTTCTGAAATGTTCATTAGCCGATTTCAGCCTGCGATCGATTTTTGTGATGAAACAAAATGTCGGACAGTGACAATAATAATACTCCAGGGTCGATGTACTGAATTAATATCGGATCACTGTTGGCGATTTTTGAGGCTGTATTTCGCAGCTGACGTTATATTAATCAATTCCATTTGATTAACTGCTTATACAAAAGTGGTGCCATTACAACAGAAAGGATTCAGCTAATTCATCACTCTGTATTTAGGCGTATTGCATTTAGAGTTGCAATATGTCCTTGGAGTAAAGTTGGATATTCAGCCTGTCGTCTCCTTTCCTCGCCTCTTCATTCGAACGAGTATTCTGGCCCTCATCGATAGTTTTGTTATTATTATGAGAACTTATTCAATATAAAATAACGATATGAGATTACAGTCACGTAGCCAGGAATTTTGCTATGGAGTGTGCACGAAATGGTGATAAACGATCATCGAAAATTTTGAAAAATGAGTATCAAATGGACATTTCTTGTAGTATCCGGAAAAATATTATATGAGATTTAGGATCTAAAATATAAGCATTTTTGTATTTGAAAACATACGTACAAAATACATCGATAAAGTTGGTAGACGTATTTTATTTTCCAGATATATGTTACATGCATATTATCGCTACAGGGAAGTGATCTGGGTCTCAGTATCACGTCGAGTTGATCTGACCTCCTCAACGAGACATGATGCGACGATCGAGATCGCTTCACTGTAGAGATAAAAGGTGCATTATATGACTTAACGTTCAACATCGCATGCCAACGATAGCATTAACAATTTTCCCAATCCTTTTTTGGTAAATTGGATTGAAGTAAAAAAGAACTATTTTTTGTTACATTTATTTCTGTATTAGGTGCATACTTCCGGGAATCTCCCGATGAGCATGAATATGATAACAAATATCATGAATACGATAATAAACCCGGACCGCCACTCAAGCTCGGAGAAAAATACTCTCAGCAACCGAAACAGCTTATTATGCGAATTCGAACGCACCCGTAAAGAGACCGTCATAATGTAGTGATACGAAATCGGATTCCACACTGTGGATTTTCCGTGGACAAGGAGAAGATCGCTAAACAGTAGTGACATTTAGCGGTTAAATTACAAAGTCAAAAATAAACTTATATATATACCATTCAACGTTTGCTAAGCACCACGTACATTCACCTACCTGTTATACGTTTTAGTTGAAATATTGAAATGAAAAGTGTATATATTTTTATTTAATTATATTTTTAATGATTTAAGTACAGAAATTAAGATTTTATTTGTGTTTGACATTATTTTTTAGCTTTTGAATACGATAACCATGGAAAATGGATATTTTTGGTAAAAGAGGAAATTTTTCAATATGCCAAAAAGTTGATGGAGCGAACTGGTATGGCTTCACTATCGTGTATGAGACCCATTACTGTTAATTGCAGCTTGACAACGCCTTCCCATCCCACGCTCCTCCCAATCGGGTTCCTTGTGGTCCTTTGTGGGATGTTGTTCCATTCTTGGACCAGGATGTCACCAAATTCCTGGACACTTCTTGGTTGGACTGGACGGGCTGAAATTGCAAGCTGCAACTCATTCCAGACATGTTCGATTAGATTGAGATCAGGGGATCTCGCTGGCCAGTCCATACGCTCAATCCCCTCCCTCTGTCGCTACTCCCCGACAGCATGGGCAACATGAGGATGGCATTATCGTCCATCAGAATGAATCTATCCGCACCTGCATACAATCTGACGTGGACATCCAGGATCTCATCAAAATACTGTTGTGCAGTCGATGTACCACGTTCAAGGACACAGATCTGTGTACGTCCATCCCAGCTGATGCCGCCCAGACCTTGATTGATCCTCCACCATAGCGGTCATGCTCAGCAATGTTGGCTGCATGGAATCGCTCTCCTGGTCTTCGCCATACCATAGAACGCCTATCTGTGTGGTTTAGGCATTACCTTGACTCATCTGTAAAAAGGACAGGTTGCCAATCTTCTCTGGTCCATCAAACGTGGCCCATGGCCTATTCATATCGTGCCTGGCGGTGGTTCTGGGACAGCGGAATGTGAATACATGGTCTGCTCGATCGGAAACCGCCTCGTGCAACCTTGCCCGGACAGTCTGGGTCGAAATATTTACCACGGATGCATTCTGAAGGTCACTGCGCAGCTGGGTTGCTGTGGCAAAGCGGTTCCTACGGGCCTGAATGAACAAAAACCGGTCTTCAGCTGCAGATGCTGCCCTGTCTCTGCCACTACCATGCCGTCTTACAGGTGTGCCATACTGCGGAAATCTTGCCCAGGTTCTTGTGATCACCGTATGGTGCACACCAAGGGTTTCATCAACCTGACGATGGTTAGCCCCTTGCTCCATCATCCCTACACATTTCTGCTTCAGACAAATGTCTTCTTACATTTGCCATATTCAACCATTAAATCACAAGGGTTTGTGTTGAAATGAAGATTGAATACCCCACACATGTCATGTACATGTAGACAGTACACGAAAACATCACGAAAATCAAAGGGTACATGCTTTCTATGACTGTCACGAAACGTCTGCCTGTCAAGAGAGCTAATGTAAACACTGAGGACCATCTCAATACATTCCTTAATCATATCCACCAAACATATTGCAAATATGTCATAAGGAAATTTCACAATGATGTGTCAAATATTTAGCAAACTTCGAGTAGTATATAATTCTGTTGATATGCGATTCTGGCAGAAATTAAACAGCGATAAAAACTTGCTAAAACATCTGGGGCATGTAATACCTGGAACATGCAACTAGTTTCTGTGAAACGCCTAGCCACTCTGATATTTTTTGTAGACCGAGGCGGTAAAAGTGAATCAAGCAGTGTCCAGGCGTTTCGCAGAAACTACATGAAAATGAAACACAACAATGATGAACGGCAAAATCAGAAGTGTGTGTGTGTCACATATATGTGCGAAATAGATAGTCAGTCTTGCATCATAGGTGCGTGAAATATAGAAGTGTGAAATTCCCAATTTGAGCCCTCATAATGCGGATTTTCTCAATTGCATGGGCCCCCGGACCCTTTCCCAAAGAGGGAAGAAAAATCGGGTTGTAAGGTGACCAATTTGAAGTCCTCCTACGATAATCATTAATTAAATAAGATGTTGCGTCACTCCCTTCCACATGTATCTTTTATTTAATCTTTATTGTCCCTATATCCCGATAAATTCTGTCTTCTGATTGGTAAGAACGCATGGGACAAATAGCCATGGCAAACAGCGCACCAAATATCCAAGGTTTATGATAGTGTGCAACATGCAGGGTATAAGTGCACACGAAACATCGGGGGTATATGGTTTGAATACAAGCTGTTCGCTTTCGCGCGCTTCGAAATAAAAATCGAACCAAAAAACCTGAAAATAGCCATAAAAATCACCAGATTTCTGACAATTTGATCAAATTTTACTGTTATAAATTAAATAGTAGAATAATTAAATCAAACAACTTGAGATAAATAAAAAAGAGCAAATCTGTCAACAAATATTTAGCTTCCGATCTGTTTATGAGTTTCCAATAACAACCCAAGGGATGTAACTCTATCTGTTGTCTTTTGCGTTTGAAAAAACAAAACAAATTAATCACGAATTTCGTCCAACTGATAGCGGAGCTTGAGAAACGCGTCCACAGTTTTGTTTCACTCTCTCGCTGTTGTATTTCAAACGGGCCAAAAACGTTATCTCTGCCAACATGTATGGTATATGAAGATTTAATCACAGTACAAACAATAATTGTTTTTTGTTGGGAATTAATGGTGCAGACATTCGACTTTTGTAGAGGAACGGATAATAATCACATCCATGTATCCAAAGAAATCTTTGTCATTTGTTTATAGAAAAAACTTTTTTCAGAAATATTTGCAGAATAAACCCAAAGCATCCTGTCTCAGCATAAAAAGTTCGTCAACAAAATCATATTTAAGATCGAAGGTGTTGGTCAAGCAGGAATTTACATTTCAACTATATTTCCATTATGGCTCCAATTAATATAGGAAGTTTAAACTACTGTGGTCTGTCATCGGACAAAACAAAAAGACGGGACACTTTCTCACGTTGCAGAGATAAGTTCGATATCACTCTGAATGGTAGGCGCGCCGCACTCATATAGAGAGGTTGAAGAGGCTTGGAAAAACGAGTGGGGTTTTGACGCAATCTCTGTTCTTATTCTTCTCACTTAAAGCGAAAAACTAACAAAAGGCAACAAGGGATCGAAGAAAAATTAATTTGAATCAAATTTTAGATGGTGGGGATATGTCAGTAGTTCAAAGAAATTGAATCTCTAGAAACAGATTTCCAGTCGCTGAGTGATCAGAAAATTAATGGCATAATTTTGAGAGCAAAGGCTAAATGGAAAGTCGACTGTGAAAATCCAACTAAATACTTTTGCAACCTAGAAAAAAGACACTTCACTGAAAAATAATTTCAAAACTAGTTAAGTCAGACAGATATGAGACAAAAAACTTGAATGAAATAATATTAGGCCAAAAGACATTCTACCCGCAACTCTTTACGCCGAGAATATCGCCCGCCGACTATAACGTCCAAACTACACATAATACATTCTTCGTTGCGGTAACCAGTTTTCGTCAGATCACTGAAGTTAAGCAACGGATGGGTGACCGTCTGAGCGATCGATTCGGACTCCCGCGTTGTGTGCTTGGGCAAGGCACTTAACCCCGATTGTCCACATTGGGGCACGATGACTCCGTGTACTAAAGCGTTCTGCACGTCGATGGTACGCATGTCTTCAACCAATCTAACCCTGCTGTGCTGCAGTGCGAAGTTACGATGTTGGGTAGCTGGCAGCTGCTCGTCGTTGCTCGGTGGTTCTCTCCGGGTACTCCGGCTTCCTCCACCCGTAAAACTGTCACGGTCATGATTAGCCATTGCGCATAAGTATGTGACCTTAAACACCATTAAATAAATAAATAATACATTTTTCGGCGAAAACAATCCATTTCTCAACTTTCTGGAGGAAGAAGAGCAAAACTCATTGGAAGGTTTAATCACCGAGTCTGAATGCTCTGTTGTCCTAAAAAAACAATAAAACCCCGAGTATAATTTGTTCAACGAAAACTACATTCTAAATAATTATCTGAACAAAATGTCAAAAAAATTTAAAAACTTTCTATGTGACTGGTCTTTACGGATTTTAACTCTAATTGGAAAAACTGTTGAAGTGAAAACGCTCGCTTTGCCAATAACACTCTGTCTGTGGGTTTTGCCCGACCCACCAATCTTAAAGTTGCTCGGATTACTAAACTATTAGACCCCAATACATTTGCCCCCTGGAAAACGCTTATTTTAAATGACTTTGAAAGTTTTGGCAGTTACATGGTATGGAACCTACAGAAGGAAGGTTTCAGGACAGTGGGAGAGCACATAAATGCTTTATGGAAAAATGTTTTGAATGCATGGTCTCTTTTTGATTTTAAATGCATGTTCTCTTTTTAATGGCGAGAATGCCACAGCTCCGGAAGACATACTTTCCGAACCCCTCTTCTATAACAGCCATGTTAAAATTAACAACAAATTACTTTTTGATAAACGCTGGTGTGAGAGTGGTATCTATTTTATAAACGGTCTCCTAACAGAGTGGAAACAGCTCTTAACTTCCACAGATTTCTCCGCGCAATATCACCTCAAAACACCATTTAGGGTCTTATCAAGGAGTGATACATGCAACTCCCAAATAATGGAGTATAATTCTCTAGCAGCACAAAAAAATCCCAAGGATAAGAAACAATAATTTCAAAAAATTGAAACAGTCCAAGAAAGTTTGCCAAAGCTTCAATCCCATATTCCTGAAACTTTCGGCCGTTTGCCCATTAGAAACGTGGAGAAAATGGAGTGAAACTTTAAAAACTTACTCTAGCAGTCCAGCAACTGGCATGAAATGTATAAACGTTCAACCATAATCACCAACGATGCAATTTGCAAAGTCTACAACTGAGAATCAATAAAAGTCGGGCGGAATAAAAAAGTTTTAATCTTCCATTTGAAAATGGAAACTGAATTTGCCTGCTATATATGATGAGGAAGTTGATTCCCCAGGTTTCCCACAAGAATCCAAGTTTCCTTTAGTAACAATGCTAGATACAATAATACGAAAATGACACAATGTTTGAGTACGTAATCTTCATAATCAAAGTGACATCGGTAATTTAGCAATAGGGCGCGATCATGAAGAGTTGTGCTCGTTAAAATCGTATTATCATCACTATTACTTTAACCCTTTCAACACTGGTCGAAATCATCCTGGTTTGTTGGGAGGTTCAGTAATAATTTATTATTATTTAATCTATCGAGCTGTTGAATTAAATTATTACCGAGCTTCGCTTCAGATGTTTTGCTCTTTTTATCGTCTGCTCGTCCACTACCAATTTTTATTCACGCACAAAATTATGCTCACCAGGTTGAAAGGGTTAAGACTGAGAGAAAAAGGTAGTTTCGTTCGCGCAAGCGCTCGCGAAAAATAAATACTTTTGTCGGTCACGCATGAGATAATTTTCGGTACCCACCCAAAAACACCAGATATCCTCTATATACTACATTAAAACAATAATAAACGAAATAGGTGGAAAAGTTTACTTATTATTATTATCGTGAAAGATTACTTTCATTTAACGAAGCAATTATTAAAAACAATAAAAATACAGGAAATTATTTGGTGTTCATGAATACTCGATTGTCATATACTCATGACGAGTGCTTCCATAGAGAGGATATTTGGAACTTAACCCTTTGCCTAATATGAAAGGCAGACGATACTTGCTAATAAAATTCTTGAATAACATTTTTTTCATTTTTAGCGTCACAAACATAGACTATGACCCCTCATTGGAACGAGCTCAACGAGCTCGTTCCAATGAGGGGTCATAAGATATGCCTTTGAGACAAAAATGAAAAAAATAATGAAAATAGAAAGGTGATTTTTATGAATAGCGCTTTCCGGTTTTCGCCGTTACTTTGGGTAAAGGGTTAAGGGTAACTTTGCGTAATGGAAATTGTAGTTTCGCTAAATGGGTCAGGGTTTTTTTGTCAAATTAGCGTCTTCCTGAAAAAATGCCTGGGTTCAAACGACTAATATTTTTCCCGATGGACAACAAACACTTCTGACAGACAATGTCATTGAGAGTGGGTGGCGACCCCCTAACTTCCGGTCTGATTGTTACCGACTGTAAGTTAAAAGTAATTGCTTGTCTGGTGAACTTATGTCGCTTCGCGGAATAAAATAATTAAATACAGGATGCATATATAATAATATATATAATATATTTTTCCGTGAGTGATTACATGTGCGTAATTTGGAAATATTTCATGCTCAGTGAGAATATCAAAGTATTATTTCACACTCAGAAAATTTTGAAAATTGAAATTTTACTGACGATAATTGAAATATTACTGAAAACACAGTTTGAACAAAACTATATGAGCCGTTGAAGTAGTATGTATCCTTGTCCATGTGGACCTTTGGTATCCCATTGGCTCCCTCTTAATAATGATTTGTGATGGGAGTGAAATTCAACATTTCTTCAATTATTATTAATATATCGATTTCGACATCGATAATTTGATAAGATTCCATATCGCGTATACCGGTACTTTCAAAATCATACTAAATATCGAATTACTGGTATACCATGCAGCCCTAGTACAGCCTGAACCCACCTCCTAATGCTACAAGTGAGCCTTCTGATATGGTCCAGAGGCAACTGTCATATAATGCAGCTTCCAAACCTGCCAAGTTCTGTACAGACGAATCCCTTGCATGCACATCACGTTCAAGAGAGTCCCAGATGTGTTCTAAGGTATTCAAAGCGGGGCTCAATGCAGGCCAAGGCAGTGTGGTAATAGCGTTGTTAGGAAGGAATGCTCCCACAGCATGGAAACGATGTGGTCTTACATTGTTGTCCATGAATACAGGATGCGTAGCCAAAGGGTGGTTGTCAAAATGAGGTCCGACCTCCGGATTGGGAATGTCCCAGATGTACTGATGACCATTGAGATTCCCACGTACAGTCACCATATCAAATTTACAATGTCGAGAGAGGCATCCTCAGATCATTACCGATCCTCTACTATACGGAATGATAGGTCTGATGTTCCTGGACACGTAAGTTTTATTTTGGCTTTTTTGGGGTCGTCCAGGCCTTGGTCAGGCCTTAACATCGTTGGTTTCTTGGTGTTTTTGGACAAGTCTGCAGACGACAGAATGACTGTAGCCTGGTTGACTCCCAAACGCTTTGAATGACATCCCTGTTGCATGCATGCCAGCGATTTGCCACCTTAGTGCTTCTGACAGTCTCCTCCTCACCATGATTTTTATTGATAAAAAAGTGACAAATTGTCTTGTTTTATATCCAGATATTGCATGTGGATGGTAGTGTTTTTTGTGCGATTCGAGGGAAGCATGTTTGACGTGGACGAGGGGGTGTGTTTGATGTGCGCTATCAACCAGAATCATCATGTTTCACCAGATGAAATGTACTGCAAGACATAGCAATAATTAAAACATAATAAATAAGAACAGCAACTTCACTGTCACGAAACATTTCAGGGGTGCTTATTAAGTTCTAAGTGTATATTATTCTCTGTTTAACCCTTTACCCAACGTACCGTAAAAACCGACCAGCGCGATTCTCAAAAATCGCCAATTAATTTGCATTATGCTTTCATTTTTTGTCTCAAAAACATAGGTTATGACCCCTCGTTGGAACGAGCTCGTCGAGCTCGTTCCAATGAGGGGTCATCACCTATGTTTTTGAGACAAAAAATGAAAAAAAATAGTTATTCAAGAATTAGTTTGCAAGTGTCGTCTGTTTCTCATGTTAGGTAAAGGGTTAAACTCATTTATGAATAAGTAAATGGCGATTTTGATGTTCAGTAACGTTTGTTTTATTGTTCAATAATTAATTTTTTTTTCGGTTCATGCGTTTTCAGATAAAACGATTGGCTCACACGATTCTGTTTTTCTTTTCATAACTCAATGAACCGAAAAAAAACACAATTAGGTCCGCCCCCAGCCACGCCCCTAAAATACCAGTCTTCGGAGTTGCAACATGGTGTCAAATCAATAGAAGTTAGAACACTGGCACGTTCTAAATCTGAAAAAGAAAAATAAATTTATATTACTAATTTATCACCATGAAATTATTTATAAAATATTTAAAAAACCGTGGTGGGTCAATTTTTCTTTTTCTTCACAACTCTATTTATTTGACATTTCAATTTTTACGCATGCTGGGTGATCGTCTGCGTTCATCGTTTTACCCAAATCGATTGTAAACAATGGCTGGTCACGACGAATACGGCAATTTTGTTTCCATTGCATAATCCCATTAATAATCCCTGAATTCAACTAATTTCATGTCATCTGGCTTTATATCTAACTCAACTTTTACAAACTGTGTTTTTCAGTTCTCGGGAAACCGTCAAAACCAAAATACAATGTAATACTGATGGCCTACTTCCACCTACCACGGAACGTAACTTTTACGTGAAGTGAACAATTGAATGAAATTTGAGGGAGGCGTGGCTCATGACATTTTCTTTGCATTACGTAATTCATTGGTCAATAAAAAATTTAATTACATAAGTGCATTTGACTTGGAAAGTGTGTCAATTGCTACCTGCATTTCAATAATATGCGCCCTCTTTTATGCCAGAAAAATAATATGTCTACCAGTTTTGGTTTTTAAGTCTTTGTTCGCTGAAGTAGAGGACGACTAACACTATTTATTTATTTGGGTCGCGAACGTTTAATTATAAGGAATGATCGTTTCTTTTTGTCTATTTCTTGAGTTATGAACCCCCAAAAACAAAGTCCAAACATCGCGTAAATACGCCCATTTACACAGTTTGGACTTTGTTTTTGGGGTTCATAACTCAAGAAATAGACAAAAAGAAACGATCATTCCTTAATTATATAAACAAATTTGTTGCAAAGCATAACCAACACAAGCAAAGTTTCAGCCAATGGACCTCCGGGTTAAACCCGGAGGTCCATTGGCTGAAACATTGCTTGTGTTTTTTGTCGATATGTACAAAATTTGAAAGTTATAGCATGGGTGATAACTCCACTCCGCGGGTGATTTATTTACAATCCACTCTCCACGTACTGTAGATCGAAAACAATCCCCATAAAAACAAATTTGACTATCATTAGACACAAAAGTGTTTTGTAAAACTGTGCATTCTTGACTATCTGATAAACCTCCTATGAATCCGGTGGTAGAAATTTATACTCACAATATTTTGAAGGTTAGTATTCATACAAGATGGGCGCAATAAGTAAGGGACCTAAAGGGCAACTCGGGAAAGTTAGCCTCCCTTAATTTTCTAAAGTTATCAGTAAAGTTAACACTATGGGCGTGGGCATTACATATAGAAATTGAAATTTCCAAATATTATCCAAGTCGTATCATCGATAAGCGCATCATTTTACAAACTTCAGGCATTTTCCTATAGAGTAGTATAAAAATACAGAAGCTGACTTTTTTACAATTTTCTTCCCCTGTCATTTTGTACTTTTGACCATTATTCTCTGTTTAAACCCATTTAAGAAAACGGCGCTTTCACCATCTTTTGATGCTCTGTAACTTTTTTTTCTGTTCATAAAATCAGCAGTTTGTATCGTGGCATATAGTACCGACATTATCCTTTCCATTAATATAAATGTCTAGCGGGTAAGATTTGGTAATTTCTTTTCCCAGGGAAGTATAAAAACCTGAAAATTACTGTAAAAACAAATCCGCTAAGGAGCCAAATCGGACAGTTAGTTAGTTGCTTCTAATTAGCTTGCCATAAAAAAACGAAACAAAAAGTAACCAAAGGAAACGTGACTATTTTCTACTGATGTCACATGGATTTTCAACAATTACATGCGTCCTAATACCACCTTCGCCGTGCATCTAATAATTTAAGAGGAGATGCCTTTATCGAAAGTCAATTTTCATCGCGAAATTAGTCAGGATTGTTTTTCATCCATTAATATTCAAAACTTATTGCATCTGTTTATTGGAATGATTGTCTTCAAAATTTCATACCTTGGTCGTTCACTGTGACTGACATCTCGATTACACCGAGTTTGGGGTACTCCTCTCACGGTGTTATCTCATAGCTTCGGTAACTTACTTTGAATTTTCAGTTTTATTTGGGCGCCTCATTTATCACCGTGAATGGGACAAACTATCGTGATTTTCTCAGTCGTTCCCTTTTTTGGGCAGTGATGTCCACGCATGCCTTTACCAGGTAATAAACATCATCAGCAGAAAAAAATGTAATTAATGATGCAGCGAGTTGTGCCCGGTGCTTCATTAATTAAAGTTTTTATGATTATTCCTATAATTACTATAAAAATAATATTATTGCGTCTGTGGAAATATTACCCAACCGTAGAAAATGACCAGTCCACGGCGGCCGCACTGTAGCATAAGCACTAACCCGCAATCTCTGTTGAAAACGCAATGTCCGTGAGCATCAGCGCATTTTCGTAGACTTTGAAGCCTTTACTGTACAGTACAGAAAGAGGAAGATCGAAATGTTGATCTCTCTATGATAGTGATGTTGTTGATACAATAACTGTCTTGGTGTTCAGGCAATCCCAACCAGACACATTTTCAAACACTTGTGTCGCTGCCTGTAATATTTCGTAGCGACATCTCCGAAAATTACGCAGTTCTAGGTGACTCAAGATCAACGCACGCATTCTGACTTTTTTTTAAACCTTTGAACACCGGTGGTATCTTCCATGTCAGCTCAATGGCAGCAAGTGGAAGAGACCATATTCATTATTTGGGGTACACCAACTAATATTTTCAACGTTTAGCCTAAGGTTGCACGTTGAAAATATTAAGTGGTCTATCACATACATCCAAGTAACAGTCATCCTGGTTAATGAAATTATGAAGTACTGGCCAGAAACGCGGCCCCTCGGGTCCAAAGGGTCGAATCATATCACCATTCTGACGCCGTATCACTGATCACAAAATAAGTGATTTGCTGGGACGCCAGCGCAAAATGTCGCAGCTCCCTTTGTCCACCCAATATGGCTTAATGTCATCCAATCCATATAACTCCTCCAAGGATGATTTTTTTTCTTTTCTTTATGTCAATTTAAGGGCATTATATCTAGAGTTTTCAAATCTAAATTTATTTGGAGAAGGAAGATGGACGTACTGCTGGAAACGCCGTCAAGCCAAGGGGGCAAAACAGTCGAAGTCCAATAAAATTGTCATCAAACAAAAAAGACAAATCGCGAGAAGAAAAAAAGAAGACATTTGCGTGCAGTCCTAGTTTAACTGATTGATATTATCTGCTTTCTATATTCCTGCTAGATCTGGCACGAATAAGAGGCATGAATGACAATTTTCGCTGTTGGAAGAGATTCACAAGGAAGTTAGCTAAAGCTGTCAGAAAACCTCATACTGAGGGTTTGGGAATTTCATATAAAAATTTAAATTTCAAAATGTTAGCTAACCTGTATCATCCATGTGCCCATCATTTCAGAAACTTAATGCATTTTCCTGTAGACCGTTACTTTGTGTTGGTAGGTGTGATACTGGTAGCTATTCTTAGTGACGGATTTTATGCGAAGTCGTAGCTTCTAATTAGCTTGCCATAAAAACTCTTTTCGTTTTGTAGCCTTTAATAAACAAAAACCACAGACAGCTCATAGAGCTATTTATTTATTGGGATTTAAGGTCACATACTTATGCTCGCTCATAGAGCTATCTGTTGTTTTCGTTTATTAAAAGTAACAATGTGATACTTCCAAAACAATGGTTGCTCATGTTTTACAAAGTAACACACTCGAACAAAGTTTGGTAAGGAAAGACGCCGCCGTTATATTTGTCTACAACAGAAACTGTACCCCCCCCCCCCCCCCGCACACACACACACCCTACACACACATAGACAGCAATAGAAGCCATAACCACATTTTACTATCGTTGTTGTGGATTAAGACTATTAACCCTTGGCACAGGGGGTCAATATATCAAAATTTCAAGTAAAAGTATTGTTCCACAATGCAACTTGGAATTTAACCAATTCATTCTTGTTTGGCGGAACTCAGTGAGTTCTGTCAAACAAGATTAAATTGGTTGAATTCCTCTTTGCATTATGGGATAAATTTGCAAAGTAAAATTTTGATATTGAAAGGAATGCCAAATAGGGTGGGGTTTGGTATAACTTTGGTATTAGTTTGGATAAAGATCGAAATTCAAAAAAGTAAGAGTTACAAATTTGAGACTAAAAATAAAAATAATTGAGCCCAAAATATTTCTGGTGAACTTTGGCATTACATTACACTGTTCATTTCAATGCGCTATTTGAATCACATCTACATCATAAATAGCGTCACTGGTCATGTGACTCATGTCGTCGCTCATAAATCCATAGCAAGAACGCCGTGTACGAGCGTATCTGATTGATGGGTACGCATCTGAGTGACGTTATGACGTAAATGAAATGCTTCGACGCAGAACGGTGTCAAGCAAGAATATATGCAAACCGCCGAAGGTAATATTTTTCTTAAACATACCGTCAACCCCACTCACTTAAATCAAGTTGAATCGTGGTATAAATACAGACCGCAACTCCTGCAGAATGCGTTTGAAGGAATAAAAGACCCTTGTTGGAGTTTTCCTTGTATTTCACGCAGGCCTTCGGCGCACATGAAATACAGGGAAAATTTGAACTCAGATTATTGGTTCCAGTCCCCATATTCCAAAGTTTTATTCTGTGAGAAAAAAAATCAAAATCACATCTTCAAGTTTATGTCTTTGGCGATTTAATAAAAGCCTAGTAACAAATGAAAGGTGCTCAGACAAGATGTCACATGAAATTATGTCACCAGACATGTTGCAACAAGACAAAATGTCACTGGACATATTGTCACAGGGTCATAAGTCGCATGACAAAACAGGAATAAAAAATGGTTGTTTTGAAAAAAATAATTGTCCTCATAATTTAATTCGTATTTTTTCTGTACAATTATTCTATTAATTCTATTATTTATTTCAATCCGTTTTGGATGTTGAAATTTTGATATTGTGTCATGTGGCTATATTGTCAGTGAAGCAAAATGAGTAGATGAAACTAAATTATGTTGTGCGGCATATGCAAATATATCTTACCTCCTACAAGTATCTGGGAATTTCATTGGTTCAAAGACGCCACATGCAGACTGCATATAAAACCATATACTGCATGTCAACATCAATATACGCTGACAGCTATGGGTAATCTCCCCTTTATTCATTGATTATTCAAAATGGCGGCAGCCGATAAACGCTTCAAGTTGAAAGATTGAGTGTTGGAAGCCCATATTTGGTCTGAAGTGGAGGTTAGGCAACTTAAGAGGCTTCATATTCTGTGGATCTGTGTCATGTCACCTTAGAAATTAAACTGTTTGGTATGTATGCATTTGCCTTGTTACAATTTATGGGAGAGTGCCTGTAGGCACTCTCCCATAAATTGTAACAAGGCAAAGACACGTGAACACATTGTTTATCACTGTTGTTATTAGTTCTGTGCACCAATGCAGCAGTCGGTAAGATATATTCGTTACACAGTTTGTTGGTGGCCTAATATGGTATTTTTGGTATCAGTTAATTTCATATTGGACGAGATCGAAGCTCTCGTCCAATATGAAATTAACTTCCACCATATATACCCTGTTAGGACGCCAACAAACTGTGTACCTAATAATATAAATAGCAAAGTTTAAAGTACAGTACGACCGCTTGCACTGGTCACTTTCCACGGATGGGCAATATTTCCACGTATTAGGTTCCAAATACTAATTACAGGAAAAATCATCAAACATTTAATTAATGAAGCACTGGGGTGATTCATTAATTAATTTTTTTCTGCTGACGATTTTTATTACCTGGTAAACGTAGGCGTGGACATCGCTGCCCACGCATGGATTACGACCAGTCCGTGGCGGCTGTACTGTAGGAACATTTTTTTTCCACAATACAACCGGAAAATTCGTTTCTGTTTGACAGAGCTCTTTGACCTCTATCAACCAAGATTGAACTTGTTAAATTCCTAGCTGCATTATGATAAAAGTTTGGAATTTTCCAAAATGCAACCAGGAAATTAACCAACTCATTTGTTTTATCTTGACATGGTTTTCAATGGTAAATGATGGTATAATCTATGGGTTACCCTTTTGTTTATGTACATAGAACGTGAAAGTTTGAACTTCGGGGTTGAAATAAACAACAGGGGTTTGCACATAAACTGCAATCAAAGCAAAGAAACATTTTTATCTGATAACCAGAGTATAACAACCGTTGTATATACTTGAAGTATATACAACGGGTGTTGTATATAATTATAATTTATGCGAACGACCTCTGACCTCTTTCAATTCCATTTTCATTCATTCATTCATGAAACATCGTTATATCACAGGGCAGGTTTTAATTGTACGCTTATTGCACTTTGTCAAAATCCTCTGATGGTGTCATTTCTTATTTATTTTGCTTCAATAAAGGCAACCTAAAATTTTGCTTCAAAACATTGTAGAAATTACTTGAATGTTAATAGTAATTAGTATGCGGCGACTGCGAACTATTTATAGTCACGGCCTCGATCAAAAGTACTCGCGGAACTGCGCTAATTAAAAATTCGTCTGCTCTACCTGAAAAAAAAACACTTCGTAAAAATTGTAAACAAACGCAAAATTATTTGTTATATTGGGACTACAGCATAAAACACGGAAGAAAACTGGAACTATGTCAAAAAAAGAATAACTCTACTGAAACACCGTTTTGTTACTGTTAATAAAATAGTTGAAATTTATTTTGTTCCAGCGCAGTTACATGATGCAAGAAGTGCAATCGCACTTTACAATCGCCGTCATCGATTTTGTAATGTAAGGGACACAACTCTATGCGTCTTGTCCTATTTCTTTTGTCTCGTAGACTAGTTTTCTTTGGAGGCCCGTGGGAAGCATATATAAGTCGGGTAGACGCATGAGACGGGTGTCTGTTTGTTATCAGATAAAAACAATAAACATATAGTGTGTTTTTATATCTGTGTTATACAACTCGTTGAAATATGGTTTATTTTTTCTCGGCGAAGCCTCGAAAAAATAAACCATATTTCAACTCGTTGTATAACACAGATATAAAAACACACTATATGTTTATTGTCTATATATACCTCAAGAGATATTACAAAGAAAACAATCATCATACAAGCTACTGATATTATAGTCTCAACCGCAAAACGCCTATAACTACAGACGGGACAACTGTTACTTATTCCTAGTTCCCTATTCGACATTCGTTATCAACCGATTTTATCTGTTGATAATGAATATTGAATAAGGAACTGGGAATAAGTAACGGTTGTCACATCTCCAATGAGCTTTGATCATTAAAACATGCAATGGTTTTATTCAGAGGTGAATGGATGAAAATGTGTTGTTTTGTAATTTTTGTTGGCACTCTGTAAAAAGTACTAAAAGCTACAAATGTGTGTGTAATAAACAGCAAGAAATAATTTTATTTGGTTTTTCCATTAATTGTGACATTATATCCTGTTACATTTTGTCCATGTGAAGTTATGCCCACGTGACACATTGTCCTTTGACATTACGTGCGATGATTATATTCTGTGACATTATGACCTGCAGCCAAAATAAAAATATGTTCCAGTAAGACTAAAATCCCACCAACGGATTGGTGAAGAGTTCGTGTAGTTTTTTCTATGTTTTCGGCTACAGTAGCATATTTTACCGTCTAACATCACCACGCCAAAAATTTGAAATGGAGTTACCTATTTCGAAATTATTCCATCAACAAGGTGACTTGCAAACCATTTCATTCTTCTAGATTTTTCACACGTGTAACAGATGATATTCCAGTTGTTTAAATTACAATTCAGTTTCCGATTTGACGTAAGGCAGAGTGACCTCGACCTTTGTCTGTTTCATTGATTATTTGTCCGGCGACGTCGTGGGGATTCACGGGAGGTTTATTCCCTAAACGTGTTATCGTCAAATGTTGTCTATTTTATTTCCCAATGTGGGTTTTGGGCTTTGGGAAGAGTCTTATGGAATACGCGTCTCGGTTGGACATAAGCACCGAGTCGTAAATCTTAGACCATTTTATCGCCAGTTCAACACAATAACTTACAAAAGTCTAGTGAGTAGTGATAATCAATTTGATTTTAAAAATTCAAAACCGATGGATTTGTAGCCTTTATGCTATTGTTTCGTCACTAGGTTAAAGTCCACTGAGTATCGATACATACCTCTGTCACCAGGTTCATTTCTAAGATCATTGATTTTTTCAACAGGTTTATCACCTCATACATTCATCTTTGATAAATTCCTATTGAATATAATTCTTTCTAAAAGCGTCTATCGGAAAGTGAGTTGTCGTTCTTGGACTAAGTACTGCAGCCTGGAGCCAATACTACAATACTATAAAACTTTTACAATTGTATTTTCTAGAATTGTATTTTCTACCTATTAATATAACTGACTAAAATAAATCATTATCATTTTAAAAGATATGCAATGAGCCAAATGGCAAATTGCCAGATCTTTAAAAATGCTTATGGTTTATTTTAAACCATTTAAAGTCTTAACTAGAAAATACACTTGTAGAAAATACAGTTGTAAAAGTTTTATTGTATTGGCCCAGTTGATACTTGCGGTATTGTAAAATTTGCGTAATTGCAAACATTGCGAATCCATTTGAAAGTACAGTTTCAAAATTTTTTGACACAGACAACACAGCGGTATCCTCATCCACAAATTCGCCCCAGTCAGGGTAGTTTGGTGGAGGGGCTCCCGCAGTATTCGACCCTTGGAAAACTGTGCATTACAATCAACTTTGGCTTGTACATTGCACAGAAAGCGACGACACGACAGTAGGTAATAATTGAGAGTTTACGACCACTTGTACATGCACGTGTACAAACATACGCACACGATGCGTTCACCAACGTGGAATTCAGTGTTAAATCACACGCTTGTTCACAAAAACTGTACATGGTCTTGAATCCCCCCCCCCCCCCCCCCCCCCCCCCATGTACAGTCGCGACTCCTAGATCGCGCTTTTAACGTTCAAATACTCGTGGTGAACGCGCGTTTTTAAAAAAAGGGTGAAATTGTACAGTTCACTTTCATCTTGTACGTAATTTTTCGTCGACGTTCCAATCGCAGATCAGACCACCGATCCATCGTCGGCGAACGTGATCGAAAGCAAAAGATTCTGGGTCATCATCGAAAAACAGTTTTGGGAACTCTAGACCAGCGGTCCAGGACCCGCAATTGCGTTGGTACAGATGGTCCAGAACTCTCCCTTGTTTTTGAGGCGGTGGGGGTTTTTTTCTCCCATTTATGAGAAGTTCTCAAAAAAAAACACTCAGCTGATCGAGCGATCGGATCGCTCGATTCTCTCGTAAAAAACTCGATCTGAACGAAGAGTGTCGTTGTCGTCGGTGTGTGTTGGAAATTTGCAAACCCAGTCACGTCTTCCTAAAGTAAAAAACTAACACATGTTATCGTAATGAGTGAATGAGGTTTTTTTGTTCAAAAAGAGTCGATTGTGAATATAGTCTGTATTATAGACATTGATGTTTTCTGTTGATGGGACGGATAAAAATTGAGTTTTGGGGTTTTTTTTAGCATTCCTCCACTATGAGAAATTCAAAAAAAAAAAACACTCAGCTGATCGAGCGATCAGATCGCTCGATTCTCGTAATAAAACTCGATCTGAACGAAGAGTGTCGTTGTCGTCGGTGTGTGTTGGAAATTTGCAAACCCAGTCACGTCTTCCTGAAGTAAAAAAAAACTAACACATGTTATCGTAATGAGTGAATGAGGTTTTTTTGTTAAAAAAAGAGTCGATTGTGAATATGGTCTGTATTATAGACATTGATGTTTTCTGTTGATGGGACGGATAAAAATTGAGTTTTGGGTTTTTTTTTTTTTTTCGAAGGGAGTTGATCTGTAATAGATAATTTGTGTTTTGCCTTGATTGAGAGATTGACTGTTAAGCGTTCGTTGAAAAAAGTCAAAAAACACTTATTGGAATGTTTAAAACGCATTTTCCGCTCAATTAGGTTTTGAGTGGTAAAATTTTTAATATATTCATGATAGCAATCGGAGAGAGATTTGTTAAAATCAGTTTTCCATTGTGTGTTGAAACTGTTTAACAGTCATCAAAAAGGATTCTCTCTTAATTCGACACTCAATGAATTGATGTGTGAATGAATGAAGATCTTTTGACAAAATGTAAACGCTACTGTCAAAAAAAATGCGTTAAATCAGAAACCGGTTTGTCATGTACTGTTTAAACGTATTTTTTTAAACTTCAATTAACACAGTCAGTTTGAGATGTGAATATTTTCAGATTATTATATATTATATTAAGACGGAAAGAGTTTTTTTATTATTACTTAAAACACAAAAACATAAAAATATAATTAAACATTTAATTTTGAAAAATAAATAAAAACAATTAAAACGAAAGATGTTTTTCCAGATGGATCCTAGACGCCGAGATCGAAATTTAGCCAGGTATTGAAGTGCTAAGAAGGCGATTCAGTCAGCTGATAGGAGCAGACGTCTCGGTGAGATGGAACTCAGACTCGAAGCCACAAAAATATTTAAACCCGTGACGGAGGGTCAAGAGCGAAGCAGGAAGGAGATAGTCGAAGAATTGAGACCCATAAAGGAGAGTTCTTTGAGAATGGGTTTGTTGCCTCCTAGTTTTGGAAATCGGTATTCCGTTCAATCTACACCGGATTACGTTCCCACGGGAATTCAAACAGATATGAGCGAGTCTGATGATACGGCTTCGACTATCACCACTAGTAGCGTCGCATCGTCCGATGATGATGGCGGTAAGAGAGATCAGTTGTATGGAATTTATAAGGATTCTGAGGGTAGAACTTTTGTAGGTGATACGTTGGTGGAAATGTACGATGACGAATTGATCGTGGGTTCGAATAAATATAAAGTAACCGATGGTCTGCGGAGATTGCTCCTTTACGACAAGCCTGGAGATTTCACGGAACAGGATTTCGACAATTACGGCGACATTCTAGTCCAGACCCACGCCATGAAGAGAAATAACGATGCCAGAGAGACGAGACCCAAAGCCAACAGAGGTTACAAGTGGACGAAAATAATGAAGCCCATATGGGAGATGAACAAGAAGTTCCTCGAATCGGTGACCGGCAAAGGGGTGAAAACCGCTATTTTTCTTCCGAGCGATCCCGACGCTCTGTCTCAGAGATTGAGTTTGTTGATGGCGAGCAGACGGGCTGGTAACACGGGATTAGATGATCAGATAGTTACTATATCTGACGAATTGTTGAGACAGAAGGTTTTGAATAAAAACCACTATAAAAGGCTGATGAACGAATTGAAGGATTGATGTGTATATAATAATAAGTACAGAGAGAGAAACAAACAAACAAACAAACAAACAAAAATAAAACAGTAAATTCTTACACTAGAATAATAAAAGTATTTAAAAACGACAAAACGATTTACCAGTGAAAAAAAAAATATATATATCATAAAAATAAAATATGTTGGTGATAAAGAACAGGGGATACGTCAGGACTTACGTTCAAGGCGGTTCTGGCATCGTCGATTCTATAATGCGAGCGTTCACGAGCGATGCGGGTAGAAAACTCGCATCGACCGCGTTTGAGGTCGGTAAGAAGACGGCTTTGGATGCTGGTAAGAAAGCCGCTTCCGAAGCCAGTAGTAGGATAGTTTCTGTGGCTGGCAAGAGGGCAGCCGACGCGTTGATCGGCAAGTTGATCAGTCCGCCGGCGAAGCGAGCTGCGTTAGAGCGAACGCTGAAAGATTGGATAGATTTAAAGGATGGCGTGGTGCCCATACAAGATTTAGTCAAAATGACGAGTGGATCCGGATTGAAGAGAACTCGCGACGGTGCGATATAAATAAATAATAATAATAATAACATTAAAAACAGAGTTTGAAAAACATAAAACATTTGTGTTTGAAAAGAATCTAAAATAACAGACAAAAAAAAAAAATAAAACAAAGATGAACATTAAAGATATGTCTTGGAACGACGCCACGACCAAGAGGTCGAATAACGAGCACTTTCCCAAGAGCATAAGAGGTTTGATAGTGGGAAAATCGAATTGTGGAAATACCAATCTGTTGATGAATCTATTGTCCCGACCCGACTGGTTGGATTACGATAGATTGTTGGTGTTTGGCAAGAGCTTGTTTCAACCCGAATACAGATTGCTTCGAGAGTGCATGGATCGCAGATTGCCCAAGGACTTCATAGCCAGAATCTTTGACAGTAGGGAGGAATTCGACAAGTGTGGAGCTCCGCTCTCGACCATTTTGGATGGCGCGGCGACGGAGCTGATGAAGAGAAATGCATCTTCGAACGTCGAGTGTCGATTTTATGAGAACGCTAGCGACGTTCCGGATCCTGGAGAACTGAAATCGGAAGATAAGAATCTCATGATTTTCGACGATCTGCTTTTGGAGAGACAGAACCGATGCGAATCGTATTACGTTAGGGGTCGACACAGCAACGTGGACTGTTTCTACCTGTCGCAGAATTATTTTCGATTACCCAGACAGATGATAAAGGAGAACGCTAATTTTCTATGTCTCTTTCACCAAGATCTTAAGAATCTCAATCACATCTACGGCGATCACGTCGCAAACGACATGAGCGCTGCGGAATTCAGGACATTCTGCAAGAGGGTTTGGGATGGTGGACTTTACAATTTCGTCGTGATCGATTTGACGAGCGAATTTAATCGCGGAAAATATCGGTGCGGATTTGACAAGTTTTATGTTCCCGATGGTGATAATAATAAGATAGAGCGTGAAAATAAAAATTAGAAAAATAATAAATCTTCAAATAATTAGTTTTGAATGAAAAAAAAAAATAAAACTAAAATATAATGTTCGAACACGGAGAATTGTTAGAACGGATAGCCGAGAATACGGCTGTGAAACAATCCATTCAAATCGTGGTGAGTGGCGATTCGCTACGAAATTCGAACCTTCCATCGAATTGAATAGAGAGAAAAGTTACGAGATGGCGTTGGTGAATCTGGAGACTTATTATTCCTTTCCCAACGTCACCGAAAAGAATAACTCGTTCAAGTATTCCGACAGAGTGGATTGGTTGGAGATTCGAATTCCCAAAGGGAGTTACGACATAGACGATTTGAACCATTACATTCAGACGTGAATGAAGACGGATGGAAAGCGAAGCAACAAGATCAGACTCGCTTCCAATCCTAATACCTTACAGACGATGTTGGATTTGAATCTCAGAACCCGAGCCGAGAACAATTTCGAAAAAGATTTCTTCAAACTCATGAACAACTGCGTGTACGGCAAATCGATGGAAAACATCAGGAAGAGAACCGACGTTCGACTCGTCACGTCTGAGAAAAAAGCAAAAAAATTAGTGGTGGAACCCAATTACAAACACCGAACCATATTCGGCGAAAATCTAGTGGCCGTTCACATGCAAAAGACGCATCTGAAGTTCGACAAACCGTATTATCTCAGACCGATCATCTTAGATATCAGCAAGCGATTGATGTACGAGTTTCACTACAATTACGTCAAACAAAAATTTGACAACAAGACAAACTACTGTTCACCGACACGGACAGTTTAGTTTACGAGATAGAGACGAAAGACGTCTACCGAGACATATCTCCGGACGTGGCCAAGTGGTTTGACACGAGCAATTATCCCGCCGATCACCCGTCCAACATTCAATCGAACGACAACAAGAAGGTGCTGGGTAAATTTAAGGACGAGAGCGGCAGTAAACAGATCGTCGAATTCGTGGGCTTGAGACCCAAACTCTATGCTTATCGTCTAGAAGATGATGAAGAGATCAAGAAGTGCAAAGGAGTTAAAGCGTGCGTGGTGAAGAAAAACATCTCTTTCCAAGAGTATAAAGATTGTCTGTTAGGAAGTGGTCTGGTGTATAAGACTATGAAATCGATTCGAAGCGAAAATCATGACTTGTATACCGAAATACTCAACAAGATTTCGCTGACGGCCGACGACGATAAGAGATTCGTGTTAGACAATAAAATAAGCACTTTGGCACTCGGACATTGGACTGTGGATCTAATTAGAGACGATATGAATGTGGATGATTGGATTCCAGATATTATTGTGGATGATAAGATTCCCAATACGATTGTAGATGATAGGATTCCAGAAAATCAAGAGGAATTAGATGGATTCAAAATTATAGAAATCGATAGTGACATCGAGAAAGTTAGTCTAAAAAGAAAAAGAAAAAAATAGAAAAAAAATAACGTCACTTTTAGTAAATTATAATAAAATAAATAAAAAAAAATATATACTTATTTATGAATAAGAAAATAAAGATATCCGTAGAAGGTGTCGTCTTACCCAACGAACCCCTATCCAACATCGATCTGTTGAATGCGGCAAAAGATTTGAAAATCGAAGATTTTCTGGGAGTGTTTTCCAGAGATGCCTTGCCGAAGAGAAGACCTCGACAATCGGAATGCGGAATTTTAAATCTAGACGATTCATCAGGTGAAGGCACTCACTGGGTGGCGTGGTTCAAGAACGGGAAGAAGAAAAATTATTATTTCGACAGCTACGGAATCTCGCCACCGAAAGAAATAAAGAACTATTTCAACAAATCGATGGTTAGTTACAACACGGATCAAGTGCAATCACCAGATCAAGTGTTTTGCGGTCACCTGTGTCTCTACATTCTCAAGAGATGGTCTGAAGGAGATGAATTTCAAGACATTCTCAATGATTTTACATTAGAGAGAGATTTTTTTTTTATAGTATATATAAAGATAAAAAAATTATTTTAAAAAAATTTTAATTGAATAAAAACGAAAAATAAAATAGCGTAGTTCATTTTTAATAAACTACGTTTGAACACATTTTTTCTAAAAAACAAAAAAAAAAATCCCACAACAACATGCCAGTTGATATATTTGGTAGAAGTGACGATGAAAAAGTCAACCTGAGAAAGAAGAGGAAGACGTTCGAAGTCGACGATGGTTACGACGTTGCCAACTTGGACGAGCGTTACGTTCGGAGATACGAACCTCGAGAAGAACCTTTGAACATGAACGTTAAGAAACTCTACAATCTTCCCGATCCGATAGATCTCGCAGATGCTGCAACTAAAAAATACGTTGACAGGGGGAACGCCGATTTCGAACGAATCCTGCTGGATAATTACATGGATAAAACCATGACCAACGATCTCGATCTGAAATCCAAACGTTTGGTGAACGTCGTGAATCCCATAGATCCCACCGATGCCGTGACCAAGAAATACGTGGATGACTCTCACGCGAGATTCAACGAAAACCTGAGAAAAAAATATGTTATGAAAATGATGCACTCGGAATTGAACGCCAATTATAACAAGATAACGAACGTGGCCGCTCCCACGAATCCCAAGGACGTGGCGACCAAACACTACGTAGATCTAGAGAAAGAACAGAGAAAGTCTGACAGACGTGAAATGAAATCGGATCTGAATGTGGGATTCCACAAGATATTGAATCTGTCGAAGATCGACAACACGGATGCGGACTCAACTGCAGTCAACAAGGGCTACGTAGATTCTTCCGTGATACAATCGCAAGAATACCTAGAATCGCAAGTGGACGATCTCTACCTGAACAAAGAATCTGGCGGAACCATGGAGGGTGGCATCAACATGAACGGTCACATTTTATTCGGTCTCGATCACGATCCTGAATTCGATTCCAGCACTGTCAGCAGAAAGTACATGGACGACAACTCGGTCTGGAGAAAAGGCGACATCATGGAAGGTAAACTAGACATGGGTGGACACGCGCTCACGAATCTACCGGATCCTGTGAACATGACGGATGCCTGCACCCTGATTTTGGTGGTGGAGAAAGTCAAATATGCTAGACAATTGATCACCGTGTGGGCCGAAGAGGCCAGCGCCTTAGATGAGGGAAAAGCCGAGTGGTCTTTCGGAAATGGAGGTAGCGGATCGAAACACAGTCAGGTGGGATATCCCATGCCATTGGGAGGTGAAATCCTTCGAATGAGTCTGGCTTCCTCTGATTTGAATAACAGAGCGGTCGTCAATCTCATGGTGAATGGTGTGGAGAGCGATAAGAGCTACAGCGTCGAAAAGACTGAGAATCAACACGCGAATGTTAGCACGTTCGGCACGCCTCTCAAAGTGAACGCCGGAGACAGGATTAATTTCGTCACGAAAACCAATAATCCCGAAGCCGCCACTTCCGTGGTGAGTCTACTGATTGAACTGGTTCCTTTGAACAAACAGTGAACGCGTGGAAAATAATGAATAAAAAAAAATAATGTGTGATTATTAAAAACCAAAAAAAAAAAACTAATGAGATATAGAGAGATGTTCTCTATATCTCATTAGTTTTTTTTTTTTTTTTTATTTTTTTAATTTTCAATCCATTTATGATTACAATTTATACACTTTGCAAATACGGTTGTTGGTTCATCACCAGATCTAGTTTGTTGAGATTCAATTTTTATTTGACGTTTCTTACATTTGCGACATTTTAAAATTGTATTTTTTATAATTTCTTCGTTAGATCTTATGAGATCAAACTCTTCTTTTTCTTTTAAACGATATTCGTTAAAATCACAACTATTCCATCCTTTTTTTGTGTTACGTTCTTCATATTCAATTTAAATCCATTTTTCCAAGTATTTTATTTTAACGTCGTAGTAATCTGAAGTGAACAGATGATTTGTTGTTTTCGTGTCAAAAACATCCATTTTGTTTTCGAGATTTTAGTTTTTAATTAATCTTACATCCACATTTTTAACGTTTATTAATTTTTTTTTCACACACTCGTCTCTCATCGAATGATCGACATCTTATTTCCGTCCGATTCGAATTGTAATTCTCTATCCGACAGGGCCAGGGCAAAGGCTTCGGTTTTTCTCAGCATGTTCCTATCGAATTGCATCTTGATCTGAATGTCTAACACGCTACTCCTGAGTCGTTCACTCTGTTTACTGACGTCGAACACGAACATGGGATACATCGACTTGTATTTGCCGGGAGATATGTTGGGATTGCTCATCAATTCGTCTAGACCGTGATACTTCTTTCTAAAATCAGCGGCGTCGCCGTACAGTCTGGAGAAATCGTTCTTGTCGAATGACGCATTGTAATCGATTGCCGGATATCTCGTGACGTTCAGAAACACTTGCATGTTTCTCAAATGGCAGTGATCGAACAGCGACGCATTCTTTTCCTGAGCCCCGTCCCTATCGGTCTGAAACGCAACCACGATGAAACGCGGTCTCTCGGAAGTGGACTTCACCATCAATCTCCAATCGAAGTGATTCATGGAGGGAGGAATGCTAGCCGTGTCGCACTGTCTCATTCTAAATCCCACGGGTAATTTACTCTTGGATTGTATGATCTCATAGAGATGCATTTTCTCATCGATCGAAGGCTCCATGTGTGGAACAAACCACGATATCTTGTGTAGAATTATCTTACCCGCATCGGTTGCGGTGAGTTTCACTATTGCGTCATCATTTCCTTTTCGAATCAACGTCAGATTGTGTTTGAATCCGTACATGATCTTGTTGTAATCGTCCGCGAATCCGAAGATGTGTTTCAAAGGTATCCTGAATGAAAACGTTCCTTTAGGTCTGGACGTCTTGACGACGTAGTCGAATATCGTGGAAGCGCCTGCGCTAGCAGGGCCTACGGTGTCTTTCACCCACAACTGATTAAGTCCTCTGGATTTCGAAAAATCATCAGGATACGTCAAGAGTCCGAACATCGTGGTGGCCTGACCGGGATTAAAAACAGATTCTATCTCTTGTCCGGATAGCATGTATTTTATGTTACTGAATAGATGCATGATGCCATTATTGGCAAGAGTAACCATGTCGTCGTCGGCGTAGTCGCTCCCATCTTCCTTGGTGAGACGTCCCTGCACCACTATGTAACTCTCACTAGGATGTACGAATAGATCTTGAGTTTCGACGTTGATTCTTATCTCTCCCGCATTGTTCAAACTCGTTCCGGTTACCGGTTCGTATTCGTGAACCTCATATTCTTGAATACTTACATCTTTCACTCTGCTTTGTGCTATATCTAGTATATTTGTCATTTTAAAGGATTTTTATTTTATTTATTTTTTTTGTTTATTAATTCACTTGCTTTCTTTATCTAAAAAAATAGTTTTTAATTATTTTTTATTATTATTTTTTTTTCTCTCTTATATATATGTGTGTAAACAAGAAAATGTCAAAGAGAGTAAATAAAAAAAAAATTTGTGTTCTTCATCAAAACTTCGTCTTCTGTAATTGTTGTTCGTAAAACTTTCCGATGATCTCTTCTCCATCCAAAGCTTCGATTTCGTAAGTCACCGGATCAGTGTGAAATATTTTGATGATCACGAAGATTTCCGAGGTCCATCGAGGAGTATAACCCTTTTCGAAATGCTTCTTATAAGCGTAGATTCTCACTCGATCGCCGACTGCAAATTTCGGCATTCTAGACTTCTTCCTGATCTTAGATCTCTCGGGATATAGATTCGCGTAGACCCGTTTTTCGTTTCGAGGATCGCTAGCTTCCGCGGTTGATCGATCTGTGTCGCGTGTTGTTGTAATCTTTCACCAGACCGTTCAGAGCGTATATGTATTTCTTGGTCGAATTCGCCGTGAAGTATCTGTGCATCTTCTCCTTCATCGTTCGATTCCAACGTTCCACCATGCTGGCTTTCTCTTCGTTTTCGATCGAGTAGAGGTCTACCAATCGACGAACGTCCTTGTTGTAGAATTCCTTTCCCTTGTCCACCCACAATTTACTCGGTTTTCGAGAAGACGAGTCGAACACGCTCTTCAGAGCCTCGGCGACGCAAGGTCCCGATTTATTCTTCAAAGCTCTGATCCAACCGTATTTGGAAAACACGTCGATGACCATCAATAGATATTTGACGCCCTCGTTCCACCTCGAAAACGATCTCATGTCGACCAAGTCGGCAGACCAAATGTCATCCAGACCCTTCACGAACACCCTTCTCTTTCGAAATTTACACACTATGGGTTTGTGTAACTCCTCGGCCAATTCGCTCGTCAATAATCGTTTCTTCTTTTTTTGAACGCCCCATCCGAATCGACGTTTCGCACCGATCAGATTGCCGACCAGCGAACGTTCCATCTTCTCTCTCCTGGTCGGATTCGATATGCCTCTCAATCTCCCCAACATGTTTTTGTCGCAGACGCCGTTGCGAGTCTTGGTGTTGGGATGTCCGGCGTAGCACAGATCGTGATCGTACGCGGCCGCGTCCACCCTATTCACGGGTTTGCTCCAAGATTTGGGAGAAAGATCGGCGTTGAGTCTCTTGTTCAATTTCGTTCCGGGTCCCGTGAAACTGTGACCGGGCAGATGCATTTCGAAAGGTAGATTGTTGATCATTTTATTCACGATGCCTTTGCCTTTGCTCGCGTTCTTTTTTTTAATGAATCTAGTCTTTATAGAACCACACACGTCGCAAATTCCGCGAAGCATCCGTCTGTCGTTTTTAGTTCGCACTTCTCTAGAATTACTCGTCTCGGTAACTCTCTTACACTTTACGCAATACATTTTTTTAAGAGTTATTTAAATTAATTTCTTTTTTTTTTTATTTTATATATAAATTTAATATTTTTTTTTTTCATATTCTGTTCTTATTATATATATTTTTTTTTTTTCAATCGCTGCTCTTGAGTTCTATCATCTTACTGAATTCCTCCCTGGCCTCTTTCCTCCCCTTTTCCACGAGAGAATCCTTCATCTCTTCCTTGATGATCTGACGAGTCTTGATTCTCACGGCTTCTTTCATGGCATCGTATTTCGTTTTCTCGCTCAATATCGCGAAGTATTCTCCGTTCGATATCCTACCGTCTTTCAACGCCATACAGATCATTTCGGATATCGTGTCGATCTTGGAGTCGGCCAAGACGCGAATCTTGTCGTGTTTCCTCGCCTTCAGATATAATTTCCTACTCAAAAAGTTTCCGACCGTGCTAAACAATCCGGCGGCGAGAGCCACTCCTTCAACGGTCAACACGATCGGAATGCCGACCGCGGTCGACAACAATCCGATGCCGGCCGCGTGTAAACCCATGGAAATCGTGATGAGTGTCGTGTCGATCGCGTTGACGAATTTCACGAAACACGAATACTTCTTCTTGAGGGAACGACGAGAATCTCTCTCTAGAGTCAGATACAATTGGATTCTACTGATTTGATCGATGCGATACCTCTCTCCTCTTTCTCTTTCTTCTAGCGACGGCGCCGTCGGCAAAACGCCGTTCGGCTTCTCGACCTCGTCGTCCACTAACGTCGGATACAATTTATTTCTGGTTCTCATTTTGTGGTTTTTTTTTCTTTCTTTCTAATATTAGATAAAAAAAAATTTATGTGTGTATTTATTTTTTTTTTTTTATTTTCTACTCCCCCTTATTTTTATATCAACGAAAAAAACTTATCCTTCGTTCAGCAATAATTTCTTGATGCATCCCTTGTCTTCTAAAGTCAAACTTTTACGCGCCAATTTCAGTTCTTCCGAATCTGTGGGCCTGTCTCGATTCTTACAGAAGACTAATCTCTTCCAAAACGTGATCACATCGTTGAATTTAACGCGTTCGAACGCCGGTTCGACATACATGACGACCATATCTTCCCTTTCCATCGTCAGACACGAATGATTCTCGTGATCGAAGTCTAGATGATCCCGACACCCGACGCATCGTTCTAACAAGATGGGACGTAGTTCTTCGTTCACGCATATTGCGTATGCTCTCATCAGCATGTTTAAAAGAAACCTCGCTCTAATAGTCTGAGAATCGCTCATGATTTACGTATTTTTTTTTATTATCTATTCGATTTGATATATTTAATTTTCTAAATAACTGTTTATTTATATTTTTTTTTCCCCTATATATATCAATCAAAAACGTGACAGCGGGCTCGCGAATTTCCAACACACACCGACGACAACGACACTCTTCGTTCAGATCGAGTTTTTTACGAGAGAATCGAGCGATCCGATCGCTCGATCAGCTGAGTGTTTTTTTTTTTGAGAATTTCTCATAAATGGGAGAAAAAAAACTCCACCGCCTCAAAAACAAGGGAGAGTTCTGGACCATCTGTACCAACGCAATTGCGGGTTCTGGACCCCTGGTCTAGAGTTCCCAAAACTGTTTTTTGATGATGACCCAGAATCTTTTGCTTTCGATCGCGTTCGCCGACGATGGATCGGTGGTCTGATCTGCGATTGGAACGTCGACGAAAAATTACGTACAAGATGAAAGTGAACTGTACAATTTCACCCTTTTTTTAAAAACGCGCGTTCACCACGAGTATTTGAACGTTAAAAGCGCGATCTAGGAGTCGCGACTGTACATGGGGGGGATTCAAGACCATGTACAGTTTTTGTGAACAAGCGTGTGATTTAACACTGAATTCCACGTTGGTGAACGCATCGTGTGCGTATGTTTGTACACGTACATGTACAAGTGGTCGTGAACTCTCAATTATTACCTACTCACGACCGTTGACAACTTCGCCGGTGTAATCAAGTTATGACACTTGCTCAATAATATTGTTTTTTTTTTTCTATTGGTATGTTAGCAGTTTTGATAAAGCAATTCAATGGCATCATAATGAAAACCAACGCATACTCTGAAATAAGGAATTTAGCAGCCCAACCGGAAATAATCTATATTAGTCACCACAGCGTAGAAGAATTCTAGGAATCAGGTTGTGACAATTACGGTCATAATTAGCCATTGTGCATAAATATGTGACCTTAAACATCAATAAATATGTGACAACCGTTTTATCGATAGAGGCTCTATACCCCCGTTCAGCTTGAATGACAAAGCTTCACGAGTCCAGTCAAACAAAATATAATGGGTTATATACTTTATGCTGCTGGAAAAGAACAGGGATGCTGAGGATTTCGAATGTATGGCTTTGAAGTGAGGATTGATTTGGGAAACGAATTCGCCATCCATTTTCCTCGTGTGTACGAAAATTTACGCTTTACCATTTCGTCTGCGCTCGATCAATGTAGAAAAATACTCGGATAAATAACACCATTTGAGATTGATTGGGGAAAATATTTCCACTTTCGTTTCTAAATGAATGGCTAAGGTTAAGGTCTTTGTGTTTAGTATAATGCTTTCTTGACCTCGCGAAATATACTGTAAATGACGGGTTCGAAGCCCGCTAATGAGTTACGAGACGTACACTGTGCTGCAACTAAATTCAAATGAATGTATGATGTCTAGAAAAATATAACGGCTATTTGTGGTCAACTCGAAAGACAAAATAAGAGAACTATGCGCTAGTGCACATGAATACAGATTGTTAGGGCGCGTCCATTGGTGAACTTGAGTGACAAAAGGGAAGTGGTACACCAGTACCATGAAGGGGTACACCTGTTCTTCAAGTCTGTATATCAGGTTTCTCAGCTAAAACACTTTACCAGTATGCCAGCTCGTAGTGGTTTTCCGTTTGACCAATCTGTTCCTGACATTACATAGTAAGTGAAAAAGGTCAGTATGAAGTTAACAAAGTTATTGTCGAGTTGTAACCTGCAATGGTTAATAATGTAAACAATAAACACTGTCCGTGGAAGTTTTGTAATCGTGGTAAAGGCGAATAGAAGTGATCTGGGACCCAAATAGATCTCTGTGGAAGGGACGGTAACATTAGCAACAGGAAACCATAGTTGTGGTGACAGAGGGAGATCGCGGCAGTGATAGCCAATAGTAGACTTTGCAGACAGTAATAGCAGTAGCTGGCTGTGATGTTATTAGGAATTTATAAAAATATAGTTCCTAGTACAAGCAGAGGATTCTGGATAAATTTGTCCTGTAGCACTACGTGCTATTCTTATACAATTTATTGGGGAAAAAAACGACATGGGATAGAGATCTAAAAAGGGATTCTGGAAAAATCGGAACCAGAATATTACTCCACTTCAATCGAACACACCCCGGTACCCCGTCGGTACTATAGCACTACGTGCTAAGCCCATAAATTGGATAAATCCGTATTAAATAAAGTCGTTTTTGGTGATTTGGAGGGATTGCCGGGTTGTTTGTGGTAATGCGTGATACTCCGATTCAATCGAACACACCCTCCAAACATACGCCTGTCTTGTTGTAGGCCTTTGGGTAACATAGAAACCACGTGCTACCATAGAAACCAAGATGGCGGCCTCCAGTATACAAAATGGACTACGGTAACACGTATCACCTTAACAACATGCGCTGCGCACTAATACCACGATTCACTATGGGGATGACGTCACAACATGACCGCTCACGCGGGTTACCATAACAACACAACTTGGCAACTAGCCCCTGTCCGGGTACATGACATACTACTAACACATTTTCTTTTATTACGAAAAGGTTTATGCCTCCGCGTTGAAAGGGTTAATGTCCACACATTGGAACAAGCTCATCGATAATGGGTCATTGAAAGCCTATTATGAAATTACCTAGTTAATACGTAAGTCATATCGTTTGTGTTGTTTGCTCGCCAAGGTATCAGTTTGCTAACGCACGAATTGGGAACGCGTGTTTGCACTTTGTTTACATAATAACTCGATCGGCATACCTTAAAGTCAAGATCAGCAAAAATTGTGAATGTATTATAAATTACAGAACTCTCTTTTTCAGCATCTATATCTTGTGCAGTACTACAAACAGTAAAATAAAACTTTCTGTTTTTGCTATGTATTGTTTCTCGTCTGTGGTTTAACAGTAAACTTGGGAAAAGAAAAGTCTCGCTTATTCGGGCTCTTCTTTGGCGAGTGAATAGTATCTGTTCGGCATCTCCGAAATTCTAGGATACCATCAGATAACAAGAGGGAATCGAACAAGATGAAATTCGATGAAATTCTTGAAGAAACTGGATCATTTGGATTATACCAGAAACGTATCATTTTTTTATTGTACCTCATAGCAATAACCAATGCGGTAGCAAAATTCTTCTCAGTATTTGCTTTTCCAAACGTACCTCATAGGTTTGTATGAATACATCAATACTGTATTCTTAGATATAAAATTTTAATATTGTACTCATTAACCCTTTACCGAAAATGAAAAGCAGACGACACTTGCAAACAAAATTCTTGAATAACTAATTTTTTCATTTTTTTCTCAAAAGCATAGGATATGACCCCCTCATTGGAACGAGCTCGTTCCAAAGAGGGGTCATAACCTATGTTTTTGAGACAAAAAAATAAAAAAAATAATGAAAATTTATTGGCTATTTTTTGTGAATACCACTGACCGGGTTTTGGCCGTTACGTTGGGTAAAGGGTTAAATATATTTGACAGGTCACTGAATTGGAATTAGCTCGGACAGGTGTTTAACCAGACTAAATGATGAGTGTGTGTGGGGAGGGGGGGGGTCGGGGGTGGACAAAAGATTTTGCTGCTGCCAAAATACGTTTTCTCCCCCACTTCATTTCATCTGGGTGGGTGTAATAGGGTGTAAGTCCAGGGCTTCGCTGGGCAAAAAATAATTTTCCATGGCAATTGGAACAGTCTGAATACCCTCTTTGGTTAAGCGGAAAACTACTTCGAGCTGGCGAATTGGTAAGATGTATTAGCTGAGAAACGCAAGACTGGAAATAACACGCGAACGATCGTTTAGATTACGTGGGGGTTAGGTCAGTTTTAAAATACGCGAACAGCAGGTTACGATAAAATAACTTCCAAACGAACTCTTCTCAAAGGTTGCGCATTGCATCAATATATAACCAGAGTGGCATTCTGTTTACAATATAACATAATTTCTGTCAAAATAAATAGCAACAACTAACGTGCGATCTCGCCAACGCGAGATCGCGCGTTCGTTATTGCGATTTATTTTGTCGGAAATTCTGTCAAGGCGTAAACAACATGACAAGCATATTAAAAAGTGAGAAAGCGGAAAAGCCTTACGGAATTTTTTCCTATAGTTTACCACCATGTTATATAGCGTACCCTGCTAGCAGGTTACGACAGGTTACGACGTAAGTTCTTTATTCCCAGGCCTGGAAACCTGACATACATACTTGAGGTACAGGTGTGCAACTTCATGGTACTGGTTCACCACTTCTCCAAACAGTTTATATCCAAATTCACTAGCGTGTAGTACTCTTATTTGTCTTTCATGTTGACCACTAATTGCCGTCATATGTTTCCAGGCACCATACATTCATTTGAATTTAGTCGCAGAACAGTGGACGTCTCGTAACTTACCAACGGGCTTCGAACTCGTCATTTACAGTATATCTCGCGAGGTCTAGAAAGCATTATACTAAACACAAAGACCTTAACCGGTTATTCATCCAGAAACGATAAGAGACATATTTTTCCCATTCAACCTCAAATGATGTTATTTATCTGGGTATTTTTCACGATGTATAATCAATTACACTGATTGAGCCCAGCCGAGACGGTAAAGTGTAAATTTTCGTATACACTAGGAAAATGTTGGATAACGAATTCCTTTCCGAAATCAACTCTCTCCTCAAAGCCATATTTTCGAAATCCACAGGATTCCTTGTTCTTTTTCTGCAGCATAAAGTATATAACCGATCATATTTTTTTGCCTGGGCTCGTAAAGCCTTTTCAACCAAACTGAACGGGATTATACGCTGTATCGATAAAAGCTTATCCTAAAATTCTTCTAGGCTGGTGGTAGTTAGTCCAAGAACGACAACTCACTTTCCGATAGACGTTATAAGAATGAATGAGGTGATAACCTTGTTGAAAAAATCAATGATTTCAGTAATGAGCCTGGCGGCAGAGGTACGGACCGATACTCGGTGGACTTTAACCGAGTGAAGAAACAACAGCAGAAAGGCTACAAGTCCATCCATATTACATTTTTAATATCATATTGATTTTTACAACCCACTGGACTATTGTAAGTTATTCTGATGAATTAGCGGTAAGATGGTCTGTGGTTTCCTGCTCGTGACGCGTATGTATATATGTTTGAATAAGACTCTTCCTAAAGCCCAAAACCCACATTGTGAAATGAAGTAGGCAACTTTTAACGATAACAAGTTTAGTAAATAAACCTCCCGTGAACCCCACAAGATACAGATAAAGGTCGAGGTCACTCTATCATACTTCAGATCGTGAACTGATTTAGATTTTAAGCACAACTTCATTTCGAACATTTTCTGCTGCACGTCTGAAAAATCTAAAAAGATGAAGAAGTTTATAAGTCAACGCCTTTTCAAATATTTCGCGTGGTGAAGTCAGACGGTAACATATGTTACTGGGGTCATAAATATAGAACAAGCTACACGAACTCTTTTCCAATCAGATGGCAGGGATTTAAGTCTTACTGGAACATATTTTTAGGTCATAATGCCACAGAGTATAATGTTACCGGACGTAATATAAAAGGTCAAAATGTCACATGGGCAAAACTAAAAATGAACAAAATGTAATAGGATATAATGTTACAATTAATAAAAAAGCAAATAATATTATTTCTTGCTACTTTTTACACACACACTTTTAGTTTTTAGTACTTTTTTACGCATACATTTCGTCCCCTGAATTCCAGTGTGTTCTATGTGTCAGTAGGCAGAGAGAACACATTTGAACTCAAGGGACGATTTCTTACAGAGTACAATACAATTACAAAACAACTACAACACATTTCCATCCATTCAGCACTGAATAAAACCATTGCATGTTTTTAATGACCAACGCTCATTGGGGACGTGACAACCGTTACTTATTCACAGTTCCTTATTCAACTTATTCCCAGTTCCTTATTTAACATTCGGGTAACGACCAGTCCATAATGAGTGTATTGTACACCCAAAACAGAGTGAGATGGTGAGAGATATATTCAACCCCAAGGACCAGATTATACTCTCTGAGTACGACCGAGCTCAAGGGTGAATACGGATCTCTCATCTCCAACCCAATTTGTTGACAAAACTGAAGAGGTCTCTATATTAATATTTTATAGACATAGAGTTTGCCCAAGAGTTTTTCTTCAAAGCTACGACATCTTTTACAAAGGAGTTTTTGTCTTACCTCAAAAAGCACACTTTTCACGATATAATCCGAGGTCCGCCATTCATGAAATTGTTTAAAATAAACAAGAGTGAGAATATAATAGTTAAATAATTTATTTACAAAAAAAATATAACATGTAATAATTTGGACAAAACAAAATTTAGCACATTCATTTTAGAACTAATCAATGGTCTGATCAGGTACACGTCTAGATGAGGTAAGATACTCATATTAACATATGAACCGATGTTATGAGTACCTGAGAGCACACACCGATATGCTCAAAACATCCTCAAATTGCTCTCAATCGTGTTTATTTTATGTGCACTTTTTTGAATTCCAGGAAAATACCTCTCGCAGCAAACACACCTGGTCTGTGTTATTTCCAATTAAAACAATGAGGGTTGAAAATTGGTTGGGCGATTTCACTTTTACACCGATATGATATCTATATCGGAACGATTGCCGAAAAATTGGTAACGTTGCATAATTTTCCCCACACGATCACCTAATTAGATTTATTTATAGTTTTTTACTTTTTTCATCCGAAGATGAATCCAGAGTAAAACAATTAGTTTTTCACTTACCTGCATGACTTAACATCAGATACTCAATCCTTTCCTGATATAGAAGAAAAAGAAGAGTGGTAGGTAGATACTGTTTTTATGTCTGAATGTATACAGCATAGTGTGTGAAAGAAACTCTGTTTCAAAATGTGTTAGCCTCAGAAAGGCTGAGGCAGACCACATGTCTAGAAGACATTATCGCCTCTCGTTCCATTCAGAGAGTGTTCGGCTGTGTTAAATTTGATTTTTCAACTCCTCAGTCGTCTTCACGAAGAACTTTTTTGTCGGATTGTGGTATATTTTCTCTCCAAATGGATCCCTCGTCGGTTTCCTACACTTATTTTCTTTCAAAAGGTTGGTATATTCTTGAGATAAGGTCTTGTAGTAATACCTCGATTTCGTCACCATCATTTCTTCCTCTGCCCGTATACGAAACTTAATTGCTGGATTTGGAAGTCTGTTCGTTTTGGTGGAGATAAAGAAAAGTAAAATCGAGACCTGTAGTTTGACTTCATATACCCTAATATTTGAAATATGGCGCGCGGAGGGAGCCCATGAAACGGGATTTTTAATCCGCTGTCTCTCTATTCCAAATTCCAATCCTGGACGACAAATCCAAATTTGTATTTTGTCAGAATCGTTTCCAGACCACAAGTTTTTCAAATCGTCTACTAAATTGTTAAAAAGGGAATCTAAAAAAACATATTTTATTTTGTTTGTGATTTTCAAATTATTCCACTGTTAAATGAAACACATTAGACGTTTATACATTTTTCTAGAGCATCGGGTCTCCCTTTGAGAAATTGTGTAAAAAGTATTAATATCATTCAACGAATTATTTTTTGATGTTTTAGTTTCATTATGATAACTTGTTTCGCCACTAGCCGCTGAACGTTTCATGATTTATGATTTCGTTTGAGATGCAATAGTGACTTTCCTTCACTTTTAAATACCCTTTTGACTTACAAAAAGATGGGATG
The DNA here is from genome assembly GCA_031216915.1 of Pictodentalium vernedei. Lineage (NCBI taxonomy): Eukaryota > Metazoa > Mollusca > Scaphopoda > Dentaliida > Dentaliidae > Pictodentalium > Pictodentalium vernedei. The sequence continues at coordinate 733,911,178 of CM062296.1, read as the reverse complement.
GAGAGAACATTCCTCGTTACTTCTGCTATACGCGTTCACCAAACATCATAAAAAGTGAAGGTTAATAGATACGCTTTCCCATCACGCCTGAAGATATCCTAGCCCTCAACCCTACACTCAGTGTTGGTATAGCGACGGGATGAGGTTCGGTCAGTGATCAGCATCTCATTTATGGTGGCGACGCTCTTGACCGCATCTCAGTATTATCAATTAACATTTTGAAACTTCAACATTTTCCGCTAAATGCACAAAGGGGGGTAATTGTGTCTCTGTATAAAAGTATAATAAGAGTAAAAGGTGTTTGATAGTTATAGAGCAATTACCCTGCCAGTGGCCTACAAAATTCCCGAGGAATTACTGCTTACTCGACTTAAAACTTACACCTCAAAGATCATTGCGGTCCACCCCCTTCAGCATGGTTTACAGAAAAATATTAGTTGTTTGATGACATCCTTCATCGTTGAAGAGTGTTTTATGTATACATCAGAGCATCACTGGGAACTGCTTGCATGCTTTCTTGATGTTTGGAAAGCGTTCGATACAGTCTGGATCAACGGATTATTGTTTAAGCTTTACAAGCGTCGATTCACTGGTCAGACATTGAAACTCTTCCATGGTCTGTTGACAGGAGTTGACTGCCGTGTTCGCTTCAGCAGTAATATGTTCCAATAAGAGTAAACTCCTCGGCCTCTGACTGGATGTTTGCGGCTCCAGTAGCAAATGTTACCGTAAGACGCCACCACGCGAAATATTTGAAATGACCGTCGCCCGTTTCGTAATTGCTTCATCAACGGAGTGACAAGGAAGCCGCTTCATTTTTCTGGATTTTTCACACGTGCAGCAGACGGTGTTCCGGATGAAGTGCTGTTTAAATTACAATCCGATTTACGATCTGAACTGAGATGGAATGAGTTTATCTGGTTTATTGATTATTTATCCAGTGCCGTCGTGGGGTACACGAGAAGTTTATTAACTAAACTTGTGATCGTTAAAAGTTGCCTTGAACAAGTTTCGTATACGTAGGTTTTGGGCTATGGGTAGTGTCTTATCGGAACATATATGTTATTGTGATGAGTCTCAGTTGAACATATATGTTATTGTGATGAGTCTCAGTTGAACATATGCTCAGAGCCGCAAACCTCAGACCACGTTACCGTCAATTCATCACAATAATTTATAATGTTATTCCTAATGATTTACTTGGTAACCTGTGTTTTAAACTGCTGATGCAGTTACTCATTGGGCTTATTAGATCTACTAATTTGTCTATATGGATATCCCAACCACCATATTCTAGAAGTAGATGCCTAGGTGTTTATTCCACCTCGCTTATTGGTTCATAGTCGAAATACAGTGTGGGTTTGGGCTCCTGTATGGTTTTAAGTGATATATTCCTACTTACAGTTGTTTGAGCATTGAAGTCAACATGCCAAAGGTTTTGCAAATGTTTTTTAGGTCTTTATTTAAAACTTATTTCACTAACAATTTTATCGCCTCCAACAATTAGGTTTAGAGATGTGTCGTTGGTATACAAAGGCATGTTTGAGTCAACCCATTGAATGTATAACGGTCCCAGTACTGAACCTTGAGGAGAAACAGCTATTATAAATTTTGCTTTCCGATATTTTACCATTTATACATACGTGTTGTTTTCTGTTTGCAATACAGCTTTGAAACTATAACAGTCTGGATCGACGGACTATAGTTTAAGCTTTACAAGCGTGGAATCACTGGTCAATCATTGAAACTCTTCCATGTTCTGTTGACCGGAGTTGTCTGTCGTGTTCGCTTCAGCAATAATATGTCATGATGGTTTCCTGTAAGACAGGTTTTTAGACAATGTGATATCCTGTCGCCTTTACTTTCCACGGTATCTATTGATGACCTGGTCCATGAATTTGTAGCATCTAAAGCTGGTCCATCTGTTAATTCCCTGAGCTGCGCCGCTCCAACCTTAACTGATGATATGCCATTGCGTTCTGTGACACAGTCTGGCTTACTGGAACTTATTTCCACATGCCATAACTATAGTCCGATGTGGATATACCATTACAATCCGACAAAATGTGTGGTCATTACTTTTAATGAAAGTAAAAAGAGATTACACGCGATCCACAATGAAATGAAAAATTGGTGATTCCGAAATTTCCAAAGTAGAGACTGTTACTCATCTGGGAATTTCTTTCCTGAAGTTCTGGTTTACAAAACTTCTCACTGAATGAATTTGTACGAAAATCCGAAACACCTTCCGATTGCTTTCCAGTGCCGGTAGGTATGCCAGTGGAATCACTCCCTATAGTGGCATAATGATATACACCTCTATAGTCACTAGTAGGGGATTATATGGGCCCGAATTGTGGGATCTAAACAGGAGTGGGCAGATGAGATTAGAAAATTTCACAGATTTTGTCTGAAATCGATTCAAGGACTAGGTGTTAGAACCAACACACTTATTGTTCGAAGACTTGTTGGTCTGGGTAATCTTCTCTCCTTGATTGAAAAACGTAAACTGTCACTGTTGGGTTCATTGTGTAATCTAAAGGAAACTAAAGTTGCAAAATAAAATTGTTTCTTATGAGATTACATACTTGCATTTTCGGGAACTCCTCAAATACCTCCTGTTACTTTGGGGATATATTTTCTGTTCCATAAAAGTACAACCTCGAACAATACATTCTCGAATGTACGAAGAACAGTGTGTTTCCACCAAAACCTCCATGGGTGGGAATTCGTAAATTGGAAATTGCATATCAAACAAAATCAGATAAGTTGCAAAATAAAATTGTTTCTTATGAGATTACATGCTTGCATTTTCGGGAACTCCTCAAATACCTCCTGTTACTTTGCGGGTATATTTTCTGTTTCAGAAAATTACAACCTCGAACAATACATCCTCGAATATACGCATGATAGTGTGTTTCCATCAAAACCTCCATGGAGGGCGATTCGTAAATTGGAAATTGCATATCAAACAAAATCAGATTGGTTTGAAGGAGTAACGGCGGTCGGGGTTACTTCGTAATCTCTCACAATGTCTGACCTGTGAAATTACAAGCCCATTAGCATCCTACTAACTTTCTCCAAAGTATTAGAAAAACTAATGTACTCTAGGTTAATATCTTTCTTAGAAGATAATAAGAAAATTCATCAATATCAATTGGCTTTACAAAGGCACACTCAACAATACATCCGGAATTGCATCTCATAAACAGTGTTGCTGAAATGAACGATAAGCCAACAAAAGACTGTACTTTAGCTCTATTTCCCGATTTCTCTCTAAAGCATTTGATACTATAAATCACTCGATCTTACTAAAAAAAAGCTACGAGGCTATGCAAACGCCTGGTTCGAGAATTAATTGACACACATATCCCAGTCGGTGTCGGTGTCCCTCCCAAAGGCCATTTCTGACTTCCAGCTCATACTAACAGGTGTCCCTCAGGGATTTATTCTCGGTCATCTTCTTTTTATAATCTACATAAACGATATTATAAATTCGACACTTCTGAAAATTTTATCATATGCAGACGATACTATTGTCTGTACATCTGGTAATAACATAGATACTATTATAGAATTAGTTAACAACGAACTCAATAACATATACTACTGGTGTACGGCTAATAAACTTACAATAAATGAGAGTAAAACAAAATTCATTATTTGTCGCCCTCAGAGTGACATGTACTCCATTGAAAGCGGAAGAATTGTGCTTAACAATTCAACGATCTCACTCGTTGCAAATAATCAAGAGGAAAAATCTATAAAATTCCTAGGAATCCATGTAGCTAATTATTTGAATTTCAAAAAGCATATTTCAGAAGTCTGTTCTAAAATTTCCAGAGCAGTTTATGCCATAAACAAAGTGAAGAGGATTCTACCGAAAAAGTGCCTAAAAACATTATACTACTCTTTGATCCAGAGTCACATGATGTATGGTATCCATATCTGGGGTCACTCGCCATCAACTCGAAAGATCACAAAATTACAAAAGAAAGCTATCTGAATTATATCTAACAAAACATACAATGCTCATACAGACCCACTGTTTGGAGAACAGGGTATCTTAAAATTTGCACACCCGTACAAACTCCATGCCTCTTTGTTTATGCACGACTGGTACAACAACATGCTACCCAAAAGCTTTGTGGACACTTTTAGAATTTACCAAAACCCCCTCAGGAATGGACACCAGACAGTCGGGTAAATTACATACATTAAAACTAAGAACTCAGTTCTCCGCAAACTTTCCAATTCAAATTTCCCTAGGATGTGGAACGCAATAGAACCATCGATTGAAACTTCTTCCAGATCATCATTCAGAAATTCTCTAACGGAGCAATTCTTGAATTCGTACTCTTTTCGCGTCATGTGTAATAATCCAGTTTGCCCCGACTGTAGGTCCTAGCTCTGTAATCTCATCCTTATCTATTAACTACCCCTAAATTGTTTCATTTTCTAAAAACGATGGAAAATTATTTTATTTATATGGAAAGAACATCTTAAAAATTAATCCATTCATTTTCTCTTCAATAACATGGCTGTTGTCAGGATTGTCTCACATTTTACTTCTTTGTTTTTATTGGGAATGGCGGGAAGACAGCCCTAGTGGCTATGCCATCTCCCTGTGGTGCAACCTTGTATTTGAGATAATTGTATGTTGCTGTATTTAGTTTCTATTTGTGTGCATGTTGTACTACAAAATAAAATCATTCATTCATTCTGTGGAAATCATGTAGACAATGTCCTGTTGACAAAGGCGCTTTCCATCTGGTCACCAAACTAATTTGAACCTCGGTGAATTGTAACCCCTGTTTTCTGGTTTCTGACCGGTTTTTCTCTCTCTTTTTCTTTTTTTTTTTTGTTTTTGTTTTTTTTTTCTTTTCTTGTTTTCCTTTCCCACAACTAGCTTGCTGCCAATATTGTTTTATATTTATGTTTATATATATATTTAGTTGGATAACCCGCACGCCAATCCAATTCTGCTTTATTTATGGAGAATAAAATATAATAAACTGGACAAACACCAATTCCGTCAGCCGGCACGTACCCCAGATGCTCCCAAGAGTATGGTGAAGAAGTTTTCCATATTATTCGCGACTGCTGCTACCTGAACCAACTCAGAAATGAAATCGGTTACTCCATTCTGGATATATTTGGTGTTCAATGTTTTCTTATTTTAGACCAACTACATCCAGATGATTAGTTTTAAGTTTACCTCGGCTACATACCCGATCCAATACTCGATGTCATTGAAGACCGGTTAACATTTTTACACTTCTTTGTTAAGAAGACTTTTCGATTTTGGGAAACATATTACAATACAGGCGGAGTCATTGTTTAAACCTGAATAAGTAGATTTCCCAGAGCGCAAATGCTGCAGAACTATAAGGATCATATCAGTGTCAGGTGTATCCGTGCAACAATACAAGCACAAATATAAGCACCCGAAATGAGCGTACATCTATATTTTCATTTTCAGTTGACAATTGACCATATTTTTTTTTATTTCTCCTTCGTAATCTAGAATGTACATAGTGAAAGACATGTACTTTGTCATTTGTTTGTATTGTCTGTATTTGTTTCGCGTTTGTTATGTAATTTACCTAGCTCTTCAAATCGGGGGAAATAAAGGTATGTGTATACAAGCGATGCTTCAAACAAAATAAAGTATTTTCTATCGCTTGTAAAAACGAATCATTCACCGAATGTTAATAATTCAGTTCTACTTCTCCAAAAATATCAAAAATATCCGATCACGGTAATACGGGATTGTGTTTTGTTTCAAAGCAAAATAATAGTTGTATTCTCCATGAGATGCTTTTTAATACATACATAACGTTTATTTATCCAGTAATTGACGAATCGTACGTTTCCTTCTGAATTTAAATCGCTCACGAAAATGGACAAAACAAGTTTTCTGCTACCACGCGGCTTTAACATTTTCAATTGAATTAACGAATTTTATTATACGCTAAACGATAGATTATCGAAGAAATTGCGGAAAGATAGAAATCGTATCCGCCACTGTGAAGATATAGAAATTTTCACTTTCACGGTATCAATCAAAATGGCGGCTTTCAAAGCATCCCGGGAGATGACTAGCATAAGCTCCTAGCTTTCTGTCTGATCCCCCATTACATGGTAATATGGTTTTGTTTGTTATAGTATATGTTATATTCTTCGTGTTCTCTCTATATATATTGTCACTTTTATTGGTGTTTAATATTGTAACATATTGCATACTTATTGAATAAATATTGTTTAAACTAAACTAAAGCATCACTTCAAGGTGAATACGAGTCAAATTATTCCTGTGAATGATGAACGTGTTTTGGAAACATATAATGAAAGGAAAAGCCACTGTTTTTGAGTGGATACCAATCATTTCCAGAAATAATTCAACACGTATTCACCTTGAATTGATGCATGAAACCCGCTAGTCCAAACATGGCCTGAAAGTCCGTAATATAAGTTTTTGATTTGGTACGTCCTTACAAAGGACGTTCCAAACCAAAAACGTACATTACGGACTTACAGGCCATGTTTGGACTAGAAACCCGCCAGCTGAATCATATTGCAAGACGCCAGCTCTTCCTAGTATTGATCAAATCACTTCCGCGTATCAATGATTCAATGCGCTGTTCACTTCCATGCATCAATTCAAGGTTGAGACGAATGGAATTATCAGATTCTTATAAAAAGCGTATAATAAAAAGAAAATGTAGTATTTTTGAGTGGATATCGAAAATTATCTCACTTGTGACCGAGACAAATGGATAATTTTCGCTCATGCAAGCGCTCGCGAAAAAATAAACGTTTGACTCGGTCACTCACAAGATAATTTTCGGTATCCACTCAAAAACACTAGATATCCTCTATATATACTACATGAATGATGATTAAGGGAAATAATGGGTTGTGCTATTCTTAAGTTTGAACAAGATGCGCCTGCTAATATGCCAAATCCAGTGAAACCTTGGGTATCCCCCCCCCCCCCCCCCCACACACGAAGATCCTTCCAGGCGCATCTCCATATCATAAAGTATTCATAATCAAGATGAAGGGGAGTAAAAGTTGTCAAGATCGATTTGAAATTGATATGTAGCTAGAGGTGCGTGGGAGGGTGACGATACAGTGTTAATTGTGTTATATATATAAAGTGCATGTCAGAGGAGTTGAATGCCAGTGATAGTGAAACAGGAGAACAATTAACGTCAATGGTGGAAGCTGCTACGTACTGTAACATGATCCGTGAAACTTTGACGGAGCGCATAGATAATACGTCATGGTGCGGAATGACTGCATGAGACAATATCAACTACAGAATACCAATGGCCACGAAGAGAATTTGAACCTTCGGGCGGGGATACATTCATGGTGATTTGTGTTATGTATAATTATATTTTTGTGGATCATTCTTGTTGTGGCATTTGAGGAAATCTTGGTTTAATATTATTACATTATATTAAGATGATTCCTATCGGTTATCTTTTCAAAAATCAAGTCAGTAACACCCCCACCCCCAAAATGACGAATCTACATGTGCGGACGCCGTGGACTGGTCACTTTGCACGGGTGGGCAATATTTCCACGGACGCAATAATATTAGATTTCCAACACTTATTATAGGAATAATCATTAAAATTTTATTAATGAAGCTCCGGTTCAACCCGGTGCTTCATTAACGAAAGTTTGTTGCTGCTGATGATTTTTATTACCTGGTAAACGCATGCGTGGACATCACTGCAGACGCGTGGATTACGACCCGCCCACGACGATGGTACTGTACACCCACGACAGTGTGAAATGGTGAGAGATATGTTCACTTCAAGGCCTGGTGGTACGGCCGAGTTCAAGGGGGAACTTGAGTCTCTCAACTCAGACCCACTGTGTCGACAAAACTGAAGGGGTCTCTGTATTAACCCTTTACCTAACCTGAAAAGCAGTCGACACTTGTCAAAATAATTCTTGAATAACTCATTTTTTCATTTTTTGTCTCAAAAACATAGGTTATGACCCCTCATTGGACCGAGCTCGACGAGCTCGTTCCAACGAGGGGTCATAACCTATGTTTTTGAGACAAAAAATGAAAAAAATAATGAAAATTATTTGGCGATTTTTGAGAATAGCGCTGGACGGTTTTGGCCGTTACGTTAGGTAAAGGGTTAACATTTTATAGACTTAGAGTCTGTCCAAGAGATTTTGTCGAGGCAACCACCTTTTTTACAAAAGAGTTATTGTCTTACCTCAAAAAGCACAACTTTTCACAATTTAACCCGAGGTCAGCCATTCATTGAATTGTATTTTGGGGCTAAAATATGGCGTCCCCCAAGGCTCAGTACTCCTACCCTTACTGTTAACAGTTTACACCCTACCACTTGGAGATCTCATAAGGAAGCACGCTGTAAATTTTCACCTTCACGCAGACGATACCCAGCTGTATCTGTCTGCAGATCTTTCCAATATGAATGACTCCTTAACAACACTGGAGGCATGCATTGAGGATATTCGACAGTGGATGGAGAGAAACTTTCTGAAATTAAATGATGATAAAACAGAATTTGTACAGTTAGGCGCCAAACATCAGCTCAACAAAGTTTCAATTAACTGCAAGAAAATAGGCGATAGCGCAGTTAGCTCAAGTAAAACTGCCCAAAACCTCGGTTTCACTTTTAATGATTGCTTTGATCTGCATAACCAAATCACAAAAGTGAGCAAAAGCTGCTTCCTCCAAATAAGAAACATCAACAAAATCAGAAAGCTACTTGACCAAAACACTCTGAAAACTGTTATACAGTCTTTGGTCCTGTCCCGCTTAGACTATTGCAACTCTCTCTATTTCGGCCTTCCTCTGAAATCAATGTACCTGCTTCAACGTATTCAAAACACAGCAGCTAAGATCATTACTGGTGAGAAAAAATATGATCACATTACACCAATCCTGAAATCTCTGCATTGGCTGCCAGTTGAGTCTCGCATTAAGTATAAGGTACTGGCGGTGACACACAACATCTTACATAGCGACAAAGCACCAATCTACCTTAAGCAGGTCATCAAAGTACACACACCGTCGAGGAATCTCAGATCAGCTTCTGAGAGTCTCCTTGTCGTACCGCGAATTCGATCAACGGCAGGGAAGAGATCGTTCACTTTCGCAGCTCCCTCACTCTGGAACGCCCTCCCTCAGAACCTTAAAAAAAACTAAATACAGATCACTTCAAGAAAGCTCTGAAAACCCATCTCTTTCAAGTAGCTTTCGGCCGCTGATTATACCATTGTTACCGTCACCTATGTTTTCAGCGCTTTTGAGCAGCGTTTCGCTGGGAAAAGCGCTATATAAATAAATTATTATATTATTATTATTATTATTATTATTATTATTATTATATTATTATTATTATTATTATTATTATTATTATTATTATTATTATTATTATTATTATTATTATTATTGAAAAACAAGAGTGCGAATGTAGCCGGGCCTGTAGTAAAATTAACTTCACAAGTCCCGACCATGTTCAATGAATTTATTGTTTATAAAAGTCATCATCTTCATCTTATCTTCGTCATATAATATACATCGTCATTACGTTCTCATCTATGGGATTAAAATGTCCAATTCGAAATCAAAATTCTATTTAGTGATTAACACTTGAATCAAAAGCAGCCGTCCTCTTCGCAATAAAGCTTGATGAAAAGTGGCGGCAGCTACAGGATTAAAATAACCATCCGCGATTAATGAATTAAAATCATGCGGTATTAATCCAATCGAGGCTATTCAAGGGATTAAAAGAGATCACTCACAAAGTGCTGACCAAACAGTTTAATCGAAATGTTAAATAACTCTTAACCCATGGCGCTAATGAAATAGAATTTAACTCTTCTGCATTAATGTAATACTTAAATAATTTATTTACAAAAATGAGATGACATGTAATAAGTTGGATAAAACAAAGTTTAGCACATTCATTTGAGAACTAATCTACGGTCTGATCAGGTACACGTCAAGATGATGCAGCCTACTCGTATTAGCGCATGAGCAATGTTACGAGCACCTGTGAGCACACCCAATATGCTCACATCATGCTCAAATTGCTCACAATAGTGTGTATTTTATTATGCACGTTTTTTGGGCAATTTGAGAACATTTACAATTATAGGAAATTATTACTTTCCAAAGTATGATTTACTGGGATTTCCGGGTTTGATTATAAACGATAACTTCACAAGTGAATTATGCAATTAACAATTGTGCCATGTATCCGTGCGCGCAAACGAAGACGAGCTCGTTCAAATGAGGGGTCATAACCTATGTTTTAGAGACAAAAAAATGAAAATATTATGAAAATTAATTGGCGAGTTTTGAGAATAGCGCTGGCCGTTTTTGACCGTTACGTCAGGTAACGGATTAAATAATATAATTATCGTTAATTATGGAAAGTAATAAACAGAGTAATCGCTTGACTGGACTTGTTACGTGAAATAATTCATTCGAGGCGAGGGAATATATTGTAAAACACTCGTGCGCATTCGCGCACTTGTGTTTGTACAACGTCCCTCTCCTCTCATGAAGTATTTCAAGAAACCATTCCAGTCAAGCGATTACTCTCTATATATCTCTCGCAACAACCACACTCTTGACCTTTTTGTTATTTCCAACTAAAACTAAGAGCGTTGAAAGTCGGTGAGGTGATTTCACTTTTACGGCGATATCTATATCGGAACGATTGACGAAAAAATAATGTTACATAATTTTCCCCACACGATCACATACTCAAATTTATTTATTGTTTTTTACATTTTTCATCCAACGTGGAATCCAGGGTTAACAAATTAGTTTCTCACTAACCTGCATGACTTAAACTCATATAATCATGCCATCCCTTATATAGGAGAACATTTAGTGGAAGGGAGAGATATGGTTCTGTGTGTAGCAGGATATCTCCCCCCTCCCCCCTGGATATCTGCCCCCTCCCCGGGAGAAGATATCCTACGTTATCTTCCCCCCACCTTGGATATCTCTCCCCCCCCCCCCCACCTCAAAAATAAAATATGAAAAGGACTGAACAAAAAGATAAGGATAAGAGCATTTATTTATGGAATTTTCATTGAAATTAACACAAAAACGTGGTTCAACTCTTTAATATATATATGACCAGTGAATAGAAAATATGCAATCTCAGAAGCAACTATTTCACAAATATCAATAGGTTTTTTTACACCGTGGGGCCAACCATAACAAAGTCCAAACAATGGCTGCAAAAGGTTCTATGAATGTCTGTTGGGAGATTGACATGGGTGGGGGAAGATATCCAGGCCTGGTTATCTTCCCCCACCCCCCACCCATGTCAAAAAAAAAATAGAACAAATTAAAAAGAGTTTCAACTTGGCTTATACCATTGAATAATGACCAGTGAATTGAAAATAGGCAATCTTAGAACCTTTCCAGCAATTTTGGGGACTTTTCCGAACACGTGGATGGGGTTGAGGTGGGGGAGATGTCCAACCTGCATATCTTCCACCTCACCCGTCCAAAAAAACATAGCTACTATTTCAAAAATATCAATAGATTTTTTTACACCGTGAAAATATTTGTGAAATAGTTGCTTCTGAGATTGCCTCTTTTCTGTTCACTGGTCATGTATATATTAAAGAGATGAACCACTTTTTTGTGTTAATTTCAATGAAAATTCCATAAATAAATGTTCTTATCTTTATCTTTTTGTTCAGTTCTTTTCATATTTTATTTTTGAGGTGGGGGAAGATATCCAGGGTGGGGGGAGATCCAGGAGGGAGATATCGTGGCACATTATGTCTTAATGGGAAAAACTTGTAAGACTTACTGTGTGAAAGAAACTCTTTTTAAAAAATGCGGTTGCCTTAAAAAATGATTGGGACAGACCATATGTCTAGAAGACATTATCACCTCTCATTCTTTTCAGAAAGAGTTCGATTGTGTTAAATTTGGTTTTGAAACTCTCCAGTCGTCATCTTGAAGAACTCTTTTGTCGGACTGGGATATATATTCTCTCAAACATCGGTTTTCCACACTTATTTTCTTTCAAGAAGTTAGTATATTCTTGAGATAAGGACTTTTAGTTATACCTCGATGACGCCACTGCCATTTCTTGTTCTGCTTGTATACGAAACTCAGTAGCTGGATTTGGAAGTCTGTTCAGTGTGGTGGATATTAATCAGATGATAAAGAAAAGTAAACTCGAGACCTGTAGTTTGACTTCATATATCCTAATATTTGAAAAAATGGCGCGTGGAGGGAGCCCATGAAACGGGATTTTCAGTTCGCTCTCTGTCTAGCGCAAAATATCCTGATGCTGTTATAACACTCATTTTTCCCTAGAAAGTGCGCGAGATTGATTTAAAGAATATCCACTTTTTACAACACGCAAAACTGTATTTATACTGTCAGAACCTTTACCACCTTAATATTCTAAACGGATGAAGAAGAGTTAAAGCTGATGCATGCTTGTTTAAATTTTCCTTCAAAAACGAAGTTATATGAATGAATAAATGAATGAATGAATGAATGAATGAATGAATGAATGGACGAATGAACGAACGAGAATGAATTGACTTTATTTCGCACAATACGTAACATAGAGAACATACAAAATTGTTTAAACTACATTTTAAACAAAATCAATAGAACAAACACATTTTCTGAATATTATGATACACGTATAATGAGAGGGGGTTACATAGCTATTAGTGGCTGTCTTATTACTACCTCCATTAACCAGGATTGTGGGAGTTTAATGCTAATGTATATGCAAAGGGAAAGGATGATGATACCTCAAACAGTGAACTGAGTGTTATAGCGACTGTCCATCGGAGGACAAACTCGTGGATAGTTGACTTTGGGAGTTTACTGCTTATGTATATGTATGAGAAAGGATGATGATGCCTCAAACAGTGAACTGACTGTCCGTTGGAGGACAAACTCATGGATAGTTGACTACGGGAGTTTATTGATTATGTATATGCATGGAAAAGGATGATGATGTCTCAAACAGTGCATTGAGTGTTATAGCGACTGTTATGACACAAACTCATGGATAGTTGACTCCTGCTGTGTAGCCACAAAACACATGCAAACATGTATAACCGGAGCCATCAGCAACAATACATGGGTAGAGTGAAACAGGGCGTAACTGAGGAGTCGTTCGCCTCAAACAGTGAACTGAGTGTTATAGTGACTGTCCATCGAAGGACAAACTCATGGATAGTTGTCTCCTGCTCTGTAGACACAGAACACAAGCAAACATGTATAACTAAAGCCATCAGCAACACTACATGGGTAGAGTGAAACAGGGCGTAACTGAGGAGTCGTTCGCCCAATATCCAAAATTCATGTTCATGCGTTGATCTATGATCATTCGGTGACCGCATGATGCCCGTATTGACCGTGTTGACAGATACAGTTTTATCCTAGACTTTGATTTAACGAATTTACGCATGCCTACTCATACAGTACGTGGAGAGTGGATTGTAACTAAATCACCCGCGGAGAGGAGTTATCACCCATGCTATAACTTTCAAATTTTGTACATATCGACAAAAAACACAAGCAATGTTTCAGCCAATGGACCTCCGGGTTTAACCCGGAGGTCCATTGGCTGAAACTTTGCTTGTGCTGGTTATGCTTTGCAACAAATTTGCAATTATTGCTTGGGTGGATTCTTCACTCTGCGGGTGATTTAGTGATAATACACTCTCCACGTACTGCATATACACATACAAAAATATTCAAAAATATATAATATATCATTATTATATTTATTGGGAAGGTTTTAACGAATATCGTTACATAAGTAATAGATCACAATGTGAAGAACCGCAAAAAGGTTATCTCGTATGTTTCACTTTTATCGATAGTTCCTCATTATTTGATGATAAATGATATTTGCGCCGAAGAACTGTATAAAATCCGCTTAATAATTACGTCCATTCAAGTGACGGCGTTGGCATAATGGTTAAAACTATACCAAGTTCCAATCCTGGACAATAAACTAAAATCTGAATTTTGTCAGAATTAATCCCGGACTAAAAGTTTTTCTTCAAATCTTCTACTTAATTGTTAAATAAGGAATCTAATAATTCATTTCGTTTGTCATTTTCAAATTTCTTCACCGTTAAATGAAATGCATTGGAAGATTATAAATTTTCTGGACTGTCGGGTATCCCGTTGAGAAATCGTATAAATATAGATTATACATGTACCCATAGTAGTTTGGTGTACCAAATGTTCACCGCGTCAGATTATTAAGCGTCGCCATTATTTTTTCTCGATTTTACTGAGCAGCAGACGTACATACGTGCGAATCTGTTTTTGTTTACATTTACGGTTTTATCGCCGAAACGAAATGGAAAAAGAAACAGAGCCCTTTTCATTTTAATAACATAATAACATACTATTTCGAATTATGCGCCGCAATCTAGGGATGGCGCCCAACATTCCCCCGATGTAGGTATATGACCCCCCACCCTCGGGGGGGGGGGGAGGGGGGGGTCTAGACAATTTATTTGTTTATCGGTGTTTAAGGTCACATATTTTTGCACAATGGCTAATAATGCCCACAACATGACTATCAACTCAACACCAGTGGTGAACGTTAATAAGCCATGTCGCCCATTTTAGAGAGGGTTTACACCTCCCGAGAATTGGTGACTGGGTCCTATTTTACCAGTAAAACAGAGCCTGTTTACCGCAGTGAATAGGCACTGCTTTACTTCCCGGGGTTCCCGCAGGCAGGGGCCTGGAAATCCCCGGGCCGACCATGGTTTGGCCAGATGTGTATAATTTTTGTTTTAATTGGGAAAAAGTCACAATAGGCTTAGGCCTATCCATGAATCTAGAGGCAAGAAAGCCAGTAACTGCGAGCAGCCAAGTTAACATAAACTACAGATTCTGAAGATATCTTCCAATAATATTACAATACCATGAGTTTAGAGGGCTTGCGGTTGATTACCGGCCCGAGAGGAATGAATAAAAGCTCGAGGGTTTATTACCGGCCCGAGAGTCGAGGGCCGTCAATAAGGCAGAGGGCTGTTGATCTTCATCCACCAAGCGCCGCATCTGAAAGTATGGGCCTACAAGCTCCCCACCCCCCTCCCATTCACCAGCTTCTAATTTTACGTTTTACTCATCATGCAAGTAACAGGTAATTTTTTATGTAACCGGTTCAAGTTTGGCAACTGAGGAGGACGAACGTTTGCATCAGCAAGTAGAAGGGGGTCCAGGGGAACGGCGTTCCCCCCAAAGCATCACTGCCATTACCTCCCCATCGACTCCAAACGCACGCACAAATGCTCACAGTGGGTTTTCTAGAAAGGTTTTTCTTTTTTTTTAAAAAAATGCCTCCGGGAAAAATTTTTTGTCGAGATCCCGAGATATCTTAATCGGCCAAGTGCTTCGTCTGAATAATATGTGCCTATAACAAGCCTCGTTGCTCCCAACCATTCCCTCCCCCCCCCCCCTCCCTCCCCGCTCTCCACGTTTCAACTAGCATGTAGTGGGCCTAATGCACTATTATGATTAATGTTGTTCAGCATTAAATTTAAATGTTGTCAATGTCACGATTCCTAGCTGGCATTGTAAAAAAGAGATGCAATAGAATATCCTTTTTAAAACAGGCCATGAGATCACTCTCACCCCTCCCTGTCTGCCATATAGGCCCATAGCCTAGATCTAATACCCTTTCCGCCCGCCAATACATATTTCTTTCAAAGCTTCCTGTATTTTGAACTTCTGACAACAAGGTAGCGCTGTCTTAAATTAACTACCAGTTTTTTTATTAAAGTTCGGACAAGTTGGTTGTGCCTTGAATAGAACTCGAGGACAGGTGTGCAACAATTGTTTTGCAGGGAAGACTCTTACATTTTAGCCCACATCCATTATTCTTCTGTTCTGTCGTCTGCAGCACAAGAACAATGCAGTGCGTAGTTTCGCTTTCCGGGTTAACTTTTGTACAGCCTCGCAACGAAATGTCACGCCATCATTGTTGTTCCAATGGCGTCGAGTCGCGGGCAAAAAAGTCGAACGGAGAGTTTTTTTTCAAATAAAGAAGCCGTAGTATGATGATTTGATTATTAATTTATGATAAACATGAAGTTAAATACCTTGTGGATAGCTGTACAAGAAAACTGTGTCGATGAATCTTTGTTCAATGAACGAATTCACAAATGAACTGGGAAAGGGTATCTGTCAGGGCAAAATAGGCTTTCATTACTTGTCTATTATTATATAGACTACTGTATGTGTAACACGGGGTCAGGACTGACGTGGTGCTTTCATTGTTCAGTGAAAAAAGTGGTTGCAGCCACAACTCCCAGTAACTGTGGTAAAACCTAGGAATTATGTGTAATAGATAAAGAAAAGCTGTTATTAGTGTGAAAATTGCCCATTGGGAAAATTATGGAATACTAAAATAAAAAAAATAGTTTTTCAAGAATTTTTCATTTATGTAAAGGGTTAAAACTGACAAATCTCCCACTACCGAGAAAGGAAGATAATCTAAATATTTGGCATACGTCAGTAGTCAGTTCTGAACTTCCGTATTCAGTATATACCCCATTCTGGCAGTATTGTGAAAGTCTAGTGCCCCATATCGCCAGTACTGTATTACTAACTTCCGACGGTACTGGCGTCATATCTGCGGAAGATGAAGCCGGATTTTAATTTTTTTTTGTTGAACTTTCTAATCGGGATCACGAGTATAAAAGTTCCCTGATTTCAACTTTATGTGTTGAAATTTAATATGCCGTCTCCCGTCTTCGATCGCCGATGAGGACAGAACGTTAAAACTTTTCCGACAATATAAATGAAACTTCACACAGCCTGCCATCAACTGTTCCCCTTGTTGTGTGTTTTTGCTATGTAAATTTTGGTGTAGGGCCAGATGGGGGGGGGGGGGGGGGGTAGGGGTGGGGGGGGGGGGGGGCAAAATTGAAATGACGTTAAAACGGTAAATCGAAACATCCTAAAACACATATCATTTTTTATTTTTTGATCTCTATAACATACTAAAGTTTCATAAAAATCCGAGGCATTTCAATATTTTAGACACTGGCCTCCTTTGCTTTATCCACAGAGCTCGGCCAGAGATTTGCTGATTTCATGGATGGGAAGGCAATTTTGAGAGGTAATTTCTGATGGAGATGAGATATGTGCAAAGTTTGAAAAAGGGAGGCTGGGTACAGGCGGTGATATTAAAGGTTTTAGAAACACATGTTAATTGGGTATTGGTTTGATAAAGGTCGAAATTCATAAAAGTAGTAACAAATTTGAGACTAATAATAAAAATAATTCAGCCAAAAATCTGTCTGGTGGTCTTTGGCATTACTTTATATTGTTCATGAAACTGCCCTGTCTGAATCACATCTACGAGTTAAATCCTTGGCCAAACAAAGAAGGCTTGAACTGTTTGCTGCTTAATTACGTTAATTACGTTAATTACGTTTTTAAGAGATTTAACAAAAAGGTCTCCTAGAGAACGGCGAGGAAACTAAGAAAGCCCTATCACTGACTGGGGTTAATTGTTCACTGCATGACAAGCCTCAAACAATTGATTATTGATCTCCCAGCAGTCAGAGCTGCAGACGCGCATAGACGCAAAAGTTATGACTCACAATATGAACCTCATTTTGCGAGCCCGCGACAGTGACATATCCAAGGTGTATTATAGTGCTAGTACAGGGTTATAGATAAACTGAAATTGATGAAAAACTATTAAACCCATGTGATAAATCTTCTGCCATGTTGATCAAATTGTTAAATGTGTTGAATATGGAAGTCAGTTTGTTTTAAATGTAAATAAAATAAAATAATCATTGTTACTTTAATCATTGTTTCCTTTTCGCAGCCTGAAGTGATTAGAAATCAGACCTCATGAAAAACTAACCTATATTTCGGGTTTACTTTGCAGGGAAGAAAATCATAGTGCGGTCCCAACTCAGCTCTGCGAGCCGAGTTTGGCCCGTGCCCGGATTCTGACCCTCATTGTTGGCTTGTCCCCCAATATTTTTAATGGCGAGGCTAAACAACCCCATGTCACTCCTCCCACACGGATAAATGTGTTGACATCGTCCCTTTTGTTTACTCATGTTGTCATATTGGTTCCTATGGTAGCACTTGGTTGCTATGTGATCCAAAACCCACTACAAGGAAGGGGCTGTGTTCACAGGGTCTGTTCGATTCAAGGGGAGTATATCGAATTTCCAAAACTGACCCGACAACTCTGTATTTGGCACGGATTCTTATGAAATCCTCGGTTGTAATTCCTAATTTGATGGAGCCTGAAAGGCTTCTATTATGACGGGTGGGGATGGGGGGGGGGGGTTGTTATAAAGAGGCGTTCGATTGAATAGGAGTAAATAAAATTATCCAAATGCACCCGACAACTATTTATTTAGGTCAAATTTTTCCAGAATCATCGAATTTGGACTCTACCAGTCTCCATTCTGGCTACTCGTATACCGGAGTTTCACGTAGTCTTATCAATTCATTGCTGTATCTGCTGTATCTGGTTTCGATCCCTGATCTCGACCAACCAGAACACCTCATTAATCTAAATCCCACCCTCTACCCCCATCCCTACGTATTGTGTTTAGACCTAGGCCAGTCAGTTCATCTGTCATCATATTAGGCTATGACGAAATCCCCAAATGGGTACTAACTTCAACTCTCCATTATCCCCCAATAAGGTATAATCTAGCATCCCCCATATTCTCATCTGGGTATGTGAGGACATGGCTTGTATATGGCTCCTATACAGCCCATATACAACTCCCAATAGCCCTACCATTGGCTTCTACCACGATTTCAACTATATGTTCTATAATCAACCTCAACTGTATTTACTATTACAACTGTGTTCTACCACCCTTTCAGCCATGTCCATTTAGTATTGTAGCACAACCTACTACAGGCTTGCTAATCCTCTCTGACCCAATCTCGGTGACATCAAATCCCTTATACCCTCATCCAGGTATTTATGTATACTAGGCCATGAGAGATACGGGAAATCCTTCAATGCGGTATAATCTATCATCCCCCATCTGAGTATCGAACGACCACGTTACGCGGAATCCCACTGTGGAATCCCTTCTATGGTCTGTATATGCTTGCAGTATCATAGTTTTGTCGTATGGGATCATGAGGGCTATGAGGAAATCCCTCAGCGAGATATAATCTATCATCCCTCATATTTATATTTAACGGACACTTTTCGCGGAATTCCACCTTGGAATTCCTTCTATGGTCTGTCTGTGCTTACAAAATCCACTTTGTGTTGTGTGAAGCCCCGAGTAAATCCCTCAGTGCAGTATAATCCATCGTCCCGCATATCCTGCTCTCGGCATTTAAAGATACCTATGCCACGGTGATGTCCTATTTGAGGATACCTTTTGGGGGATACGTTTCAGAGAATAGTTATCTGAGGATAATTTTGGCTCCAAGCCAGCGCCTTTTACCACTACTGCAACTTTCTCTACCCTACAATGAACTTTTCGTTTATGCCTTTGTTTTTACTTCTTACTGCACTGCTAAACTACAATGCTAACCTACTGACTACTATCTTTGACCCTCTCTATGTTTATCATCCACTGCTACGACTACTCCTAACATCATCGGCCTCTTCTCGTGATGGTTATACGCCACCAGCTGATTAACGGAATTTGCTAGGAATCCCAATTATGGAATCTCGTCATACAAAATCCCGCTTACAGGAATCCATTCCTATGATACGTCGGTGGATATAGAATAAATTTTTCATCGAAAGTGGCCATGGGAGCCACGAGAAAGTCCATCAATCAGATCTAAACTGTCGTTCTTCATACCTTCACCCTATGAGCTCCATGGCGGAATATCTCAGTGAGGTATAGCGCTATCATCCCTCATATCCCCATCTTGGTATCTGAAGAAACCTACGACATGGTGATGTACTATTGGAGGACACTTTTCGGGGAATATCTTTTTGGAGGATAGCTATCTAAGGATATTTAACTGAGGTTAGTTATGTTCAACGGGAAGTAATATTATAGTCGCAGTGCACATTGGTCGTCATAGCGAACACTGCAGGGAAGGAGCCACGTTGTTATTCATACCGGATGTGATGTCACATCGCACTGTATCATTGGAAATAGTGAGTTGTTAAGGTAGTACACGAAATTTCGTCATAGCTTTTGTACAAGATCGTTGCTCTGGATTGACCACGTGATCAGTGAAGACAAGAGTCCACTGACGGTAAATGTTTGTTAAACAACGCTTGACAAGTATGTGTGGATCTTCGGAAGGTTTTCTTGTGTTTCATGCAGGCGTTCGGCGCGCATGAAATACAGGGAAAACTCGAACTCGGCTTATTGATTCCAGTACCCGTATTCCACCCTACTTTTGTCATGTCTTAATACTTCTAAAACAACTTGAAACGTCCTTTCGTGCCACGTCTTATATTATAAAATATTTTAGCAAATTTACAAAAGGCCCCCTCCCCTCCAAATTGTTTGTGTGTATGTTTAGGTCTGGTCACAGTTTGGTCTATTCTATATCAGCCATTTTCTACCCGATGACTAGCCTTCGGACTGGAAGATGATTGAAGCAGAAGGAACAGACGGGTGGAGCCGACGGGTAAATTTATTGGTCAAACGCAAGTAACGTTCTTTACATTGGCCCTTAAAATATTAGAGACAGAGGCATATTTCTGGGGTGGGTATAGGAGGTCAGACTATAGATTTGCTTCTTGGACTTCTCTCAAGGACATAGTCGGTCTCATGCAAATGGAGGTCTGTGGCTGAGTGTGGATATTTGTGTCCCAGCATTGACCAATTTTTGCGTCCGGTATATACAACTTAAATAAGAAGGGAAGCTGACGTATTACGATTACAACATGTATTTATCTACAAACAAATTTCTTGAATATTTTCACAATATTTCCCATTGGTAAATGTTTCGACTACATCATCAAGGCATGCCTTTGAAAATGATATGCCTTGGCGATGCAGTTGGAATATTAGTCAGTTGGGGATTTGGTCATTACAATGTCCCCGACGCCCCTGAGTAGGGCTATTTCAGAGCTGAATGTGATAGGCGTGACATGTAGTACTTTATTACAAATCCATTAAACTTTAATCGCTTGTATTTAACGGAATCGCCGCTATGACATAAATGTTTCTGTTTTCAACTGGTGATGTACAAGTCGGAACTTTTTTCCCGGCACCACTTATATTAGTTCCTTGCCAGTCGCGTCATTAGTTACGCTTCGTAAAGTTTCCAAATTCCGTTATATAATTATCGATCGTATGTAGCGTATTGTGAAAATGAAAACGTCAAAAACAAAATACAGTCGATTCACCAAAAAATTAGTCAACCAAAAATGAGATAATGTTTAAAAAAAAACAATCATTTCCATCTACAACATTAACCCAGTCTCGTGGCCGTCTCCTCTGTATATCCCGTTATATATAAATTGGTCAACTTCATTTCGGTAAATGGTCGGACATCTTGACATGCTTCGAACTTCTTTTAAAAACGTTTCTCTCAGCTGTTTTGCAAATCTGCCCAAATTTGTACTTATATTTTTACTAACAGTAATAGCCACCAAACGGTTAGGCGTGGACACCAGCCGAAGAGAAACAGCGATACGAATTTCAACAAGCACGCCCAATAGAAGAGTTAACGAACGACATTTTGACTAGTTCTCAAAAGATTGTTTTGATTTTTATCGATTGATTTGATCAGTACAGTTTCAAACAACACAAACGGATTCTTCACCTTTGGGTTTTAACATCGGAATAAAAATGTGTTTATTAAAATGAATTTTTATGCATGGGTGCGGATAATAAATACAGAACGCGATGTGTGTTTGAATCGGTGGGTGTTTTACGACTCTCGAGAAATAGGATTACGCCATTCCAACGAGTTATATAAAACACCCACCGATTCAAACACACATCGTGTTCTGTCTATGTGATCACATATAGTATATCTACAGTACGCGGAGAGTGTATTATCACTAAATCACCCGCAGAGTGGAGATTCCACCCAAGCAATAATTGCAAATTTGTTGCAAAGCATAACAAGCACAAGCAAAGTTTCAGTCAATGGACCTCCGGGTTAAACCCGGAGGTCCATTGACTGAAACATTGCTTGTGTTTTTAGTCGATATATACAAAATTTGAAAGTTATAGTTTGGGTGATAACTCCACTCCGCGGGTGATTTAGTTACAATCCACTTTCCACGTACTGTAGTACTGTGATTGGGATCAGATCGCGATTTGCGATATTTTATATTTGTGGGTACATTCAGTGCAATATATTTATTCCTACAGCTCTAGGGTTGTATAGGTCTACATGGTTAAATTATTACTAATCTCCTTAAGCCACAAATTTCCTGAGTTGTTTTAAACAATATTCCCCATTGACAAATATCCCAACTACATCATCAAAGCATGTCTTGATGATGTAGTTGGAATATTTGTTTAATCGGGATTTGAGTCACGACTGTCAGGAGAAATTCTTCGCGACGCCCCTTGTTAGAGAAATGGCTGTATATTCGCATATCAGCTCGTTAAACTCATTGTGTAATTATGGAGAGCCTGCGGAAAAACGTGTGGGGAACACGCCCCTGACCCGAACCCTCCCCACCCCGCCCCACACACATCTCCCTCGGTTCCATCGTCTCTTTCAGTGGTAACTAGTGAGTTCTAATGTTAAAAAACAACCATCTAGAGATTTTCTGTGAAGTGAAACTTATTAAGGTGACTTGTTTGCATAACCATTCAAAAGTTACAAAATCGGTGAATCAGTTTTTTCATTGGGGTTTATCGACACTTTCGAAAGCCAGGGTCACCTCGTATCGGATACTTTAACGGATGGAGGAAGCCGACGTGCCAGGAGAAAACCACCGAGCAGCTGGCAACTTTCAGACTCCCCAACTTAGTAACTCCGCACACACAGGGTTAGCATTGGTTGAAGACAAGTACGTCATTGACGTACATCACGTCTTAGTACACAGCGCCACGCCGACAACGGGGATCCAGTGCCTTGCCCAAGGAAACAGCGCAGTTGCTCATGGTGGAATCGAACCGTGGACCTTCCAGATGGAAGTCAAATGCGGTAACCAGTGAGCCACCCCGCTACCAGAGAATCAGTTAAAAAGTTGGACAGTAAGCTGCATAATACACTAAAAGTCCTTGCTTTTCAGTCCCAGTGGTTGAAGTGCTCTGAGAGTGAAGATCCATTCGATTTCTATTCTCCGACGGTGGTCAACCATATTGGGGTGTTCATATAATAACTTGTATGAGGCAGTAATTTAAGTCCGCTTGCTGGTGGTTGTTTTGGTTAAAGTGAACAGCCACGGGAGTAGCACGCTTGTGATCAATATCTGCTGTATGTTCGCGCATTCGGGGTGTGGAGTTTGATAGCTTCCAATTTTAATAGATGAGATGGCATTATCCGTATTATGTCTCTGTCTTTTTGGCTTGTCTGTTTTAAGAATCGATAGTGGTAATGGTGCTTATACTGGAGTTTAGGCTCGGGCCACTCATAGAACTAGAGGCGGTAAATGTTGTTTCCATAATTCGAGCTTCAAGTCAAAATTTAGAATATCCAGAAAAAAGAACTACTCAATAGAGGTCTCTGATGCAGTTCACATCGAAGGAAACCGGTCAGGCTATAGGCCTACAAGTGCCATAAGGGATAATTCGAGATTCAAACCCTCTTGCACTCTATTGAGTAGAAGCTACATAAATAGTTGATATTGTTTGTCTTGCGGTTTCATGCAAATTGTTTCAATTTTTTAGATGTGCAATTCCTGGTTTCACAAACGACACGTATTCAATACAGAATGAGTACCACAGAAGACTTGTCAATAAGACGATTCCTTTTGCTGGCGATGAAGATTCGCTCTACAGTCAATGCGATATTTACAGACAACAGAATGATACAGAATTCGACGACACAGGCATCCCAATCAATGGCACGACACAGAGGTGTGATCAATGGGTGTATGATAAGTCAACATTCCAAAGAACTGTTTTAGAAGATGTAAGATTCCTTTATATAGTTTTATGGTCATTAATTTCCAGAGCACCAGAAACGGTCATGTAGATCCGGCTAAGGCGGATCAATATTTTGGAAATGTGTGTTTGGCAGCTGAAGCCACTGACCTCTGTAAAACTGTATTAATAGAACATCAGCGTAAAATGTCGCCACTAAAACACTCCCACCCCACCACTAAGATGGCGTCTTGTCATTCAGCCTGATAACTGCCCAGTCTATGACGTTTGGTGAAGTGAAAGCTGTTACGCTGTGACTGCAGTCACAGCGCAACAGATTTCACTTCATCAAACGTTACAGTGTTTACCAAACACTAATACTATTAGCATGATAATAAGTTTCCAATCTCGGCACTTGTTTTTTGTCAATAATAACTAAAATGTGTTAGAAATATTCCATTTGTATTTCCGTGAAAAATATGCACATCACCAACTTTCACAGACACAAAGAATATGCTCTTTAAAAATGATCAGCGCTTGCTTTGAAAACCTTCGAGATTTTCTTTTGTTGGGCATTGGTTTTTTTATAGCAACCCGCCTCTCTAAGATAGCGGCGGTGGAGACACTTGTATAATAATAATAATAATAATAATTGATTTTCTAGAGCGTAAAACCACAAATAGTGCTCTAAAACGCTTGACAGAAATAAATACACTTTTCTGAAATAAAGTGTCACATCTGCTTTGGTTGCCTCTTAGAGAGGTTCAGGAGAATACTTCAGTAAAAAGGAAAGATTTAAGATTTCTTTTGAAGACATCAAAAGTTTCTGAAATTCTGACACTAATTGGCAGGGAATTCCACAATCTGGGACCCACGATGGAGAACACCCGATCATGAACCTGATTAGATCTGCTAAAAGGTACAACTAGTTGAACTTGGTTTTTAGATCTGAGACTGCGTGATGGTTTATATACAGTGAGGAGCTCTTGCAGGTAAACTGGAGCCAGTTTGTGGATACATTTGAATACTAAGATAAATATTTTGAAATCAATTCTCTGTTTACCTGGAAGCTAATGTAGTTGTCTTAAAACAGTTGTTATGTGTTCAGAACGTTTGGTACCAGTAATTATCCTAGCAGCAGTATTCCGAACTTTTTGAAGCTTCTGAATCAGGCACTGGGACAGCCCCACTAACACAGGATTACAATAGTGTGACCAATGAGGGTTTCAGCAATCTAGTTGTAGAGATATCAGTGGTTAACTCAACTCAAAGGTTGCGTATTGCATCTGTATATGAACAGAATAGCATGTTGTTCCCATCTTCAAAGGATTTCCGACAAAATAAATAGCAACAACTACCGTGCGAACTCACGTCTCTGAGATCGCGCGTTAGCTGTTGATATTTATATATGAGTCTGTATTAAAACGCAACACCCTTTTCCTATGGGTTACAATCAATGCATATCGCGTGACCTGCCAATGGGTTACGATACAGGCCCTTTATTTCCAAGCCTGTTAATGCAAAATTGATACGAACTGTTTGGAGGTTAAAACTCAATCAAGAAACCTTCGACTTTTATCGGAAAATTCACGAGCAGTAATGAAAACTTTCAGCTCAGTATTTATATTAGTTGGTTTCAAAATATCGATTGGAATTAAAAATCTTAGCTGTGTTCAGAGCTGAATTAAAGTCGAGAATTTTGAGCTTGAACTCCAATTTTTCGAAATATATGGTCCTTGTGTTAGTTTTCTCAGGAAAGCTGTCCCCGTCTTCTTATTAATCCATTCCCAACTTGCCTTTCCACATCAATCGCAATTTCTTCCCAAAGACCTTGTTTAGAAGGTGTACTTTCGGGCATGTTCCCCTAACCAAGAGAACAAATACTATACAAATATCAGTCATGATAGCTAGCTAAATTAGGCCCCTGCAAATATTCGATTGTTCGAGACGAAGTCGAGTCGATCAACAAATTCGAGTCGAATTCTAGTCGAAAATAAAATTACGAATATAAAAATCGAATATGAAAAAGAAACCTTATTAATAAATGTCTCGATATACGTACATTCGTACATTTAATACTGGCTAAATTGTCAAAACAATGCGAGGAATTGAACGCGAACCGCCAGCACGCATCGTCAACATGGAATGTACAGTGTATTACCAATGTGTATAATACACTCCTATTTTACTGTTGATAAAGCCATGGCTACAAACACGTGTAATACATATGAGACTTCGTACAAAACCCAAGAGACAGGGACCACACCCACCTCTGGTACACTTTAGTAAGAAGCATCCATCGCTTCCTGGTAAGACAAGATCGGAAGA
Source organism: Pictodentalium vernedei (assembly GCA_031216915.1). Classification (NCBI taxonomy): domain Eukaryota; kingdom Metazoa; phylum Mollusca; class Scaphopoda; order Dentaliida; family Dentaliidae; genus Pictodentalium; species Pictodentalium vernedei. The sequence goes on along the minus strand of CM062296.1, from coordinate 733,884,838 downwards.
TGCCAAGCTTAAAGTCAAGAAGGGAGCGAAGCAATCACAGATATATACAGATTCTTTCGTCTCATATTCAACGATGCGTTCAAGTGTGCTACATTATTAACTTATGAACTGTTGAATGTTAGCATGAATACGTGTTTAATCATCAGTATAATGCGAAAACAATCCTAATATGGCTATTTGTACTCGTACGAAACCAGACTTGGACACCTGGTTTCGGCTAACTTGGTTGCAGGGTATTATTTACTAGATTGGATTTTCTTTCCCAGAATTGCCCATTATCGAGCTCGTCTGATATGACTTCAAACTCGGCTGATATGATGCTGATCTCGGGCGATATGGCTCAAGCTACAGTTGTCCTCCTCGATGCGTCAGAAGACATGCAATCAATCGGCATTACTAGGCAGAGGGAGTAGTTTTTGTATGGTGATGAAATAACCCTTTGAACCCTGGTGGTATTTACTCAGCAGCCATTCCACTTAAGGAAATTATGACGTATCATGCTTCTGGGTCGGAAAAGCGGCCGCTCTGTTTCAAAGAGTTAATGATGGCAATAAGTAAGGATTGGATGGGTCAAGCTAAAAAGGAAGATAGTTCTGCTAAATATTATCGCAAACTAAGATTCAGAGTCGAAAGCGGAGATTCGCTAAAGTGAGAAAAGAAATAGTTCAGCTATCCGAACGTCGCGGTTTACCACTGCCGCGCCGTTCGGAGAGCTAAACTAGAAGGGGAAACTTCGAACTTTGTGAAAACAATGAGAAATAATAACACTGATCGTAATTATTTGTTTTGTTTTATTAAATAAATACCGGGCGAGATATCATCCCTCGGTAACATCACATCAGCATTCGACCTTCAGTCTCAGGCTGATATGATTTTGCCTGGTGCTGATGTCTTGGCCGATATGAAACTAAGAACTTTTACTGGATCGCGACGCAATTACAATCCCATACGAATTCTCTGACAAATTTTGAGATCACATACTGTTCTTCCCCCAAATGTTTCGCCGCATGTGTCAGGGATAAAGGTTAAAATAAAAAAGAAATAGTGCCGTGAATCTAAGAAACAGAGGTCGGGTCCTTGTCATGTTAAACAGAATGTCAGCTGGTGAAATATAATGATAAACTATCACTGTGAACAGGCCTTCACAATATTTGAATTAAATAAATAACGTTGACACATTTATTGTTGGATTGGGTTTGCTAGTTGAGGAGCAATACTTTTCTGGTGATGTCTTTATTTGCGAAGTACTTTTTTCAATATATTTAAACTATATTGCCATAATTGATTAGATAGATCTTGGGAACACAACTTTCACATACATTTTATTACTCTTTAGAGAAAATGTTTTTTCTTTCATTACCCGGTTCCGCAAAAGGAGTATATATGAGAATGCATGTACCGACAAGCAGTATGTGTCCAACATTCATAAGAGGTTTCGCAGACCAGCACGGGGGGGGGGGGGGGGGGGGGGGGGTATATCAAAATATTGCGGGTTTCTTCCATACATACATAACATACAAGAGTTTTGGGGGGTTTTTTTACATTTTTTTATTCAGATACAGTTGTGAAAAACATATATATAATACAATTAGACATTGCTAGACATAGGTTTCTACATAAAGTTATACACGTGTGACTTCATACAATCTAGGTTCTGTAGCTAGCTAACACATAGTGAGTATGAATATAAAATTAACAAAGTAGGACTTAAATTCTATCAAGATATCAGATAAAAGAGTGTTGCAGAAGCAGGTTTGAAAGCTCAAGGAGTACTGGTAAAGCACAAACCGCCGCGCCTCCCAGAAGTTTAAAGCGCTTGAGCTAGTCACACTCGAACTGAAACCGAGCTGGGCCAAACTGTCAACTATTATAAGATAGTTGACAATCCGGCCCACCTAGCCTTCAGCTCCAATGCCTTCCTGGGTGAATATACACCAATGGACATTAATTGTATATTTTTGTACACTTTCAGTTGTTCAATGAAGCTTGTGAAAGCTGGAGAGCACCCTCTCACCTTGCAGGAATAAATGAATTTTTTATAGATAAGAATACATATATCTATTACTGATTCCGTTTTCTCGTTGTTGTTGTTGTTGTTGTAACCCAAAATGACATCTTGTTTTTCGAGCGATGGTATGATTCCACATCCCTCTTCTAATTTTTCCTTCAAGTTTATTAATATAGTTTTCGAAAAGGAACATTCAAAAAAGAGGTGCAAGATTGTCTCTTTAGAATTATTACAGAAGGTACACAATTCTGTTGCAGATAAATTACATTGATAAAGTTTAGAGTTTGTGTAGAGAATACTATGTACTATTTTGTATTGCAGACTCTGTAAATAAGAATCATCAGTGACTGTACATGAATTGTTATATATCTTCTCCCAGTGATCAGACTGTAAGCAGGTATTCAAAATTTCATTCCATTTCTTTGTGTTTGTAGAGGAGATGTAGCAAACTGTTGCAAGAATGTTGGATAAAAGGCCTGACAGACCTTTTAGGAGTGTTTAAGTTTTTCAATATTTTCAGTTTTTATGTCGTCACTTTTTCCATACTGTCTCATTGTTTCCTTCCACAATTTTGAAATAGCATGAATGACTCCCTGGTAGACAGTGAATGGTATTTTGAGATTGTATTTTTCGCAAAAAATCAGTAAAAGGTAGATTTTTCTATCCTCTGTTAAGAAATCATTGATAAAAAATACATCAACCTTGAGCCACCGTTAATCAAAGAAATGTTTATTATTAATTTTTATGTCATTATTATAGTAAATTGGTTCCGAAAATATCTCTTCTGGAGTCAACGTGTTATTTTCGTCCAGAGGTGACCAATCAGTTAGAACATTTTTCCAGAATGGGTTTAGAAGTTCTCCTATTTTGTGTAGTCCTCCTTTATGAAGGTGCCATATTTTGTTGCTTGTGAGATCTTCGATGTCGTTTAAAACAAGAGTTTTCCAAGAAGCAAAGATATTTGGGTCTAACAGTTTTTTGATCCAAGATAGTTTTAGTGAGTAACTGAAAGCTTTAAGGTGGGGGAATTTAATTCCAACGTTTTCTATAGTATTTATTTTTGTAGATCTTTTTATCTTATCATTTTTCCCTGATCATAGGAAACTAAAGAATTTAGTTTGTATTTTGAAAGAATATCTTCAGGGGGATCGGATAGAATCGACAGGCAGCGTTTCAAAATCGGTAAAACAAGCGTTTTGACTACAGCAGTCTTTCCGATTAGAGTTAAATTTTTGAAGGACCAATCAATGAGTAACTTTTCAATTTTTCCAATTTTTTTTTAGATAATTGTTTAGTAGATAGTTTTCTTTGAACAGATTATACTCTATTCCCAGTATTGTAAAAGAATTTCGGTGATTCCAGTAAACTTGTTCGCCAGTTTGTTTTTCCTCCCCACAACCCTTCTTCGATCCGATTCGAATCACTTGCGTTTTCTCAAAGTTTACCTTTAGTCCAGAAAGATTAGAAAATGATTTCACCATTTCAAGGGTGGCATTTAAGGAGTGGCCATCGTCACTTAGAAAAAGAGATGAGTCATCTGCATATTGACTTATTAAATATATACATACAAGAGTTATGGTCCTTGTTACAGTTAGAGCACTTTTTGTACGAACGTTTTGCGTTACGCCTCAAGCATCAGCTCTCTGATTCTGATGTTGTTTGGTATGTTGAGAGATCAGCAATGGAGACAGGATCCGCATATTACAGGTTTCGATTATGCATACGAATCAGAGTTATGGCCCTTGTTACACGTAGAAGGCTTTCCGTATGAACGTTTTGCATGATTACGCAATCATTGGTGGGCAGATTTTGATGTTATTTGGTATGGTGAGAGACGAGCATGGTGGAAAGACACTCGCATTACTGTGGGCTTCGTCCATATATTCTTACCAGAGTTATGGACCTTGTTACACTTGGAAAACTTTCCGTACAAACGTTTTACATAATAACTCAAAAATCGCTACAAAAGATTCATTCAAAGCACAAATAAACTTTCCAACCATTCCTTCGCAGAGTTTATTGGCGGCCGTAGTAAGACATAGTACACTAGTATTTTGTAAACAACGTGTAAAGATACATCGGAAATAGTTTTTAAAAAAAGTAAATACGGGGAAAAGGCCATAGAACAACATTTTGAATTATATGTTAGAAAGTTTTGGATTTTCCTTGGCGATTTCCTGGAAAGTTTAATCGAGAGTCTTCGAGGTACATTTTCTCTACCGTAAAACCGGCGAAAACAATTTCAAACAACAGCAAAATACTGATTCCGTTCCGGGTTAAACGTTCTGCCGTGCTACCGGTTGACACTTTGTGACAGTGGATCAAACCCGCATGTTACCAAAGCAGGTGGATTAATATTACTCCCCGAACAGCAAGCTAAATAGAATATATAAGGTTTGAAGACTCCATTCTGATGGTGTTGTTATGGGAGCAAAGGTTTGCTATGACTCTTTATAGCACTTATGTCAGGCTCTACCACTGCTTCGTATGCATTGCATGCAAAGTAAGTTACCTCGGTTCATGATATTAATGATGCCGCAACGCCGATGCTCACCATCGCACCCATGACAACCCACGTCCAACGTTTCCACTATTAAGGAATAAACCCTTATTTAATATATCATTGTAAACTTAGCTTTACTGAGTCTATTTATCCGACCAGCAGCATGCGGCGTTTATTCACCCGACATGCCCCTGTTGGCAGATCTTTGCTGTTCTCTTCTTCCAAATCCGTTTGTTACGATTGATGGTCCTACGTTAATCTTTTTATATGTTCATTGTTTGACCAGTTTGTGTTCAATCCATTAATAGTTTCAGCTATTACCACGCATTTCGGCAGATTTTTCCAGATAATAATATTAATAATAATAATAATAATAATAATAATAATAATAATAATAATAATATACACATTTATATAGCGCCAAAATTATAGTTTAGAAGATATAGAACCATATTCTAAGGCGCTGTACATGTTACTTAGCTCGTACAAATATACAAACGGAATATATACAGTATCTTACAGTCCAGAACATCACTTATAGGCCATTTGAAACAGGTATGTTTTGAGATATTTCTTGAAAAGGTTGACATTTGACAGTCTTTTTAGGTGTTCTGGTTAATTATTCCACAAGTGAGGGCCAGCAAATTGGAATGACCTATCTCCAAATGCCTTACACCTATGTCTTGGAACATGTAGTAGCATTTTACCATCGGACCTCGGGTTGTATTGACACACATTCTTGGTATTAAGGAGTTCTTCTAAGTTGGCTGGTGACATGTTGTTTTGTGTCTTAAAAACTAATAATAAAGTTTTTGAAAATTATTCTGTACTTGACTGGCAGCCAGTGCATATCCCTCAGAACAGGAGTGAAGTATTGAGATCGTGATACCCTACATACCACTCGGGTTGATGCATTTATTACCATCTGCAGGCGAGAGTACTGATATTGTGAAATGTTGAACAGTAAGGCGTTACAATAATCCAAATGTGAAGTTACAAAGGCATGAACTAGAGTTTTTGTTGAGTCTTTGGTGAGGAACTGTCTTATCTGTTTAACTTTATATAGACCTCTGAAAGCCCTATTGCACATATTTGCAACATATCTGTCCATAGACATGGTAGAGTCGAAGAAGGCAGCAAGATTACGTACACTGTTACTTGCACTGGTGGCGGAATTTCCTACCTTCACTGATTTGATGTCAACTTTAGTGAGTTGTTGTCGTGAACTAATTATTAGGAATTCAGTCCTATCATCATTTATCATTAATTTGTTTGAAACCATCCATGTCCGAAATACATAATTCAATAGTTTCTAGAGCTTTAGTTTGATCCTTGATTGATGGTCGAAAAGAGAAATAAACCTGTGTGTCATCAGCATAACCATGGACGTCAGACAGGTGAGATTCAATGATGGTGAACATTTTTGAAATACAGAATAGAAACAGAACAGGACCAAGGCAAATGCTCTGTGGGACTCCACATTCACGATGGAAGTCATTTGACAGATTACCGTTTATTAATACACATTAGCTGCTGAGAAAAACCGTTCTTCTTACTTTGGTGTTGTAATCTTCTATGAAGATCATTAACGTATGTCCTCTCATTCCATTTCTTTATTCTTTATTTTGCCTGAGAGTAAGTAGAGATGATGTGTCTTGGTTATTGGTACCTTGCAGAAGTTTTTAACGTGTGTCATATTGCATGTCAAGCGGCGGTGGACTAGTTTAGTTTCTTTAACCTTTTCTCGTATGACAGATACCCGAAGTTTTCAAGACACCAGTCAAATCGTGAAAGGAATTCGACTCCATTATGTTTTGGAACCAGTCTAGACCTCAAATAGTCTATCACCAATGTTTTAGAAATTCAGTCGTATGAAATATTTCAGTTGGTCGAAAAAGCAAACCTTCTGTTCACTTTTTCAACCAACCGAAATATTTCAGATGATTAAATCTAAAAATACCATGAACATTCATTTTTGTAATCAATGCAAGAATCATTGATGATCGATTTACTGAATCTTTAATGAATTACAATGCTGTTAGACATGTTTGTAAACTAAACACTTATGATTGAAATATACTTTTGGTAGATTTCAAAGGCTAGGTGGTTTATTATTTCTATGCAACGTTTCTATGTAAAATAACTGTCTGACGACACAAGCGAGACAGAATTCACGTCTGCTAAGTAATCCATAGGTAACAGATATAATCATGGGTCTTTGTTATGAATTAACAGCTTATCCATTTCATGTGATCCTTATCAAAGTATTTCTTTGTTACTTAGTCTTTTTATGTCACTTAATATTTTATAAACCTTCTGGAAGATAAATTATTTGCTTCTAGTTTATTTGGAGTGAATCAACAGCGAGGACAAAATAATCATGAAATTATTTTGTAAATGCTAATAATAGACCTTTATTTATTTTTATTTATTTTTAGGTAGTAGGGTGAAATGGAGAGTACGAGCGCATTTCATTTTTTGTCTCGATCGCACCTCACCAAAAACATAGTTTTTTTCGAGCAAATCGCGTTCATCGAAATCCATCGACTTGTACGATGCGACACGTTCACGTTCACATCGTCACTTTCTCCCGGTTTTGCAGCGGTGGACGTAGACGAGGCATCGTGTGTTCAACGTTCATTTTCTCTAACGACCAACGTGGATCAGACTAAAATTTCGACGGAATTTTAACAAACTCTATAAAATTCCCTCTCTTAAAAATTCACTTTTAGGTGCGCTCGTAAATCTGACAACAACTGTTCTCGGGAAAACACTCACCTTTTCGCAGAGGTAACACGGACCCGTGATTTAGGTGATGTTTTTCGACAGAATACCGCCAAAAAGACACCACCGGTGCGGATGGAAGACTAGCGATGTAATGTCCATTCCGCGGAAAAACGGAGTTCGAATCGAGCGGCGAATTTATCGGTGCGCCCGAACCCGCCGACGATGACGTAATGAGGTTTTTGGCAAGGAGAGAGAGATAGCTCGTAGAGTCTAAAACGTCCGAGATGCGCCCTCTCCGGTCCGCGATTATGTGGATATTGCGAGTTGTGAAACGGGCGATAAAAAATTGTTTGGCCAATGAAATAACAGAATTATCAACCAATCAAATTAATGTATTCCTATAGTGTTTTTTTCCCATTACTTTCTATACTAATTTTGTAATTTTTCTAGCTGTAACCTTTAATCCAATAGGAAACAAACACAAACCCCAAGCAAGAATGAAAATATCGAAAAAAACGCTGTGACATCATGATATTTTCAAAAACGTCTGTCATGTATAAATAAATTCAGCGACTTTGTGGCATCAGCTTCATTCCATTTTCATCACCAAATTTAATAACCGTTTTTGTCATTAAAAAAAAAACTTGTAAAAAAAAGTTGTTATTTTTTACATATATAATAAGAAGTAGAAAAAAAAAATTCACAATTAATAATTATTATCATAAAAAAGTTTAACAAGTCACAAAAAACAATTGTACGATTAACAATTATTATCATTAAAAAAAAAGATACACTCACAAAATTTTGTCATTAAAGAAAAAAACTTGTTAAAAAAAAGGTTATTTTTACATATATAATTAGAAGTAGAAAAAAAAATATAAAATATTTTTTACAAATAGTAATTATTATCATAAAAAAAATAATCAGTCATGACATCGTCAGGACCTAAACAATCCGTATTAAAATTGAAGAGAGTCGAGAGATTTTCGAAATACAATAATAAAATTTATAGTCTACAATCGCACGACACCATCGAATTGAAGGACGTGAAGACGACTGGATTGAGAAATGTACACGAGAAATATACATTACCTTTGAAATTGAACGAAACCGCCCTGGACTTAATGTACGAATGCCAAGACGCTCTGTTAACCATACTCAAGGGAAATATAAAAAATTTCGATGCAGACGATCTGTCTCTAATCTACAGGAGTAATATATATCCGAACGTCTCTAAAGAAGTCGTCGACAAATTGAATCTGGTCATCGGGGAAAAACGAACGTTCGAGAGTGTGAATCTAGTTTTCCGATGGATTTTTCAGTGGGAAAAGGATAGCTCTCGAGAAAAGGATAGCTTTAAAGTTAACATGCTCATAACGGACGTGAACATATGATAAAAAAGAGAGAGTTAGTTGATTATAGATAGATTTTAAATCTCACTTCGAAAAGCTTATTAAAGTATTTATCATGAAGTAGTACTCGTTTTTTTCTGGGTTTTTATCTATATTTTTTTTTTGTCAATAAAAATATATATATAATAAGAAGTTTAAAAATTCACAAAATTTTTTTTTGAAAAATTCAAATAAATATTATATATTAAATTAAAAAAAATGCCAAAAACAAATTAGCCTACCGTAGAAAAAAATTATATTTTTCTACCAAATCCGTGTTGAAAAAGTACTGTAGAAATCTAGGAATTAAAAATTATAACCGTTACAAAACCAAAGAATGTTTGATCAAAGCCGTGCGCGAGGAGATTTGTGATCTATCACTTGTAAAATTACAAGCCAAAGCGAGTCAGTCGTTTAAATTGAAAGGTGTCAAATACATGACAAAAGACGAATGCATAAGTCATTTGCTCGACGGAAAGAGAATGGACGAAAGATCTGTGGTAGTGACAAAAACAACTCAAATCACAAAAAAAAGATGAGAAGATAGCGATGACAAAACAACGTCAACAAACGACCACGGATGAAACTAAGAAGAAGAAGAAGACCATTAAACGAAAAGTGGTAGAGCAACAGAATGTTTCGAAAGAGAATAATAAAAAAATGAAAAGCGACGCGGTTCGAGATGGCGATTTGTTAGAAAAAAAACGATGGATGCAATCGAGAGAGCGGTGAATGAAAAAAAGGATCTCGCATTATAATGGATATCGTGATCGAAGCATTGAAGTCACTATCGATTTTGATAGAACGAGATGAAGCCATCAAAGGATGGTTTAAAACTTTCGACGTGCAGCCCGGTCTCGTAAAAAGACTCGATCCTGAATCGTTCATGGAACGGGAGAAGGGTAGAGTGTTGGACGTAAATCGAAAACATCTAGATAAGGGTTTAAAAATAAGAATGATCTTGTATTGTCTGATGAAAAAAGTCGACGCCCAAACCGGTGAGATCGTGGAACGAGATGCCTTTTTCCGATCTAAAAACGAGATTGTGTTCAGAGATGACGAATTAGTTGACGTTTATAAAGTGATGAAAGACAAGATGATGGAATGATGGAATCTGTGGCTACTTTCCAAAACAAGGGAAGTAATTGGACCTTCGAGAAGATATTGAATCTCAAGATTCACTTGGATAGACACGATCCTTTTGATCTTCCTGCATAAAATTACCTTATTTCGTATTTAAAAAGCAAACTGTGATCAACCCGAAAAATGAAGATGATAACGAGTGTTTCAAATGGGCGATCACATCGGCCTTGTATCCCATAGAAAAGGATGCTCAGAGAGTTTCCAAGTACTCAGAGACTTGTAAAAATTTCGATTGGATGGGAGTGTCTTTCCCAACGCGGTTGAAAGACATCAGAGATTTCGAAAAGCTAAATCCCACTATGGCCGTGAACGTCTTGGGGATACGAGGGAAATGATAAAAAGGGAATAGTCTATCCTCTCAGATTGACTTCGCATAAAGAGAGAGAAAAGATTCTTAATTTGTTATTAATTTCATAGGGTGACAATCAACATTATTGCTGAATTAAAAGTATGAGTTATTTACTGTTGAAGCAGATTGGTAAACACAATGGTGAGAGATTTGTCTGTCTCAACTGCATGAATTCGTTTCGTTGTCAAGAATCGTTGACGCGTCATCGGGAATATTGCATCGAAAAGCAAGGCATTGCCGTCGACATGCCTTAACCTAACACTTACGTGGACTTTCGTCATTACAATAGAAGATTAGAACCACCATTCGTCATCTACACCGATTTCGAATGCTCCACAACGAAAATAAATTCTTGCCAGCCTGAAGAGCGAAGGAGTTATGCTGAAAAATATCAGAAGCACGTACCTTCCGGCTATTGTTATTATGTGAAATGTTCTTTCGACGATCGAGAATCGTCGGGTCCATTCGTCTACACAAAACGTTCAGATGATGACGATGTGGGTCAAAGATTCGTAGAAGAGTTAGAATCGAAAATTCAAATATTATACGACAAATTTAAAAAAAACCTAAAGACATGATCATCACGCAAGAGCAACAGAGAGAATACAACGAAACCCGAATGTCACATCTGTAGACATTTATTCGATAATAATTGTGAAAATAGTAAAAAAAAGTTAGAGATCACGATCACTACACAGGTCTGTTTCACGGTGCTACTCACAACAAATGTAATTTAAGATTTCGAGACGCTCAATTATATCCAGTGATATTTCACAATCTCTCAGGTTACGACCGTCACTTGTTCATGAAAAATATGTGTGTTAGCGAGGGGGAGTTGAGTTGCATCGCGCAAAACGATAAAAAATACATTTCATTCACTAAATGTAAAGTCGTCGATAAAAGAGAGTCATCGATGGTTTGATTGAGAAAATGAGTCCCATCCATAGAGAGATACGTTTCATCGATAGTTATAAATTTATGTCAACCAGTCTGGAAAAATTAGTCAACAGTTTGAATAAGGAGAAATTTAAAATCATGAGTAAACATTTTAATGATCAACGAGAATTGGTGGAGGAAAGATGTCTCCCCTTACGATTACATGAGTGATCTCGAATAATTCGATGACGTCGCTCTACCTCCCAAAGAAGATTTTTATTCGAAATTATACCAGTCTCAAATTTCCGACGATGATTACGAACATACGCAAAAAGTGTGGACATTATTTGACATGAAATCCATGAGAGATTATCACGACCTCTATTTGAAAACTGACGTGCTTCTCTTGGCTGATGTGTTCGAAAATTTTCGACGAGTGTGTCGTCGACATTACGACTAGATCCGGCTTGGTATTTCACAGCACCCGGACTCGCTTGGGATGCTCTCTTGAAAACGAGCGAGGTTCGATTGGAATTATTAACGGACATGTTCGAAAAACCTGTGACGGTTGGTGTCTCTATTATTTCCACTAGATGTGCTAAAGGTAATAATTATCACATGGGAAAATATTTCGATTCGGGAAAACCGAGTAAATACATACAGTATTGGGACGCTAATAATTTGTATGGTTGGGCCATGAGTCATCCTTTACCGATCGGAAATTTCAAATGGATCGAAACGTCGGAAGAAAACGAAAAAAGGAGAGACTATCCTTGTATTCCAGAGGTTGATTTGGACTATCCGGAAACGTTACACGATCCACACAACGATTATCCACTAGCTCCCGAACGAATAGAAGTGAACGACATCGAAAAAACTCGTTCCTAATTTAAATCACAAATGCAAGTATGCGGTCTACTGCGAAAATCTGAAACATTACATCGATCGCGGGATGAAATTGATCGACGTGCATCGAATCATTCGATTCAACGAGGAGCCTTGGATGGAAAAAATACGTCGATCTCAACACGAATTTAAGAAGCAGGCCGAGAGCGACTTCGAAAAAGATTTCTTCAAACTCATGAACAATTGCGTGTTTGGGAAATCTATGGAAAACATTAGGAATAGAACTAACGTTCAACTCGTCACGTCTGAAGAGAAGTCTAGAAAATTAATCGCGAAACCCAGTTATCAACATAGAACCATATTCCATAAAACTCTAGTGGCCGTGCACATGCAGAAGTCGCATCTAAAGTTTGGTAAATCTTGTTATCGCGGAGCGATCATCTTAGACATTAGCAAGCAGTTGATGTATGAGTTTCACTATGATTACGTCAAAGCGAAATTCGTTTCGAAAGCTAAACTATTGTTCACCGACACGGGCAGTTTAGCTTACGAAATAGAGACTAGGGACATTTATGAGGACATAGCATCAGACGTGAATGAATGGTTTGACACGAGTAATTATCCCAACGATCACCCGTCTAAGATTCCAAAGGGTGTCAATAAAAGGGTGTTGGGTAAATTTAAAGACGAGAGCGGTGGAAGACAAATCACCGAATTCGTGGGTTTGAGACCTAAATTGTACGCTTATCTCATCGATGGTGAAGAGATCAAGAGATGTAAAGTAAAGGCATTCAAGTGTGTGTGACGAATAAAAGCATTGCTTTCGAAGAGTATAAAGACTGTCTTTTCGAAAATTTGATGGTGTATAAAAAGATGGCTACGGTTCAAAGCGAAATGCATGAGATATACACCAAAGAAATCAATAAGATTGCGTTGACGGCTGACGACGATAAGAGAATTATATGCGAGGATAAAATACACACTTTTGCACTCGGACATTATTCTGCGATATTTTAACAAAATCAAGAGGATGATGAATGGAGTACGGCTGAAGACATCGAAATGTCGTAAGTTTAAAAAAAACCTCATGAGTTTATAAATTAAAAAAGAATAGGAAAAAAAATTAATAAATAAAAAACAAAATAAAAACAAAACATATTATGAATAATAAGAAAATAAAACACATATCCGTAGAAGGTGTCGTCTTACCCTACGAACCCCTATCCAACATTGATCTATCAAAAGCGGCAAAAGATTTAAAAATCAAACATTTTCGAGGTGTGTTTTCTAGAGATGCCTTGCCAAGAAAAAAAGACTACGATTCGGAATGTGGAATTTTAAATCTGGACGATATCGGAGGTGAGGGCACGCATGGGGTCACGTGGTTTTCGAATCGGAATAAAAATTATTATTTTGATAGCTATGGAATCTCACCGCCAATAGAAATAAGGAACTATTTAACGTCAGTTATTTACAATACCGAATGACTGCTTTGTGTTTTGTGGTCACCTATGCGTCTATGTTCTCAAGAGATGGTCGGAAGGGAATCACTTTCAAGATATTCTCAACGATTTGCATTAAAGAAAATTTTTTTGGATATATATAGAGAGAGAGATATATAAATAAAAAAATTTTTGATTGCATTAATTAAAATAATAAAAAAATATATAATTTTAAATAATAAAAAACACAACGAAACAAAACATGACAGTCGATAAATTCGGTCGCGCTGACGATAATGAAGGTTCCTCTAGAAAGAAAAGAAGAACCACAGTCGAAATTGATGGTTACATTGCCAACTTGGATGAACGATACGTTCAAAGATACGAACCTCGACAAGAACCTTTAAATTTAAACAATAAGAAAATCTACAATCTTCCCGAACCGATCGATCAGTCGGATGCCGCAACTAAAAAATACGTTGATGGAGGAAACGAAAATTTTCGGCAGATGATGAGAGATAATTGCGTGAATAAAGCCATGACAGACGATCTCGACTTGAAATCTAAATGAGTGGTGAACGTAGCGGATCCTAGAAATTCGACCGATGTTGCCACTAAAAGATATGTGGACGACTCTCACGCGAGATTCAGTAAACATCTGAGAGATTGCTACGCTCCAAAAGTGATGCAGTCTGAATTGAACGCAAATTCTAACAAGATAATTAACGTACCAGATCCCACGAATCCCAACGATGCGGCAACCAAACAATTAGACTTGGAACTGAGAAAGAATAACGTCGACGAGCTAGAAATGAAATCGGATCTGGATGTGGGATTCAACAAGATATTGAATCTATTCCAGATCGGCGATATGGATGAAGACTCGACGGCGGTCAACAAAGGCTACGTAGGTCCTGCCATACAGGATTCTCAGTCGATGACTTGCATCTGAACAAACAATCTGGAGGAAAAATGGAGGCTGGCATCAACATGAACGGTTACGAACTATTCGGTCTCGATGACGACCCGGAATACGATTCCAGCGCAGTCAGCAGAAAGGTCTTGAAAGAAAATACGATCTGGAGAAAAGGTGATATCACGGAAGGCAAAATAGACATGGGAGGGCACGCACTCTCGAATCTGTCGGATCCCACTCACATGACGGATGCCCGCAATTTGATCTCCGTCGTGAAAAAGATAAAATACACCAGACAATTGATCACCATCTGGGCCGACGAGAGTGGTGCGTTAGATGCGGAAAAAGCCGAATGGTCTTTCGGAAATGCGGGTAGCGGACCATTGCACGGTCTGATAGGATATCCCATGTTTGTGGGAGGTGATATCATTAGAATGAGTCTGACTTCTACGGACTTGAGCAAAAAAGCAATCGCCAATCTCGTGGTGAACAGTGTGGAATGCGACAAGAGGTACAGAGTCGAAAAGATGAAGGAGCAACATTCGAACACTGGCGTCTTCAGTACGCCTCTCAATGTGCAGATGGGGGATAGGATCAATTTCAAGACGAAAACCAATAATCTCCAAGCTGCCACTTCAGTGGTCTCTCTGTTGATCGAACTGGACCCTCCAAACAAAAGTGAGTACAAAAAAATTAAAAATAATCACTTTTTTGTGATGTAGGGGAGACAACTCCAAAAAAAATATAATTGGATTTTGAGACATTGTTTTATTCTCTCTCTCAAAATCCAATTATATTTTTTTTTTATTACTTTTTATTTTGTTTTGGTTTGACATTCCGAACTTGCATAAATTGTTATTTGTTTTGGTATAACATTCTTAAAATACTCGTCAATGTCTAAACCAAGATCCAACACAGCAATAATAAATTTTTCAAAAGCAGTTTCTCCTCAATACGTTAACGTGTCTAGTAAATGTCTCACGCAATCTTTCGTGGTTGTTCCCTTTTTTTAATTCGATCTACCATTTCCAAAATCAATATTATAGGTGTTGTCATTTCCAATCGATCTAATATATTTAATAAATTGCTCTCATCTATGTTATCTACCAAATGCTTTCGATTTCTCGATTTCATCTCAAACATTCTCTATCTTGATTATTATTTTTTAGGGTTTTTTTTATTATTATTTAATTTTTTTTTTTATATTTTATTGATATTTTTGGGGGCTATTTAAATTTCTATTATTATATATATTATATCATCGAATGATATACATTTTTTTTCCGTCCGATTCGAATTCTAACTCTCTATCAGATAGGACTAGAGCAAAAGCCTCGGTTCTCCTTGGCACATTCTTATCGAATTGCATCTTGATATGAATGTCTAATACGCTACTCTTGAGTCGCTCGCTCTGTTTACTAGCGTCGAATACGAACAGGGGATACATCGATTTGTATTCGGTGGGAGTGATGTTAGGATTACCCACCAATTCGTCCAGTCGATGATATTTCTTTCTGAAATCTGCGGCGTCGCCGTATAGCCTGAAGAAATAGTTCTTATCGAAAGTGGCATTGTAATCGATGGCCGGATATCTCGTGGCATTTAGAAATACCTGCATGTTTCTCAAGTTACAATGATCGAAAATGAAGGATTTTTCTCTTGAGACCCATCCCTATCAGTTTGAAAAGCCACTACGATGAATCACGGTCTTTCCGAAGCAGATTTCATGATCAATCTCCAATCGAAGTGATTGCTAAACGGTGGAATGCTAGCTGTGTCACACTGTCTCATTCTAAATCCCACCGGTAATTTACTCTTCGATTCTTTGATCTTGTAGAGACGTACTTTCTCTGTGACTGAAGGCAATATGTGTGGAACGAACCAAGATAGCTTGTTCAAATGTATCTTACCCGCATTGGTCGCAGCGGGTCTTATGATGGCTTCGTCGTTTCCTTTTCGAATCAACGTCAGATTGTGTTTGAATCCGTAGAGAATCTTATTGTAATCTTCCGCGAATCCGAATATGTGTTTCAGAGGTATCCTGAACGAAAACGTTCCGTTGGGTCTCGATGTCTGACGACGTAGTTGAATCTCAGGGCGGCACCGGAATTGGCTGAACTCATGTCGGCAACGGTATCTTTCACCCACAATTGATTGAGTCCTTTAGATTTCGAAAAATAGTCCGGATACATCAAGAGTCCACACATCGTGGTGGCTTGTCCGGGATGAAACACAGATTCTATTTATTGTCCTGAGGGCATGTATTTTATATTACTAAACAGATGCAACATACCATTATTGGCTAGAGTGACCACGTCATCATCGGCATAATCGCTTCCGTCTTCCTTGGTGAGACGTCCCTGTATCACTATGTAACTTTTCCTGGGATGAACGAACAGATCTTGAGTTTCGACATTGATTCTTATTTCACCGGCATTGTTTATACTGGTTCCAATCACTGGCTGGTACTCGTGAACTTCATATTCTTGAATGCTTTCGTCTCTCAATATACCTTTGGTTATATCTAATATATTCGTCATGTTTGTTTTTTGTTGTCTGTGTGTGTCAATTCACTTTTTTATTATTAATTGTTTTTCTTTTAATTATTAATCGTTCGTTATAATTATTATATAAAAAAAAAAATTTCTATTCTTATTATATTATAAGTTTTTTTATTATTACGAATATTATAAGTTTTTTTTTTATTTTCATCTCCTTATTATGTATTAAAAAAAAAAATATATTTGTTAATTTTTTCTTACATGGAATTCTTACATTTGTTTCTAAAGTTTTCTTCCCTTAAACAAGGAATTCATAAAAACGCGATCATGGTGGCGGTCTCGCGTTTTTCAACAAATATTTCAAAACGCATACTCTGTCTTTGATGGTGAGATCTCGATGCACTAACTTCAACTCTTCCAATTTAGTGGGTTCGGGTTCTCCGAAGTCAACCACAGGTTGCTTCCAACATTTGATCACATCGTCGTGTTGGGTGTATTCCAATGTGAGCGTGAAATACGTGATGACACCGTCTTTCCATTCTATAGTAAGACACGAATGATCAATGTGATTAAAATCTTTCTCCTCTTGACAGCCGAGGCATCTTCCAGAAAAGACACGAGGAAGTTGTTCATTCATGCAGATCGTGAATTCCATGGAATTGTTCATCATAATTTTTATTATTATTATATAAAAAAAATTCTATTCTTATTATATTATAAGTTTTTTTATTATTATGAATATTATATGTTTTAGTTTTTTATTTATTTCCTATATAAATATATATAAAAAAATGTTTTTTGTTAAATAAATAAAAAACAATTATTATTTAACGGAAAATTTTTTTAGTTGGCTCTGCTTTTCCAACAAATATTCCAAAACGTGTTCCCTGTCTTCGGTGGTGAGAGTTCGATGCACTAACTTCAATTCTTCCGATTTTGTAGGCTCAGGTTCTCCAACGCAAGACACGAATTGTTTCCAACATTTGATCATGTTGTTACATCAGACGTATTCCAATGCAGGCATGAAATACATGGTTAAGGTGTCTTCCCATTCCATCAGAAGACATGAATGATCAATGTGATTAAAATCTTTCTCCTCTCGACAACCGAGGCATCTTTCATTCAAGACACGAGGAAGTTGTTCATTCACGCAGATTGCGTAAGCTCTGCACAGTGCTCTTCAAAGAAACCAAGCTCTCGACTCCATGGAATCGTTCATCATAATTTTTATATAATTTTTTTTTTTCTATTCTGTTTATTTATTTTTTTTCTATTATTTTTGTTTTTTAGTATTATTTTTTTTTCTCTTTTATACCTATTACGCTTTTTTTTAATAATAACACATATATTCTTCTCATCATCAAACGAATGAATGAAAACTTCTCGTCTATTATGATCAAGTTTATTGTTATTGGAAAGAGATGACATTTTTTCTCGAAAGTTGGAGTTTACGCCTCTCGTATTTTGATAAAACCATAATTTTTTCATCGTCGTCATGAGATTTGTAAGGAAATAATCAATAATGATGTTTAACCATTCAGCAAATTCGATCCATGATCATCATATTTAATGTGAACGAGTGTAATCTGCAGATAAATTTGATACATTTGCGAATAGATTTCTCAATATTTTCATCACCACCATGATCGAATACATTACCTATGTTTTTCACACAAGAAATTATATAACGATATTTCCCGTAATTATAATGTTGTACAAATGTCACATTGTATTTTAAATGATCTAGAACATCTATAATCATGTCATAATCTTGGTAAGACACATTTTCTTCACACTTCATCGTTTCAATATTTTCGAAATAACTTTGATTTGGGAATATGAATAACAATATTAAAAAAAACAACGTTCTGCACCAGATTAAACACGTATCAAGTATCACGTATGATTTGTTCCAATTGAATTGTTTTTAATGCATACTCGTGTAAAGATTGTGAAAAATCTAAAAGCTTTTCATAATACAAACGTTTTGTGAACACGTCTGTTGGAAGTCGTTTTCTCTCCTTTTGTTTCATTTTTATTTTATATATATTTTTTTTTAATCGTTATTTTTTTTTTATTATAATAGCATACCCAAAATGGTTATATTCTTAAGCGACCGAATAATAAACCTTTACCAGTTGGTTCCACATTCTCTACGGTCTTCAGATAGAGACTGTCTCTGTGGAAAGCATTGCCACCTTTTCTCATGGGTCCTAGATACAGTCCTTTATCTTCGACGTCTATGCGACACACGGCTCCTCCCTTCTTCAAAAATAGTCTGTTTCCTCTCTTCTTCAGAAACAATCCTCTACCCATTAATTTGTCCACTGCTGAACTAGCGAGTCCTGAGAGAGTTCCCATGCCCAGAGCTGGTAACACCGTCTACGTGAGAATGGGTAATGCTTTGGAGGCGAGTCCCTCCAATAGCGGTAAGAAACCATCTTTCATTCTCAGATTGTATCTCAATTGGGTGGGACTCAATCTCACCATCATTCCCATTGGATTACGAATCACTTTCTCCATCCTTTTGATTTGAGTTTTAGTCCAAGCGATCCAATCACTACCACCACTCGCCAGATCTTCATAACTGAATTTAAATCTAACAGCCTCGCCTCGATGGCTGAATGTTCTGCAAAATTTAGCTTTCTGTCCTTCAGATATGTTCACGTTTTTAAAGATGTATCGACTGCTGCTCATATTTGTTGTTGTTTTTTTTCACTGGATTATAATTTCCTTTTTTTAATTATAAATCTTACAAGTTGGTAATTTTTTTAATTATTATAAATATTATATTTTTTTTTATTTTTATTTTATTTCTTATATAAATATATAAAAAAATGAAAAAAAACTTTTTTGTGAAATGAAAAAAAAAAAAATAATTTTTTTTTTCAAATTATATTTATTTTATTTTTTTTCCAAATTATATTTATTTTATTTTTTTTTTTATTTACTTTTTTTCATATCTCTCTGATGTGAAACCGTATAGTCACGCTCTCTCTCTCTGCAAAGATCTAACAAATCCCCATACTGATCCATCAACGTGGTTTCGATGCTATACAATGTGTCCAAGATCATGGGTAGATAGACGAGATTTCTAGGTCACTCCACGATCTTGTAACCTGGAGAAACGTCTGGAAAAGCGAGTAGATCGTAGGCTGAGCGCGGCCATTGGCGTAACTTCCCGAGATCACATTGACATTCACTAAAATGCTATTGACCGCGAGAATGTCGACCATATTTTCGGACGTGGCATGACCTCAATACATCTTTTGATCGAACCCCAAAATCTTACCAATCAAATCTTCCGCACTAAAATCCACTCGAAAATTATCTCCCAAGTCCAATATCATCTGTCGAGTACTCGTATTGGGAGCAATTCTTATCGTCTTGCTTCCGTGACCATCGGTCTTCAGTTTCGTCGGGATGTGACAGTTCAGATCGTCTATGTCATAACTTCCTTTGGGAATTCGTATCTCGAACCAATCCACTCCGTTGGAATACTTGAATTCGTTATTCTTTTCGGTCACGTTGGCAAACGAATAGTAAGTCTCGAGATTAACCAACGCCATCTCGTATCTCTTTTCCTTCTTCAATTTGATGGAAGGTTTGAATTTAGTCGAGAATCGAGTCGTGTCGTGACTCACTATGATTAGAAACGATTGTTTTTCAGCCGTATTCTCGACTATCTGTTCTAATAGATGATGTTCTGACATTTTTATTATTATTTATATATTTTGTTTTATATTTTATCTATATTATTTTTTTTATTTTCTTCTTTATTATTAGGAATATTAAAAAAATCGTCGAATCCACTTCGATATTTTCCGTTGTTAAATTTGCTAGTCAAATCGATCACCACGAAATTGTGAAGTCCTTTGCCCCATACCTTCTTACAAAATCTCCTGAATTCTTCTCTACTCATGTCATTGGCCACGTGATCTCTATAGATGTGATTGAGATTCTTGAGATCCTGATGAAAGAGACACAGAAAATTAGCATTCTCCCTTATCATCTGTCTGGGTAGTTGAAAATAATTCTGAGACAAATAGAAACAATCCACGTTACTGTGACGTCCTCGAACGTAATACGATTCGCATCGATACTGTATCTCCAACAGTAGATCGTCGAAGATCATGAGATTCTTATTCTCCGACTTCAACTGTCTAGGATCGGGAACGTCGTCGACATTTTCGTAAAACTGACATTCCACGTTCGAACACTCCAAGTTTCTCTTAGTCAATTCTCTCGCTGTTCTTCCCGGTACATTCGAAGTCTCGTATCCTTCAAATTCGTCTCCGATTGTCAAAGATTCTCAACATAACATCCCTGGGTAATTTACGCATCATGCACTCTCGAAGCAATCTGTATTCCGGTTGAAGGAGACTCTTGCCAAAAACGAATAATCTGTCGTAATCCAACCAACCAGGTCGCAATAATAGATTCATCAAGAGATTGGTATTTCCGCAATTCGATTTTCCCACTATTAAACCTCTTATGCTCTTGGGAAAGAACTCGTCGTTCGGCCTCTTGGTCATCACGTCATTCCAAGACATGTCTTTGATATTCATTTTTTTTTCTCTAGTTTGTTTTTTTTACTATGTTTTAAATTATGTTTTTTTCTAATTTTTTTTATATTTTAATTTCTTTTTTTTATACATATATAGAATTTTTTATTATTATTATTTATTAATCACTTTCAATCCCGATCCTTTCGTCATTTTAGCCAACTCTTGTATCGGTACGACATCATCATAGAAATCTCTCCATCTTTTCGGTTCGATTCTCGGTCATTTGGCAGGTTGTGGAATTATCAATTTATTAATCAATGCGCCGGCACCTCTCTTACCGGCTTCTGAATCTATTCTACCGCCCGCTTCAGTCGAAGCTTTCATACCCGCATCAATCGCCGTTTTCTTTCCGATTTTGAGAGCGCTCGACGTGATCTGTTTCGCGGCATCGCCGGTAAATTTACGAATTAAAAATCGCATCATCGAATCCACGGTGCCCGATCCGCCGTAGACATAAGATCTAGCGTATCCCCTGCTATTTATCACTAACATTTGTTTTATTTATTATTATTATTTTTTTTAAATATATATTTTTTTATTTACTTAATATTTTTTTTTTTTTTCTTTTCTCGTACTATTTTATTATTTCAAACGATTCATCAACTTTTGATAACAGTTGTTAGTCAAGACTTTGTGACTCAACAATTCGTCGCACACGCTCACTATCTCGTTATCTACTCCGGTGTTACCAGCCTCCCTGCTTGTCATCAACAAATTCAATCTCCCCAACAAGGCATCGGGATCGCGCGGAAGAAATATCGTGTCGGTCATTCCCTTTCCAGTCGTCGATTTCACGAAATACTCGTTCGCCTTCCATATGGGTTCCACCACATGTTTCTACTTGTAACCTCTCCTACCATTCGGTCTCGTCTCTTTGGGATCGTTCTTCTTCGTGAGTCTGAACCAGAATGTCTCCATAAGTTTTGTAATCCTCCTCGGTGTAATCGCCAGGTCTCTTGTGAGAGAGCAGAGTGTGCAATCCGTCGGTCATTTCGTAACTGTACCGACGGTCAAATAGTCGCCTTCAAACCATATTTGCGCGTCACCAACGAAATCATCATCACCTTCTTGACGAAATCCGTGAATCGCATCTTTTTCTCTACCGTCGTCAGATCTGACGCTACTCGCATCGGTCTCGATCCTCTTCGGAGTGTCAAACAAACTTTTCGACGTAACACTACCGACGCTACTCAAATCGGTCTCGATTTTCATTGGAATGAAATCGGAGAAAGTTCTCAGTGCTAAAGTACCGGGAATTGAAGCTGTCATCCCTAGGGAACCTTCTTTTATGGGTCTCAATTCCTCGACGATATCTTTCTTGGCTCGTTCTGAACCTCGGTGACGGGTCTGAGCAACTTGGTCGCCTCTCGTCTCAATCCCATCTCTACCAATCGTCTGGCCCTGTCCTGCGCCTGCACATTCTCCTTACTCCGTATTAATTCGCGAACCTGTTCGTCCCTTCGCTTCGAATCTCCGATGTGTAGAAACATTGTTTTTATTTATTATTGTTTTTTTCTTTCTTTTTTTTAATAAAAAATAGTTATTTTTTTGTATTCTTATTTATTTTTTTAATGTTGTTTTATATATATCTTTTGTATTCTTATTTTTTGAATGTTGTTTATACATATATTTTTAAAAACAATTTTTTATCGTCCGTCTCACAATATCCACATAATCGCGACAGGAGCGGGCGCACCTCACACGTTTTAGACTCTACGAGCTATCTCTCTCTCCTTGCCAAAAACCTGCAGCATGAACCTCTTTTTGAGTGCATGCCATTCTTCCATAGATAGTGTGATTCCAGTTTTGGTTGGTTCCGTCATAGAATCCTCTTATGTGGATCTTCAACTCCCTTGGACTATATTCACATTGACATGAGTGTTCCTTGTTCTGAGACGCAGTATCTTGACCTGATCAGTTCGCAGTCTGAAAGCAGAATGATGAGAACATGACTAGACACCCAATTGTATCTAGGCCTGACGGACGTGAAAGAAAACACTGTGTAGTTTTGATCCAATTTTCGATCCTCGATAGGAATTTGTGTTTGTTTCCCATGTGATGATAGGTTAAAGTCGCAAAATTAAGTAATTTTACATAGAAAGTAATGTTAAAGAAGCATAATAGGAATACCCTAATCTGATTGGTTGATTCACTTCAATCTGATTGACTCATACCCTGTAAAAAGTGTCCCTCTGCATTTTATACTGAACTTGGGACAGGTCAGGTTTATTGGTCTTTGGCCTGAAGATAAAGATCAAATGATGATGATGATGATGATGATGATGATGATGATGATGATGATGATGATTTAACTCTATGAGTTGACAACATGAATTACTCCGGGTAGGGGTAACCTAAGTGACAAACATTTGTTAACTAAAAATATAATGGGGTATCATCCGGTTCCAATAGGGGTAACGTAAGGGATACCAGGAATCAACATTGTAAACTAAACATAAATTTGAGAGTAGTGACAATTAATATTAATTTTGGTTTCATCCGGTTCCAATAATGGTAATCTAAGGGATACCGGGAATCAACATAGTAAACTAAACATAAGTTTGAGAATAGTGAAAATAAATATAACTGGGTATAATCCGGTGTAAAAGGAATGGAAGTCCGTAGGAACGTTAGTCCGCCGGACTACTATTCCTAGAAATGTTAGTCCAAGGACTATAATTCCGCGGAATAATAGTCCAGAGGGACTAATTTTCCGACGGACTTCCATTCCTGTCACACCGGTTCCAAAAGAGGTAACCTAAGGGATACCAGAATCAACATTGAGAACTAAACATAAGTTGGTGTGAGCATTGAAATAAATATAATTGGGTATCATTCGGTTCAAATGGGGGTAGCCTAATGGATACCAGGAATCAACATTGAGAAATAAATGCAAGTTCATTTGGTTACAAAAGGTGTAAAATCACCTCGAGTGTACAACATGAATGATTTTGTTCTCTGTATTGTGATTAAAGAACAAACTTCCTTCAAAAACTATTTACAAATACTTGCAAGTATGTACAAAGCCAGTTCCTTCTTCTGAATAAAATTATTTTCACCCGAAAAACGAAAAGAATAACCATCTCTGTATGTATAATAAAAATGATTGAATAATTTTGATGTAAGAATTTTGCTTACCGCTGGAATTCTGTGAAGATTGTGGGAGAACATTCACTGGTCGTGGAGAAAAAAAAATGATATTGTCAATGGTAAAGTGGATACACCGCCATCTTTCACTGGTCGTTTAGGATAAAAATAAGATGAGCCTTCTTTAGTCTGTACGTATGTAAACATGTCGTTACATCCTTTGTTTATTCCTTGTTCTTGTATGTTTGTCTTTTATTACTTTCAAGCATGTTTCCCTTGTTAAATCATTCTGCTTTTTATTGATGAAACTCAATTTATTTGATGGGCCAAAGCAGTAATAATGTTTGCTACACAATCCAAAACCCCCATTCAATTTTAAAATGACCCGGGGTTCTTTCCTGTCCCTGCTGCATTGAGATGGTATGCAGTTATCTCCCCTTAATTTAGTTTTAACATAATCTCCTCGATGAGTGTCACAACCATCATTGGGTAACTATCTATGGGCTAGTGATAGAATAGTTCCTTTTTTCTGGTCTGACTACTTCTTCGAAAGGAAGATCTGGAAAGAACAATGTAAAGGTTGTCCGTGTCCGATTCACAAAGTTCAAAATCCTTACGATCAACAAAACCACCATAGTAGAACTGGAGCATACGTAACCTGGTACACTGACATACAAAAAACCTATGTGATGGGGCAAGTCGTAACCTGGCACACTGAGATACAAAAAACCTATGTGATGGGGCAAGTCGAGTTTGGTTCTAGTTTTATTCATTTCAGTTTCGTAGAGTTCTTCAGTAAGGTTGTTCAGTTTTCGAGAGGTCAGATTGTTGATGAAGTTGGCCACACTGTCTTCGTCACAATATATTATATTTCTATGTTTTGCCTTGTTGGTGACTGTCTTCCCATAACCGGGATTACCTAATAATTTCACCATGTCAGCTACGATGGTTTTAGAGTTCCCCCCCCCCCCCCCCGCCTTGACTGTGATACCTGATCACCAAATTTATTAAACATGCGTTGGGCTGGTACTGGATGACTTGATACACCCGACTGACTACCAGCCCGTGCTTCAAATACCATTGCAATAATGGTGTAGCCAGCAAGATATTTTCGCCAAAGTAGCTACCAATTAGACTACAGCGAGGTTGATTCGTAATATTGTTGGCTTTAGAGTAAGCCCACATGACCCGATGTCTTCCCGAGCAATATTACTGTTTTTGAAGATTGATGTCATTTCTTCAAAGTGGGGCTTTAGTTGGTCGGGTACTGGCATCGGGTTGGTCTGCTGATGTCACTCACATTCGCAAATTTCTACACTTCATACCCAAGGTTCTGGAGGTACTGGATGGTTCTCTTGGTATTTTCTCTAAGTTCAGCCATATACGTCCCCGGACTGTATTGCCAGTGGCTAATGTACCGTTCTTCATAGTGAGATAGCATTCGTGGCCTTTTCAGAAACATCCGTGGAACTGATATACAGTTTTTGGTGTCTTTACACCAACCATCTACAGGCTCTTGACGTCTTCCAATTTGCTTTTCTGTATCGTTGTATCCGTGTCTGATGTGGACACCGTCCCTGGCAGACATAAACTCCAGTCACTGATCGGCTATTCCACCGTACTTATGAGAGTACTCTGGTTTAAAGTCCGTCTCTTCCTTCTATCGGATGTAGCAACCTTTTTGCATTAATGACCATAAGTACAAAGCATTTGCATTATATCCTACAATACCACCACAACCCTTTGCTTATGCACCATGTTCAAGAGCTCTTATACTGATAACATTCTTCTCGTGATAACGATTTCATAATATGGAAGGTCTCCCTACAATGTAATCCTTTATGAGACGATGAAGATCCTTGTTCTTCTCGCTGATGTTCTCGAATGATATACCCTCGTCGCTAGTACTAAATATATATTTCAGCGTCGGTCCGGGAACGCTCATTCCCTCCTTAAACATGCCGATTCCCGTTTCCAAGTAAAACTGGTATTGCTTCTCAATAGCCTATAGCAATGGCTGGACATCTCCATTGATATACCAGATAAGGAAGTCTCTAAATGTTCCCAATCCAACCCCCCCCCCCCCCACCCCCACACCCACAACTTGCTGGTAGTAGGCATATTCCTCAGCACCTATGTTTTTCTTTTTCAAAGAGCTATAACAGGAAAATAGGGCGGTAGATCGGTATTGTCCAGTTTATCAAGACAGTCAATCCATTCATAGGGAAGAAATCCTTCAGTAACCGAACAACCAAAAGGCTTGACAAATTTATCATAACTAAATCCAGGAGCCAAATAATTGCAACCATCTAAAAATTCAGGTGATCCGTTTTCGAAACCATGAAGTTGTTATATTTTTAGTTACAAAAGAAAGTGGGTCATGTTTTTTTGGTAATCCATCAATTCTCGTTGAACCACGTTGACAGCGTATTTTCCGGAACTGAAACCTAATACGGGCACATCCTTTATATTGTAAGGGCAAAGCCAGTCTAAAAAGGAGGAGGCCCCCTCCCCCTACTTTCAAGTTAAGATATATGTATATATGTTTCTTCTCTCTTTGTTGTGAGCACACATGTTTTAATTAGATAATTAGCCTTAGGTGATTCACAGTGGGATACTTCTCAGGCATATTACCAGTCAGAATAAAATGTCTCCATGCTATCTTCATTTAATTAATCTTGCAATGATTAGCACTGATAGACTGATTCCAATCGTCCCGTCTATCAAGTATACTATTTCTCGGGATACGCTTGATAGCATAAGCATTGGCGCGCCTTGATTTTATGTTCAGAAATGTCGCGTGCCATGTTCAGGCATCTAGAAATATTGTTATCTGACCATCCCAAGACCAGATTGTGTGGAAAACTAGCTAGTTCGGGGAGACTTGGGTTCCGGACGTTTCAGAGAGACGTGGTTTTTGGCCGAATAGGAGACGCCATAATAGGCGAGTGGAATTGCTGGGCAATCCACGAAGCTCCGTTGTACGCCGCTATTGTCATAGTAGGAGCTACAGGCCCGAATCGATAGACTAGATAAAGAACTCAAGTAAAGGCTTAGTTTAGATGTGGTTAGCGAGGATCGACTCGCACCTGTCTCAAAGTGTAGGCTATTGTATTGTGGTATTAACACTTAGGAACGCAGAGGTTGGTTGCGTAGTAGTCAAGCTTAGTATCAGTGTTGTAAACATCGACTCAACGTCGACAAGTGACAATTCGCGCAAGTAGTCCAGGCACATTAGACATAAAAATGAGAAAGTAAGGAAAAAAATCGGAGAAAGCTGATTTTTTTTATATGTTTCCGGGACACACATTGCGGATAAAGTGTGAAAAGTCCCCGCGAATCCGAGTTGAGCTTTTTTAGTTATAGCGTTTTTTTGATGAAAAAAAAAAATTTAAAAAAAATTCCACCCAGCTCCATATTTCTCATTCTTATTCGCCTTAGTAGGGTGAGAATCATAAATATCGTGCTGAATTATATTGAGAATACATATCCCCAACAGAAAATGCCAACTTTGTACCAATCCTCACACTCAATGGTGAAATATTCACGAAAATGTACAAAATTACGAAAAAAAATTTATTGTTTTCATACACACAACGGTACACAACGTCCATTAAATCAAATCTACGACTACTTTGGGAGTTAAATTATATATCAAAAATTGCAAAAAAGCAGTGGCTTTATAATGATATATAACAATAGTCATTTATTCCATAATGAACTGGTGAAACGTGTGAAATATTAACCATACCCCCTAAACTCAAATTCAAACGGCATCGACTTTTCTCATTCAAATACCGTATTATAGCATCATTGTTTCAATTTCTATGTTCGATTAAATCACATAATGTCAACCATCTACTGTCAAAATTACACGAACTGCTCCAGAATGCGTCCGTAGGACGCACAGGAAAGCTTTGGGTACAATACTACGAGCAAATAGGTCTTCTCCAGTTGTTCTTGAGAGCAGAGCGCACAGGCGACTGGGAACTCCACACATATTGTGTTCGCAATATGATTCCAGTATTTCACGCAGGTGGTCATTTTGCATACGCAAAAAGTTCTCATCTCTATTTGCAGCAGATGAATGAGCTAACAGAAATAATGCAACAGGATGATTTGAAGTTGTTCACTGAGAAAGGTTACTTTACCATAAGGCGCTCAGATAAATTCTGGGACGGGATATATTCTGATCAGACCATAGAGCAGTGTTTAATGAGAATGTTCAAGCTCCCTGGTGGTCTCACACATGGCAGGGGAATAACCGATAGCACTGTTGCGAAATGGGTACATGGACTACCTCTTTGCCTTCCGATATGTAATGCTCTCGAAAATTTTGTTCATGTTCACATTGGTCATGGCGAACAACATCGGGATCTCCGTCAAAGTTCACAATTGACTGATGCCAATGATATCACCAAATTATTGAACTGGCTCAGAGTGCATTCCCCCTTTCAGAATAGAGATCCACTACAATTAGTCTCTATAGCGACCGGGCTTGTGGCCGACGAAACTGTGAACTGTGACCAAGTTCGCAAAATTGGTGAATGTTGCGTATCGAATGTTGTAAGCAAAACGTTCAACAGCATCAAACTACGCCGTGTTGACACTGTGAAGTCTTTCGCATCGATGGCAAATAGCATCAAAGTCCGTGGAAGTAAGGGAGTGATTGACCCCACAATTCTGTTCAACCGCATCACATGTGTTATTCAGTCACAAGCAGAGATGGAAGAGTATCTCAAATATGAACTCGCCCCGAAACCACCAGCATTGTTTGATTCTGCTGGAATGAGGAAGACACAGAAAAGCACGCTCGGTAAGATCCTCAAAACATACGGTTCCGAGCAAACTAAAATCCCAGAACATTCTCTGTTTGTTGTAGATGGTGGATTTTTATTGAGGGCAGTTGTATGGCCTAAAGAGTCGTCATCTAAGGACATATGTACATCAAATTCCAATTATCTAGTGAGACATTTTGGGGCGAACGTCGTGGTTGTTTTTGATGGTTATGCTTGTACAATGTCGACAAAGGGCATGGAACAAGCCCGTAGATCTAAAGACAGGTATTCCATTGATATCAATATCTCACCCGAGTTACCAGCCACCACACCCCAATCCGATTTCCTTGCAAATGCCAAGAACAAAACCCAACTGATCGATCTTCTAATGCAGGAGCTATCTGCTATCAATATTCAGTCCAAGCAGGCCGAGGCTGATGCTGATGTACTGATAGCCGAAACTGCACTTGACATCGCTCAAGATCACAACAATGTTGTCGTTGTGGGAACAGACACAGACTTGTTAGTCATTCTTACCTCTCGAGTTCAACCGGGATGTAATATTCACATGATGTATTCCATTACCCCAAACTTACTAGTTTCAGTTAGTGAAATAGCAACCAAAATGGGTGACCATAGAAGCAACCTCCTTGTAGCACATTCTATAAGTGGTCGTGACACTACTTCTGCACTCTTTCGAGTCGGTAAGAAGAAAGTATTCAGTACAATTGTCTCCGATGTTACTAGCGACTCACAACAGTATGTCAACACAATTTTGGCGGATGACAGTACACCAAGTGCAGTAGCCGCTGCCGGGGAACAACTTCTCCTGATCTTATACGGGAGTAAAACTGTTTCCTCTCTCGACCAATATAGATATGTCACTTACAAGCGTTATGTAGCAAAATCTAAACTGAATAAACCCATCGACCTAGCCTCACTCCCACCAAGCAGCGATGCTGCACAACAACATGTCTACAGATGTTATCTCCAGGTCCAACAATGGCTGGGTACTTCGCTTCCTCCGACGGATTGGGGGTGGTCGCTAGACAATGGACTTCTTGTACCGACTGCAGCCACAAAGCCATGTGCGCCCGATAACCTACTGAATCTGATCAGTTGTGGTTGCAAGAGTGCTTGTACAAAAAGGTGTGGGTGTAAGAAGGCAGGACTCTCTTGCTCAGGTTTGTGTAATTGCAGTTCGGATTCTTGTAACAACCACAGAAACACTGTCCTGTCGAAAAATTTCTGAGTTCGACGAATAATATGTATATAGGTCATGTCATTTCTGTATATAGCGTTGATAATAGTCAATGTAACTTAATCCATGTTGATTGATTTGTACATTCTGTAAATATTATTTATTGATTTTTGTACATTCTGTAAATATTATTTATTGATCTAATGCTGCCAGACACAGACGTGTCTGTTCGGTCCCAAGCCCGAAAATAGTTGAGTTCTCATGCTGACGAATTTTATGCCAAAAGGGGAACTCGGCCAGAAATGTCTATTTTGTAAGCAATGATAAAAGTCTTCAAATGGTGGTGGATTTTTTATCGTCTGTCCAACTAACATCCCGTTCTGTACTACGACCCTTTGGGCAAATCCGTTAGGAAAATCATTTTTTGCGTAAATCCGATACTTTTTTGTGAATTTTCAATAAATTTTCGCAGAAATTGTCACAGAATGCACATTTTCCTCTAGGTAAATGTATATTAGACATTATGTAGCTCGAAATACGCGTAAACAAAAAATACAGTTGGATCAATTCGAGGTTACAAAGTTCGTGCGATTTTTTTTGATTTTTTTCAAACGCGTTTTCGAAAAAAGGCTGTAAAAAAATAGCTCAACTGGGATTTTAGGGGACTTTTGTCTAATCGTTCAGTGACATGTACTCGACATTCCCTGAAAAAATCAGCTTTCTCCGATTTTTTTCCCTAGTGAAACCTAATGTTCTTGGGCTAAAGCTCGAAAACGTATTTTGAAGTTGTGAATATTTTTAACGGCGAGGCTAAACAACCATATGTCACCCCTACTACGTGGATGACGGTGTTTGACACATGTAATGATCAAATTATGTAGCCAACTTTTCGATTGGGTGGGATTTTGAGTCATCTGTACCTTCCATATGGCGGATATGTGAATCTCTTGCAATAAGGAGTAACTTTTCTCAGGAATTTCCATTAAATAATTCATCATACTTTCAACCATAGTCTGTGTGTCACCATCAGTAATAAAACATTTGTGCCTATCAAAACCGGCGACATTACTACATACACTAACACTGAGGAATTTGTATGGGACTTCCCAGACAAGAGTATCAATAGAGGTGGGGAGAGAAGTTTTGCTAAAATAGCACTCGAAATCAAATGTAGCCCTATGGGGGTACGACCGTGAGTGTTCTGGAATAACATTACCTTCTTCGTGCAACTTTTCAAAAATGGTTTCGGGGTGTGGTAGATACCATCAAGACACATCTTCAGGCCAAGAGAGCTCATAGTGTTGCATCGGCCATTCAGACTTCCCCAATTTACCACACTTACGACAAGCAAAGGACTAACAATGTTGATTAATGTCAGTGATGTAACTAAAATGTTTCTCATACAAACCGACATACATGATAGTCTCAAACTTTCTATTAGACCCATGAACAATTTTAGCAACAAAATCATCGTCTTCAAGTGAGAGTTCAAATACCTAAGTATTCACTTCAAACACCTTTTCAACTTTGGGGAGTTGATTCAATTTCACACCCGGGCAGTTATCATTGGGTGCATCTATGTATTTACTGTACAGATTCTGGGTCATGGTTATCAACGAATGGCGCTCACTTCCGCACAAGAGAGCTAAACACCAGAATAAACAGAGGTTGTCATTATAAACAAAATGGTTATTCCCATCACTGACAAGGGCAACAACCGAATGATTTTCCAACATATACAGGGACTTCACCGATTGGGTGATGTTTAATCTTGTTTACATAAAAATTTAAATTGGTCAGTTGATGGACCATCCATTTATAGTTGGGTCTTTCCTGCCTAGCCCATTCCAAAATATCTTCCTGTTCAAGGTCGTCGAGAATTTTTTTAAAATCGAACGCATTTTCCATAAGGAGTGACCTATCAAGAATCTGGGCATTGATTTGAGGAGCTGATAAAATCTTAGTTCTTCCTTTTCATTGCTGCGGAAGAAGAAGCCGTAGCTTAAATTAATTTTAAATTTATATTTCTGAGGCTCAAAGATGGGTTAATTCGTAGTCGAGGGTGGATAAATCTGCGGTGTCTAGCCTGTAACTAAATATGTCTTGAGTGAATTTTCCTATTTTAATGTCGTGGGTTCTAATTGCGTTCCACTTTCTACGATGAATTTCCAATATTTTTTCAAAGCTTTCAACCAAATGGACCTGATCAAAATCAATGGGGTCTATGTCCAAAACATTACGGGAGTTTTCCAGGGTCGTGGCGCACTTGGACCACGTATCACCATGGGGATGACATCTTAAGATGACCGCTCATGCGGACTACCATGACAACCAAACATGACGAAACTATGTCACGTAATTATGGCATCACATATGAGATCCTCTAAAAAGGATCGCTTACCACATCTACTACTACTAATGTACGTTGTTTGGTCTACTGTGCTAAGGATGCATAACCTATGGGTCCTTTGCATTATGGATGAGTTTACTTGAAGGAGAATAGTAGTAGGTAGTATAGTATGGACAACCTGGACCATTTTATGTCATTCTGAACTCGTGGTCCTTGTCTCATAAAAAGTACACCGTTCCGTGCATCTGGCAAATATGATGAACAGGGGATCCCCAGAGATTTACCAGTTAACAGCGAAATTTAGATGCAAATTCAGTAAATATGGAACTCGCCAGACAAGAGTTTTTGTGTCACTATATACAGGCGATGAACTGATCATTTTATTTATCACTTGATACAAGATCTGATGCAAGATGCCAAAATGTATAACGAAAAAGATGGCGCTTCGTAGAAGGTCTCGAATTACGCTATTAAAATAAAGCCAGTATATCCGCCCCAATGATCCAAATGCCCAAAATAGAATTGTGTTGAAATACCTGTTAATTGTCAATACGCAGCTTATGAAATGTATACAGACAACAAGACGGCATAGTCAAGTTTCGAGCAAGAATACAACCGCTTAACATCTGGTAAAATTCTGAAAATTATTGATTGATCGTGCTGTATCGTTTTTAGTCCTATACCCAACGAAACGTCCAAAACCGTCTAGCTATATACACAAAACTTACCCTTCAATTTTCATTATATTTTTTTGTCTCAAAAACATAGCTTATGACCCCTCACTGGAACGAGCCCGATGAGTTCGTTCCAATGACGGGTCACAGGCTATGATGTGACGCAAAAAATGAAAAAAACTTAGTTATTCGAGAATTTTGTTTGCAAGTGTGGTCTGCGTTTGTGTTTGGTAAGGGTTGAAGTATGCGTTCCATGGCCGAAGAGAGAGAGAGTGAGAGAGAGAGAGAGGGGGGGGGAAGAGCGCATGTGATAAAATTCCCGTCCATCTAAATCACCGAAGCACTTTTTTAATTAAACTGTTGAGTATGATCCATTTCAGATGAATCTTGTCTGTGGTGATGAACTGAAGAAGTCTCATGAACAGATGATATTCATGGTCGGAGTACTACTTGGTAGCATTCTATTTAGTCAGATGAGTGACGTGTAAGTGTATACATTATTTATATATTCCTTGACGTAGTTATTAAACCATGTGTATTTATTTATTATTTTTTTTTTTTTATTTATTGGGGCTTAACGACACATTCGACAGCCAGGGTCACCTCGTGTCAGAGAGTTTTACGGGCGGAGGAAGCCGGAGTACCCGGAGATAACCACCGAGCAACGGCGCGTAACGGTCACTCTCCCCATCGTACTAACTCCGCACAAGTAGGGTTAGCATTGGTTAGAGATAAGTGCATCATCGACGAGCAGTAGTAAATAGCGTCAGCGTTCCCCAAAGTGGCAATCGGGGTTGAGTGCCTTGTCCAAGAACACAACGCGGTTAGCCTGGAGGGAGTCGAACCGTGAACCATTCGGTTTGCAATCTAATGCCGTAACCATTGACCCACCGCGATCCCTTTTTCTTTAGTACAACAGATGCGCTTCTGTGTTCGGTGTCGTCGTCCAAAATTGTCATGTTGAACGATGCTCAATGCGCACTTTCACTAACAGCATGTGCCTCCGTCATGATTACACAAATGCAAAATGTCAACTTAAGCTATGATAACAGTCTCCATGTTACAAGCAGAGACAGCTATGGTGTCATTTCTCACTTCATTTTCTGTTACTCAAAATAAAGGATAACGTTACCACATCCCGGTCCCATACGGTAAAAACCTCTTGGATAAAGTTAACCCTTTACCCAACGTAATGGCCAAAGCCGGCCAGCGCTATTTACAAAAATCACCATACAATTTTCATGTTTTGTCTCAAGCACATATGTTGTGACCCCTCTTTGGAACGAGCTCGACGAGCTCGTTCCAATGAGGGGTCGTAACCTATGTTTTGGAGACAAAAAATAAAAAACAAATAGTTATTCAAGAATTCTGTTTGCAAGTATCGTCTGCTTTTCGTGTTACGTAAAGGGTTAGAATTATGTCGTATCCGATGATGCGTACAGCATAAGTAAAAGTATCAGCTTCCAGGTTCACGCGATGACAATTTCTCGCAAAAAGGTTGAAATTCCATCTAACCCTATGATGCTCGAAACAAAGAGAAACCTGTTAAAATGCAGAAACAGTGGTGATTTCTAGCGCATGCAGGATTGGAAATGTCTTGCTTTAATTTTTTTAGAATAGTGAATCAGTATTATATTAATACCTTGCCCACTGAATCGACCGCATCCACCAGAGTAATTTACAGCTGATAAAAACTTATTTCTAAAACAGATGTCAGCAAAACCATGTTACGGGACCCCTCATTGGAACGAGGTCGTTCCACTGAGGGATCACATATATGGTTTTGATGATTTTATTTTATTTTACTTTTTGGGGAAAAAAATGAGAAAAAAACAATTGTAGACGTCATCGGGAGTTTATCAAGTGGAAGCCAATGTATAACCCGTTGGACCATGAACTGAAAGGACATAAATGTTTTCTATGTTTTTTTCAAGAGTTGGTATGAAAAGAAATCAGCGAAAAAGCGACCGGTAGGATTATTGTCATAATCCACTCTCCTCTGCACAAGTATAACCATATAAAAATAAAACCATACGCCAATGAGTATTTCACTTTCATCTTGGATTTTCAAACCGGACAGTTAATTATAGAACCGAGGAGTGTAAGTTAACTTCAGGATTTCATTTTTTTAATTCCTTCCACGGGACTAATGCCATGTTTCATTTGTACTTGAAAGTGAAGTAATAAACAACATGCAACATAACTGTGCTGATAGGTATTTATATTTTTTGTTGTTATTAAACAATAGGGACAAGTGTCGTTTCTCTCTCTCTCTCTCTCTCTCTCTCTCTCTCTCTCTCTCTCTCTCTCTCTCTCTCTACTCAACAAAATCACCTCTTCCTCTTTCTTTGTGTAAAAAATTTGGTGTTCCAGCCCAGCAAAAATTCATTTCGAGCCCACTAAAAAATTAAGCATGAAAGCATAGGGAAATAGCTTGAAAAATTGTCTAGTCCAGCTTAAAGAAAAAACAGTCCATTTTCGTCTGGGCTGGTATTCTAGGAGAGATCGGCTAAGGTTAAGGCAATGGGAAGAATTTTGGAAAAATAATATAAAAAATGAAAAATCTCCGAAATCTTCTGTTCTAGCCCACTGCGAAATCGGAGACTTTTTTCAGTTTCAAATTGAAAATTGTGAAGTGCGAAGATAGCTTCCCTCAAATATAAAAAATAGTTTTTATAAAACTTTTTTTTCCCACCATCGACTTTTTGCTCTGTGTTATTCCAATGGGAAATTTTCGGAGAATTGTGGATGCGGTGGGCTTTCTTCCTTTCATTTTACTCTTTATACCCCCACGACATCCCTCAGATATCCAGTCATCGCCGTTTTGCTCAGTGATAGAAAGTTAGAAATCAAAACATAAATCTCGTAACAGAATTTTGCCACCATTTCAGTTTCTGGAATCAAACATTTTTGCTTAATTACAACAGATGCTCTTCTGTTTTCAGTGTCGTTGTCCAAAATGGTCACGTTGAACATTTACAACAAAGATACTCAATGCGCATTTTTACTAACAGCTTGTGTCTCCGTCATGATTACCGGAAGACATAACGTTAACTTAAGCTATGATTACAGTCTACACGTTACAAGAAGAGACAACTATGGAGTAACTTTTCGCTTCAGTTTCTTTTTTTCACAACTTCATCAACTCTTCTAAATTTATAGACTAATTTTTTTTTAAACTTTCTATCTAATTTTTTTTATTATTTATTATATATTTTTAATTACCTTATATATATATATATGACAAATATTTCCCGCAATGTAACTCTTTCAGGATGTCTTGAAAATGATGTCCCAAAGACCATCTCTTGAGAACGCAGACACACAAGCGTCCGCAAAACACTTGATCGCGAGGCTGAACACGTCCCCTATTGTAGTGGAGCGACCTTCCATAACTCTGTCACCTCGTCCTCTTCGAGTTTTTCTAACACCGACGCAAACACAACTCGACGAAAGACAAGGAAAACACACACTGTCGCTTACGATACTTTAAAATTTTCCCATTAGAAAAAAAACATAAAAACAATTTTAAACAAAAATTTAAAAAACTTAAAACACTTTTAAAAAAATCTAAAAAATAAGGAAATCTGAGAACATTATTATTATTTAATAATTTTAAAGTTCTCAATGTTCAAAATTTCAAATTTGTTTTCCTCAAGTACTCCACGTGTTCAATTATATTAAATGTTTATCCATATTCAAAGGGTTGCATTCGATCAACACGGACACTATAGAAGAGCCAGCTTCAAGATTAGTCGTCTTCGTCATGACATTTATTCTATCTCCCTCTTCGACTCTCAAAGGTGTTCCGAATTTGCTCGTATTGGAATATTGATTCTCCATCTTCTCGACTTCATATCTATCAGTTTTTTATGCCATTCTCCATCACGTTGACGACTGCTCTATTCTCCAAGTCGATAGCAGTCAGACTCATTCGAAAGATGTGTCCTCCTATCGGCATGGGATATCCTATCTGACCGTGTAGCGGTCCATTCCCTCCATTTCCGAAGGGCTATTCTGATTTGCCAGAATCTACTCAAACGCTTTCCTTTGCCCACATGCGTGTTGTTATAGTCATTAACAAAATCGTCTAAGACGTCTACGTATTTCTTAGTCGACTTGGCCTTGAAATATCTGTGCAGTTTGCCCTTCATAGTTCTATTCCATCATTCAACAACCCTCACCTTCGCTTCGTTTTTGGTGGAATAGATGTCGATGAGTCGAAGGAAGTGAACATTGTAAAATTCTTTCCCTTTGTCCATTCACAATTTCTCGGGTTTTCACAAAGAAGAAGTGAAGATGTTTTCCAAAGTTTTGGCCACGCTCGTGCCCGATTTATTTTTCAATGCTCTCGTCCAAACGTATTTCAAAAACACGTCTACAACTTTCAGTAGATATTTCACGCCTCCGTTGTGTCTCGAAATGGTTGCCTGTGTACCAGATCGGCAGCCCATACGTAATCCAATCCTTTTACAGACATTCGTCTCTTTCGAAATCTGTACACACAGTTCGTCCTCTTATGCATTAGTGAATTGGGTTTTTTTATTTCCCACTCCGAATCGGCATTTCATACCGATTAGCGAACGTTCGAATTTCTCCCTCCGCGTGGGTTTGACTGTATTTTTTAAATCTCTCAATATGTTCTTGTTGCACATGTAATTTTTAGTCTTCATGTCAGCATGCTTCACGTAACAAAGATCGTGATCGTAGGCCACTTGATCCACTCTATTGATGGGTTTGTTCCACGATTTCGGCGTCAGATCTTTATTCAATCTCTTGTACAATTTTTTGACAGGTCTTCTGTATCGATGTTCTCGCAAATACATTTTGAGGGGAAGATTACTGATGAGTCTTTTTAACGAATTGAGTTTTCGTCCAACTGCACACCTTACAGGTCATCCCCTGAGTTCCAATGTGTTCTATGTGCCTAGTGGCATGTGGAACACATTGGAACTCATGGGACGAGGTGCATTGATGCATCTATCTATTATTTTTAGTTTGCCCCCTTCGCAAGTTATTTGTGTCCATAGACTTCTACATTTTACACAATAATATTTTTTGTGTGGAATGGTGGCCACGGTCGATGGGAGACCCATTCCAGCAGCACTCAAACCCATGGATGTGATGCTGAGTGTCAGATCTAGTAAGTCAACCAATTTAGTCATTCGCATGTACTTCTTGTTGAGCAAAAGATGTCTATCTCTTTTCATCGTCAAATAATGTTGAATTTATTGACCTGATCAATGCAAAATGCGCTGTCTCTGTCTTCCAAAGGAGGTGCCGTCGGTAGTACAGTCGATGGTAAGTCGGGATAAATTTATTTTTATATTCATGTTTTTCTATTTTATTTTATTTTTCTTCTTCGTTCTTATTTGATATAAAAAATATATATTGTGGAAGAGTTAGTTCTGTCTTCTTTTAAGTCTTATAATAACATACCGAGAATAGGTAAGGCGAATTG
This sequence comes from Pictodentalium vernedei, assembly GCA_031216915.1. NCBI lineage: Eukaryota > Metazoa > Mollusca > Scaphopoda > Dentaliida > Dentaliidae > Pictodentalium > Pictodentalium vernedei. The sequence goes on along the minus strand of CM062296.1, from coordinate 733,846,017 downwards.
GGACCTAATAACAGACCTCGACCATCGCTCAAGTTCTTACCTCTCTTCAGATAGAGACCATCTCCATAGTTGTGAAATGCACTGCTACCCATCCCGGATCCTAGATACAATCCTTTACCATCCATTTCAATTCCTCCTTTCTTCAAAAACAGTCCATTTCCCATTATTTTCTGCACACCCGAACTGATCAGTCCCGATAGAGCTCCTATACCCAAAGCCAGCAACACGGTCTTGGTGAGAATGGGCAATGCTTTGGTGGCCAGTCACACCAACAATCTTAAGAAACCACTTTTTATTTTCAAATTATATCTCAATTGAGCAAGCCTCAGTCTCATGGTCAATCCTCTTCGATTATGATGTGATTTTTCTACCCTATTGATTTGTGTTTTAGTCCACATGATTTTGTCACGACCATTGCTCAGGTCTTGGGGACATAATTTCAACGTCACCGATTCACCACGATTTTCTAATAGTTTGTCTTTATGTCCTTTGGATATGTTTACATTTTGTATTATATATCTCGTCATTATTTTTTCATTTAATTTTAAATTGTTTTCTTTAATTTTATTAATTATTTTTTTTTTAATTTCAATTGTATATATAAATAAATAAATTTATAAAAAAAAAGAAAATTATTTTTAAAAGAAAAACATGTCTTGTAAAAGAAAATGTTAGTTTTCAGAAAAAAGATGAAAATTGGGAGGACGAATTATTTACGAGTGCGAGTAAAATGCTGGCTACTTTAAAAAGATGCATGGAGATAATGTGTAAATATATACAGGATAACAGACCACAACAAAAATTATGTAAAAAAAGAAAGAAATATGTTTATTTAATAAAATATAAATATACATAATGGATTTTAAAAAAAAATTCTATGATGTGAAATCATATCGTCACACGTTCACCCTGAAAATCTAACAACTCGCCATTTTGATCCATCAATTTAGTGGTGTTGCTATACAAAGTATGCGTTATCATCGGCAGATCGACTAGATTCATTGGTCCCTTTATGATTTTGTAGCCAAGGGAGACATCCAAAAAGAAAGAGTAGACCGTGATCTGTGTGCCACCGTCCACGTAACTTCCAAGACCACATCCACGTTTACTACGATGCTATTGATGGAGAGAATGTCTACCACGTGTTCGGATGCTATGTGTCCCTCGAAGTCTTTTGATCGAATTACAACATCTTCCCGAAAATGTCGTAACTGTCTTTGGGAATGCGAATCGTGAACCAATCCGCTCCGTCGGAATACCTAAATGTATTATTTTTCTCGTGATGTTGGGAAACAAATATACGTCTCGAGATTCATCGGTGCCATCTCGTATCTTTTATCCCTCTTAAATTCGATTGGCGGATCGAATCTCATCTTGCATCGAGTCTTGTCGCTCACCTCAGTCGAAAAAGTATCTTTTGCAGTTGTGTTATCGGTTGTCCTTTCCATGTTCTGGGCTATCCTTTCTAATAACTGAGTTTCATATTGCCCTGACAATTTTTTTTAAATTTAGTAATTATTTTTTATATTTTTTTTTTACTTCTATTTAATATTATTTCGCATCACGTGGAATATAAAATCGTCGAATCCGTTCCTATATTTTCTGTAGTATTTGCAACACATCAGATCGATGGCCACGAAATTATAAGGTCTAGGGTCCCACACCGCCTTACGATATCTCTGGAATTCTTATTTGTTCATGTCATTGGCCACATGGTCGTCGTAGATGTGATTGGGATTCTTGCGATCTTGGCAAAAAAACTCTCTTAGGGTCTGTCTGGGCAATCTGAAATAATTTTGCGGCAGACATTGCTGTGACGTCCTCCAACGAGTAAGATTCGCATCGATTTTGTTTCCACTAACAGCACCCCGTCGAAGATCATGAGATTTTTTAGCTCCGAATTCAAGTTTCGAGTATCAGGCAAGTTGTCTGCCGTTTTTACAAATTGACATTCCACATTCGATGTTTTATTATTATTTCCAGGTTCTTTCGATGTCTCTGGTAAGATCATTGTGAGCGATGCATCACATTTTTCGAACGCGTCCTGGTGGACGAAGTGTCGCATTATAGCGGTTTTCAGTAAGTTTGCGCTGCGGTCTTTTCGCAATAATTCGTATTTGGGTTGAAAGAGACTCTTGCCGAGCATGAATAATCTATCGTAACCCCACCACTTGAGTTGCAACAACAAATTCATCAACTGTTTTCATCTTTCCGCAATTCGATTTTCCCACTATCATTCCTCTTATGCTTCTGTGAAAGAATCCGTGATTCGATCTCTCGGTCTTCATTTCATTCCACGATCTTTGATTTCCATCTCCTCTCTTTCAAGTGTGTTTAATGTTTTTTTCACGAAGTTCTTTTCAACATTTTTTTTAAACTATTTTTTTTATTTCTTCAATATAATTAAAAAATTGGATTTTTATTGAAACCATTTTCAATCCCGATCTGCTGTTCTATGTCTTAGCGAGTTCCTGTATTGGCATGACGTCAGAACACTTGAAGTTTCAAACATTCGATAGAATTTCTTCCGATTTTGATGGCAATTTCGGTCGTTTAGCCGTTGGTCTTATCAACTTCTAAATTAAATTGGCACCCTTCTTGCTGGCTTCCGAAGCATGATAAAACTCCCATCATCAAATCAGCAAGCCCAATCCCCCAAAGACGTAAGGTCTAGTAAATACTCTGTTCTTTATTACAAACATAGTTTTTTTTTTTCTTCTTATTTTTTTTTATAATAATCATTTTTTTTTATTTACATTTTTATTTACTATTATTTTTCTTTTCTTTCAACGCATTCATGAACGATTTATACGTATCTCAATCCAAAACTTTCTATCTCAACAATTCTTTGCATATGCTCACCAATTCGTTTCTCACTCCCGTATTACCGGCTTCTCGACTCGCCATAAAGAGATCCAATCTTCCCAGCAGCGCATTAGGATCGTAAGGAATGGTCGTGGTGGTGGTTGTCATTTCTTGTCCAGTGACCATTTGACAAACGCTATATTCGCATCCCATATGGATTTCACCATCGCCTTCCACTTCGCACTTCTGCTCACTTTCGGTCTCGTCTCTCTGGAATTGTTTCTTCTCATGGCATTCGTTCAAACCAGGAGATTGCTGTAAGTTTTGTCATCCTCTTCTTCGTAATCATTAGGTTTAGCCAGCACGAACTGATTCCACAGTCTCTAAGTGCCTTTGTATTCTCGACCTTAAGTGATCTAATTATACTCGTCGGTCATTTCCACTCGCTTGTCACCCATGTAGGAGTTACCATCGGCACCCTCACGCAAGCCGAAGATAGAATCCGCGCTCGACGGATTCGTCTTAAATAAATTCATATAAATATATATATATATGCTTCTCTTCTGTCTTTCCTATCTCGTCTAATCATTTCAGGGGGGGGGGGGCGATAACTTTATCGATGTCGAATTTCATGACGAGAGAAATCAGGGATGGAATTAAGAAGATGTATACAGTGGATTGGACAAATAGCTGATGCTTTCAACTAAATAAAATATTTTGTTTTCTAGGTTTGGAAGAAAAAAGTCTCTCTATATTACCATTGTGCTGTATCTTGTAAGCGGCCTAGGTGTAGCATGGGCTCCCGACTTCATCTCTTTCGTGGTTATTCGCTTTATAAACGGAGCATGTGTTGAAGGGATGAATATGATAAGCTTGGTTTTAGGTAAGTTCTCATAGATCGTTAACCCTTGAACTGACACAGCAGACCACATTTCTTCTGAAACCTGATGTAGAAATCCAAGTTCTTGAGCCAACAGTCTGATTCTGCGAGGACTTCGACGCGGTTATGGGCTATTTGTTTATCCATTTTTTAAGCGCAAACGACCGTTGATACAATGTGATGTCTCTTAACTGGCAAAGATATACAGATATTCTTTTGTCGTCCAGTTAGAGATATTCCAAACAATATCTATTTATTTCTACCTGGAAGCATCAAGATATTAACACAACTATTAAAACTACGCAGCATGATCATGAAACTTCAGCTGTGTTGAGTCTTTATTCACAATGATAATGCCATCAAAGATTCTATTCATGTCTTGAATCTCGAGTGAGAAATATTTATTGCATTGACTCGAAGATAATATTAGTTATTCATTCTTGCGTTTTCCAGGGTGTATGGGAATTTACACCGGTTTGGGAACCCATGCACCCTGAGGCGAAGCCGAAGGGTGTATGAGTTCCTAAACCGGTGTAAATTCCCATACACCCTGGAAAATAAAAGGATAACGGATTTATTTCCAAGAATTTTGGTGTACTTAATACTTTAACCTACATTGTGGGCAAAAATGAGTACTTTACAAGTTTCTTAAATAAAAACAGACAAATATGGATGTCATTGGAACTGGCTTAATTCCAATGACATCCATATCTGTAATATTTTATTGCACATAAATATTAAATTTCCTGTATTTCTATTTTTGTTCTAATATAACCGAGCAGAAGGTATGAATTAATAATTAAAAATGGGTACTTTTTTAGCCATATAGCTTGCTCTTGCATATTTTTGTTTTTACACCATGGTTAAACACTGTGTAAAAAAGCCACTGTGGATTGCAAGTTAAACCGTACCTCTCAGGCAATCAAAATGCAGTATTTTGTTTCATTTGGAAATAATGAATGTTTATGGGAATCACACCATATTCGCGTACCCTCCGACAACATTGACTCCCGAACAGCAACAAACACGCAACCACGTCAGAATGGATATGGATAGGCATTAGCGTGGAGCAGCATAAACTCTGTTTGCAGCCCAACCCCCAGAACAGATGCCAGCATGACTGCTGGGTGCTACCCGTGCCTTGACAATGCCCAGGTCGACTCATAAGAATCATACTGCAAAAATAAACCTGCACTTGCGCACACTCCGACGACATCGATCCCGGAACAGCAGAAACAAACACACATGCAGTCACGCCAGAGGGAATACAGATAGGCAATAGCGGCGAGCAACATGGATTCTGTTCATCTCGCTCACCTTCCCCAAGAACAGATGCCGGCCTTGTTTGACAGCACTGGACTCGGCGAGGATATTGTAAAAATAGATGCCCGATTGCTGTTTTTATTCTGATTAATATTCCGCGGTGCTCTCATTTCGTGTCAGTACAGATTCCGATTTTCTGTTAGTGATTACTTCCGTTATGATTTGTTTTCATTAAAATGTATGCTTCAGTCTTTATCGAATAAAGCCTAGAAATCCTTAAATATCACGTTACAATCTATGTCAGGCTCACGACTATTTAATCGACAAAGAAGAGAATAAACAGCAGAACGATCGAGGATGCAGCTAGGACGCTACAGCCGGATATTCTAGATACTGACCCCAATAACCTCGATGCCACACTCGCCTGGAAATACTGGAAGGCAGTATTCAAAGAGTATTTGGAAGAGCAGGGCGATGACATTAACGAAAATGATGCCCAAGAATGTCGGCTCCTGGGAAAGAACGTCGGAAAGAAGATTTATCTTTACGTAACACAATTCAAACTTTGATTCAGTTTACAGTTAAAACTAGAAGTCCTGTCATGAAATGCGCACAAATAGCACGTTGATATGCGCGTTAATGTACGCGTTAAGGCCCAAGTAAAGCTATCAAATTTCTACATATGGCCTGTGCACAAGCAATGTTTCAGCCAATGGACCTCCGGGTAACCCGGAGGTCCATTGGCAGAAACATTGCATGTGTTTGCTATGAGTAACCAAGAGAACCTGCAGTGCTTTGGATGCCATTCGATATGGCAATTGCGCGCAATTCCAACGCGCAATTAAGCCTAGATAAGCGCACTATTCGTGACAGGACTTCTAGTTTTAACTGTATGTCAAGCTGGCTGAAATCTACGACCGGCGACCAAAGAAAATCGGTACCAGGCATATTCTGGCAACAAGAAATAAAGAGCCGATGAAGATATACAACGTTATCTAAATGAACTGTCTGCCTTGACCCGTAATTGTAACTTTGGTGCCTAAACCGCTGATCAGAATAAGCAACAAACCATGCTGGATGCTTTTATGGCCAGCTAGGTGTCCGTAAACCTTAGACAGTGTCTCATCGAGAAAAATGATTTGATGTTTGAAACTGCAAAGCAAATTCCCAAAACACTCGAGATGGTTGAGAGAAATAATGCGGTCTGCAACGTACAGGCTCCTCTAAATGCCCTAGTGATTTCACCAGTAGAAGAGTACGCAACAGAGTAAAGCTACAGTTGCAAATACAGGTAGTGCTGAGGAGACAAAACAAGCTACACGAATTCAGACTCAAAACAAACATTATCAACGGCCACCATCACCAAGACGTCAACGGTATCAAGCGAACCAGATTTCACACTGTGGAAACTGTGACTAAGAACCAGATCACCTCGATATATGTGTTCTGTGTGAAATGAACGGTGCTCGAAAGTCCTGCGTTACGGCCACAAGAGTCGCATGTGTAGGTCAGTGAGGTCAGCTGCAATAGAGGATTGTTTAACCTCTGATTTGTCGTTGGCAACTATTGACACTGTGCTTCAAGACTCGAAAGTACAAAATGATGTTGAAACTTTTGATTCTCAACAATCTTGTCACCGATGTCATGCTAGGTTGAGACGTTATGTCGAAACACGAATCTGTAACTTTTTCGTTCGGGGGATCTGAGAAAGAACTCTCAGTGATTTGAAATGAATTTGCTGCAAATGTGGGCCCACGGTCATTATTTCACAACTTGACTGAGGACTGTTGACCAATAGCCATAAAATCACGTCAATAATGCCGACAAAGAATTTATCAGCCATGAAATAACTAGACTTCTTTCCGAAGGAGTAATCGAACCCAGTAAATCGCCATGGCGAGCAGCACCTTGAAGTGTTTTGAATTTCCTGCGTTGATATTTGAAACATATTTGGTCAGGGTTTGTTCTTGTGAAATATTATTTTATTATCATTTCGGGTTCAAATACGGTAACTGACTTTCAGGGTCCGTTTATGCCTGCCATCAACTGTTCGAGTTAAAAGCATATATTTTTTTCATGTTCTATACACCACGGACTCCATTTCGATGTATAATCCCAGTTCGAACTGAGGCGGAGAGATATAAAAATGAAAAACCTAATAACAGGTTATGTACTTTCTGCTCGGATAAGAGTGTTCAAGAGGAAATCCATTTTATGATGCAATATCATTTTCACTCTGACCTGAGACGTATACTTTTCAGGGACGTAACAACCGTTACTTATTCCCAGTTCATTATTAGACGTTCGAAAAAATTGGTTGATAATGAATGGCGAATAAGGAACTGGGAATAAGTAACGGTTGTCACGTCAGTATACTTTTCGAGCTAACTTCTGAAGAACACAAATCTCTTCCAGTTAACTGGTTGAGGGCGAGATTATTTTTGGTGGTCTGGATTTGTAATAAAACGATTGCGTGCGTGCGTGCGTGCGTGCGTGCGTGCGTGCGTGCGTGCGTGCGTGCGTGCGTGCGTGCGTGCGTGCGTGCGTGCGTGCGTGCGTGCGTGCGTGCGTGCGTGCGTGCGTGCGTGCGTGCGTGCGTGCGTGCGTGCGTGCGTGCGTGCGTGCGTGCGTGCGTGCGTGCGTGCGTGCGTGCGTGCGTGCGTGCGTGCGTGCGTGCGTGCGTGCGTGCGTGCGTGCGTGTACTTTGATATACTGGCCACGCTGGCCGGGTGTTCAAGAGAGTCTTGGTTCAGGGTTTGTGAATTTCCAACTGTACACTCCTCCCCTTGAGTGAAAATTTCCAACTGGTACTTGTGAATTTCCATATTGGTGAAGAAATCCGAATGCGCATGCTCACTCGTGTTCGAAATATATGAACTATGGGTTTTAGAATAGGAAATAGTCTCTCGAGTTCAACAATGCGTCATCTGTAATATATTAGCATTGCAGCTGGTGCCTTGTTGCCCTCGAAGGACGAAATATTGGCTGTAGTTGAAAAACCCTATGAAACAGGCGTGTGGTTCAAATGTCACTTAATGTCTGTATGAAACAGTGAAATTCCACAAAATCTGCTACCATAGGGCATGGAATTTGCAGCTGTTAGTCGTTTGAGGCTTAACCTTTTGGCTCCTGATATATTATATGCCAGTCCAGAGCCATCAACTGGTAGAGTCTATATACATGTACCTTACTTGGGGAAGAACAATCAATATTTTCAACATTCAGCCTCGGGCTGGACGTTGGGAATCTTAATTGATCTACCACACAAATTCACCGGGCAACTACTTTATTAATTCAGGATGTTGGCCCTGTGTACAAAGACGTACTGCACGCCGATGGTGCACTTGTCTTCAACCACTGCTAACCTCGCGTGTGGAGTTAGAACATTGGTGAATCTGACAGTTGCTCGCCGCTGCAAGGTGGTACTCTCTTGGTACTTTAAGCTTCATCCACCCGTTAAACTGTCTGACAAGAGGTGACCCTGGCTGCCGAAAGTGTCGTTAAAACAGAATAAATAAATAAATTTCGGGTAAGGGTTAAAACTTCTAACTATACTTCTAACTATTGAACATTTTAACCGGTATTGGGGATGGGTGTGAAGCACCCCTTCCCCCACCGTTCCAGTCGCCACATCCCTGATGTTGTCAGTTTGATATGGTATGTATGCAGACTGCAAAACAAAGTTTTATTCATTCAGTCATTCTGTCCTTGTGATGAATATTGTGTTATTCCAGCTGTTGGCATGTCTGTGCCTTCTGAACTACTAGCAGTTTGTGGACTCACTTCATTGTCCATAACTGTACATTAAACTAATTTTATAACATCTTGTCATTATTTTTGAGTGTACTAAAATACTCTTTTTATTTTCAGGAATGGAAATGGTCGGAGTATCGAATCGAATGTTTGTGGGAACAGTGAATACTTTTTTTTTCGCCTCGGGCTTCATGATACTTGCTGGACTGGGTTATTACATTAGAGACTGGCGCTACATACAGCTAGCTTATGCTGCACCAACTGTTATATTCCTCTCTTATTGGTGGTAAGAATCGATACGGGAAACGTTTCTCAATGCCATTGATTAACCATCAAAAGACTGTTTGGCCGAGAACGCGGTGGCTCGGTGGTTAGAGCACTGAACTTCAAACCGCGTGGGGGCACTCCGGCGCTGTGTACTTAGGCATAGTGCGCGTTGATGGTGCACTGGCCTTCAACCAATGCTAACTCTGTTTGACTGGGGTTACAGTTAAAATTAGAAGTCCTGTCATGAAATGCGCACAAACAGCACGTTGATCTGCGCGTTAATCTACGGGTTATTACCACAGTAAGACTAACAAATTCTGGACATATGGCCTGTGCACAAGCAATGTTTCAGCCAATGGACCTCCGGGTAACCCGGAGGTCCATTGGCAGAAACATTGCCTGTGTTTGCTATGAGTAACCAGGCCAACCTGCCTGGATAAGCGCACAGTTCGTGACAGGACTTCTAGTTTTAACTGTAGTGCGTTGGGGAGTCAGATATTTGGATCGCCGCTGCTCGGTGGTTACCTCCGGATACTCCGGCATCCTCCGCCCGTAAAAAAACGTCCAACACAAGGTAATCCTGACTGTAGAAAGCGCCGTTAAACACAAATAAAAAAGTGTTTGTCCAATCGTTTCTCTCGAGAACGATTTGACATTTTATAACAAGGAGTTGCCAAACTAACCCCAAGCAACCGAAATTAACCAAGCATGAAAGTGTTAAGTAAAAACAAGAAGTTTCTTAGCATGAGATATAAAAAGCCTTTTCACAAAATTTGATTGGTCACATAAATAAATAATGATATGAGAATTAAATAATGAAGAAATAACATTAACCCTTTACGCAACGCACATGATATCAAAATTTATTATTTTAAATATTATTTTTTCAATTTCAACAAAATCAACAAAACCACATCATATGACCCCCTCCACATTGGCGAGCCCTTTCCAATGAGGGGTCACATGATATGGTTTTCTTGACATATTTTGAAAAATTAAGTTTTTTTCAACTGCCCAGTTTGTAAATTAGGTGGGCGGATGCGGTTGATTTGGGATGGAAGTGTTAAGGTTTTTTATGACAAAACTAAATTTTAAATCGTTTTATTTATAAGGATTCCTGTTTCAAGCGACCTTTCCTCCTTCGTCTTTTAGTACTGACGTTGTTTCAGGAAAGATTCAACATTCCCGGATGAAAATCTGCACAAACCCATTTTTTTTTTTTTTTTTTTTTTTTTTTGCCTTGTCTCCGCATTGTTGTCGTCTCCGCCAAAATCAAGGGAATCCCTTCTCCATTGGTGCACTTTAGGGTTGGATCAATGTTCATAACTGGCCATTGAGACGCCCGGGACACCATCTTTCTATAATAATGGAATAGTAATTAGAAAACAGGTATAAAGGAGAATGTAACCCGGTCGGAAGCTAGGTTATCAAACTGTTCCGCCATGATGGGACGAAAGTGAAAATTTCCCAACAGTGTACCCAGGAGTGTCCGTTGGTGTGAACTTAAAACATAACTCTTTATACTTAAAACAATAGTAAACGAACAGACCCGAAAGTTCGTTTATTACTATTATTTTAAAGAATTAATTTCGTTTTACAAGCGCGTGTAGCCAGGATCTCAAAGTTAGGGGGGAAGGGTAATATTTAGGGGCGAAAGGGGGGGGGGGGGGCTAGTTGAGCGATCTGAACGTAGCGGCTTCCCCCTACGAAGAGGGGTAGCCGCTACGTTCGGATGATCGCTGAACTACTAGGGGGCATACAGAATAGGATGCGCAGCATCATCCGAGCCACGTAGCTGCCATATGGGGACGAGCACAAGAGAGGGCACTCTTTTTTGCTGGAGGTGGGGGGAGGCTCCCCGGGAAAAAAATAAATTGAAATTCGAGACAAAAAATTCCCGCAATGTCCTTGACTCTGAGTCCGTTTGTGTCCATAATTTAAGTTGTGAAAGGCATCAATAATTGGGGGAGGGGGGGGGGGCTGACTGAACTTTGAGGTGGACATGTGCTTCCCTCAGCCCCCCTCCCTCCCCCGGGTACGCCACTGCGTTTTACAAAGCAGTGTGTTGTGATTTGACTACCAATTATTAATCTGTATTATTGCCAGGCCCGAAGCTAGGATCTCAAAATTTTCCGACCTGAGGGATCGAGAGTTAAAATTTCCCCACTGTTTTCCTAGGTCGTTAACGGCCATTACGAACTTGAAACCTAACCCAATATACTTCTTTAATCTTTTGAACTCGAGAGGCCGTTTTTCTTGCCTAGGGATATGATACGTCATGATTTCATGACGTATGCTGCTGCTAAGTGAGAGTGTATGGTAGACCAGTCAATATTTTCATTCTTGCCATTGGACTGACATGGAAGTTACCAACAGGGTTCAAAGGGTTAACCCTTTACCCAACGTAACGGCCAAAACCGGCCAGCGCTATTCTCAAAAATCGCCAATTAATTTTCATTATATTTTCATTTTTTGTCTCAAAAACATAGGTTATGACCCCTCTTTGGAACGAGCTCGTTGAGCTCGTTCCAATCAGGGGTCATAACCTATGTTTTTGAGACAAAAAATGAAAAAAATTAGTTATTCAAGAATTTTGTTTGCAAGTGTCGTCTGCTTTTCATGTTAGGTAAAGGGTTAAAACAATAATAAACGCAGGGACCGATCAGGACTATTTAAAATACGCTCTAGCCTCGGAGCCTATTTTTTCAATTCATGCGCCAGATTTCAATTTGCGGAGTCACACTGCTGTTTGTAACACACACTGCAAGTATGTAATAGTTCTCATCATTTTCATTTAGTACACTATAGCAAACATTAATCTTCACTGTGGTTTCTGATCAAGTCTTGGCTGCCTATTTAGGCAGCCAAGACTTGATCAGAAACCACAGTGAAGATTAATGCTTGGTAATTAAGACTTGAAGTATTAACTTAAGCACTCTACAACAATGATAAATGATAATCATATATATAATACATGTAAGAGTGTCTCTCTCGATTATCCATCGAAAGAATATCAAAATATGATCTGAGAAGTTACGCGCCAACTGAGAAGCCTATTTCTGAGATTTAAGAGCCAGGTCCTGATGTTTAAGAGCCAAATACGCACTGGCGCATGCCCAGGTCGGTCCCTGAAACGAAACAGGTCGGGAACGTACATTTATTCTTATTATTTTGAGGAATTTCTTTCGTTTAACAGTTTTCGTATATACATGACATCTCATTTATCTTTCACTTACAAATGATGTATGAAGAAAAAGGATAGTTATCCATGATGAAAATTGTTGTTTTGCCAACTGACCCACTTTTTTTCAAATTTGCGGCTTTCGGAGAAATGTTGGCGTTCAAGTGACCTACTGTATTTTCCGCGAAAGTGTCGTTAAAAAAACTCAAAAAAGTGGATATATCGAATTTCCTGTATTTAAGGGGTTATCTTTTGAGGATTCTGCCCAAAACAATAAGTAGGATGTGATAAGGTACCTTCTAGGTTTTAACAAAATCAGCAAGACAGATCCCAACGTGCATGCACAGATACACAAACTAACACACCAGAATATCTTCACATAGAGACGCACACAAGCATACACCTTTGTTTAACTGCTTTTCTGTGGACTTGTTTTGTTTTTTTTCTGTTGTTGTTTTCGGTGATAAAGAAAAGTCGGGAATAAAAACACTAACCCAATTTTTGCGGAGAATCCGTGTTGGACTCCTGATTGACAGACGGGGTTGCTAAGGGGCCAAATTCCCTTAAAACATGATTGAGTCACTTCGAAAAACACACGCAACCCGTGCCAGTTTTCGTCTGAGGCCAACCACAGCATTTTCGTCGTACTGTAGCCAGCGCGTTCCACACTTTCATGCTGCTGCCGAAAGGAGAATGAGCCAAGTAATCATCAGCACTTCATCTAAAAAGCTAGATTCCAGCCATTGTTTTTTTTTACGGTGGTCAATGGTCTTGTGGTTTAGGTGTTGGACTCCTGATTGCCAGGTGGGGTTGCTGAGGGTTCGACCCCCGACAAGGGATCAGAAACCAACATTCTGAATTTCTCTAAAACATGACTGTGCCACTTCGGAAAGCAGACACAGGCCCGTGTCTGAGACCAACAACAGCACTTTGGTCGTACTGTAGCCAGCGCGTTCCACACTTTCATTCTGCTGCCGAAAGAAAGATGATCGTAATTCATGAGCACTTTATCTAACAAGAGGCTCCATGGGGCCTGAGGCGCTTACCTGACAATAGTTGTTTAAAGAAGTATTTAATTAGCATTTATAGTGATTTAACACTTCAGACGAATGAAGTTTTTTAATTATTTATAACTCTGTTGTCCATGCCAGATGATTTTTTTCTAGTACTGGGAAGCTACCACAGAAATAATGCCCAGATTTCCAGTAATGCAAAACTAGGAAGTCCAAATATCAACCTAGGAACTTAACTTGAACAAACATGAGTGTGAGCCCTTCCCTTCCACCTCCAGGATGCAGTATTCCAAATGTGAAAGCATTCTGACTGCTGTATCTGAACGAGAAGATTTTAAAAGAAATTTCCTCATATTGCACTAAGTTGAAATTCGGGCAACCATAGGGGGCCCAAATATTAACCCAGGGACCCGATTTGAACAAACTTGAATCCCACCCCCCCCCCCCCCCTCCCCCGAGATGTTATATACCAAAAAACAAAAGCATCCTGCCGGGTGGATCTGGAGAAGATACTTTTTAAAAAAATTCTCTCATATTGCGCTAAGTTAAACTTAAGGCTATCATAGGAAGCCCAAATATTAAATCAAGGACTCGATTTGAACAAACTGGAATCTGACCCCCTCGAGATGTTGTATATCAAATATCAACCATTCTAAGAGGTGGCTCTGGAGAAGAAGACTTGTAAAGAAATTCCTTCATATTGCACTAAGTTAAAATTCGGGCTCCCATAGAGAGCTCAAATATTAACCCAGGGACCCGATTTGAACAAACTTGAATCCCATCCCTCCCCCGAGATGTTATATACCAAAAAACAAAAGCATCCTGACTGGTGGATTTGGAGAAGATACTTTTTAAAGAAATTCCCTCATATTGCGCTAGGTTAAACTTCAGGCTCTCATAGAAAGCCCAAATATTAAATCAAGGACTCGATTTGAACAAACTGGAATCTGACCCCCTCGAGATCTTGTATACCAAATATCAAACATTCTAAGAGGTGGCTCTGGAGAAGAAGACTTTTAAAGAAATTCCTTCATATTGCACTAAGTTAAAATTCGGGCTCCCATAGAGAGCTCAAATATTAACCCAGGGGCCCGATTTGAACAAACGTGAATCCGACCCACCTCGAGATGTTGTATACCAAATGTGAAAGTATTCTAACTGGTGAATGTGAAGAAGAATATTTTTACAGAAATTCCCTTATATTGCACTAAATTAAACCTTGGGCACATAGGAAGCCCAAATATGAAACCAGAGACTCGATTTGAACAAATCTGATTGTGAAACCCCCACCCCCCCCCCCCCCCACCCACCCAGAGATTTTGTATATCAGATATGAAAGAATTCCGATTGGTGGATCTGAATAAGATTTTTAAAGAAATGTCCCCATATTGTACTAAGTTAAAATTCGGGCTACCACAGGGAGCCCAAATATTAACCCAGGTACTCTATGTCAACAAACGTAAACCACCCCCCCCCCCTCCTCCCCCACAGAGATGTTGTATACCAAATATGAAAGCATTCTAACTGGTGGAACTGAAGAAGAAGGTTTTTAAAAAAATTTCCTCATATTGCACTAAGTTAAAATTTGGGCTCTCATCGGGAGCTCAAATATTAACCCAGGGACCTGATTTGAACAAACTTGAAACTCACCAACCTAGAGATGTTGTATGCCAAATATGAAAGGATTCTCAATGGTGGCTTTGAAGAAGAAGATTTTTAAAAGAAATTTTCTCATACTGCACGAAGTTAAATTTTGGGTTCCAACAGAGAGCCCAAACATTCACCAAGTGACCCGAGTTGAACAAGTTTGAATCTGGCTCCTCCTGAAGGTGCTGCATGCCAAATATAAAAGCATTCTGAATGTTGGATCTGAAGAAGATTTTTAAAGATCATTGCCCATATTGTCAAAGTTGAAAATTTGGGCTCCCATATTGAGCCCCCAAAATACCAAGGGGCTTCATTTCCCCCTATGGATGCTGTATACCAAATATCAAAAGATTCTGATCAGAGAGTGGCGACCGAGTGGATAAGAGCGCTGGTCTCTCACGCCAGAGGTCTCGGGATTCGATCCCCGGTCGGGGAACGTACTCGAGGTGTCCGAACACTCTCTGCCAGCATCAGTTGTGGGGTTAATGCTCTCACAGCGTACTGTCCTATCGGATGGGAGCGTAAAATGGTTGTCCTCCGTGCGGAGAGAGACACACTCCATTCAGGCTAAAGATTCCTTCGTAGTATTCGAGAAGAGCGAGGCCACGAAGTTGCCGCTACGAAGGCCACCTACACACCTACACCATTTGTCCAAGAAAAGGCGTTAATATAAGTTGCATAACTTGTTCGCCAATCCTTGTAAAACAAATGGGATTAAATAAATACAGATTCTGATCAGTGGTTCTGGAGAAAATTGTATTTTTATTTTGGTAAATATGCAGACTCGCCATTTTTTCAATGCCCCCCAAAAGAACGCACTGACACAACCGATGAAAATTCTTTTACCTCTCAGTTCCACTGGTCACAAGGATGCTTCATACCAAATAACAGTTCTCTGTTCCGTGTGGTTTGAGAAATATGGGCATTTGAAAATATTTCTATTTTTAGCTCCTGATGTTCCCACGAGGACACTGGTAACTTTTTTGCATGAATCAAGTACTTATGACTCAATAATACCACATATCAAATCAGGTTCAAATCGAACCATAGGTTCAGCAAATAAAAATTTCGGGCGGGGCCAGAAAACTTGCGGCCAAAACCGGCCAGCGCTATTCTCAAAAATCTCCAATTAATTTTCATTATTTTTTTCATTTTTTCTCTCAAAAACATAGGTTATGACCCCTCGTTGGAACGAGCTCGTCGAGCTCGTTCCCACGAGGGGTCATAACCTATGTTTTTGAGACGAAATATGAAAAAAATTAGTTATTCAAGAATTTTTTGCAAGTGTCGTCTGCTTTTCATGTTAGGTAAAGGGTTAAATTTTTGATGATTAGTCCTATAATTAGTGTTTGGAATCTAATATTATTGCGTCTGTGGAAATATTGTCCAACCGTGAAAAGTGGCCAGTCAACTGCGGCCGTACTACAGTACATTCCGAAAAAGATAACAGAACAGTTTAAGAACAGTTTAAAGACTGTGTTAGATTTTAGGATGTACTTTTTTACCCCCCCCCCCCACCCTCCCCCCCCCCCCACACACACACACACACCTAATTAATCGTGTCAGGAAAACAAACATGTGTCAACTACAATACTGAAGCCTTTAAACTGGTACCATGTCATTGCCAACGGAACTTGTTTAATCTGAGAGGCCTCTTGGAATTGATTCCTTAACAAGCCTGTTGATCGTGTATTTCGGTTGTTGGGATGCAGACCCTGGTTAATGGGAGAGGTTATAATTGAATAAGAATTTTTATTCGATTTTGGTCTCCAGAACATACATGTACCTACTGAATCCTCGTTGGAACAATCTCGTCGAACTTGTTCCAATGAGGGGTGAAAATCTACAGTTTGTTTTGACGCAAAAATTAATTTTTTTAATACTTTATATTTTTTTGCTATTCGCATTCGGTGTACAGTTAAAATATTTTGTAAACCTGTCCTCCCGGATGGAGAACCTGCCCCTCCCCACCACGCACTCATAAACAAAACATTAGCGCCCTCTCTGGAATCAAGTGTATAAAAATATTTGCTAATCGCCTCTCCCCACCTCCTTGGATCCACTGTTGATGGATTTTCTCTGAATATGATTTTTCTGTTTACTGAAGGCTTGTTCCCGAGTCTGCGAGGTGGTTATTGAGTAGAGGAAGAAAACAAGAAGCCATGATAATCATTCAGCATGCAGCGAAAGTCAACAGGAAGAGTTGCCCGGATACACTTGTTGATGAAGATACCTCAGAGATGTCGTACAGCGATAAGTTGTGGCACCTTTTCACAAACAGAACACTTTGTCTTAGGACGCTAATCATCATGTTTAACTGGTATGTTTTTATGATACTTATTGCAAGAATTATGTTTTTGTGGAAGTAAATAAACTTGTATTAAAGCTAAGAATTTTTTTTTACCAAAACTAGAGCTAAGACGCCTAAAATGTTGAACCTCTATACACTAGAAAACAATGAAAGGATAAGGACTTATGTTTATCCGAACACTGAGTATGCGCGTGTACCTATATCTTCCCACATTGACACATGTTTGAATGTTGCAGCTTTTTTTCTTTTTTGGTTGAAGGAACACACAGAAGCAGGATATGTTTCGTGTAGGTATGACTTCAATGTACAGGGACAAAAGTAAACATTTGGTTGTGCTTCCACACATTTTCACATTATTTAATTTCCTGTTCATAACTATGATTTTAACCCCTTGCACACTGATGTAAAAACATCCAAATTCCAGGCTGCACGTTTTTCCCCTAATACAACTAGCCCTTTAACTAATTCAGTCTTGTTTGACAGAGCACGTTGAGTTGTGTCAAATAAGATTGATTTGGTTCACTTCCTACTTGCATTGTGGGAAAAACGGCTACTTGAAATGTTCGGTATTTTGCATAAGTAGTTTACGGGGTTAAGAGTATTTATAATGTTTTGTCGTGGGTATCTGGAGGACAAATATACAAGTTTGTGCGGATATTGGAATATCTTACCCTCTACAAACTTCTGAAGAATTTGCCTGGATTCAAGAAGTCACGTGCAAACTATGTATATACAATAAAATTATGTATTTTGAGATCTACCTGTTGGTGACTGACAGAGTAACTTACCCATTTGTTTATTCTATCAAAATGTCGGCAGATGATAACCGCTTCACGTTGAACAAGTTAGAACTCTATCATTTATTATTTATTGCATTTGCTAATTCGCTCTATTGGAAAATGTGTAGACAGGATTGATATATTCCTAACACAGTATGTTGGTGACCCGATGTGGTACAAACGGTATCAGTAAACTGATTTAGGGTTCAAGTTCTTCGCTTGAACCAATGTGGAATGTATTGCCTCCACATTTATCATATCAAGTCAATAGCAAAATAAGTAACTATATATTGACCATTTATTAAGTCATCCAACGAAGTTGGTGATTTTCAGCGATCGTCAGCCTATTTTTTTCCTTTCTTTTTTCGTTCGACATTTATTTTCGTCGCCTCACATGAAGCTAGACACATGGCATTTGGCACATATCTCCACGGTTGAGACCTCTCGAGATCTCGAGTCTTACGTTTTTGATATTTTACTTTATTCAAAACAATACCCAATTAACGCGTTTTTCTTGATCTTTTAATAACGAGACCTGTATCAAGCCTCCCTATTTCAATTTTTGAAAATCTCTTTTCTGATAAACACCCTATTTAAAAATGTTGTACCGACCTGGGAAATTACTAACCGTTATGGCAGATTTCTTTTCACATCAAGGTTACAAAAAATCAAAATCTGTCCGATTTTCATGAAATTTAAATATATTGTAGAACTAAACAAAAAAATAAAAATATAGGTGTTTTATATTTTCGATTTACGTCATTTTCAACATTTTTACATAATTTCACGTCTTCACCTTACCTCTTCCACTTGGTGATATCCCTACCACCCACCCACCCCCCCCCCCCCAAAAAAAAACAAACAAAAAAAACTAAATAACATTTCAGTAAAATAATATAAATCACGGAAAAAGCAATAGTTAATGGCGTAACTCCCGACATTTTTTCAACATTGTTGGAAAATACTTGACGCTATGACGTTAGTAAATATAAATTGCCGATACTGAATCAGCAAAAATTCATTTCTGCCCCATCCTATAATTTAAACTTGATAGCAATGGGAATTTACCTTGCAACATTTTCTAGCCCAGCTAAAATCGGACTTAGTCAATTTGCGCCTGGTCCAGGATTTTGGTCGTGGGAATAAGAGCTTAAGTGGTCAAGAAAAAGAAGATCTTTTTTCCATGTAAATTTCCATAGGAAATTGCAAAAGTGTCAAGATTGCTGGCCTAGGATATTTGCGAAAACGACTTTTTCTGCACATCACTCAGTGCAATTTTCTCATAAGGATTTGTAATGCGCTCCCTTCGTTCTCACCTCCCAGAAGTGGGCATGAACAGACGAAGTCGAAAAAGGTCTTTCCAGTGGAAAATTCCCATTGGTATTTGTAATTCGCGACTTTTTAGACACCGCCAGAACAACGAGTTTGCTCATATTGTGGTTTTGCCCCTATTATTCCAATGGAGATTTTGTTATATTTGTAATTGATGTTTCGGCGGGCCGAAATTGAAAGATGGGAACTCGACCTTTATGGGCGTTTTCATTATTTGGTTTTATCTTATATATATATATATATAGAAAAAGAAAACAAAAAAAGCTTAAATTTAATTTTTAAAAGAACCAAAACAAACCAAAGGGGAAAAAATGAAGAATATTTAAAAAAAAGAAGCATGGGTGAGATCGAGATGAAACGAGAGACGAGCAAGTTGTTCAAACCTGTGACAGAAACTCAGGAAGAATGAAAAGAAAACACGTCAAAGAGTTGAAACCCTTGAGAGAAAAAAGCAGGACACCTGGTTACAGACCTTAAGAACGTTACATTCCGACTTTCAGATCCTTTGGCCAACCTCGTTATACACCATCGTCTCATGCATACCCACGTTCTCCTTCTGTTGAGTATCGCTCTGAGATAGATGGAACTGCGGCCGATTCTGAGAGTGGACTATCGACGGTTACAGTGAGCACGATCGGCGATCCGACCGTAGGTGTCAGCAATATGAAACCCGAAGACTACGCGAATTTATATAAGACGAATCCGTTGAGTGCGGACATTGTCTTCGGCTTGCGCGAGGGAAATGGTGGTAATCTCTAAATTGGTGACAAAAAGTAGAAATAACCAGACGATTATAATCTGATCGTCAAAGATCAAGGAATGAAGGTACTAGAGGATTGTTGAATCTGCACGTGCTGGCTAAACCAAACAAATATGAGGAAGAGGATTAAAAAACGTACGGTGATCTCCTGCTTCGTACTAATGTCATGAGAAAAATAACGATCCCAGAGAATCGAGGCCGAAAGAGAGCAGAAGTTCAATTTGGAAGAATGTGGTGAAACCCATATGGGATGGGAATAAAGCGTTCGTCAAATCGGTCACCCGTCAAGGAATGACGACCACGATCATTCCTTGCGATCCTGCTGAAGGGATTAGATCTCTTGATGGTGAGTCGAGAAGTCGGTAATACCGGGGTGACAAACAAGTTGATGAGCATATGTGACGAATTGCTGCGACAGGTGTTGAATAGAGATACTTATAAATCGATAATGAGCACACTGAAAGGGGAAATCTAAACAAAATAATAGTAAATAAAATAGAAAGTAAAAACAAATTAAATTAAATTACAACATAATTATTATTTAATTAAAAAAACGAAATAATACGAAAGAAACAAATATGTTAGTGTTAAAGAACAGAGTATTCATGAGATCTTACGTCTACGGCGGGTCAGGTTTTCTGGATTCGACGATGGTAGCTCTATCACACGCCTTCACCAGTGATGTGGCGAAACAGATCGCTTCTACCTCCGTGAAGGTTGGGGAGAAAATCGCCATAGACGTAGGTGAAGAAGCTGCGACAGAAGCGAGCACCAGAATCGCTTCGGAGGCTGGCAAGAGGAGTGATTTAATTCAGAGGTTGATAGGACCGGGTAAGCAAGCGAAATTATCATTGAAATCGGAAGAGATTCTAGCGAACGTGAAACTTGGAAATTTCAAGAGTTCTAGTTTTGTGTCGAAAGAAGAACTCGCTAAGACGATGAACAGCGGATCTGGATTGAAAGAAATATATATTGAAAAACAAAAACGAATTAATTTTTTTTTATGTAATACAAAAATAGGAAACTTAGTTTTAAAATAAAAGCATAAAAATAACTTGGAAAAATACGCAAAAAGAATGGAAATTAAAGATTTATTATGGAACGCACCAAAGACTGAGAGGTTGGATCAAACTCTTTCCTCAAAGCATAAGAGCTGGGGAAACAGAATTGCGGAAAGACGAATCTGTTGTTGTGACCAAAGTGGTTGGATTACGATAGATTGTTCGTGTTTGACAAGAGTCTCTTTCAACCCGAATACGAATTATTGCGGAAAGCTCTGGGCGCAAACTTGTCGAAGGACGTTATAATGAGAATCTTTGGTGACCGAGACGAATTCGAAAAATGTGATCCATCGCTCGCAACGATCTTGCAAGAAACGTTGAGAGAACTCGGAAATGATAAAACGTCCAATGTGGAATGTCAGTTTTTCGAAAATGCGAACGACGTGCCGGTTTCTCGAGACTTGAATTCGACGCTTAGAAATCTCATGATATTCGATGACTTGGTGTTAGAGAAATAGAATCGGTGCGAATCTTACTACATTCGAGGACCTCACAGCAATGTGGACAGTTTCAGTAAATTCGTATTCTCTCTTATGGTCAGCCTCGGCAATCTGAAATAATTTTGAGATATACAGAAACAGTCCAGGTTGCTGCGACGTCCTCGGACGGAGTAAGATTCGCACGGATTATGTTTCTTCAACATCAAGTCATCGAATAGCATGTGATTTCTATGGACTGAATTCAAGTCTCGAGGATCGTTCGCATTTTCGTAAAATTGACATTCGGCATCGGACGTTCTATCATTTCCGAGCTCTCTCAACGTTTTTTGAAAGATCGTTGCAAGCGACTGATCACATTTTTCGAATTCATCTCGGTTATCAAAGATTCTCATTATAATATCTTTCGGCAAGTTTGCGCTCAGAGCTTTTCGCACTAAGAGACTCTTGCCAAACACGAACAATCTATCGTAATCTAATCACTCCGGTCGCAACAACAGATTCTTCTTTCCACAATCCGATTTTCCCCACTATCAATCCTTTTATGGTTTGAGGAAAGAGTTTGTGATTCGACCTCTCAGTCTTTGGTGCATTCCACGATAAATATTTAATTTAATTTTTTTTTTTTTTTTTTTTGGCTCATACTTTTTTCCAAGTAATTTTTTTTTTTAAACTACTTTTTTGTATTTTTTATTATATAAAAAAATAAATTCGGGTTTTTTGGGGTTTTTCTTTTTAGTTTATATTTCCTTCAATCCAGATCCACTGCTCAACGTCATAGCGAGTTCCTTTATCGTTACAACTATACTAGAACCCTTGAAATTTCCAAGTTTCATTTTTCGCTAGAATCTCTTCCGATTTCGACGATAATTTCGCTGCTTTAGCCGGTGGTCTTATCAACTTCTGGATTAAATCGGCAGTACTCTTGCCAGCCTCCAAAGCGATTCTAGTGATCGCTTCCGTTGCGGCTTTTTTTACACACGTCCATGGCGGTTTTCTTTCCGACCTTCGCGGCGGTAGAAGCGATCATTTTCGCCACATCACCGGCGAGGCGCGTGACAGAGCTCCCATAATCGAATCCAGCAAACTCGATCCGCCGTAGACGTAAGATCTCATAAATCCTCTATTTTTTATTACAAATATATTTTGTTTCTTTCGTCTTATTTTGTTTTTTTAATAATAATTATTTTACAATTTAATTTTTTTTTTTTTACTTCCTACTTTTATTTATTAGTATTTTTTTATATTGTTGCCACAATTCGTCACATATGTTCACCAACTCGTTTGTCACTGCGGTATTACCAGCTTTTAGACTCGCCATCAAGAGATCTAACCTCTCCTGCAGGGCATTAGGATCGCAAGGAATGAACGTCGTGGTCGTCATTCCCTGTCCGATGATCGATTTGACGAACGCTTTATTCCCATCCCATGTGGATTTCACCACGTTCTTCCACTTCGATCGTCTGCTCGCTTTCGGTCTCGTCTCTCGGGGATCGTTATTTTTTTCTCATGATATTTGTATGAAGCAGGAGATCGCCGTACGTTTCGTAATCCTCTTCCTCATATTGGTTAGGTTTAGCCTACATGAGCAGAGTCCCCAATCCTCTAGTACCTTCATGTTCTCGATCTTTGACGATCGGATTATAATCATCGCTAATTTCCACTTTTTGTTACCTATGTAGATATTACCATCTCCCTCGCGCAAGTCGAAGACAGGGTCCCAACTCAACGGATTCGTCTTATATAAATTCGCGTAATCTTCAGGTTTCATATCGCTGACATCAACCGTCGGATCACCGATCGTGCTCACTGTAACCGTCGATAGTTCACTCTCAGAATCTGTCTCAATTATATCTATCTCGGAGGGACTCTGCGGAAAGTGCTGATATTGAATAGAAGGAGGATGTGGGTATGCAGGGGACGGTGGTGCATAACGAGGTTGGCCAAAGAGTGACGTGTCAGGCGGAACGTAAGTTTCGTTAGGTCTGTAACTAGGTGTCCTGCTTTTTCTTCTCTCGAGGGTTTCAACTCTTTGACGATTTCTCTTTTCATTTCTTCCTGAGTTTCTGTCACAGGTTTGAACAACTTGTCTAGTTTTCCCCATCTTTAAATTTAGCCCCGGCGATGAACCATAAATTACAAATCTAACAAAACACCCACTGGAATAACACAGGGCAAAACCACATCGTGTGCAAACTCGTCAGTCCTTAGGGTGCGAGATTACAGCGCATTGCAAATCCCTATGGGAAATAGGAAGCTTTTTCGTCTTCGTCTTTTCTAGCCCACTTGTAGGGGATTGAGAACGAAGGAGCGCATTACAAATACCCATAACAAAATTGCATTGAGTGATGTGCAGAAAAGATCATTTTCTCAAAATGTCCCAGGCCGGCGATCTTTATTCTTTTGCAATTTCCTATGGAAATCTACATTGAAAAAAAATCATTTTTTCTTGCCCACTTAACCTCTTATTCTCACAAAAAGAATTCCAATTGGATTAACCTTAGTCGAAATACTGGACCAGACGCAAAATTGACTAAGTCCGATTTTAGCAGGGCTAGAAATGTTTCGATCTAACACCCAAAATTTATCTTGAACGCTTAATGTTAGGGTGGGCAGCAATGTATTTATCCTGGTCCAGAATACCCAATTCCTATCTGCGTTTGTCATTAACCCTTTACCTGACGAACCGCCCGCATCGGCCCGCGTAATTTGCAAATTTAGCAGTTAAAAAAATTATATTTTTCAAAATATTTCAACGAAACCATATCATGTGACCCCTCATTGGAACGAGCTCACCGAGCTCGTTCCAATGAGGGGTCACATGTTATGGTTTTGTTGAAATTTTTGGATTGTTTTTTAAAAAATTGTAATTAAAATAATAAATTTTGATATTCTCTACGTTGGGTTAAGGGTTAAAGAAGAGTGATATCACTCAAAAAGCACCTATTATATGTGCACCAATATATAGAAAAAATAATGAAAGCACCCTTAAAGGTCGAGTTTCCATCTTTTAATTTCAGCTCGGCGATGAAACATCAATTACAAATATAACAAAATCCCCATTGGAATAACATGGGGTAAAACCACAATGTGTGCAAACTCGTCATTCTGGCGGTGTCCTAAAAGTTGCGCATTACAAATTCCAATGGGAATTTTCCACTGGAAAGACCGTTTTCGGCTTCGTTTGATCAAGCCCACTTGTGGAAGGTGAGAACGAAGGGAGCGCATTACAAATACCCATGAGAATACTGCACAGAGTGATGTGCAGAAAAGGCCGTTTTCGTAAATATCCTAGGCCAGCGATCTTGACACTTTTGCAATTTCCTATCGAAATTTACATGGAATAAAGATCGTCTTTTTTAGGTCACTTAAGCTCTAATTCTCACAAACAAAATCCCCATTGGATTAACCTTAGTCGAAATACTGAACCAGGCGCAAATTGACTAAGTCCGATTTTAGCTGGGATAGATAATGTTGCAAGCTAAATTCCCATTGCTTTCAAGCTTAACTTTTGGGATGGGCAGAAATGAATTGTTGCTGTGCCAGAATCGGCAATTTATATCTACAGACGTTAAAGCCGATCGCGGTCGGAAAACGACAAATTTAAATTACACTGCAGGAAGTAGCAATCAAGTAATACAGGAACAGCTCCAACTCCAGTAGTTCATTCCAGTCCACCACAGGGCTCAAAATAAGCGATGTCGCGTCTCTTTTTGCTATGCAAAACTTGCAAAAAGCTACACAAATCAAACTTATAGGGAGAAACAGTTTCAATAAGGTTTTCGTGGGGAAAACCATTTGGGAAATGGTGGGTCTGCCAAGTATAACATTCGGTACGGAAGTTGTACCCCTAAACCAGACAGCTGTTAAGAGCTTTGAAATCCTGCAGAACGATGCAGGCCAATGGATAACAGGCTCGAATAATGCCGCAGCACTAGAAGCAATCAGGGGTGAGCTTGTGTGGATGAGGATCAAGGACAGGATAGACTTATTGAAACTCGGTTATCTTAATTATTTGGTAAATCTCCCCGATAGCCGATGGTGTAAAGTAATGTTCCTGAGAACTTTCAACTCAAATATCAAGACGGCGTGGATGGTCCAAGTGAGGGAGCTGGTAGAAAACTACTCAATGGAGATCTCGGACCTTGACGTTGGGGCAAACCAGGGCAAAAAGATCGTCAGAGAAAGGGTCATGGAGGATTGTAACCGTAATTGGTGAGAGGGGGTCAAATCAAAGCGATCTTTGGGTGGCCTGCGTGATAAAGAGAAGCCTGGTTTTGAAGGGTACCTTGATGGCACCTTTGGGGGGGGGGGGGTCACTGTTGTTCAAGCTGAGGTCGCGATCCCTGGAGCTGAGGGGAAAAATTTGGAAAAACAGTGAAAAGGAGTGCCAGATGTGTAACGTGGGCGTGGTGGAGACCCTGGAACACTTTCTTATAGAATGCCCAAAATACCAGTCTAAAAGGACAAGATTCACGGGGAGTATAATGGAGAAGTGGGATGGGAGAATGAAGGACATGTGGTTAGGGGGCGACTCATCGGAGAGATTGGGAAGAATGGGGCAAGGGATGTCATCAAGCAGTTCGTCTCCGAGTGTAGGGAGGAGAGAAGAAGCGCGGGAATAGGGAGGCAGTTGGTAGAACATGGGTAACCAAGGCCTTCTCATACGAGAACCGCGACAAATCAGCGGCCGGCCGAAGTGTTATTATTATTATTGTTCAATTATGTATAGAATTTTGCGATACAAGATAATCAACTGCAGCCTATTAGGCTGCAGTTGATTATCTTGTATCGCAAAATGTAAATGAAAATTTGCAAACAAATTTGAAAACTAGTTTACTGAAGCTTTACTTCTAATTGTGGAACATTCCAGGCATAACTCAGATTAACTCTCCATCAAGCATCATTAGCAACTTCATATGTAAGATGAATTCTATTGGTTTAACTTCTTCCTGTTTTTACTATATTTTGCATAAAATGTACATTGAAAATAACTTCAAGCCCATCAAATTAAAAATCCCACTACCATTTTGAGAACTATATTGAACAACCAAGACACTATTTGAAAATATCCAAGTCCATGCAACCCTAAAAGGCAGTTCAGTTGAAAAAAACATAGTAAATGTTTCATGTGTTGCAGATCATTTGGAAATGCCCAGAAATGGATGGAAACTATTCTATCTACTTAGAAGAATTCAATACAAAACAGCATAACATAACTCTGGTGTACAAAAATAGCTATGTAATTTTTACAAAATGCTATTCATTTTTTGGAAATTTGTAGCATTTTGCTACGCAAAGAAAAAAAAAGTTATTTTGAGCACTGGTCCACCATATACCACCCTCTTTGTATTCTATCTTATTCTCAATAAATTGCCCTTCTCAAAGAAACATTCACACAATCCAAGCAATCTGAGAGACGCAAGAGGGTCCTTCTTTGTAATACGTTCGGCACTAACCTTTTTAGTGGATTGGATTCTTGACGTGCAGTTACAACCAAATCACACGGAGGATCATTGAAATTAAATTGTTTATCCCCCTACACACTGATAACAAAGTCAGGTTTGATATGTTTTAAAATCTAGGGTTACAAACATCGCACTTCTGGGAGCAACTTAGGAAAGAAAATTGGTCTCTGGAACTATTTTTCATTGTTTTGCTTCACATGCATCCTCTAAATACTTAGTAAGTGGTGTGTGTGCTCCGTGTAATAAACAAGCCGACCAATGCCAATGAACTGTTCTTGGACAACTGTTCGTTTTCCACAAGCCGCTCTATCCCAGTATGGGTCGATTGTTCACCCAGTCGGCCGATAGAGGGTAAAGTTGTTTGTTAAAATTCACACAATTCTCCTGGAAAGAACAAATACTTGTATAATTATGCAAAACTGCAATAATATCATTATAGATAATTAATAACATGATTTGGTTCTTTATTATTTTTTTTTGGGGGGGGGTGGAGTGGAGGTGGGGGAGGTGGTACGGTGGTTTATTGATTGCCCAGCAGGAACGATTAACAGCCTGACTCGCCCGGACTCATCAGACATAGAAGATTTACTTGAGAGTTCAAATATCAAAGGCAGGTTTAAAGTTACTTTGGTTTTACCCTTCGCAAAGTGAACTGTCGGAATGTTCGAAATACCGATGATGTCGAAAACGACTAAAATATGGCACGCAAGAAACGCTCACGTGTTGTTAAAATTGCGCGGGTTGTATGTGCGCAAAATATTTGCCTGTGCCAGTTTTCCATCACTCCAAAATACAGACATTTCAAGCAGCACATTTACCAATAATGCAGCTATGAATATATGAATATAAACCAATTCAGATTTGTTTGACAGTATGTGACAGAGCTGAATAAGCTTTGTCAAACAAGACAGAATTGGTTAAATTGCAAGTTGCGTTATATGAAAAGTTTGCTTTTTAAATTTTTTATATTTTGAGAACATTGTACAGAGGGTTAATTCATGTGCCCATTTAAGGTCAAAATCTGTCCCTGAAGACACCGTTTCGTCCCTTTCTGCTGTGTATTGAACCTTACGTAGATAGCATCTTAACACCTTTTAAAAATTTTGCGTATCTAACATTTGCAATGCCTATCAATGGCCAGAATGAGCCAGATATCCATGTTGACACACTAGTTGTCTCACTGTTTTGTGTGACTCTATTATGCGTACGTTATCAATCTCGGTGGTGGAACTAGCTAATTATTTTCCATCACCCAGTTTTGTTTGAAATTGTCCAACAAATTCTGGAGTGGAACTTAAATTCAATCAGGATGGCGCGGTGTACTAAGGTATACTGCACATCGACGGTGCACTTGTCTTCAAACAATGCTAGCCCTGCTTGTGTGTATTTAGTACGTTGGGGAGTTTGACAGTTGCTCGTCATTACACGGGGTTCCCTCCCGGTACTCCAGCTTCCTCCACTCGTAAAACTGTCCGGCACGAGGTTACTCTGGCTGTCGAAAGAGTCGTTAAACTCAAATAAACAATTGAAAAATGGTGATCCCCTCGCCTTTCTTATCTATACAGTTGTACATGCAGTGCCCTCTAAAATCAGTTGGGTTAAGTATCAACCAAAATCAACCGGGTTTAGTTAATAAGAACCCAATTGGGTTCATATTCACTCAACCCTGTTGATTTTGGTAACTTTTTATCCTAATTGATTTTAGAATGTATTAAATGCTTCAAACTATACGTTTTACTAATGTATGGATGCATCAGTGCGATAAATAAAATAACTGTGCATTCCAAATTCGTAACCTTTATTGCAGGGCAGCATTCATTATGGTATATTATGGCCTGTCTTTGAACGCAGGAAATCTTGGAGGAAACATCTTTGTAAATATCTTCTTGAGTGGATTGGTGGAGATTCCGGCTGGTATATTGTGTTTATTATTAATGAACAGAATTGGGAGAAAAAAACTTTATGCCGGAAGTATGATATGTGGAGGTGTAGCATTCTTATTAACAATTTTTACATCATTTTTTTTCGTGGAAAGTAAGTTTAATTTATTCATTCTGAATTAGGATATAAAAAGTATCGGGCAAATTACATGAACAATGCTATAGAAAGAGAGAACGCGATGTGTATTTGAATACGGCTCTCGCGAAATATGACTACGCCATTCCAACGAGTTATGTAAAACACCCACCGATTCAAATACAAATCACGTTCTGTGCTTATTACACATCCCATGCATTAAAATTCAGTTAACCCTTTACCCAACGCAGACGATTTCAAAATTTATTATTTTAAATAACATTTTTTAAATTTTTTCGAAAAATTTCAACAAAACCATATCATGTGACCCCTCTTTGGAACCAGCTCGACGAGCTCGTTCCAAAGAGGGGTCACATGATATGGTTTTGTTGAAATTTTTCGAAAAATGATATTTTTTCAGCTGCTGAATTTGCATATTACGCGGGCGGATGCGGGCGATTCGTTGGGTAAAGGGTTAAAAAAACAAATTTTAATTCCGATGTTTAAATCCAAAGGTGAAGAGTCCATTTGTTTTGCTAGTAGCTGTACTGATCATATTGATCGATATTGACGATTAAAAATGATAACAACCTATGGGGAACAAATCTAAGTTAGTTACCTTTTCTATTGGGCGTGTTTGTTGACATTTCTCTTCGGATGTTGTCTATTCACGCCTAACCATTTGATGGCTATTACTGGTAGTAAAAATAGAAGTACAAATTTGGGCAGATTTGCAACACAGCTGGGAGTAATTTTTTTAAAAGAAGTTGGAATCATGTCAGGATGTCCGAAGATTTACCGAAATAAAGTTGACCAATTTAGATATATGGGGATCCGCAAACGAAACGACCACGGGACGGGGTTAATGTTGTGGTTGGAAATGATCGCTTTTTAATATTATCTCATTTTTCGTTAACTAATTTTTTGTGAACCAACTTTATTTTGCTTTGGACGTTTTCATTTTCACACTACACGACAGACGATCGATAATTGGATAACGAAATTTGGACACTTTTCGAAGTGTAACTAATGACTCGACGGGAAAGGAACTAGTATAAACGGTGCTGGGGAAAAAGTTCCGGCTTGTACATCACCAATGGAATACAGAAACATTTATGTTATAGTGGTGATTCCGTTAAATACAAGGGTTTAATGGGTGTGTAATAACATCTTAGACCAGGTCGTACAAATACGATATTTTCCTTTGCCTGTACTACCAGGCGTTGAATAAATGTGATGTTGATTTACTGGACTTGTTATTAATCCCACCTCATTTAGCACTTCTCTTCAATATCAAAACGTTACTTTGTAAATCTATCCCATAATGCAACTAGGAATGCAACCAATTCAATCTTGTTTGACAGAGCTTTGTCAAACAAGATTGAATTGGTTAAATTCCAAGTTGCATTATGGGACAATATTTTTACTTAAAAAGTATTTTGACCTCATGTGCCAAGGGTTAACCCTTTACCTAACGTAACAGCCAAAACCGGCCAGCGCCATTCTCAAAAATCGCCAATTAATTTTCATTATTTTTTTCATTTTTTGTCTCAAAAACATAGGTTATGACCCCTCGTTGGAACGAGCTCGACGAGCTCGTTCCAACGAGGGGTCATAACCTATGTTTTTGAGACAAAAAATGAAAAAAAATAGTTATTCAAGAATTATTTTTGCAAGTGTCGTCTGCTTTTCAGGTTAGGTAAAGGGTTAATATTCATAATCCACGTCGACTATAGTAAAAACGTGGTAATGGCTTCCACTTCTATCTCTATGTGTGTATTGGGGGGTAGGTGGGAATGGGGGGTTTATAGTTTATGTTGTAGACAAAAACATCGGCTGCGGCGTCGCTCCTTACCGAACTTTGTTCGAGTTTGGTACTTTGCAAAATATGAGCACTTATCGTTTTGGAGGTCAACGGTCAAGGCTACAAGTCACAAAATACATTAAAATACTCTAATAGCTCTTATCATTGACCTGTTTCGGTTACATATAATTTTTGTCGTGTGGGACCTTTGTGTGTAGGCATCCTTGACTTATATCGTTATGACAATCAACTTTCGATAACGTTATCCCCCCCCCCCCCCCGAATTTATGATTCGGGCGAGAAAAGGCCAATTAAGAAGCAACTAATTGTTGAGAAAACACCTTTGACATCAGTGGAAATTAAGGCCAAGTTTCACATTTTTATTTTTAATGAACGAAAACAACAGACAGCTGTCTGAACTGCCTGTTGTTTTGTGTTTATTAAAAGTTGACCTAAAACACCAATAAATAAATAAATGTTGAGATCAGTGATACGGCATCAGAATGGTGATATGATTTAAAAAGAGTCAGAAAGTGCGCGTTGATCTTGTGTCACCTAGAACTACGTATTTTTTGGAGATATTGAAATGAAATATTAATGCCACATAAGTGTTCGAAAATGTGTGTGGTTGTAAATGAATGAACACCAAGACAGTTATTGCTTCAACGACAACAATATCACAGAAAGAGCAACATTTCGATCTTCGTCTTTCTGTACTATACGGTTAAGGCTTTAAGGTTTTTCCGAAATATGTGCAGTTCTATGATGTTCACGGGTATGATGTCTTCAACAGAGGTTGCGGGTTGGTGATAATGCTACAGTACGGCCGCTGTGGACTGGTTATTTTCAAAGGTTGAGCAATATTTACACGGATGGAATAATATTAATTAGTTTTTTATAGTTATTATAGGAATTATCATCAACCCAGTGTATCATTAATTAAAATTTTGCTGCTGGTGATGTTTATTACCTGGTTAACGCATGCGTGGACATCACTGCCCACGTTTGGAATTACGACGGCGACTGTACTGTATGACGTCAAATTAAAAGATAATATCCAAATGTTAAAAGTGAAAAAAAGGAACGACAGAGGAAATCACTAGAGTTTGTCCCATTTACGGTCATAATTAAGGCGCTCAAACACAACTGAAAATTCAAAGTAAGTTACGGAAGCTATGGGACCGGAGTAACCCAAACTCGGTGTCACCGAGATGTCAGTCACCGTAAACGACAGAGGTATGAAGTTTTGAAGACAATCATACCATTAAATAGATTGATGCAATGACACGTTTTGAATATTAATGGATGAAAAACATCCCTGACTTCCCGAGTCAAGAAAATCGACTTTCGATAAAGTTATCTCCTCTGAAATTGTCAGACGCGCGACGAAGGTTGTTTTAGAACGCATGTAATTGGTGAGAATACCTGTGCATCAGTAAAAAATAGTAATATTTACTTTTGTTACTTTTTGTTGTTTTTATTACAGGTTTGAAAATACAACTTGGCATTTTATGGCAAGCTAATTAGAAGCAACTAACTAATCGTCCCCATTGGTTCTTTCTTTAGCGAATATGTTTTTACAGTAACAGAGGTAACTGCATTGTGTCTTCGGGGGAAGACACATCATCTCTGACTGATCTCCTCATGAAAATAATCGACTTTCGACAAAGTTATCTCTCCTGAAATTATTAGACGGGCGAGGAAGGTCTAATTAATAAGCACGTAATTGTTGGGAAAACCCCTGTGGCATCAGCAGTAAATAAAGCAAAATTTCCTTTGTTACTTTTAATATACGAAAGCAACAGACAGCTCCAAGAGCTGTCTGTTGTTTTCGTTTATTAAAAGTTATAAAAAGAAACGGCTTTTTATGACAAGCTAATTAGAAGCTACTAAGTAAAAGTCCACTTTGGCTCTTTGTTTACTGAAGGCGTTTTTACAGTAATTTGCAAGTTTATATTCTTCCCAGGAAAAAATGACCAAATCATACCCACTGGACATTTATATTAATGGAAAGGATAATGTTGGCAATGTAAGCCACGATGCGCCCGCATTTGATATAATGAACAGAAAACGAAGTTACAGAACAAGATGGGGGCGCGGTGGCTCAGTAGATAGAGGTGCAGGCTGCAATCCGAGAGGTCCTCGGTTCGAATCCCACCTGCGGCAACCGCGTTGTGTCCTTGGGCAAGACACTTCACCCCCATTGCCCACGTGGGGGCACGGTGGCGTTGTGTACTAAGGCGTACTGCACGTCGACGGTGCACCTGTCTTCAACCAATGCTAACCCTTTTTGTGTGGAGTTGGTATGTTGGGAAGCTGACAGTTGCTCGCCGTTGCTCGGTGGTTCTCTCCGGGTACTCCGGCTTCCTCCACCCGTAAAACTGTCATGGTCATGATTAGCCATTGTACAGAAATATGTGATCTTAAACACCAATAAATAAATACAGAACAAGATGGTGAAAGCGCCATTTTCTTATTTTCAACCCTTTACCCAACGTAATGGCCAAAATTAGCCAGCGCTATTCTAAAAAATCGCCAATTAATTTTCATTATTTTTTTCATTTTGTTGTCTCAAAAACATAGGTTATGACCCCTCGTTGGAACGAGCTCGTTCCAACGAGGGGTCATAACCTATGTTTTTGAGACAAAAAATGAAACACATTAGTTATTCAAGAATTTTTTTTTTGGCAAGTGTCGTCTGCTTTTCATGTTAGGTAAAGGGTTAAATGAGTTTAAACAGAGAATAATAATCAAATGTTCAAACTGATTAGGGGAAAAAATTGTAAAGGACCTAGCTTCTGTTTTTTATACTGCTCTTCAGGAAACTGCCTAAAGTTTGTGAAATGATGCGCACACCAATGAAACAAATTAGCTAGCATGTCGACATTTCAATTTTATATGAAATTCCCATCCCTTAGAGTTAACTTTATTGACAACTATAGGAGATTAGAGGGAGTGGGCTAAATTTATGTAAATCTCTTCTAATGATGAAAATTGTCAGCCATGACGTGGGTAGCTAAGAATTATGCTTATTCTCCTTTTCTACGTGTTCTCCCTAAGGTACCCCCTTTCCACACACACACGCACACAAACTATTACATCCACCCTCCCCCACAACCTTCGCACAACACTACCGTAGCAATACGGACGGTTACATTGGTCCGCCATAGATATAGGTCTCCCCATGGGCGTCGCGAAGAATTGTCCAGATTGTGATGGCTCAAGTCTGGGTTGAGTAGTGATCCAACTGCATCATCAAGGCACAACTTCGAATGTATGCCGTGATTATTTAGTTGGAATATTAGTCGGTTGGGATTAAAGTCTAAAAACTCAAGACTACTTGATATAAAATATCCATGTAGAACGGCGTGACGCAATTTCTTATTTAATTAGTACGTCTTGTACCCAGGGTTCCAAATTTGTCACCCTATAACCCGAGTCGGGTACTACACACCTCCATGGTGCATGGCCAACTGTGTACAAGCATTAAATCTAGTCTTTTAAGAACGTACACGACTACCACCAAGAGTGAATCAATATCTTAGACTCCAATCGTGACGAAAATGCCCATACTATGGGCGTAGCTAGGATTTCCTATTTAAATTTTAATCTTGCCAGGTCGATATATGTCACAGGCACATCCGAAGGCCGTAGGCCTGAGATGGGGTAGGTAGGACCCTCCCATTGGTGGAGTTCGGGGAAGGGCTCCCCGGACCCACACCAATGAGAGGGCCATACCTACCCCCAACCCATACCTACGGTATCCCCCTCCCATTGGAAGGAGTTCGGAGAGGGCCTCCACGAGAAATTTTGCAAATTCAATACCTTCAGCGTGAATCTGGGAACCGATGCTTTAATTTTCCCATTTTGATGGGGCACTGTAATTTTAGGGGGCCATGGACCCCTATCCCCCACCCCCCCCCCCCCCCACCCCACCCCCTCCTCCTCAACCGGCTACGCTACTGGTTTCCCACTGGAGAAATTATTGTCAAAGCACCCTTAGCGACGCCTACGGATCTCTTTAATATCTCTTCAT
Organism: Pictodentalium vernedei; assembly: GCA_031216915.1. Lineage (NCBI taxonomy): Eukaryota > Metazoa > Mollusca > Scaphopoda > Dentaliida > Dentaliidae > Pictodentalium > Pictodentalium vernedei. The sequence continues at coordinate 733,811,204 of CM062296.1, read as the reverse complement.
CATGTAGCCCAAGCTATCCTATGGAAAATCTAGTTGTGTTCTTGCAGCTAAACCCTTTGCCCTCCGTTTTGTATACTGTCGCTCTCAGATTATCATTTTTTCTGTCGGTGTTGTCCAATTTCACAGAAACTATTGGACGACGTCTGGCAAGATATGAATGAACGAATGCGAAATCATTCATCAATTTGCTTTATTGAACGTACTTTTAAGACATATGAGTGCAGGAAAATGACAGGGAAACTAAGCGTTTCACACTTCGTGTTGTACACACCTAAAGCCCCTGTCACATCTTTGCGATTTGTCTAAGAATAGCCACGAATTCAAATTTCCGCGATTGACAGCGATTTTTTGAAAATATCGCCCTGAATCGGCTTCTCTCACGACCTTACACGACCTTCACATTACCTTCATACGACCGTGTACGGTTCCCTACGACTGTAGTAAGAATGTACTAAGATTTTCCAAGCCAATTCAGTACGAATGGATATGACCTTGTACGTTGCTCGCACGACACCGGTACGAACTAGTGAGATGATGTAACACCTAGCGAGAATCCTCGATAGTCAGAACAGAATGATTTCAGAGCCGCTGATTGCCAGGGTTTATATCCTTTTTGTCGGGAATCGTGGTGAAAACGTTCTTGGAAGTTCCTACTGTATCTACTGGATCTTACTGGAATCGTATCAAAATCGTCCAGAATATTGAAACTTCGTAGGGATTCTTAGTGTGGCCGTACTAGTTCTTACTGGAATCGTGATAATATAAGTTACATGGCGTGTAGCTGGCTGATACATTTCCATACAAGGCGATGAGTGTTCATATCAGGTGAGGCGAAGCCTCACCTGATATGAACACTCAGAGCCTTGTATGGAAATGTATCAGCCAGCTACACGCCATGTAACATATTTATTATGTCGAAAGTCCATGTAAATCAAGCGATTAATAATTTTCTCCATAAACAAACAACGGCCCGGAATTTATTTTTCAGGAACCACTATTGATAGCACCGCGCAGAATCATGAACAGTAACAGGCACCGGTACGTGTAACCATGGTAATTGTAAACAAATCATCACTTTGCGAAGGGCGATTGCCGTACTTGTTTACAAATGAAACGAATCGCTGCTTGCCACTGAGATCAGTGCTGCTTGCCAACTCGGCATAATCTGGAGGCCCCTTGCGTACATTTACTGTTGTTACTACCTAAAAAGGACTAATAAAGCAGTTTTGAACATTACAAATCACTTTTTTACTGTAGAGCAAACAATAACAATAACGCAACTTGAACTTTGAAGTTGAATCTGAAACGCACACCGACTTTCTGTTAATTCTGTTTGATCGGAATGTTTCAAAAACAAGTTTGTTCATTTATTATTTATAGTGATGTTGATGTTGCCGATTTTGCAATTTCTGAAAATAGGAGCACCCTTTGGCATTGATGAGCTGGACAAATGTTCGTTTTCATCATCAAAGGGCTCAAAAAGTTGCTCGTAAAACAAAGAACTTTTCAGACTACAAATATTATCTTCTGCCCATCTTTTTACATATTTAATGTTTTAAATCACAAAATACGGTATCTTGAAAATATTTTCGGAACCTAAATTCTCTTATTTTGTTTTAATTCAGATTTTGAAAATTCGAAGTGAGGGGAATTGCATCAAAATAGTAATGGCGGCTACTCACCTGATATTAATTAATATCAGGTGAGTAACCCGATACGGTGGAATCTTTAGAAGGTATTCCAGCATTTTGATTGGACAAACTAACTTTGAGACATAATAAATCTGTGTACGTCGTACTACAATCTTGAGAATATTTACGAAGTCTTGGCAGTGTCGTACGAAACTCGTTTTGCCGTCGTAGTAGATCCTAACTGAGTGCTAGAAGCCACTATCAGGGCTTTTAAAAACAAGAGGGCACCCGAGCAAAATCCAACATATTCCTTGCTTATGTTTCATACTCAGTCAAACGCAAATAATATTTTGTTCATATCAATTTATTTTATTACAAATTATTGGAGAGTGCCTTGTGGCACTCTCCAATAATTTGTTAAAAAATAAATTTTTAATACCAAATTCAGACCACCAAAAATATTCTAGCGCTCAACCAGTTAATAGTTCTTACTAGTTCTTTGTGAATCGTTACGCAACTGTATTGGCCAAGTGCGCACGAACTCCCACGAACACTCACGAACACCCACGAACACTCAAGAATAATCCGTACGGTTTAGTATGATCTAGTACGGTACGACGCAGAGTGGAACTGAAAAATCTCACGATTGAGTACGAAAGTTTTAAACAGTTTAGAACTTTCGTACGCGTATGCCGATCAGCCAAGAATACTCAAGAATGATTACGAAGCAGTACGGATCTCAGTGACAGGGGCTAAAGATGCTAGACAGACTACCTATTTCGCACTTAAGCCGGAGACACAATTCATGCGTAACGACCGGCGACATGCGACACACGAAAGATCGATAACGGCCGAAAAATACGAGCACGTTATAAATAAACGAAACGAAATGAACACACTTCATACGTGACGATTAATTTGTAATAATGTCTCGATTTTTCAGTCGGATTGTCGGTAACGCACTTACGAAGCAATTATTTTTGCTCGAATCATCACGTGTTTTATTCACTAATTAGTCGGAAGAATTTACATTTTAGTTGTTACATTCTTACAATGTCGTGCCGGCGGCGGTATGTTCAAGCGCGATTCCGTTTTTTTTTGTTTTTTTTTTTTGTTTCGCAGTCGTTCTGGTGATTTGTCGTGTGTCGTATGTCGTCGGTCGTTTCGCATGTAGTGTGTCTCCGGCTTTATGAGTGACACACACATATCTAATTTTGCCATCCATCGTGGCTGTATGGATAGGGCCGCGCAAATCTTCAATGATTCGATTCGATATTGACATCTTGACTCATTTGGGATTGATATCAAATGATTCAAATCTACTTCCCGATATATACTATTCAAAAAAACGTAGGGGATATTTGATAAAAGTGAGATATATGAAGAAATATATTTATATTTTCATCAAAAAGACAGTTGAGGCATTGCACTGTGACACCTGGTGAATCATTTCAGCGATACTTGGGTGTCTGACAAGCACACTTTCCACGCACTGAGCTGTAGAGCCCATGGACGGTCAGTCAGAGACTTGAACACATTCAGTCCAAGACCTCAATACCTTGTAAATCCTCCTCTGTTCTCGAGACTAGCGCGGATCCGACGTGGCATACTCCTCACCAAATGTCCAATATCAGCTTGACTGATATTATTCCATTCTTCCGGCATTGGTAAGGGGTTCACCGATGATTGTACCAGCCCTATCGTGCTCCACGCCAATTACGCCTTGCTGCGATGTGACGTTCAGTCAAACGTGGAATTATTCGAGGTCTTCGAGCGTACAAAAATTCCAGCTGTGTAGGCGATTTCGTACAGTCGGACCACTGACTCGCACATCTGTCGCTCGGTGCAGCTGCTGTCCAATTTCTGAGGCACTTTGCTTGCGGTTACGTAATGCTGTGGTTCGGATGAAACGATCCTTGTTAGTAGTTGTCTCCCTTGGACGACCTGATCGACGTCTTTCTCTTTCATCAACATTGCCTGTCTGACGGTAGCGTGACCACAACCTGCTAATCACCGATTGAGTAATGTTGAGTATTTGAGCCACTGCAATCTGTTCTTTGCCAGCTTCCAACATGCCAACGGCACGTAAACGTTCGTCACGTGTCAGTCTTCGCATACCTCAAAAGTTACGTTTCGACCAGAAACTATTGATGAACAAGTTTATACCACCTACAAAAGAACGATGAGACCTCCGAAAATGCCCGTCCAGTACAAACGAAAATTTCAAAACGTACCCCACAGACATTAACGCTCGTGCGAAAAACCCGCACGAAGTTTTCGTGGGTGGGTGACATTCATGATCCACATTAAACTTGGTAACATACTGATGTGTCCAATCATGCGTATCCAATACCATTTTCCGAAAATACATGTATCAACATCAGTTTGGATATCCCCTGCTTTTTTTTAATAGTATATATATATTTATTTTCCAACCGGGTTACTCGTGTTTTTTTCACGAAGAGACGATGGCAAATTAATATCAACTATCGGCGGAAACATGCCGCAGAAATGAAAGAAACACTTGCCTGTTGCGTTTGTGGTTCAATCGGATTATTGGCTTACGTTACAAGTTACATTGTTACGACACGACAAACAAAGTGAAGTCGGGGATCCCGCGCTTCCGCGCTTCACTTTTTAAGTACTGTTATTGCAACGTAAGTTGTGACTTCTGCACCCGATGCTGCACGCACAAGGCGCAAGGATATGGATGGTAATTAGTTTATTTGGTAAAATAGTGAGTGATTTCTCGAAAATTGTTTCGCACTGTTTTCGATTCGACTCGGATTCAATGTTGATGTGCCAACATGGGACTTCAGATTCGATTCCTGGCTAGAAATTCCGATTTCCGGGGCGTATGTGTGGAGTCCATGTGTTCGGTTTGTTAGTTATGTTCGTAGTGTAGGGTAATGGCAACTTTTCGTTCATAAAATTAATTTTTAGCCCCGAAGCAGGCAAACGTGGGTTCCGAAACGTAAGCGGGTACATACAATGTTTACTGAATTTATATATAGCAGAAGTTTGATATTTGGTGGATTTACAGCATATATAGTGATTACAGCGGGGACAGTGATTCAACCGGATGGCGCCTGGATCGCGATCAGGTCGAAATTCTCGAGCTCCTTTCCACCTCAGTGATGCGAATGTGTTAACGATCTGCTCTCGAAAGAGACCTTTCGCTATTCTGTATTAAGTTTAAACTATTTTTCAACAGCTATGGTTACAGCATGACTGTATTTTCAATAACTATTTTGCTTACTTCTCTGTTCTGATTTTATAGCTCTGTGAAGTAATTTCGAATAAAGGTTTTCTCTTATTTCATCGAAGTTAAGGAATATTGACATGCAAATGAATTTATTCAAGTCTGGGACCCCTTTAAACATCTATGGCGATAACACGATCACAACACATTAGGCTTAATTCTGATTGGTTCATAATATTAAGTGAGTTTCTGTATGGCTCCCTTTGTTCACTGAAGTTAACGAAACTTTCATCACGTTTAGCTATATGTGGGCTTAATCATCCCTGACTATATAGTCATCCAAATCGACTTTCGGTAAAGTTATCCCCCTTGAAATTATCAGACGGGCGAGGAAGGTCCAATTAACAAGTAAGTAATTGTTGAGGAAACACCTATACCCTATGACATCAGTAGAAAATAAAGCCAAGTTACCTTTTGTTAACTTTAATAAACGAAAACAACAGACAGCTCCGGGAGCTGTCTGTTGTTTTCGTTTATTAAAAGTAACAAAAGGAAACTTGGCCTTTTGTGGCAAGCCAATTAGAGGCATTTACTTCGACAGATAATCCGTCATTAAGAATATCTATCACTTTGGTTCTTTGTTTAGCGAATGAGTTTTTACAGTAATTTGCAAGTTTTTATTCGTCCTAGGAAACAAATTAGCAATTCTTACCCCCAAGACTATTATATTAATTCAAAGGACAGTGTCTGTATTATGTGCCACGATGCGCACAATGCAGATATAATGAACAGAAAGATGGTGAAAATTGCCGTTTTCTTATTTTTAAATGGGTTTTAACCGAGAATAATATTCAAACTGATTGGGAAAAATTGTAAAAAGTCAGCTTCTGTATTTTTATCCTAATCTACAGGAAAATGCCCGAAGTTTGCGAAATGATGCACACATGATACAAATTCGATAATATTTCGCAATTTTAATCTTTATGTGAAATCCCCATATTCTTAGTGTTAACTTTACTGACCGCTTCTGAAAATTAAGGGGGTGGGGGGGGGGGGGGGGGGGCTAACTTAATAGTGAATCTCTTCCACGAAAAATGTCAGTGATGGACTTCTTCATTAACTATGTATCAACTGACAACAAGATAATCAAAGATTATCGGGGTTTTAAATTACAATTCTTGCTTGGTATGGGGGAAGTTTGAGTTAAGGTTTGTTTAAGGAATTTTAAAGAAATATTCAGCATTTATTGGCGGTATTATTATTTTTTAGTGGTATCATTATCGCAAGGCGATGGGCAGAGAGTTCCGATGAACACCCACCGGTTTCGTCAGACAACTTAGAATAATTACATTGTTAATGTAGTTATACGTTTTGGGTCCAAATACTCAATTCCCATTGGTCAGCTGGATGAAAACGTCATGACCAAATGTAATTCATTTTCCAATGAATACATTTGGTCGAACTTTGACCCGCATTTACGGTAGAGCGCAGTTGACAGAATGTAATTCGGGCGGTGTTTGGGCGAGTTTATAACTTTTAGCGCCTCTTGCAGTGATCAGTGATTATAGTTTACTGATATGTTAAATAAATTGTTTTGTTTTGAACATTCCAAGTTTCGTTGCGAAAGACGGCAATTTAACAAATTTGAGTCAATGCCGAAAACCGGCGCTCAACTCAGAGTTGTGCGCTTTGTCTTTTGTGTGAGGGTCGTTTTTCGCCTCGTTCGTTCGTACATGTTTTATTTCGTCTTTCTGCTTTGTTGTTTGGTAAAAAGTAGTTTAAACAGTTGCGGAACGTAATTATAAGAATTGAATGCAATTTTTATGATCTTTACTGGAGTATGAATGTGTGGGAATGGGTACAAATTGTATGAATCCCTTGGGGATTCATACATAATTTGTACCCATTCCCACACGTTCATACTCCAATAAAGATTATAAAAATTGCATTCAATTCTTAAAACGGCCCTGTAAAAAGAGAAAAAGATCACATTTAAGCCTCTGAACTCTAGTGGTATCTTCCATGCCAGTCCAATGGATGCAATTAGAAGAGTTCATATTCATTATTTAGGGTACAGCAATCAAACATTTCAACGTGCAGCCTCGGGGCTGCACGTTGAAAATAAGGATTGGTCTACCCCACACATTTACTGAACAGCCATCCTCTGTTAAGGACTTTATGATGTTTCATGTTCTTGGCCGTTCAAAGGGTTAATGTAGTGTTAATTCATTTCAGGTGAAGAAGAGTTCACCATTGCGCTAGCCATGGTTGGGAAGTTGGGAGTTGCAACCGGATCTACTGTTCTGATCGTTTATTCAACTGAGCTGTTTCCGACTGCCGTTAGAAACAGCGGGGTGGGTGCAGCTGCTATGGTTGGACGAATCGGTGGAATGGTGGCTCCGTATGTATCAGATGCTGTATGTATGCCTCTACTATAATCTGTATTTATAGATTTCTTTAAAAATTAACGTGGGAACTGCTGTACGTGTTACTGAGGCTGAAACAGTTAATACTGCCGCTGCATTCATTATTATTACAGTCAGTGGCGTCGCGAAGTTGGGTTTCAGGTGGCTGTGACACACTCCCGCCAATAAGGTTTCCAGTCGGAACATTTTCGTCTGAATATACGTCAAGATATCGATTCGCTCTTGCTATAGCAATCATGCATATTCTTTCAAGTGTAGGAAACTTCGGACTTTGTGAAAAGAATAACACTGTTAGAAAACTATAACAGATCTGAAAATTTTTAATTACTTATTTTGATTTAATAAATTGAGAGGTTAATACCTGTGTAGTTCCATATTGGCCGAGATATCAGACCTCAGTAATTCAACATCAGTCATCGACCTTCAGTCTCTGACTTATATGAAGTTACCTCGGACTGATATCTCGGCCGATATGAAACGAAGCAAGAGTAATAACCAATGAATTTCAGCAAAATTCGAAATAACGGAAAAAAATCCACGTGTTATGCCAGGTATCAGAATATTATTCATGACCACCCCCACCCCCCCCCCCACCCCACATCCCATTTGTTTTTATACATTTACAGGTAAAGAATGTCAAGAATGCCGTATACTGACACATTTGCGCCGAGTGGTTTATTCAGCTGAGCTGTTTCCGACTCCCGTTAGAAACAGTGGGGTGGGTGCAGCTGCTATGGTTGGACGAATCGGTGGAATGGTGGCTCCATATGTATCAGATGCTGTATGTATGCCTCTCCTATACTGTGAATTTATAGATTTCTTTAAACATTAACATGGCAACTGTTGTACGTGTTACTTAGGCAGCAAATACTACCGCTGCATTTATTATTATTACAGCCAGTGGCGTCGCGAAGCTGGGTTTAGGGTGGGTGTGGCACCCTCCCGCCAACATTTTTTTCCAATCGGGACAGTTTCGTCTGAATATACGTCTTAGATACCGATTCAGTCTTACTAGTAATCATGCATATTTTTTCAAGATTAGAAAACTTCGGATTCTGTGAAAAGAAGAACATTGTCAGAAAACTATAGCAGATCTGATCATTTTTCTAATTACTTGTTTTCATTTAATAAATAAAGAGGTTAATGCCTGTTTAAAGTTATATACTGGCCGAGATATCAGACCTCGATATCTTCACATCAGTCTTCGACCTTCGGTCTCAAGCTTATCTGAAGGTGCGTCGGACTGATATCTCGGCCGATATGAAACGAAGCAAGAGTAATAACCAATGAATTTCATCAAAATTCGAAATAACGGAAAAAATCCACATGTATCATGCCACGTATTAGAACATTATCCATGACCACCCACCCCTTCCCCCACACCCCATATGTTTTTATACATTTGCAGGTCAAGAAGTTCAAGAATGCCGTATACTGACACATTTGCACCGACTGAAATTTTTAAGGCCCTTTCCCCCACCCCCTACTCCCCAACATGTTCTGTTGTTTCTATTCTCCCTGCCTATGGTGCGTCAACGTAAACACTTGAGAAACAGACGCTGGAAAGACATGTTTCCAGGCGAGTTTGCTTTCACCCTTTCATAATAGGTGTGATCGAGTGTGGAAGCACAGGAATGAATGTTTCAATGGCGTTAATGTTCAACAACATGGCCGATATGATGTTGGTTCGTTTATGGTATAGGGTTATCATCACTAGGGCTGATCTTATACTTTCATATCCTGTCGGCAGAATGGCAAAAATCATTAAGACTGTAACAACACCTGTCAATTTAATGTTGGGCCCATTGCACGCCATGTTCATCTGCGTTTTATTATACGGGTGACAATTCACGCAACCATGAGTCAGCCCTACTACTTGTCACTTACAGAAGCCAAAATGTCGCTAAACCATAATCAACGTTTAATTCTGACCTTGAACCAATAGATCAACTATTGGACGCCGTCTGTTGACGTGTCAGACAAGGGCCAACATTGTTAATCTGGGTCGTGATCTGGTAGAAAATGTCAGTTCGCTTTCCTCCCTTCAACACTGTAGAACCTAGCCTATCATAAAAAGTCAAGATATTTGATTGAATGCACGTTCTACAGATTGTGCCCGGGTCCGTTCTCGCTCAAGGCAGCCCTGATAACTTATGTTTGACATTTCGCGAGTGGGAGCATCAAGGCTATTCCACATTTTAGGAAACAAAAAACTTGGAAACTTGTCCATAAAATTTATCCTAGATTTTCCTGCCTGTATTGAACCCGTTTGCTTGGCCTTATACTGTTAATATTAGTCTGGTTTGGAACAAATGAGAACTAACCATGAAAGGTTGGTGGAAATCTACCTGAGCTCCAGTCGTGCACAAATAGCAGAGCGTTCAAGGTTTAGTGTTTTATCTGAACCTGTTACCCAACGCAACTGCCAAAAACGGCCAGCGCTTCTCACAAAATTCACCATTCAATTTTCATTACTTTTTCAATTTTTGTCACAAAAACATAGCTTATGACCCCTCATTGTAACGAGCTCATTGAGCTCGTTTCAATTGGGAGTTATAAGCTATGTTTTTGACGCAAAAAACAAATGAAAACAAAATAGTTATTCAAGAATTTGATTGAAAGTGTCGCCTACTTTTCGTGTTAGGTAAAGGGTTAAACAACGGGTCTGTGTGGCAACTGTTTGTTTTTTTATTTATTTTAGCTCTTATGGCTCATTTTTGCATCAGAAAGAGTTTGTTTATAGACTTTGAACTACGCAATACCAAAAAATTAAGTACATGACTATGTGTTACTAAGTATGTTGTAGAAGTATTCAGTAGGTATTGCCACAGTTACTATACTTATACATATCAACAACATATTCAATTCACAGACTTTAACCCTTTACTCAAGAATCAGCCACATCCGCCCCCGTAATATGTAAATTCAGCAGCTGAAAAAATACTATTTTTCAAAACATTTCAAGAAAACCTTATCATGTGACCCCTCTTTGGAACGGGCTCGTTCCAATGATGGGTCACATGATATGGTTTTCTTGAAATTTTTGAAAAAATTTAAAAAATGATTTTTAAAATAATAAATTTTGATATCGTCTGCGTTGGGTAAAGGTTTAAAGCGATCGGCGATTGCGTGGTGTCGGGAAACTGAATCTTCCAGAAAAAACTTTTTTGTTGAGTAACATTTACTAGAAACACTAAGTCTTATCTATATTTTACCAATGGGCGTCTGTTACGACCCGTAATGTAATAAATGCCCATAATGTAATACCTACCCATAATCTAATACAAAAACGACCCTTAATGTAATACGAACCCATAATTAATAAAAAACGACCCATAATGTAATAAATGTAATAACGTGTAATAAATGTTAGGTACCCATAATGTAATAAAAATTTTAAAAAATTAGATACAAATTACACTTTTCCAGGCCCGTAATGCAATAAAATTCTAAGCTTGATTTTTGTTTTTTCTCTTTACTCCAGCAGTGCGTTCGGCTACTTATGACACATCCTGCGCCTTCATCAATGCTGCCAATGACCCCTATGCCGTACACAGCCAACATGTGTGGGTGTGTTGGGATTACGATAGAGAGTATTCCGGGACCTGGGGCGGGTATACTCTGCTATGAGTGACAGGCATTATCCCTCTTCCATTTGTACCACCCACGCAAACGACTTCCTCGATAGCCTCTACTGCCCTGCCACAATCATATAGGTCTACCTTACAAGACATTCAATAATTTTGATTCCAGGATGGTCATTTATAACTACAATCATCATATTCGACCGGCTGTTCACTTGCATAAAAGCAATGCGGGTAGCAGGTTCCTATACTGTTAATAAGTGCAAGCAATTCTGGCCAAAGTTGCTGAGGCAGAGGGTGTAGTGGGGTGCAGTGGGGTTTGGGTGCACAATAACCGGATAGTGTGTGTGGGGGGGGGGGGGGGGGGGCGTATAGTGTGGGATACAATGAAAAGATAGAACAGAAGCAAGACGTTGAGTCAACCGGCGGAGGAATATCGGGAGGCGATATGGTGAGTGTACTGGTATTGGAATGGGGGATATCCTATAGCTCGATGGGATTTGGATTAGGCTACTTTGCTCCAAATTAAGCGTACAATCTATCCTCTGTCTCTCCAATTTTCACTACCTAAACAAATTAGTAATTTCCCTGTACTGTACTACTATAAGTTCATGTCGCACCCTCCGCACCTTGAAACCAATGAGCCCGAGCCCAGGAGCACACTTAATAACGACCCGACCACATCATATTCCCGGTCCTGTGATCACATGTGTCAAGTAATATTATCAAATGCTTTCCAGTCAAATAGTTTGCACTTCGCACATGCAAGAAAGACCTTACATTTTCAATAAAAATTGTATCAGTTTCAATAGTGACAGCCCTGAGTGAAATGGTTCCAACTCCTCTCAGTGTTATTTTTCTAAAACCTCAACACACCACAGATTGAACACCCTCAATTGATATGAACCGAAGCAAGTTAAACGCCTTGTAGACTGCTATCATCCACGCAGGCCACCTTTGCGAGAAGATTGGTTAAGAGTATGTCATGTTCACCTGTGGCTGTGGCCAGCAACTGAGTCGAGTTAATGTGCACATCACTTGGTTGTACAAAGCAGCCTCTTTGTATTGAGCTCAGGGGATTGCATTCTCAAATAAATTTCACCAGTGGTGTGGCATCACTCATAGTATGCACAGGACGCATGCATATCTATAATAGAGAGTAGTTTTGGTGGTTCTTGAGATTATGTTGATTGGAAAAGCATTCCACAGCATTTTCTGAGCTGTGGGGACTACCACTTAAACCACCTACATTTCCTGACAGTTCCTGGCGGTTGGCAGGAACTTCCTGCCAACCGCATACTCTATCACATCGACTATTCGCGTGTTCATCCCCGCTAATGTGCCGTCTTCTCCTAGGCTACACTCAAACAACATACATAGCTAAACATCAGGTGTAACATGGGCATATCCGTTTGACCGTGAGGTGTGACCTTGACCATCAATCCGGTGACCTTGAACCTGTGTATGGGCCGATTTTTATGAAACTTGGTGTGTGGTTCGGGCGCCCAACAATTTTGCCACACCCGATGCCCGTCATGTGTGACCTTGATTGATATTCACACCGTTGACTTTGAACCTATATCTCGGCTCATGTTGGGCCGATTTGCGTGAAACTTGGTATGTGGGGGTAGTTCGGGGCTCTCTCTCTCTCTCTCTCTCTCTCTCTCTCTCGCTCTCTCTCTCGCTCTCTCTCTCCCTCTCTCTCTCTCTCTCTATATATATATATGTATATATATATATATATATATATATATATATATATATATATATATATATATATATATATATATATATATATATATATATATATATATACACTGAGCGTCCTGAACTACTCCCACATACCAAGTTTCACGAAAATCGGCCCAGCATGAACCGAGATACAGGTTCAAGGTCAACGGTTTGAATATCAAGGTCACACATGACGGGCATCGGGGTGTGGCGAAATTGTTGGGCGCTCGAACCACACACCAAGTTTCAGGACAATCGCCCAGCAGGAGCCGATACACAGGTTCAAGGTTTCCGGTTTGATGGTCAAGGTCACACACCCGGTCAAACGGATACGCCCATGTTACTCCTCGTGTCTAGCTATGTATGTTGTTTGAGTGTAACTTAGGAGAAGATGGCACAATAGCGGAGATGAACACGCGAATAGTCGATGTGATAGAGTAAGCGGTTGGCAGGAAGTCCCTGTCAACCGCCAGGAACTGCCATGACTGTAGGTAGTTTAAGTGGAAGGCCGTGTGGTGGACTAATAATATTACTTGACACATGTTATCACAGGATCGGGAATATGATGTGGTCGTTATTAAGTGTCATCCTGGGATCGGGCTCATTGGTTTCCAGGTGCGGTGGGTGTGACATAAACTTATAGTAGTACAGTACAGGGAAATGACTAATTTGTTCAGGTAGTGAAAACTGGAGAGACAGAGGATAGATCGTACGCTTAATTTGGAGGAAAGTAGCCTAATCCAAATCCCATCGAGCTATAGGATATCCCCTATCCCAATACCAGTACACCTACCATATCACCTCCCGATATTCCTCTGCGCCGCTTGACTCAACGTCTTGCTTCTGTTCCATCTTTTCCTTGTATCCCACACTACCCACCCCCCCCCCCCCCCCGCCACTATCCAGTCTTGGTGAACCCAAATCCCACGGCACCCACTCCACCCTTTGCCCCAGCAACTTTGGCCAGAGTTACTTGCATTTATTAACAGTAGGAACCTGCTACCCACATTGCTTTTGTGCAAGTGAACAGCCGTTCGAATATGATGATTGCAGTTATAAATGACCATCCTGGAATCAAAATTACTGAATGTCTGGTAAGGTAGACCTATATGGTTGTGGCAGGGCAGTAGAGGCTATTGAGGAAGACGTTTGCGCGGGTGGTACAAATAGAAGAGGGATAATGCCTGCCACTCAGAGCAGAGTATACCCGCCCCAGGTCCCGGAATAGTCTCCATCATAATCCCAACACACCCACACATGTTGGCTGTGTACGGCATAGGGGCCATTGGCAGCATTGATGAAGGCGTAGGATGTGTCATAAGTAGCCGAACGCACTGCTGGAGTAAAGAGAAAAAACAAAAATCAAACTTAGAATTTTATTACATTACGGGCCTGGAAAAGTGTAATTTGTATCTAATTTTTAAAAAAATTTATTACATTATGGGTACCTAACATTTATTACACGTTATTACGTTTATTACATTATGGGTCGTTTTTTATTACATTATGGGTTCGTATTACATTATGGGTCGTTTTTGTATTACATTATGGGTAGGTATTACATTATGGGCATTTATTACATTACCGGTCGTAACAGGCGCCCCATCAGTCCATTTGTATAGATACCAGTGAAAGTAGAAGAGACACTCAGTCTGATTTCTTTCTCCCTTATATACTACTCAAAGTTTGCTAAGCACCAAGTACATCAAACTACCTGTTTTACGTTTTGGTTTTGAATACAACCATAGAAAATGGATATTATTGGTAAAAGAAGAAATTTTTCAATATGCCAAAAAGTTGACGGAGCGAACTGGTGTGGCTTCAATATCGAGTATGAGACCCATTACTGTTAATTACAGCTTGACAGCGCCTTCTCATGCTCCCAATCAGGTTCCTGGTGGTCCTTTGTGGGATGTTGTTACATTCTTGGACCAGCATGGCACCAAGCTCCTGGACACTTCTTGGCTGGACTGGACGGGCTGAAATTGCAAGCTGCAACTCATTCCAGACATGTTCGATTGGATTGAGGTCAGGGGATCTTGCTGGCCAGTCCATACGCAAAATTCTCTCCCTCTGTCGGTACTCCCCGACAGCAGGGGCAACATGAGGACGGGCATTATCGTCCATCAGAATTAATCTATCACCCACTGCACCTGCATACAATCTGGCGTGGACATCCAGGATCTCATCAATATACCGTTGTGCAGTCAATGTACCACGTTCAAGGACACAGAGCTCTTTACGTCCATCCCAGTTGATGCTGCCCCAGACCATGATTGACCCTCCACCATAATGGTCATGCTCAGCAATGTTGGCTGCATGGAATCTCTCTCCCGGTCTTCTCCATACCCTAGAACGCCTATCTGTGTGGTCTAGGCAGTACCTTGACTCATCTGTAAACAGAACAGGTCGCCAATCTACTCTGGTCCATCCAACGCGATCCATGGCCCATTCATATCGTGCCTGGCGGTGGTTCTGGGACAGCGGAATGCGAATACATGGTCTTCTCGATCGGAGACCACCTTCGTACAACCTTGCCCGGATAGTCTGCGTCGAAACATTTACCCCGGATGAATTCTGAAGCTCACTGCGAGGCTGGGTGCTGTTGCAAAGCGATTCCTACGGGCCTGAATGATCAAAAACCGGTTTTCAGCTGCAGATGCTGCCCTGTCTCTGCCACCACCATGCCGTCTTACTGGTGTGCCATACTGCTGAAATCTTGCCTTGGCTCTGGTGATCACCGTATTGTGCACACCAAGGGCTTCACCAACCTGACAATGGGCAGCCTCTTGCTCCACCATCCCTACAGCCCGCCACATTTCTGCTTCAGACAAATGTCTTCTTACATTTGCATTTGCCATATTCAATCATTAAATCACAAGTGTTTGTATTGAAATGAAGATTGAATACCCTACACATGTCATGTACATGTAGACAGTACACGAAAACATCATGATAATGAAGGGGTACATGCTTTCCATGACTGTCACGAAAAGTCTGTCTGTCAAGAGAGCTAATGTAAACACTAGGGAACATCTCAATACATTCCTCAATCATATCCACCACAAATATCGCAAATATGTCACAAGCAAATTTCACAATGATGTGTCAAATATTTGGTGCTTAGCAAAGTTTGAGTAGTATATTAACGAAGACATTTATTTTTGGAAAGATCGCGAACATATTAGCTATGTTCAAAGTAAAAAACGAGAAAGAGCTTTTTGAAGGTCATATTTCATTAATCCTTCCAGCACTGCGTTCCTGGATTGGACTGTCAACAAAGTATTATTTACAACAAAATAGAGAACATGTTTTGTATTATTGGGTAGGTTTGGTAATAATATAATCAGTGACGTAGGGACCGAGGGCATTAATTCCAAACATTCTTGACGGAGAGAGAGCATAGCCATACATTGTTATCTTTGCCAACCGTCGTTTAAATCTTATTGCGAATTGGCAGGCAATAATGGTAATCAGGAAGTGGGAGCGCAGACTCGTTACTCTTTTCCCTTTGAAAACGAGAGCTCGCTTTACCGGCCTAGGGACATTGTACGTCATTGTTTCATTAAGTTGGTTGCCTGCTAAGTTAAGGGAGGGGTAGATCGATCAGTATTTTCAACGTGCAGCCTTTGAAAATTGTAATTGGTCTTCCTCCCCCCCCCCCCCCAACTAATCAATATGGACTCTTTTGATTGCTGCATTTGAACTGGCATGGAAGATACCACAAGTGTGCAAAGGGTTAAGATGTGATCAAAGATTCCCACGTTTGATGTGTCTCTACCACGGATTTTAAATTCAAAAATGAGGTGCATGTTGGCGCCATATTTAACAAAATTCTCCATCGAGTAGAAACAATGCTTGTTAAATATGAGTAGGGAGAAAAGGAGAGTCCACGACCACTTGTACATGTACGTGTACAACATACGCACACGATGCGTTCACCAACGTGGAATTCAGTGTTAAATCACACGCTTGTTCACAAAAACTGTACATGGTCTTGAATCCCCCCCTTGTACAGTCGTGACTCCTAGATCGCACTTTTAACGTTCAAATACTCGTGGTGAACGCGCGTTTTTTAAAAAAGGGTGAAATTGTACAGTTCACTTTCATCTTGTACGTAATTTTTCGTCGACGTTCGCATCGCAGATCAGACCCATCGATCCATCGTCGGCGAACGCGATCGAAAGCAAAAGATTCTGGGTCATCATCAAAAAACAGTTTTGGGGACTCTAAACCAGCGGTTCAGAACCCGCAATTGCGTTGGTACAGATGGTCCAGAACTCTCCCTTGTTTTTGAGGCGGTGGGGTTTTTTTCCCTTGTTTTTTGACCGAGCGATTACCATGTAAGATTTTAGAGAAAAATAGCGTTGTTCAACGTGCGAGTACAAACGCGGTTTTAACCCAAAGTATTACAAGATATTCATGAAGTATTATTTTTCTCATATATTTTTTTTCTGCAAAAAAATTCTCTGGCGAGAATTTTTTAAAAATATTTTTCAACTCTTGTTTTTTTGGCCGAGCGATTACCATGTAAGATTTAGAGAAAAATAGCGTTGTTTAACGTGCGAGTACAAACGCGGTTTTAACCCAAAATATTACAAGATATTCATGAAGTATTATTTTTCTCATATATTTTTTTCTGCAAAAAAATTCTCTGGCGAGAATTTTTTTAAAATATTTTTCAACTCTTGTTTTTTTGACCGAGCGATTACCATGTAAGATTTTAGAGAAAAATAGCGTTGTTCAACCTGCGAGTACAAACGCGGTTTTAACCCAAAATATTACAAGATATTCATGAAGTATTATTTTTCTCATATATTTTTTTCTGCAAAAAAATTCTCGCCAGAGAATTTTTTTAAAATATTTTTCAACTCTTGTTTTTTGACCGAGCGATTACCATGTAAGATTTTAGAGAAAAATAGCGTTGTTCAACGTGTGAGTACAAACGCGGTTTTAACCCAAAATATTACAAGATATTCATGAAGTATTATTTTGAGAATGACTTCAAGTGTGAGGAAATAACGGTTTTTAGTTGTTATATTAAAGACGGAAGATTTTTATTTACTTAAAACATAAAAATAATTATACATTTAATTTTGAAAATAATAAATAACTCATATTAGCATACTCAAAGGAACATTAACAATTAAAAACGAAAAATGTTTTTCCAGATGGATCCTAGACGCCGAGCTCGAATTTTAGACGAGTATTCACGTGCTAAGAAGGCGATTCAGTCAGCTGATAGGAGCAGACGTCTCGGTGAGATGGAACTCAGACGCGAAGCCACAAAAATATTTAAACCCGTGACGGAGGGTCAAGAGCGAAGCAGGAAGGAGATAGTCGAAGAATTGAGACCCATAAAGGAGAGTTCTTTGAGAATGGGTTCGTTGCCTCCTAGTTTTGGAAATCGGTATTCCGTTCAATCTACACCGGATTACGTTCCCACGGGAATTCAAACAGATATGAGCGAGTCTGTTGATACGGCTTCGACTATCACCACTAGTAGCGTCGCGTCGTCCGATGATGATGGCGGTAAGAGAGATCAGTCGTATGGAATTTATAAGGATTCTGAGGGTAGAACTTTTGTAGGTGATACGTTGGTGGAAATGGATGATGATGAATTGATCGTGGGTTCGAATAAATATAAAGTAACCGATGGTCTGCGGAGATTGCTCCTTTACGACAAGCCTGGAGATTTCACGGAACAGGATTTCGACAATTACAGCGACATCCTAGTTCAGACCCACGCCATGAATAGAAATAACGATGCCAGAGAGACGAGACCCAAAGCCAACAGAGGTTACAAGTGGACGAAAATAGTGAAGCCCATATGGAATGCGCATAAGAAGTTCCTCGAATCGGTGACCGGCAAAGGGGTGAAAACCGCTATTTTTCTTCCGAGCGATCCCGACGCTCTGTCTCAGAGATTGAGTTTGTTGATGGGGAGCAGTCGGGCTGGTAACACGGGATTAGATACTCAGATAGTTGCCGTATCTGACGAATTGTTGAGACAGAAGGTTTTGAATAAAAACCAGTATAAAAGGCTGATGAACGAATTGAAGGATTGATGTGTATATAATAATAAGTAGAGAGAGAGAAACAAACAAACAAATAAACAAGCAAACAAAAATAAAACAGTAAATTCTTACACTAGAATAATAGAAGTATTTAAAAACGACAAAACGATTTACCAGTGAAAAAAAAAAATATATATATATCATAAAAATAAAATATGTTGGTGATAAAGAACAGGGGATACGTCAGGACTTACGTTCAAGGCGATTCTGGCATCGTCGATTCTATAATGCGAGCGTTCACGAGCAATGCGGGTAGAAAACTCGCATCGACCGCGTTTGAGGTCGGTAAGAAGACGGCTTTGGATGCTGGTAAGAAAGCCGCTTCCGAAGCCAGTGGTAGGATAGCTTCTGTGGCTGGCAAGAGGGCAGCCGACGCGTTGATCGGCAAGTTGATCAGTCCGCCGGCGAAGCGAGCTGCGTTAGAGCGAACGCTGAAAGATTGGAAAGATTTAAAGGATGGCGTGGTGCCCATACAAGATTTAGTCAAAATGACGAGTGGATCCGGATTGAAGAGAACTCGCGACGGTGCGATATAAATAAATAATAATAATAATAACATTAAAAAACAGAGTTTGGAAAACATAAAACATTTGTGTTTGAAAAGAATCTAAAATAAAAGACAAAAAAAAAATAAATAAAAACAAAGATGAACATTAAAGATATGTCTTGGAACGACGCCGCGACCAAGAGGTCGAATAACGAGTACTTTCCCAAGACCATAAGAGGCTTGATAGTGGGAAAATCGAATTGTGGAAAGACCAATCTGTTGATGAATCTGTTGTCCCGACCCGACTGGTTGGATTACGACAGATTGTTCGTGTTTGGCAAGAGCTTGTTTCAACCCGAATACAGATTGCTTCGAGAGTGCATGGATCGCAGATTGCCCAAGGACGTCATAGCCAGAATCTTTGACAGTAGGGAGGAATTTGACAAGTGTGGAGCTCCGCTCTCGACCATTTTGGACGGTGTGGCGACGGAGCTGATGAAGAGAAATGCATCTTCGAACGTCGAGTGTCGATTTTATGAGAACGCTAGCGACGTTCTGGATCCTAGAGAACTGAAATCGGAAGATAAGAATCTCATGATTTTCGACGATCTGCTTTTGGAGAGACAGAACCGATGCGAATCGTATTACGTTAGGGGTCGACACAGCAACGTGGACTGTTTCTACCTGTCGCAGAATTATTTTCGATTACCCAGACAGACGATAAAGGAGAATGCTAATTTTCTATGTCTCTTTCGCCAAGATCTCAATAATCTCAATCACATCTACGGCGATCACGTCGCAAACGACATGAGCGCTGCCGAATTCAGGAGATTCTGCAAGAGGGTTTGGGATGGTGGACTTTACAATTTCGTCGTGATCGATTTGACGAGCGAATTTAATCGCGGGAAATATCGGTGCGGATTTGACAAGTTTTATGTTCCCGATGGTGATAATAATAAGATAGAGCGTGAAAATAAAAATTAGAAAAATAATAAATCTTCAAATAATTAGTTTTGAATAAAAAAAAAAAATAAAATTAAAATATAATGTTCGAACATGGAGAATTGTTAGAACGGATAGCCAAGAATACGGCTGCGAAACAATCCATTCAAATCGTGGTGAGTGGCGATTCGACTCCATTCGCTACGAAATTCGAACCTTCCATCGAATTGAATAGAGAGAAAAGTTACGAGATGGCGTTGGTGAATCTGGAGACTTATTATTCCTTTCCCAACGTCACCGAAAAGAATAACTCGTTCAAGTATTCCGACGGAGTGGATTGGTTGGAGATTCGAATTCCCAAAGGGAGTTACGACATAGACGATTTGAACCATTACATTCAGACGTGAATGAAGACGGATGGAAAGGGAAGCAACAAGATCAGACTCGCTCCCAATCCTAATACCTTACAGACGATGTTGGATTTGGAAGATAATTTTCGTGTGGATTTCAACACGGACGATTCTATAGGCAAGATGTTGGGATTCGATCGAAAGATGTATCGAGGCCACACGGCATCTGAAAATACGGTCGACATTCTCGCTGTCAATAGCATTCTGGTGAACGTGGACGTGATTGCTGGAAGCTACGTGAATGGTAGCGCTCAGCCGACGATCTATTCCTTCTTTCCAAACGTGTCGTCGAGTTATAAGATCGTGGAGCGACCTCGAAATTTAGTTTATCTACCAGTGATTTTAGACACGTTGTATAGTCTCAAAACCACGTTGACGGATCAAAATGGTGAACTGTTAGATCTTCGTGGAGAGAGAGTGACTATACGATTTCACATAAGAGAAATATAAAAGCAAAAAAAAAAAATATTATATATATAGATAACAAAAATAAAATAAACGGTAATATTAATTTTTACAAAATTATTTTAATATAATTATTAAACAAGAAACAATTGAAGTAAATATATTTAAAAAAACAAACAGAATTATGACACAATACGTGGCTAAAAACGCGAACATATCCGCAGGACAGAGGAAGAAACTTAAGAGAGCGTTAACAACTCGAGGCGAGGCGGTGAGATTCAAATTAACTCACGAAGATCTGACGAGAGGTGGACAGGATTCGATCGCCTGGACCAGAAGTCAAATCAAAAGGATGGAGAAAGCGATTCGCGATGGAAGAGGGTTGGCGGTGAGATTGAGTCCCGCTCAATTGAGATACAATTTGAGAATGAAAGGCGGTTTCCTACCGCTATTGGCAGGAAGCGCCGCAAAAGCATTACCCTTCGCTGCAAAGGCGCTACCCTTTCTCGGAAAGACTCTCGGCGTGGGAGCTCTCACGGGACTCACTAGTTCGGGAGTTGAAAAATTAATGGGTGGCGACGGACTGTTTTTGAAGAAGGGAGGAGCCGTGTGTCGCGTCCACGTGGACGACAGCGGTAAAGGATTGTATCTAGAACCCGTTAGAGGTGGCAACTCTCTGAGAGGAAACGGTCTCTATGTGAAGAGTGGACGGAACGTCAAGCGATTCGGCAAGAGTTTGTTGCTCAGTGAGAATTCACCATTTAAGAACATACCGATTTTGAATATGTTATTATAAATATAAAATTATATAAAATATATAAAATCATAGAAAGTATAAAATAATATATTTAAAATGGGTGAAAAGGTGGAGAAACAAATTTATCACCTGGATGAAAAGGTGGAGAAACAATTTGACGATAATGACGAACATCGCGAGCCAGAGAGCGAAGAAATAAAAAAATGGTTAGATGCTAATGATGGATATCTAAGGAAAGATATAGTTAAAGTGCGGGATATACGGTTGAGAATGAGACGATGCTTTCCACGGTCACCACTACCTTCTGAAGTGAATGGTAATGATGCGAGTGTTACCAAGAGATACACAACATTCGTTCATAATTATGATTCGGATAAACAAAAATGTTACCATAAACGTATCACATCACAAAGAAAAAGAAAAAAAGGAAAAGAAGAAGAATCGACGCTGAAATTTGAGAGAAAAGGAAACGTTATTATAATATATTATGATGATAGTGAAGAAGAAGGAAACCAAAAAAAAAAAAAAAAAAGTAAATGAGATCTAAAGATGATCTCATTACTTTTTTTTTTTCATTTTTTCTTTGCTAAAAATCAATCACTCTATTGTTTATATTTCCAAGTCTGTTATTAGCATGTTGACGCTCGTGTCTTCTCCTTTTTCGAAAACGTGTTGAATGTTTATCTTTACTCTTTTGAGTTTTTTTACATCGGTCAACTCGCTCTCACCACCCAATTTCTTCACGAGTTCGAATGAGATGTTTGGAAATATGTAATTTCCATAGGGCAACAACAAATCGTCCTTGTCGAATTCTCTATCTTCGGCGATGACGATGTTCTGCAGATCGCTTTGATACTCGTAAATCAAATCGAGCGCGGCTTCATCCAATTTCAGAGGCATCTTATATTTCTCGTATTTGTGCTCTAAGCCCTTCATCTCGACATCGTTCAATTCGATGGGATCGTGTCGTTGTAATCTATAGATTTTATGACCGAATTTCTTATACATTTCGACTCGTTTCAATTTCAATTCGCATCTTTTAGGTGTTGTTGTCTTCATGATTGATTATTTGTTTTTTGTTTTTATGAATTCTTGCAATAATGTATATTTTAAATTTTGTATTTAAATAATAATTTGTTAAAAAGTTTGTTATTTTTTTTTGCTCTTTATATATATAAAAAAGTTGTTTTTTTTAATTTTTAATTTTCTTTAATGTAAAAATTTTTTTAGTAAAAGTTTTTTATCTCTTTATATATATATATATGTAAAAAGTTAAATTTTTTAATTTCAATCTCTCTATTGTTTATATTTCCAAGTCCGTTATTAGCAAGTTGACATTCGTCATTTTTCCACATACGAAAATGGTGTGAATGTTCATCTTTACTCTTTTGAGTTTTCTTTCATAGGCGAATGCGCTCTCACCACCCGATTTCTTCACGAGTTCGGGTGAGATTATTGGATATATGTAACCTCCATAGGACAACAATAAATCACCCCTGTCGAATTCTCTGTCTTCGGTGATGATGATATTAATCAACAGTTCACTTTGGTACTCGTAAAACAAATCGAGCGCAGCTTCATCCACTTTCAAACACATTCGATATTTGCGGTAGTAGCGCTCTAAGTCCACCATCTCGACCTCATTCAATTCGATGGGATCGTGTGGTTGTAATGTATAGATATTAAAACTGGATTTCTCATACCTTTCGTCTCGTTTCAATTTCAATTCGCATCTTTTAGGTGTTGTTGTCATGATCGATTATTTCTTTTTTTTATGAATTCTTATAAATAATGTTTATTTTAAATTTTGTATTAAAAAAATTGAATTTTAAAATTTAACTTTTTTTTTCTATTATATATAAAGAGTAAAAAAGCAAAACTTTTTTAACAAATTATTTAATACAAAATTCCCCCCCCCCCCCCAAAAAAATATTCTTACAAATGAAGCAAACAGATAAAACAATGGTAAATTTAAATGAGAAAACCATACCTCAGTTAAACGAGATTTGTAATCTATTACAAATTTCAGATTTCAGAAAGCATAGAACTAAATCAAAAAAAATTGAAGTCATACAAGAATATTTGCGAAATGCTAGAAAGGCAAACGAAATGTCGATAGCAACGACGTCAAAAGATGCACCGGTTGTGAAAAATAAGAAGACGACTAAACGAAAAGCCATTGAAAAACATCAAGATTCCAAAGAAAAGAAAAGAAAAACTAAAACGAAAACGAGTGACACACTTCAGATTCAAGACAAACGAGATATATCGAGAGAAATTCAATGAGCAATCGATGAAGGAAAAGGAGAAGAATATATAACACGACTCGTTGCAGAACTATTCCAATCGAAACCCGTAGAACGGGAGAGTGCGATCAAAGGCATTTTTAAAACTTTTGACGTGATTCCCTCTTCGAAGAAAGTCGATCCGAAATTGTTCATGGAACGGGTGAAGAAAGAAGTATTGGATTTGTTTCGCGAATACATGAACTTGGGATTAAAAATTAAGATGATACTCCATTGCATAATGAATAAAATCGACGTGAAGTCCGGCGAGAGCATTGTGAAAAATGCATATTTCAGATCTAACATCGAACCCATATTTCGAGGTTCAGATCTATCGGACGTTTTCGAAAAGATGAAAGACAAGATGTTGACGTCTCTCGCGAATTATCAAAATGAAGGTAGTAATTGGACGTTCGGTGAGGTGTTGAAACTCGAAATTCACATGACTAAAAACGAACCGTTGAAAGGATCTTCCTACTTGGAATTACCGTATTTCTTGACTAAGAAACACGCCGTGGTCAACGTGAGAAATAAAGATGATCAGTGTTTTAAATGGGCAGTCACCTCCGCTTTATACCCTGTCGAAATACACACCAATAGAGTTTCTCGTTACGAGGAAGCTTCTAAAAATCTTGATTGGACCGGAGTGACTTTTCCAAAAGAGTTAAAACACATCGAACGTTTCGAGGTTCAAAATCCCACCGTAGCGGTGAACGTCTTGGGATACGATGACGAAAATCAAAAGATCTATCCCTCAGACAGACTTCGTATCGCAGAAGAGAAAAGATGATTATTTTATTATTGATTTCGAATGGTGACAATCATCATTATTGTTGGGTTAAACATCCAAGCCGATTACTGTCGAAACAAAATAATAATCATAACGGAAAGATATCTTTATGTTGCAACTGCAAGAACATATTTAAGATCGAAAAATCATTAGCGAAACATCAGGAATATTGCAACGAAAATCAAGGTGTCACCGTCGAAATGCCCAAACCCAACACCATCGTGAAGTTTGAAAATCACAACAGAAGGTTAAAAGTACCATTCGTTGTGTACGCCGATTTCGAATGTTTCACCGCGAAAATGAGTTCCTGTCAACCCAACGCTCTTCAAAGTTACATCGAAAGATATCAAAAACACATACCTTTGGGCTATTGCATTTACGTGAAATGCGCTTTCGACTCGCAACACGACATGGGTCCCTTCATCTACACGAAACAGCGTGAAGACGACGACGTGGCACAAAGGTTCGTGGAAGAGTTAGAATCGAAAATTCAAATGTTATACGAAAAATTCAAAACTCCAGCGAAAATGATCATCATGCGAGAGCAGCAGGACGAAAACAACAGAGCCACCGAATGTCACATATGCAGACAATCGTTCGACGAGAATTCGGAGGAAAATAAGAAGGTCAGGGACCACGATCATTACACGGGTCTGTATCGCGGTCCGGCTCACAGCGAGTGTAATTTAAAATATCGAGATGCCACGTTCTATCCAGTGATGTTTCCCAATCTCTCGGGTTACGACAGTCATCTGTTCATGAAAAATCTCGGCACCTCACACGAAGAATTGAATTGCATCGTGAACAGCGAAGAAAGATACATTTCCTTCACGAAATGGAAGCTCATGGAGAGGAAAAGAGTAATTGACGGAAATACGTTGAAAGAAAAAACGAAATCCATTCATAGATGCATACGTTTCATCGACACTTTTAAATTCATGTCGACCGCTCTGGAAAAATTACTCGATAACATGAGCAAGGATAAATTTAAAATCATGAGCAAACATTTCGGAGAATGAGTAGATGTCATGTTGAAGAAAGGAGTCTATCCTTACGATTACATGAACGATCTAAAGAGATTCGAAGACACCGCACTACCTTTGAAAGATGATTTTTATTCGAAATTATACGAATCCGACATTTCCGACGAGAATTACGAACACGCCAAAAACGTGTGGAAATCATTCGATATAAAAACGATGAGAGATTATCACGATCTCTATCTGAAGACCGACGTTCTGCTCTTGGCAGACGTGTTCGAAAATTTTCGAGACGTCTGTCATCGAAATAACGATCTGGATCCCGCTTGGTATTTCACCGCACCCGGTCTGGCGTGGGAAGCTCTGTTGAAGACCACCGAAGTCCAACTGGAATTATTATCCGACGTGGACATGTTGCTCATGTTTGAAAGGGCTGCGAGAGGTGGCGTCTCGATGATCTCTCACAGACATTCTGAGGCTAACAATCCCTACATGAAAGAAGGTTTCGATTCGAAACGGTCGACTAAATACATACAGTATTGGGACGCCAATAATCTGTATGGTTGGGCTATGAGTCATCCTTTACCGATTGGAAATTTCGAATGGGTGAAGGAACCGGAAGAGATGCAAAAATGGAGAGACTATCCTTGCATTTTAGAAGTCAATTTGAACTATCCGGAAGAATTACACGATCCACACAACGATTATCCGATGGCACCCGAACTAATGGAACCAAACGAAGGAGACAAGGAAAAACTCATTCCCAATTTATTTAACAAACTTAACTACATCGTCTACAGCGAGAATTTGTAACAGTACGTCGATTACGGGATGAAATTAGTCGACATACATTGCATCATTCAATTCGACGAAGAGCCTTGGATGAAAAAATACATCGATCTCAACACAAATCTCAGAACCCGAGCCGAGAACGATTTCGAAAAAGATTTCTTCAAACTCATGAACAACTGCATGTACGGCAAATCGATGGAAAACATCAGGAAGAGAACCGACGTTCGACTCGTCACGTCTGAGAAAAAAGCTAAAAAAATAGTGGCGAAACCCAATTACAAACACCGAACAATATTCGGCGAAAATCTAGTGGCCGTTCACATGCAAAAGACGCATCTGAAGTTCGACAAACCGTATTATCTCGGACCGATCATCTTTGATATCAGCAAGCGATTGATGTACGAGTTTCACTACGATTACGTCAAACAAAAATTTGGTGACAAAGCCAAACTACTGTTCACCGACACGGACAGTTTAGTTTATGAGATAGAGATGAAAGACGTCTACCGAGACATATCTCCGGACGTGGTCGATTGGTTCGACATGAGCAATTATCCCATCGATCACCCATCCAACATTCAATCGAACGACAACAAGAAGGTGTTGGCTAAATTTAAGGACGAGAGCGGCGGTAAACAGATCGTCGAATTTGTGGGCTTGAGACCTAAACTCTATGCTTATCGTCTAGAAGATGATGAAGAGATCAAGAAGTGCAAAGGAGTTAAAGCGTGCGTGGTGAAGAAAAACATCTCTTTCCAAGAGTATAAAGATTGTCTGTTAGGAAGTGGTCCGGTGTATAAGACTATGAAATCGATTCGAAGCAAAAATCACGACTTGTATACCGAAATAGTCAACAAGATTTCGCTGACGGCCGACGACGATAAGAGATTCGTGTTAGACGATAAAATAAGCACTTTGGCACTCGGACATTGGACTGTGGATCTAATTAGAGATGATATGAATGTGGATGATTGGATTCCAGATATGATTGTGGATGATAAGATTCCAGATATGATTGTAGATGATAGGATTCCAGAAAATCAAGAGGAATTAGATGGATTCAAAATTATAGAAATCGATAGAGACATCGAGAAAGTTAGTTTAAAAAGAAAAAGAAAAAATGGAAAAAAATAACGTCATTTTTAGCGAATTATAATAAAATAAATTAATAAAAAAATATATACGCATCTATGAATAAGAAAATAAAGATATCCGTAGAAGGTGTCGTATTACCCAATGAACCCCTATCCAACATCGATCTGTTGAATGCGGCAAAAGATTTGAAAATCGAAGATTTTCTAGGTGTGTTTTCCAGAGATGCCTTGCCGAAGAGAAGACCTCGACAATCGGAATGCGGAATTTTAAATCTAGACGATTTATCGGGTGAAGGCACTCACTGGGTGGCGTGGTTCAAGAACGGGAAAAAGAAGAATTATTATTTCGACAGCTACGGAATCTCACCGCCGAAAGAAATAAAGAACTATTTCAACAAATCGATGGTTCTTTACAACACGGATCAAGTGCAATCACCAGATCAAGTGTTTTGCGGCCACCTGTGTCTCTACGTTCTCAAGAGATGGTCTGAAGGAGATCAATTTCAAGACATTCTCAATGACTTACATTAGAGAGAGAGATTTTGTTTATAGTATATATAAAGATAAAAAAATTATTTTAAAAAAATTTTAATCGAATAAAAAACGAAAAATAAAATAACATAGTTCATTTTTAATAAACTGTGTTTTGAACACATTTTTTCTAAACAACAAAAAAAAAAATCCCACAACAACATGCCTGTCGATAAATTTGGTAGAAGTGATGACGAAAAAGTCAACCCGAGAAAGAAGAGGAAGACGTTCGAAGTCGACGATGGTTACGACGTTGTCAACTTGGACAAGTGTTATGTTCAGAGATACGAACCTCGAAAAGAACCTTTGAACTTGAACGATAAGAAGCTCTACAATCTTCCTGAGCCGATAGATCTTGCAGATGCTGTGACTAAAAAATACGTTGACAGGAGGAACGCCAATTTCGAACGAATCCTGCTGGATAATTACGTGGATAAAATCATGACCGATGATCTCGATCTGAAATCCAAACATTTGGTGAACGTCGCGAATCCCGTAGATCCCACCGATGCCACGACCAAGAAATACGCGGACGATTCTCATGCGAGATTCAGCAAACACCTGAGAAAAAAATACGATACGAAAATGATGCACTCGGAATTGAACGCCAATTATAACAAGATAACGAACGTGGCCACTCCCACGAATTCCAAGGACGTGGCGACCAAACACTACGTAGATCTGGAACAGAGAAAGTCTGACGGACGAGAAATGAAATCGGATCTGAATGTGGGATTCCACAAGATATTGAATCTGTCGAAGATCGACGATGCGGATGCGGACTCAACCGCAGTCAACAAGGGCTATGTGGATTCTGCCGTGATACAATCGCAAGAATACCTAGAATCACAAGTGGACGATCTCTACCTGAACAAACAATCTGACGGAACCAAGGAGGGTGGCATCAACATGAACGGTCACAATTTATTCGGTCTCGATCATGATCCCGAATTCGATTGCAGCACTGTCAGCAGAAAGTACGTGGATGACAACTCGGTCTGGAGAAAGGGCGACATCATGGAAGGTAAACTAGACATGGGTGGACACGCGCTCACGAATCTACCGGAACCCGTGCACATGACGGATGCCTGCACCCTGATTTCGGGGGTGGAGAAAGTCAAATATGCTAGACAGTTGATCACTGTGTGGGCCAAAGAGGCCGGCACCTTAGATGAAGGAAAAGCCGAGTGGTCTTTCGGAAATGGAAGTAGCAGATCGAAACACGGTCAGGTGGGATATCCCATGCCGTTGGGAGGTGAAATCCTTCAAATGAGTCTGGCTTCCTCGGATTTGAATAACAGAGCGGTCGTCAATCTCATGGTGAATGGTGTGGAGAGCGATAAGAGATACAGCGTTGTAAAGACTGAGAATCAACACGCGAATGTTAGCACGTTCGGCACGCCTCTCAAAGTGAACGCCGGAGACAGGATTAATTTCGTCACGAAAACCAATAATCCTGAAGCCGCCACTTCCGTGGTGAGTCTACTGATCGAACTGGATCCTTTGAACAAACAGTGAACGCATGGAAAATAATCAATTAAAAAAAAAATAATGTGTGATTATTAAAAACAAAAAAAAAACAAAAAAAAAAAAGTAATGAGATTTAGAAAGATGTTCAATCTCTCTAGATCTCATTACTTTTATTTTTTTTTGTTTTTTTTGTTTTAATAATCACACATTACTTTTTATTTTTTTTTTTTTTTTTTTTTTTTTTTCACACACTCGTCTCTCATCGAATGATCGACATCTTATTTCCATCCGATTCGAATTGTAATTCTCTGTCCGACAGGACCAGGGCAAAGGCTTCGGTTTTTCTCGGTACATTCCTATCGAATTGCATCTTGATCTGAATGTCTAACATGCTACTCTTGAGTCGTTCACTCTGTTTACTGACGTCGAACACGAACATGGGATACATCGACTTGTATTCGCCGGGAGATATGTTGGGATTGCTCATCAATTCGTCTAGACCGTGATACTTCTTTCTAAAATCAGCGGCGTCGCCGTACAGTCTGGAGAAATCGTTCTTGTCGAACGATGCATTGTAATCGATTGCTGGATATCTCGTGGCGTTCAGAAACACTTGCATGTTTCTCAAATGGCAGTGATCGAACAGCGATGCATTCTTTTCCTGAGACCCATCCATATTGGTCTGAAACGCAACCACGATGAAACGCGGTCTCTCGGAAGCGGATTTCACCATCAATCTCCAATCAAAGTGAGGGAGGAATGCTAGCCGTGTCGCACTGTCTCATTCTAAATCCCACGGGTAATTTACTCTTGGATTCTATGATCTTGTAGAGATGCCCTTTTTCCATGATCGAGGGCTCCACGTGCGGAACGAACCACGATATCTTGTGTAGAGTTATCTTACCCGCATCGGTCGCGGTGAGTTTCACTATTGCGTCGTCGTTTCCTTTTCGAATCAACGTCAGATTGTGTTTGAATCCGTACATGATCTTGTTGTAATCGTCTGCGAATCCAAAGATGTGTTTCAAAGGTATCCTGAACGAAAACGTTCCTTTAGGTCTGGACGTCTTGACGACGTAGTCGAATATCGTGGCGGCACCGGCGCTAGCAGGGCCGATGGTGGCTTTCACCCACAACTGATTAAGTCCTCTGGATTTCGAAAAATCATCAGGATGCGTCAAGAGTCCGAACATCGTGGTGGCCTGACTGGGATGAAAAACAGATTCTATCTCTTGTCTGGATAGCATGTATTTTATGTTACTGAATAGATGCATGGTGCCATTATTGGCAAGAGTAACCATGTCGTCGTCGGCGTAGTCGCTCCCATCTTCCTTGGTGAGACATCCCTGCACCACTATGTAACTCTCGCTAGGATGTACGAATAGATCTTGAGTTTCGATGTTGATTCTTATCTCTCCCGCATTGTTCAAACTCGTTCCGTTTACCGGTTCGTATTCGTGAACCTCATATTCTTGAATACTTTCATCTTTCACTATGCTTTGTGCTATATCTAGTATATTTGTCATTTTAAAGGATTTTTAGGGTTTTTTTTGTTTATTAATTCACTTGCTTTCTTTATCTAAAAAATAGTTTTTAATTATTTTTTATTATTATTTTTTTTCTCTCTTATATATATATATGTGTGTAAACAAGAAAATGTCAAAGAGAGTAAATAAAAAAAAAATCGTGTTCTTCATCAAAACTTCGTCTTCTGTAACTGTTGTTCATAAAACTTTCCGATGATCTCTTCTCCATCCAAAGCTTCGATTTCGTAAGTCACCGGATCGGTGTGAAATATTTTGATGATCATGAAGATTTCCGAGGTCCATCGAGGAGTGTAACCTTTTTTGAAGTGCTTCTTATAAGCGTAGATTCTCACTCGATCGCCAACCGCAAATTTCGGCGTTCTAGACTTCTTCCTGATCTTAGATCTCTCGGGATATAGATTTGCGTAGACCCGTTTTTCGTTTCGAGGATCGCTAGCTTCTGCGGGAGTCATCTTGATCGATCTGTGTTGCGTGTTGTTGTAATCTTTGACCAGACCGTTCAGAGCGTATATGTATTTCTTAGTCAAATTCGCCGTGAAGTATCTCTGCATCTTCTCCTTCATCGTTCGATTCTAACGTCCCACCACGCTGGCTTTCTCTTCGTTTTCGATCGAGAAGAGGTCTACCAATCGACGACTGTCCTTGCTGTAGAATTCCTTTCCGTTGTCCACCCACAATTTACTCGGTTTTCGATAAGAGGAGTCGAACACACTCTTCAGAGCCTCGGCGACGCAAGGTCCCGATTTATTCTTCAAAGCTCTGATCCAACCGTATTTGGAAAACACGTCGATGACCGTCAATAGATATTTGATGCCCTCGTTCCACCTCGAAAACGATCTCATGTCGACCAAGTCGGCAGACCAAATGTCATCCAGACCCTTCACGAACACCCTTCTCTTTCGAAATTTACGCACTATGGGTTTGTGTAACTCCTCGGCCAATTCGCTCATCAATAATCGTTTCTTCTTCTTCTTTTCAGATGCGCTTTTTTTTTTGAACGCCCCATCCGAATCGACGTTTCGCACCGATCAGATTGCCGACCATCGAATGTTCCATCTTCTCTCTCCTGGTCGGATTCGATATGCCTCTCAATCTCCCCAACATGTTTTTGTCGCAGACGTCGTTGCGAGTCTTGGTGTCGGGATGTCCGGCGTAGCACAGATCGTGATCGTACGCGGCCGCGTCCACCCTATTCACGGGTTTGCTCCAAGATTTGGGTGTCAGATCGGCGTTGAGTCTCTTGTTCAATTTCGTACCGGGTCCCGTGAAACTGTGACCGGGCAGATGCATTTCGAAAGGTAGATTGTTGATCATTTTATTCACGATGCCTTTGCCTTTGCTCGCGTTCTTTTTTTTAATGAATCTAGTCTTTATAGAACCACACACGTCGCAAATTCCGCGAAGCATCCGTCTGTCATTTTTAGTTCGCACTTCTCTAGAATTACTCGTCTCGGTAACTCTCTTACACTTTACGCAATACATTTTTTAAGAGTTATTTAAATTAATTTCGTTTTTTTTTTATTTTATATGTAAATTTAATATTTTTTTTTTTTTTTTTAAATTCTGTTCTTATTATATATATTTTTTTTTTCAATCGCTGCTCTTGAGTTCTATCATCTTACTGAATTCCTCCCTGGCCTCTTTCCTCCCCTTTTCCAGGAGAGAATCCTTCATCTCTTCCTTGATGATCTGACGAGTCTTGATTCTCACGGCTTCTTTCATGGCATCGTATTTCGTTTTCTCGCTCAATATCGCAAAGTATTCTCCGTCCGATATCCTACCGTCTTTCAACGCCATAGAGATCATTTCGGATATCGTGTCGATCTTGGAGTCGGCCAATACTCGAATCTTGTCGTGTTTCCTCGCCTTCAGATATAATTTCCTACTCAAAAAGTTTCCGACCGTGCTAAACAATCCGGCGTCGAGGGCCACTCCTTCTATGGTCAACACGATCGGAACGGCGACCGCGGTCGACAACAATCCGATGCCGGCTGCGTGTAAACCCATGGAAATCGTGATGAGTGTCGTGTCGATCGCGTTGACGAATGTCACGAAACGCGAATACTTCTTCTTGAGGGAACGACGAGAATCTCTCTCTCGAGTCAGATACAATTGGATTCTACTGATTTGATCGATGCGATACCTCTCTCCTCTTTCTCTTTCTTCTAGCGACGGCGCCGTCTGCAAAACGCCGTTCGGCTTCTCGTCCTCGTCGTCCACTAACGTCGGATACAATTTATTTCTGGTTCTCATTTTGTGGTTTTTTTTTCTTTCTTTCTTTCTTTCTTTCTAATATTAGATAAAAAAAATTTATGTGTGTATTTATTTTTTTTTATTTTCTACTCTCCCTTATTTTTATATCAACGAAAAAAATTTAGACGTATGCTTCGTTCAGCAATAATTTCTTGATGCATCCCTTGTCTTCTAAAGTCAAACTTCTACGCGCCAATTTCAGTTCTTCCGAATCTGTGGGCCTGTCTCGATTCTTACAGAAGACTAATCTCTTCCAAAAAATGATCACATCGTCGAATTTAACGCGTTCGAACGCCGGTTCGAAATACATGACGACCATATCTTCCCTTTCCATCGTCAGACACGAATGATCCTCGTGATCGAAGTCTAGATGGTCCCGACATCCGACGCATCGTTCTAACAAGATGGGACGTAGTTGTTCGTTCACGCAGATTGCGTATGCTCTCATCAGCATGTTTAAAAGAAACCTCGCTCTAATAGTCTGAGAATCGCTCATGATTTACGTATTTTTTTTTTTATTATCTATTCGATTAGATATATTTATTTTTCTAAATAACTATTTATTTATATTTTTTTTTCTCCCTGTATATATATATCAATCAAAAAACGTGACTGGGTTTGCAAATTTCCAACACACACCGACGACAACGACACTCTTCGTTCAGATCGAGTGGTTTTTTTTTGAGAATTTCTCATAGTGGAGGAATTCCCCTAATAATAATGTCATAAATGGGAAAAAAAACCCACCGCCTCAAAAACAAGGGAGAGTTCTGAACCATCTGTACCAATGCAATTGCGGGTTCTGAACCGCTGGTTTAGAGTCCCCAAAACTGTTTTTTGATGATGACCCAGAATCTTTTGCTTTCGATCGCGTTCGCCGACGATGGATCGATGGGTCTGATCTGCGATGCGAACGTCGACGAAAAATTACGTACAAGATGAAAGTGAACTGTACAATTTCACCCTTTTTTTAAAAACGCGCGTTCACCACGAGTATTTGAACGTTAAAAGTGCGATCTAGGAGTCACGACTGTACAAGGGGGGGATTCAAGACCATGTACAGTTTTTGTGAACAAGCGTGTGATTTAACACTGAATTCCACGTTGGTGAACGCACCGTGTGCGTATGTTGTACACGTACATGTACAAGTGGTCGTGGACTCTCCTTTTCTCCCTACTAATATGGCGCCAAAAAGGTGTTTTTTCTCAATGTCGAGGTGCGTGAGTCCCAAACATAGCTTTGTGTATTTCATTCCTAACATTTCACTGAGGCACATTGGCCACCAGTAAGAAATATATGAAAGTAAGGGGTGATGTTT
The DNA here is from genome assembly GCA_031216915.1 of Pictodentalium vernedei. Lineage (NCBI taxonomy): Eukaryota > Metazoa > Mollusca > Scaphopoda > Dentaliida > Dentaliidae > Pictodentalium > Pictodentalium vernedei. The sequence continues at coordinate 733,776,492 of CM062296.1, read as the reverse complement.
CAAGACTGTGTCCCTCCAAGTTCGAAATGTTTGTTTTGTAAGTCCCTGAATTTAATCGACAGTGCTGTGTGGTTAAATTATTATTGAATCTCCTTACCATTTTGTGTTTTATAAGTCGTCATATTGTTGAAGGATAGGATTTCATTTGCGAAAAATGTATTCATATCCTGTCGATACGGTTAAAACCACTGGGCATTTTGCGTTTACGTCAATATTACGTTAAGATTACGCTGTTGTTCGACAAAATTCGAAAACAAAACCTAACCGAAACTGAAACGAAAAGAGAACCAAAATACAGACTACAGTTAACTAGATTTGATCAGAATTGTCTCAATAACCCAGCCTTTCATTTTTGTAATGTTACTTTCAGGGAAATATTATTGGTGGAGAAATGGGAGCAGTTCTTCCATTAGTTATTTTTGGTGGTATCAGTCTTATTGCTGGGTTTTCAGCCCTATTTCTTCCCGAAACACTGAACAGAAAACTTCCGGAAACAATAGAAGATGCAGTTAATTTTGAAAGGTAAAATTTAGATGTGATCGACGATTATCCTTTTCCATTGATCGCAATTATTATTAGGTTTTTGGACGAGATCCCCGTGAAATGGCAGATATTACCAAACTAAAATTATATCAACTAGCATAGAGGAAGTTCGAACCCACTCCTATAGAGCTTTCTTTGTCACCAGAGCCCTGGGACTCTCTGGTCGTGAGTTCGAACCCCATCTGTGCAAGTTGGTATTAAATCAGCGTTCTTTCTAGATTCTTCTGCGCTCAACTTCTCATCGAAATGTGGTATATGAAATTAAGTGGTACAATCTGATGGTAATAAAATTAAATCATTTGTTTCTCGACAGAGAAAATAAACTGGTGAATGGAACTTTGGTGGCATGTTGTTCGACAGCATACCGTTCTTGCAAAATCACCTGATTGCACATATTCTAAAATTCGAAAATAGTGCCCTGGTGAATGGTACGAAGAAGTATTAGTGCCATTGCAAAAAACAAAACAAAAATGTCAAAAGTCGAGATTCGACTTCAGAAGTCGAGAGCTTGACTTAGGGCATATTATTGTTTGTTTTATGGAGTGGCTCTAATACCCCTCCGTTTGATGGAGAGTATAATTTTGAACATCTTTGGGTTTCAAGTGTGTTTGGTTGAAATCTGAATATTCGTCCTTTTGCACTAAAGAAATGCAATCCTAAAAGACTTCTTTCACAACGTGAAGTCTTATTGCTTCCTTACAAACTTTAAGAATTTTTTATTCGTTCTTCAGGAGAACATTAACCACGGATAATTGAATGCTATCCCAGGAACGCTCATTTTCAGGATCTTCCGTGATACTTTAATCACATATAATGAGAAAATCCACATCAAATATGTTGAAGTGAATACAGGCTGGACATATTAATTAATCTGTTCTCGAAATTCACGGAGCAGCCAATTAAAATTTGGAAGTAATGAAACACTATTCCCCAAGAGGGGTATGTTGTTGTTCAAGGGTAAATTGATTGGTTTGCCTAGTTGCTACATACTTTTTTTCTCATACAGTGGGAACATAGTTTTGCTCAATCACATTGCCTTCAAATGGAAATAAATATGCAGAGGGCAACGACAATCACCGAACGTATTTGTAGAGGATACTCCCATAAATCCAACTACGTAATCGTTGGACAATCCTGTGGACTGGAGTATGAAAATATTATCACAGCATCGAGCGCATGACGCGTCTATATGAACCGAGAGGCTGGAAAATGCTGTAATACTGAAGAATAGTACTCACAAATACTGCCATATGGCATAGTTTATGGAGTGGCTAGTCCAATAGTAATGTTTATATTGACATAGGCGAAGCTGAGGTCAAATATTCACATTGTTTGTTTACTGGTTGATCCATAAGGCTGTATCTCAAAACGTCGAAAACATGAAAATAAGAACCGGTATGTTTAAGCAAGAGAACAATAGACTTAAGGCTATAGTCTATATCTAATTAGGATCGGGTATTTTGCGTGAAGGGTCTATAACCGTGGGGAATAACCACGGATGTCTGTTGTGTAATTCTCACTGACGTTTGAATAATTTGTAAAGCTTGAGAAGCATATCTTTGTTTGCTCTCCAATTTTAACCTCTGATTATCTTCAGAAAATTGATATGGAGTCCAATGACTTGTACGTATATACAGTACGTGGGAAGAGTATTATCACTAAATCACTCGCAGAGTGGGGATTCCACCAAAGCAATAATTGCAAATTTGTTGCAAAGCATAACAAGCACAAGCAAAGTTACAGCCAATGGACCTCCGGGTTATACCCGGAGGTCCATTGGCTGAAACAATGCTTGAATTTTTTGTCCACATGTACAGAATTTGAAAGTCATACTTTGGGTGATAACTCTACTCGCCGGGTGATTTAGTTACAATCCACTCTCCACGTACTGTATATACCTCACACAACCCAGTAAACTCTGTTCACTGAACACAGAAATCTGCGACTGTATCTCTGATTGATTTCTGAATGCAGAAACATCTCATGAGTGACCACTAATTAGATATAAACTATAGTTACTACCAAAACAAACTTTCCGAGGTGTGAATTTTGGTTTTTCGACGTTTTAAGAACACATCATCTATAAACTGCTACGAGGCTCGCCAATTCGCTCACAACAGGCACGATATACAATAGCGGATACCAATCTTTCTCTCTACCTGTAACTTTTCTAATCGGACATTCTCAAATTTTCTTGCAACACTCTTATAAAGAAGACGTTTGGAAATGGTAGACAAAGCGTAGGAGGAATTGGTGCAACCTACCTTTCTGCAACATACACAAGAAACCACCAAACATTAGGCAAGGATTGAAACAAGCTTGTCTGGCTGGGCACGAGAGTACATTTTATATAAATAATCATTTGAATAAAGATTTACCAGCCCTTTTAAGGGTTTGAGGGTGTGTATCTGTGAGAGGGTGTTTTTTGGAGGAGGGGGAGGGTGGAGGAGGTCATTTGGAATTCCCGAAGGATAACCAGATACCTCATAATCGCATACGGCATCCTGTCTCCCAGAAGGCTTGATGGATGACTCCCGGTTTTTCAAAACTAAACTGTTGGAGCTTTCTCCACTCCTTTTTTGTAACCGCTATGGTCATATACCGGGGCCGCTACCAAACCGGCGTTGCTGTTTGGTTTTCTTTTCTCTCCTTCCCTTCAATTTGCCATCGCACAACATTACATTCTGGCTCGCCACCATGGTGGGACTCAAACCTCTACCATCGCCGAGCTGGAACCGAATAGAGCCCGCTCTCTAATAATTTTAATGGCGTTGAGGGATTGAGTATTGACAATCTAACACTCCAACGTAAACTGCCGGGAATTCTAACCGCGTGCATACCCCCCTCAGACTCCATTTGAGGCAATAGGGAAGCTAGGCCTGTATGATCCAAGTGAAATAAAATAAGGTTAAACGGGTCGCAAGGGATTTGTAAACCCCACATCGTCCCTGCGCGCCTTCGGCGCGCTAAAACTTTTCATTCATTCACAGTTCGCTCAATAAATCGTTTTCTTGTACCGAAGAGCATATTGATTTACCATTATCGCTGTTACTTTTATTTTGAGAAAAAGAAGGCCAAGCAACAACTTCTTTCTTCCTAAAATATTAACAAAAATGCTCTGAAAGTTTTCATCATTTTGAGTAATACTGTTATCTTAATAAATACCAACTGTGGAAGAATTTCATTGGCGGGAGCTCTGTTTCGGCTGGGTATTATTTTAAATTGCAGTATTTCACGAACCTTTTCACGACTATAGGTATCGCGGAACTAAATATTGAAATTAGAGTGAACCGCCTTAAAATGTTGCACTCGGAAATGACGCAATCTCTAAAAATAAACAGCCTTGGGAAAATCCGTTGTTTCAATAAAAGTTTGAAACATTCTATTGACATCTTGCATCATTATTGTTGAATATTCCTAATAAAAAAGAGGGTGATTTGATGACTTTTGGACCTAAAAAATACAATTTACTTTTTGTGTGTTTTTGTAGGGAATTCCCTGAAAAATATGTGCACGTGACCGGTACTTCCCTTTGTGTCAGTTTTTCTCTCTTATTTGTTGCATGACCCCCTGTTTTCAGATCAGAAAAAGTTGTCTGAAGGGCTATACTTGACAGGGTTATTTGAATGCCAAAATTAAAGTGATGCGATCATATTTTTTTCCCCACCTGAACGTTATAATGGTCGCCTATGGGAAAATATTTAGTTCTGTGAGACCTATAGGCTTAAACGTTCTCGTTGTGCTAAAGAAGTTCTTTCGTATATTATAACATTTGGCCCGTTGTAACTATGGGTCATATTTAAGGAATAGTGCATGGCTTGGAGTTGACTACGCCCATATAGCGGAGGGAACTACACCACCTCACTGGGCACTATATGGGCGTAGTCAACGACAAGACATGCACTAATCCTTATATTATATCGAACACCCATCAAGAAAAACATCTTTCCAATTTGTTGATCTATTACCAAGGTAGCAGCCCTACCAACCAGCGTTATATAGAAACAAATACCATGTAGTTTTCAAAAAACATTTTCTTCTTCCAAAACACGGCTAACTTAGATTATTGATATGAGCAGAAGACAAATTTTGAATCGATCAGCAAGGGTAAACAAAACATTTTCCCCCAACGGAACTGTGTATTCTAGAATCGCGCAACTCGTGAATGAAAGCTAAAATTTTCGAAATTTGGCAACAACGCAGTTTGATAATTTCCACACATTTGTCACACATATACATTACCGAATGAATGGGTCAGTACGGGATACAAAACTCCGAAGATTCAAACGAATTCCATTATTTATTCGTTTACTGCACAAAACATACAATTAAATAGCGAAATAATATGAGCAGCGAAACAAACGATTTTTCATATCCGGACGCGTTCTCATGAAAGTTGGACCCAGGTATGGATCATTCTCTTCGAAACGAGATATGGATCATTTTCTCAAGGAATAAAATGAACGCCCTCAAAAAATGTGACTTCAGCAATGGAAAAGCGATAGATTTTTCCACAAAGATTTCTTTCCAGGTCGTTTTGTGGATGTTGTGCCAGTTTTATTCGCCCAGTATGAAAAGAAAACTGATATATTATTGTGCTGAAAATAGAAAACGTGTAGTGCCTGGGTGTAGTGCCTGGTCAGTTCTGTGGATGCAAACTACACGAAATAGGGTATCATCTTTCAGCCAATCAGAATACAAGGAAGTCACGTGAGATATAATATAGTACAATATGGACTGGAGACTTTACAATAGATTAACCCTTTGCTAAAACCGTCCACCACTATTCACAAAAATCACCATTCAGTTTTCATTATTTTTTTTTTTTTTGTCTCAAAAACATTGCATATGACTCCTCATTGGAACGAGATCATTGATTAATAAGCTATCTTTTGGACACACAAAATGAAAAAAAGGATTCAAGAATTTTGTTTGCAAGTGTCGTCTGCCTTTCGTGTTAGGTTACGGGTTAAGGGGGACATAAAACAACTTAGGTGTAATATTACTGTGTAAATTCTGCTTGACCGTCCGAAAGGCATTTAATTTAAGGAGGATATTTTTAAAGCGATGACAATTCTATTCGGAGACAGCGCCTAATGTGAATAGTCAATTTATTACCTCCAGACTACAGGTTGTCACATTAAAGAGAGTAATCGCTTGACTGGACTGGTTACGTGAGATAATTCATGAGAGTTGAGGGACGTTGTACAAACACGAGTGCGCGAATGCCCACGAGTGTTTTACAATATAGTTCGTCGCCTCGAATGAATTATTTCACGCAACCAGTCCAGTCAAGCGATTACTCTGTTTATTACTTTTCATTATTAACGATAATTATATTATTTAACCCTTTTAGTTTAGTTTAAACAATAGTTTTATTTCAGTTAACACGTTATATGTATACAAAATTTGAGATATGAGATACAAAAAACAATATACATAATAATGGCTATACAATATAACAGAAGGCTAGGACACAAATTAAGGATGGGATTCGACAGAAAGCTTAAAGCTTATTAATGGTCGTTTTCCCAATAACCCTTTTCCTAACGTAACGGCAAAAACTGGCCAGCGCTATTCTTAAAATCGCCTATTAATTTTCATTATTTTCTCAATTTTTGTCTCTAAAACATAGGTTATAACCCCTCATTGGAACGAGCTCGCCGAGCTCGTTCCAATGAGGGGTCATAACCTGTGTTTTTGAGACAAAAATGAAAATAATAGTTATTCAAGCTTTTTTTTTTTGCAAGTGTCGTCTGCTTTTCATGTTTGTTAAAGGGTTAAAAAAAAAAAAAAAAAAAACAATGAAGTCCCCATTACACCCACGGCAAAACGTTTACGTTTGCGCATTTTTTGCGCGCACGGATACATGGCCCAATTGTTGATTGTATAATTCACTTGTTAATTTATCGTTTTTAATCAACCCGGGAAATCCCAGTAAATCACACTTTGGAAAGTAATATAAAAGATTAATCGCCCGACATTTGGCATGTCAGACAGACAATGATCTCTTTGATACATATAGTTAATGTGGCCCGAGGAATCAATTTTGAAAATTTTTTCACTGTTCAAAGGAAGGAGACATAACCTCAATGTCCCGTCTAAATTCATTGTCGAAGCAGCACATCGCCCAATACCAGCTTGGCGTCTGTGCCCTGATGGTCATGAGAAGAGTAGAAGTTACAAAATGCTTAAATTCGCATTGGACATGATAGGATTTTTGTTCGAAAACTAAGTTCTCGAACTGTATTCAGTTGGAGTACTACACCTTGGCTATGTACCGTATGTAGCATTGATAGGCCACAAGTCTTATTCAGTTCCGAATCTGTCGGGGAGGTGTACCCTCCCCCATGTTGGGGAATGGGCATCACTTATAACATGTTTCTTGAGGAACACAACAGCCCCATTTGGGGGAGTACAAGCCCTCTTGTCGGGGAAATCCTGGCATCACCACAAATGTGAGAACCATGTTCACTAAATTCGTTTCCGGCCGAGTTTTACCAAGGACGGGATTTCTGAGCGAGGTTTGTAAATTTCAACGGATCTGAGATCATTTTCATCACACTAAAGCGTCGGTGAAAAGATGCTCCGATTTTCAAAGCGATGTTTTTTAAACGAAAACTTTTCAATATTGAAACAAAGTCACTGCTCATGACCAACAGCGCATTTGTTTATTTACTATTTTTTTCGCGGTAATTATTAGGGGAGGGGGTAGCAATGGTTTGACTAAGTATTCGTGTGAAGCTAAAGGCACTGAATAAAATGGGCATCGTTAACCCTCTCAACTGTAATGTTCGTCCTGTCTTTGAAGAGGCACGCAGGTCAACAATAAAATCACTTCCATTTGCACCAGATGTGACAACACTCCTATTTGGCTCCGAAGTCCTTACCAGTGAAGAAAATTTGTCTGTATTTGAAATGGTGCAGGTCTTTATTCTACTTTGTAAACGCTTCCAATAATTGCGACCCTACAGCTGCTCACCTTATAATTTACAATGGGTGGAATCAGGGCCTAGTCGCCTTCTGGATGATCTCTCAACACAACATCTCTTTCAAGTGAGCTCCTATCGTATTATCCAATTATCTCTTCTGTTAATGGACCATCAAACTAACCTGATGATTGGTGGCGGGCGGTTTGCTTGTCTGTCTTACGTAAGTTTTCTTTTTTAGTAAAAGCCTACATCAAATGAAATATCTGCGGATTGAGGGCCTGGTTATTAGCTTCTCACACTGTTGGGTGTTTTCATTGGGGGGAGGGGTGAGGGTTAGGGTTCCGGGTTATTGTTGCCGCGCTGTGTGCCGCGGGTGACGAGTGGTGGTTCGTACATTATTGAACAAGACATTGCATGCTAATGAATAACACGTCTTCCACTTGCAAGACACTGTTCGATTCCCGGAGGTGCTTGGTGCTGGCGGCGGTCATCCGGAGTCGTGTCCCTTACTGAAATGAAAAACGTTATCAGCGCTCGCACCCCCCCCCCCCCCCCCCCCCATCCGTAGGCTGCGATTTTCAAGTGAGTCAGTTCCCTAACTGTTGTCGATCAATGTTGATGTCTTTTGCATTCAAGTTGGACCTTTTCACTTTTCAATTTTCGATTGTCATCCTTCTCCTTCACTGTTCATCACTGTTCCTCTCGATCTACTTTCTTCATTTTTTTCTCGTTTAAACAATATCGAAACAGACCCACCCGTTCTATCTTTCTAACTGAAATTGTGTAATCTTGCAGACTTGGGAGACGGTTTACATAAGCATTCAGCTTTCTTCCGAATCCCCTACTACAACAAGTTAGTTTGACATTTCAGCTGTTAAATGTATTCACTGAAATTTATGTACAAAACATTCATTACGTTTACACTTGTTTGCATGTATACAGTTAACGTATCTTTTTCAATAAATATTGTTTAAACTAACTGTAATGTCATGAATAGCGTCGTTTTATAGATTATTGTATATAGCGAAATGGACGAGTCCGTGTTGCATTTGTAGGGAGATGCAGTGATAATTTAATCTACAGCCGTACAACAGCTAACTAGATCGTCCCAATTGTTACTTCACAAATAATCTTCTGAACCATCTAAATATTTAGAGGTTATTACTTGATTAGTTTCATATCGGCCGAGATATTAGCCCGATGTAACTTCACTTCAGCCTGAGGGAGAATTACTGAGGGCTGATATCTCGGTCGCTGTGATTATACAAGTAACAACCTCGTTATTAAACCAAAATAAATAAATACAAAACATGTTATCAGATCTGTTAAAGTTTTCTGACAGTGTTATTGTTTCTCGCTGTTTTCACAAGGTCCGAACTTTCCTGTTCTCCTAGTTCAGCCGCTCCATTCGGATAGCCACGGAAGGTGCTACCTTCGAATAGTTGAACTATCTCTTTTCCCACTTCGATGAATATCTGCTTAAAACTGCTAAATTTTAGTTTGCGCTGAATTCTTTACAACTCACTTTATCCTCTCCCTCCACCTAATCCCAACTCATTGCCGTGATTAATTCCACGCCATTCAAATACTACTTTATGCTTGGTCACACCAGTTTCCTTTATTGCGTTCGACGAATACGGGTTAACGGTTTTGGTGTAAACAATTTACTTGCGCCTACTAACGACGCATCAAGGGGATCAACTTTGACTTGGTCCATATCGGCCGAGTTCGGCTTCATATAAGCCGCGTTTGGTATCATGGGCAATTCTGGGAAAGACAAGATATTATCCCGAGGTAACTACATACCGGTGTGACAGGAATGATAGTCCGTAGGAACGTTAGTCCCTCTGGACTATTATTCCGCGGAATTATAGTCCTAGGTCTAACATTCCTGGGAATAGTAGTCCGCCGGACTACTATTCCTAGGAATGTTAGACCTAGGACTATAATTCCGCGGAATAATAGTCCAGATGGACTAATTTTCCTACGGACAATCATTCCTGTCACACCGGCCTGAGACTGAAGGTCGAAATCTGATGTGAAGTCATTACGGGCTGATATGTCGGCCGATATGAAAGTAAGCAAGTAATAGCCTCTTTATAAACCCAAAACAAATAATTACAACATGTTCCCAATCTCTCCGATAAGCATACTAACCCTCTCCTTTGTGTCACCCACTAACCACATGTACTTCCTTTTCCTATCCTACTTTCCCATATACTCCCAGCGAATCTTATTCTGTTAGAGTGTTATTTTGGCCATTCTAGTAAAAAGTGTTCCAGGGTCTCCAGCACGCCTAAATTACAGATCTGGCACTCCTTTTCACTGCTTTTTCTCAATTTTCCTCTCAAGCTCTAGGGATCGCTACTTCAACTTGAAGAACAGTTACACCCCAAAGGTGCCATCAAGGCACTGTTCAAAACATGGCTTCTCTTTATCACGCCAGCCGCGTAAAGAAAGAACTCTTTGATTTGAACCTCTCTCGCCAATTGAGGTTACCACCCTCCATGACTTTTTTTCTGACAATCTCTTTACCCTGAATTGTCCCTACTTCTAAGCTCGAGATCTCCAGTGAGTAGTTCTGTATTAACTCCCTCACTTGGACCATGAATTCCAAATATTATGGAACATTAGTTTACACCATCGGCAGTAGGGAAGATTTCTCAAATAGTTAAGATAATATAGTTTAAATAAGTCTATCCCGTCCTTGATCTTCATCAAGCCAAGCTCACCACTGATTGCTTCTAGTGCTGCGACATTACTCGACCATGTTATCCATCGGCCTGCGTCGTTCTGCTGGGTTTCCAAGCTTTTTAAAACCGTTTGGTTTGAAGGTACCACTTTCGTACCATATGTTATACATCCATCATTTCTCAAATATTTTTCTCCACGAAAACATTATTGAAACTGTTTCTCCCTGTAAGTTTCATTTGGTTCAGGGTTCGGTTATCCTTCATAGTCAGTTTATTCGTGTGGTTTCGGTAGATGCCTCTTCCCGTAATGTTTATATTTACTCCCAAATACTTACAGTCACCTGTCTCTCGAACACTAAGACGTTTGCTGCTGCCTTCCGGAATACAGAACTCACCCACTCTCAACCTTCGAATAGGTTCCACTTTATGGCCCACGGGTATAACTTTGATTTTGGTTTCATTTAGTTCGAGTCTTCATTTGTTCCCATATCTCCTAACAATTGTCAGCATTTTCGCTAGCCCCTCTTCAGTTTCTGATACTAGTACCATGTCGTCTGCGAAAAATAGCCCGTGGATTTTCAAATCACCAACTGCTACCCCTTCGTCGCTATGCAGGAGTTCATCTCCTAAATCTTTGATGTACAATGCAAAAAGAATTGACGACAGGATACGTCCATGTGCTAGGCCTACCTCTATAGGCACACGTTTTGTTGCTATGTTACCCAGACTAAGTTCACTCTGTGCATCTTTATATAATGCTTTCAGATTTCAGAATTCCAACAAACTCGCCTTCCAAACTCATGGCCTCAAGTTTTCGCCACATACATCCCTCCATACGCTATCGTATGCCTGTTCAACTCCCAGAAACGCCATAAACACATTTTTACTTTTGGCTTTCACAGACTCTATGATTTGGGATAGCGTGAAAAGATGGTCTGTGACTCTCCTTCCTTCCCTGAAGCCATTCTCTCCCCAAAAACCCTTCGCTTCCATCACCTTCTCTAATCTCCCACAGAAAAATGTTTCCAACATTGCTATTGACAGAAACCCCGATAATTATCCAAAACGTCATTTCCCCACTTTTTGTGTTTTAATGTGAGCTTGCTTTCTCTCCACTCTTTTGGAACATCTTGTTTCTCTGTGGCTAAATCGAATAGGACCATAAGGCTTTTACAGAATTCCTCTCCACAATTCTTTTAGGAACTCGTTAGGAATTTCGTCCGCCCCTCATACTTTTCCGTTCCTTAGTTCTAAGACCACTTTTCTTTCGTACCTCCTCGACTCTTATTTCACTGCACACGAAGTTCGATAAGTTTTTATGACCTCATTCTGGCACTCGCGTGGGCTCCCCATGCCCATCGCTTTTCTTTTACCTTTTCCCACCGCTTGACCAATTCTGATGCGATTTCATCTTAGTCCTCTGTTTTCCTGCTCTCTACTTTAATACTCTGTGAATCACTTCCTTTGTTTCGTTTATTCACCCATTTCCAAAATAAGTTCGAACTCGCCCCCCCCCCCCCACCCCACCCCACCCTTCTTATCGTTCTAATAAGATTGCTGTTTTGCACTTTTCGACTATCATCTTTAATCATATTTACTTTATTTCGTGCTTGTTGGCATTCTTTCTTTGGTACTCTGGCCTCTCTGATTTCTACCCCCAACCTCCACGCTTGAGTTTTCCACTCCTTCTATACGCAGCACATCTAACTTTTCTGCACTTTATGGTCTGTTTTGTTTTGTCGATTACTCTGTACCCATGTACCCGTGTTGGCACCCTAATCTTTCCAGTAATTTCCTTTCCTGCCTCCAATAGGCTCACAACTGTGGCATCTGTCATTTTCTGGACATTTGCCTCTCTGTGTGTATTCGCAAGCTTTGCCCAGTAGGCATCCTTTATCAGCATCCCAAATCTCCTTAAAGTATCCTTTGCTTCTTACTAGGTTTTTGCCCCTGATCGCCACTGTAATCAAGTTGTGATCGCTGACCAACTCCCTTTTACCATCATCGTCCACTCCACCCTCTTTCATCTCCCTCCATAAATCAGTATTTGTGAGAAACGAATCTGTTGCACCAAGTAACCATTGAAACTATTTGATGAAATTCCTAGTAAAGTTGTGAAATTACTGTTCAACACAGCTATTTGAAAAAAGCATGATATCTTTCGGAATTTTAAGGCACCCTCAGAAAAAAGATAACTAAATTGAATGTCTAAAGGTGATTCATGTGATAAATAAAAGAAGTAGTTTCGATACCGCGTTTAAACAAATATATCGACAAAGAACAATTTAAGGCCCCAGTCACACTAGGGCTCACGATTGTATCGGATTATCTCCTACCTGTATGAGTTTTTGATCGGACAAAATCGATGATTGCCTCTGATTTCAGCGACAAAACTTTGTTGCAGTCACACTCTACGACAGGTCTTCAGTGACCATACGATAAGTCTGTGGTAATAGTACGACAGTCGAAAGACTGTCACATGATTATAGTATGACCACCGATGTCCTCTGGGGATTGCCTATGTCTTGTCCTGCAATCAACAAAGACTTGTGGCAACTTGTCGTACGACCAACGTAAGATTATCACCGATTAATGAAGATCAACTAAGACTATGGTACGACGATCGCACGACGATCATAAGATCTTCTTAGATTTCTCTACAATCATCGCAGATGAGGGATATATATACGCTGATCGGTGGAACTTGTCAGTGTTTTTTTTTTTTGGGGGGGGGGGGTGGGGTTGGCTGCTGAGGATGAGTTACCGATTGTTGAAGGCTGTGCAAGACTGTTGTACGACGATCGCGCGATAATCTTCGGCCTATTAAGTATAACTTAAGATAAGTTACGATTGTTGACGACCAAATCAGTCGTAGTCAGGTTTTTGTGCTTGCTCAAAAACCCGGCCACGACTAAAATCACTCGTACGACTGCAACATATTCTCCGAGACTTCCAGAGATTACCGAAGATTATCCATGACTCGTCGCACGACTTGTTAAAGATTGCTGACGACTTTATTGTCGAGGCAACATAGCCGGATTGGATGTTTTCCTTGCCCCCCCCCCCCCCCCCTTGCGAGTGTTGTTATTATAAGAACAGAACGATACAGTTACTTTACTGTTCATGGGCATGTCGTGTAGATTCGTACTGGGATCGCATGTAATTTTGAAGTGAATGAAAAGTTATTCCGGAAACAGTTAATTTAATTAGGTACTGAATGGGGTAAATGGTATAGTTGGAGTGTTTGTTTTACACTGGGGATCACGGGCCGATCTAGTAAGTAGCCAGTGTGAATTCGACTCCGAAAATTGTGATTGGCACCTGTATCTCAAATATAGGCTTCCATGTTGTCTTGTAACCATAAGACCCAGTTTCCTCCTTTTGTCACTTAGGCAGCTTAGACTTGACGGGAATCTATTGTGAAAATGAATGGTATGGTTATTGTGGTGTAATAAAAATATGTTTCAATCATTTGAGAAACCACTTTAATTATTTCAAAAGGAATGTAATTAAATACACAAATGTATGTCCTACGTACCTGAAAGCTTGCAACCAGAATATCGTTATCAAAAAGTAATATAACTATAGTTAAACTGGTACAGTGCTCAAAGGCCGTATTCTAGCTTTATGCTGGTGTGAAGGGGCTGCAACGTAAAGGCTCCATGTTCTGAAAATGTATGTCATATTTTCTTCTAAGTGACATTATATCATCTGTGTGAATTTATCTTGTTACAATTTATGAGGGGGTGTCTATATAGGCACTAGGGACTCTCCCATATATTATTATGCCTCACGTTTGTAACATCAGCCGTGATTGGTTAATTTGACACCTTCTAAAAGTCATAGTACTGGAGTTTTGGGGTAAAACACGGGTACTATCGGAACGTTTTTCCCTAGAGACAAGAGAACGAAGAAAAGAAAATGTAAGCGCCACTTCCATTGATCAGCGTCGATTGGAATTTCTCAACACCAAACGCTGGCTCCGTGTCCGTTTAGCTTTTTCAACACCGGTAGACACAAACTTACCAACAAATATATCATCTTCAGTGGGTGTGTTTTCAATTTTAACTGCAAACAATGAATTTAAAAGAATCAGAAATATTAAAAAAACTCACTCACGTGTTGTTCACCACTTCAGTGAATCCTAAATGTAAGTTATGACTTCAATCAATTATATTTCCACAAGTTTAGTACTTCTCGACCTTACTGAGCCTCCGCCTCAAGTTCAAAATAAATTGTTTCACTCCGCTTAATTCTATCAACTCTTGTCGCCCGAGAAACATGAATTCATATTCCATTAATTTAAATCACTTTTCACACAAGCATTAACAATGAATTATAACATGAACAGCATGATGCAGTTGTAAACATTGGTATTTGTTGATATAGAAACTCCCAAAGCGACGCACTTGTGTGACAAGTCATTTTCGAAGATACGTCATTCATTCGAAATGACGTCATGTTTTTGGATTCGACTACATTGTTGTTACAAGATTGATGGCATGTTGCAGTTAACGCTTAACAATGAAAGTCATTTTTTGTTCGGCATAATAAAATAATTAGAACTGGCAGCGAGCTGCTTCAGGTTTTATTTCAGAAATCACACAAACTCAGGTACTATCGACCGATAACACATGAAACGAAATGTTCTAATATTATATTATAACAAGTTAAAACAGATAAACAAATTTTGACAATCATCAATAATTTTGCATTCTACCAGTTTAGGAATAAGTCTGGCTTCTATATTTTAAAAGTAGTCTCCAAGTCTGGCTCTTATTTTTAAATGCTCGGGTCGGTCCCTGTTGGGGATTAAACACAATTCTATATGTTTTTCCTGTTAATCTTATTGGTGCAATATAATATAACAAAAACGTATATGGGTTGCTTTCTTACAGGTAACAATACATACAGGTTACAGCACATATTATACAAATATATTGGAAGAAAATCGCAAATATTTTCAAACACTCCCTCGTGGTTCAACCATATAATAAGGACAGCAGAGAGAATTTTAATCATACGACACCAGAGGGAGATTTAAGCGTTAGACGGCGGATGAAGGTGTAAACAAAATATAGCAAAGGAAACTTTAAACTTTTTCTGGACCAGATTCATAAAGTCTAATTTCGTAATGTAATTGGCTGCTCAAATGAATTTGTGGTCAATGTGGGAGGAGACCAATCGAAATTTGTAAAGTGCAGTCCTAGGGCTCTCATAGAAGATGCCATCAGGATTTAAAGGAAGGGTGCTTTAACCGGATAAGGCATGTGTACCGGTATGTGGCAGTGAAAAAAACAGACTAAGGAAAATGTTCTATTTTTTTTTTCTTTTCTTCCGTGGTGAAGGTTTTCCACTCTCATCTCGATACATTCAAATTCAACCTTTCAAGTATATGTTCCTCGGCTTTATTGTTCAATGGGATAATGTTAGTTATCCTTGTGTTTTCCAGTGTGTATGGGAATTTACACCGGTCTGGGAATTCATACACCCTGAGGCGAAGCCGAAGGGTGTATGAATTCCCAGACCTGTGTAAACCCCCATACACTCTGGAAAACACAAGGATAACGGATTTATGTCCAAGAAGTTTGGTATACTTAATACTTTAACCTGTATTGTTGGCGAAAACTAACAGTAAATTTGTACTTTGTAGGTTTCTTAATAAATAAAACAAGACAAATATGGATGTCATTGGAACTGGCTCAATGAACCAGTTCCAATGACATCCATATCTGTAATATTTTATTGAACATTAATATTAAATTTCCTGTATTTTTATTTTTGTTCTAACATAACCGAGCAGAATGTATGAATTAATAATTAAAAATGGGTACTTTTTTAGCCATATTGCCTGCTATTGCATTTTCTTGTTTTTACACCGTGTGCATTGCAAGTTACACCATACCTCTCAGCCAATCAAAATGCAGTATTTTGTTCATTTGGAAATAATCCATTTTTCATTTGTAGAGATGCTCAGTAATAATTTAATTCTACAGCTCTGTGGAGCTGTCGGATTAAATCTCTACTGGTACTTCTGATCGGGGACGTGGCGACAGGAGGGGGGGGGGGTGACCCCCCCCCCCAATCTTGGCAAAAATTTCCTATAGTTGGAAATTCGGAGGGCAAGTCATGAGTAGTTGGAAATTCCATCTATCTGGATTTTAGTGCTTCTTTGGTGATGCTGATGTCTCCTTTACTTCCCAAAATTCCAACCTGGTTTCAAATCGGCAAAAATTCCAGCTATTACTCTTTACAACTACAGTGCACGCAATATCGAGCTTCATAAGTGTGCATGATGTCAGTCGGTACGAGATATTTCTATAGTACGTTACTTATCGTAATAAAACAAGAAAATACAGCAGTGCTATGCAAAAAAAGGACGATGATAATATGCCAATACAGTTTTACTGAAAAGACCATCTTTAAAATAATAAGACTGAGTATCACAAATGTAGTTTCATGTAAAACATTATGTTGAGGAAAAATCTGAGGAATAATTAATTTAAACATAAACAGATCAATTTGAAAACAAATCAAAATATATTTGATTCTCGATCAATATATTGTGGAAAACAATGAAGATGGGGGTTTTATTTACTTATTTTTTTAAAAATTTTTTAGTATCTTTCTTCAGTAAATATGCAGGTTTCAGAAACTTGTGCATGAGGAACATAGAACATTCTAGTGCTCTGGAAACAAAAGTTTTACTGACTATTGTTAAGCCAAAAATGAAAGGGAATAAACCTGTTTTTCAAAGAACGCATCTGAAATTATAGAAAAAAAACATGACATGAAGAGCAAATATAAAGATTATTTTGTATGCAAATCACGTAGTCTTGATGATTTCTTTAAGAACACACCATATTTTTTTTTTTCATTCGCTTTTTCAACAGCACTGAACGTTCGAATTCGAGTGGCATTTTCCGTAAATACGATCTGTTCTGTCGGGTTTTTCTATCAATAACCTCAGAGTACACATCGAACGTAAGAAAATTAACTCGTTACATGGTGTCTGGACGATTCGGAGCGTGTACGATTCTGACCAGATTTTTATAAAGGACGTTTTGGCCCAGATCTATTGACGATTCGGACCATATTTCTGGCCGATTCGGACCAGCTTATTGGACGATTCAGACCATGTTTGTGGACGATTCGGACCATGTTTCTGGGCGATTTGCCCAACAGACACGCAAACTACACAAGCCAGCACAGACATACATACTTCACAAGACAACACAGACTTGTCTTTTGAATTAAATAGGCTTAGAGCTTTATGTGCCAATTTCAGTGAGCCATTTTCATTAATTTCACTGAAAAAAATACCGACGTACCGGTATTGTTAGTAGTTATCACAACAGATAATTCTGCGAGTAATTATGAAACAACTAATCCTGTGCTTCTGGGTCATGTCAGGGAAGAGGAAAAAAGACGTGACGTCAACATTGACCTGCCTGTTTTTATTTGCAATGCATTTTCGGCCCATATACCGAATTTGGTCAAAATCGGCCCAGTAGTTGGCCCGTTGCTAAGGGGCGCTCTCGTTGCTGGGGAAGTCACGTGACATCAACATTGACTGTCTGTTTTCATTTGCAATGCATTTTGGGTCCGTATACCGAATTTGGTCAAACTCGGCCCAGTAGTTAGCCCGATACTAAGAGGGAGCTCTGGTTGAGAGGGACGTCACGTGACGTCAACATTGACCTGTATGTTTTTATTTGCAATGCATTTTGGGTCCGTATACCTAATTTGGTCAAAATCGGCCCAGTAGTTAGCCCGTTGCTAAGATGGCGCTCTGGTTGCTAGGGAAGTCACGTGACGGCAACATTGACCTGTCTGTTTTCATTTGCAATGCATTTTGGGTCCGTATACCGAATTTTGTCAAAATCGGCCCAGTAGTTAGCCCGTTGCTAAGGGGGCGCTCTGGTTGCTAGGGAAGTCACGAGACGTAAACTTTGATCTGTCTGTTTTCATTTGCAAAGCATTTTGGGTCCGTATACCGAATTTGGTCAAAATCGGCCCAGTAGTTAGCCCGTTGCTAAGGGGCGTTCTGGTTGCTAGGGAAGTCACGTGACGTAAACTTTGATCTGTCTGTTTTCATTTGCAATGCATTTTGGGTCCGTATACCGAATTTGGTCAAAATCGGCCGAGTAGTTAGCCCGTTGCTAAGGGGGTGCTCTGGTTGCTATGGAAGTCACGTGACATCATGATTGATCTGTCTGTTTTCATTTGCAAAGCATTTTGGGTCCGTATACCGAATTTGGTCCAAATCGGCCTAGTAGTTAGCCCGATGCTAAGGGAGCGCTCTGGTTGCTAGGGAAGTCTCGAGACGTCAACATTGATCTGTGTTGTTTTTATTTGCAATACATTTTGGGTCCGTATACCGAATTTGGTCAAAATCGGCCCAGTAGTTAGCCCGTTGCTAAGGGGGCGCTCTGGTTGCTAGGGAAGTCACGTGGTGACACCTTTGACCTGTCTCTTTTCGTTTGCAATGCATGTTGGGTCCATGTATCAGAATTGGTCAAAATTGGCCCAGTAGATTGCCCGTTGCTAGGGGCGTGCTTTACTTGCTATGGACGTCACGTGACATAATCAGTGACCCATTAACCTCACCCCCCCCCCCCCCACCCAATATATTAAGGGTCCCTTGACCCAATGAGGGTGAAAGCAATGGTGGAGAGCCATCACTTGTTCTAGCGTCCGAGTATCCTTGAAAAAATGTAACATCAATTGTCCCCGGTTCCCTTGGGGAAAATCCCTAAAAGTTTAATCAGCCAGAGTCATTCTCGTGAAGTCTCATCTCGGTAACTACTTCCTACGTTAAAAAAAGTGTGAAATTAGTATAAAGGTCTCGTTACAGTTATTCAGGCGAAAATGTCGGCTTTTCAAGAAATGTTCAGCTTCTGATTAACACGGCCGAGGATATTTCGCATTTAAATTACCTCCCCTATTCACAATACTCACAATGAATAAAGTTTCTGGAAGGTCTGAATATGGCCCTTTCTGGAGACAACTGTACACACCAAAAATCTTACAATATCACTCAAATACACTCAGCCGAATGACACAGTTGATGGTTAAAAAAATGGCTCAAAATGGTCAAAATTTTCTCATTTTGGGGATAAATCTCCAATTTTCGTACATCGATAGTGATAAAACTGTGTAATAGGAATTCCTCATTCCTCCACTGAGGATTTTACAGCATAACATGATAATTCTGACAAATAAAAAACATATGGGTTTCTTATTCATTTTTTCAGAAGGCTTTCTCAAAGCAAATTTACACAAAAATTGTCCCATTTGTAAACTGCAAATTGTCAGGTCCCAAACAGGTCTGGGTTAGTCATTTAACACTTCCATGTGACCTTGACCCCCAATTGAAATAACCTTGACAATACACAGTTTGAATCAAGACCATCAACAGATTATTTTGATCATATCACCATTAATGAGAATTATTTACTAAATCCACACCACCATAAACTAAAACTATAGCCCAAAATAGCCATTTGGCTGAGGATATCCAATAACCTCGGAAATGACCTTTTAATAGGAAACGAGACCAAAGGACTCACGAGTTTCGACGTCGGCTTCGCCTCCATCTCCACTCGGGCGCCCCCGGCGCCTTCGTCCTTTATAAAAAAATCATCGAAATGCACTTCAAGAAAATCACATCATGTAAAATCGTTATCCTGAGTTAATTCCATCATTCACAGTTACAAAATGATGAAACATCGAAAATTGATCATTCCTGCATAAAATCTGATTTAATGTTAGGACAGTGTGATTTGCTCGAAGTTCTCAGCTTGAGAATTTGTTTAGCACATATTCAATTCTCCCCTCTTGGTCCCTCCCCCTACTTGGAAATTCACTACTCTACACCCCCACCCCCAATCGGAAACCTCCAGCCCCGTCCCAGCTTCTGATTTTATATTAATTGTGTCGTCTGCTCGTCGAATGACAATGTTTCCTTAAGGAAAACATTTATGCATATCGGATAGATAGGGTTAATGCATTGCGATGGAATACGTCCTTGACAAAAAGAAATATACGAGAGTGGTGTTTTCAAGAAAAAACATCAACGAACTAACTTTTCTTTTCAGAAAGATGTCGGTGGGAAACTTGTCGTCAGACGTGAATGAGAATGTCTCCAAGCAGAAAGAAGCCGTGACGTTGAAATACATGAAAACATATGGAATGGAAAACGCTTGTTATCGCAATGACGACGGAGAGGTTGTGAAACGTTTCTGAACATGTAGCATTAGTGGACAAACTTATCGATATATAGCCAGATTTGATTAGACCAAACGGTGCCTTTGTATTCAGACAAACACATTATTTACCGTTTCATATTGACTTCAGTAACCGTTTTAAGCCAGGTCAGGATAAACATACTAGTAACAAGATTCACTGTTAAAATAAGAGATTTTATAAATATATTGTTTTTGTTCTTAGCTTTCTTCTTGGTTTTATACTCCCAAATAAAGCTGAAAGTATATTATCAAGATCATGCCAACCTCGAGGGTGTTATTTTTACACAGGTGGGATTATAGGCGCTAATGGGGGGGGGGGGGGGGTGGGGGGGGGGGGAGGGTGATATCTAACATTTTACACCAACAGGCAGATATTGCCAATTTAAGGAAATACACACCGAAACGGCGAAGGGCTAATTAGTCGAGCAGCTAGGTACACCCCCCCCACCCCCCCCCCCCCCACTCCAGGACCGAACGAGACCGTTTTTTTCTCGAGAGTAGATTTTCAGATGTTAACAAGAAATCATCTTGGCCGGATATGACGTAATCTAGGATGGCGCCCATGAGGGTGGGTCAATTTCGCGATTTTACACCATAACTAATTTTTCTCGATTACGGAAAAACTATATGAGATAAGGAAAGGCAACTAACTTATTCGTATTTCTGATACCAACCGCCGTATAATAATATCAAGTAAGGGAAAATCCAAGATGGTCGCCAAAATATGCCTCACAATAGACGGAAATCGAGTTTTTACACACTTTCTTCGCAAAAACCTTCTACAATCATGATAAAAAATTAGAAAACTGTAAACTTTTAAATGTTAAATTGACCACAAATTATTCTCTGATAATACCCAGCGTGAGCATGCACCATCGAAAGCCGATGTGGGAAACAAGATGGCCGTCAATGCGACCACCCGTTTTCAATTATCTCGCTTTTGTAATGGACAAGTTTACAATATCTCAAGTTGTACGATGATTGTAAAAAGCGTTTGATACAGGACACAGGAATCAACTGTATAGTATTTTGGACACTTTTTCTGCGTTTGATAAAACCAATTTAGTCAGTGAATATCCAAGATGGCGCCAGAAAAATGCCTGGAAATTGAAGAGAATCAGTAGTAGATCATGCACCCGACCGGATGGACTTAGTGGTGGATCCAGGAAGTTACGTCATGTCACGTGACCCAGTTACGTCATGTTTGGTTGCTCTGTTAGCTCGCATGAACGGCCATCTTGTGACGTCATCCCCACAGTGATACGTGAACGTAGTGCGCATTCGCAGCGCATGTTGTTAGGGTGACAGGTGTTTCAGTCGTCCATTTTTTATACTGGAAGCCGCCATCTTGGTTTCAATGGTAGCACGTGGTTGCTATTGATCCAAAACACTACAATAGGACAGGGGTATGTCTGTATGGTGTGTTCGATCGAATAGAAGTAAATCTAATTACCACAAACAACCCGACAATCCCTCCAAACCACCCCAAATTACCGAAACGGACTTTATTTTGTTTAGATTTCCCCATTTTGGGCGTATAATAGTATCACGGTGTGCTATAGGACCGATAGGTCTCCTGGGGGTAAGTTCGACCGAACTGGAGTAGTTTGCTGCTTCGGATGCTTCCTATTTATCTAGTTCGGATTCCTCGGTTTCGATCTGTTTTGTCTGTTTTGTCTATAACTGACCTTATTCTGACTATATTAGCTGCCTATCTAGTCTCAGCTGTCTTTATCCAATTCTCTGACCCCAATCAAGTCTTATAATCACAAGTCGGATTGCTTCATTTTCCATAATCTGTGCATATACATACAGAGTTATCGCCCCTGTGTATAACGAGCTCCTCTATGATTTCCAAAGCCAAGCGGCAATCGAGCAATAACGACTCGAATCTCATCCAGCGAATAAGCTATCGAGTAGTGACTGGAATAGGCATTGCTCGAATTTAATCGATCAAATAAGCCATAGAGTAATTACTTCAATGAGTGACTAATCTTGCGACTCTTATCCTCATCTGGGTATTGGATGATACCAATGACATGGTGATGTAGGTTCTGGGGGATAACTTTGGAGGATACCTGTTAGAGGATACTTATCGGGGGATATCTATCTGGAGAGAGTTATGGTTTCTAGTACCTGTTCAGTCCCTTGCTTCTAGACCTCCTTTCCAGGGCCTCCATAGCTCCAAGACCGTTACTGCTGACTTGCCCAATATCGACATCGTCTGTCGTACGATTAGCTTTTACTATAGTCACGCAATCCTACGGTCCTTTTCCAGCCTTGTTTCATTACTACTGACTTGTAGCAGTACTGCAGGCATGTTAACTATGTCAGATTACTCGAACGACTAGAATCTCATCGAGCAAATAGGCCATCGTGTAATTGCTCGAAGGAGTGACTCCTTTTACGTCTGTTATCCTCATCTCGGTATTGGAGGATACTTATGGCATGGTGGTGTACTATTTGAGGATACCTTTGGAGGATACCTGAAGATAGTTATAGTTCCTGGTACTTGGTCGGCTTTGGTTTTTGTAACTCTTAGACCATGACTGTTGACTTACTTATATGCACCGTCATCTGTCCTATAATTAGCTTCTACAGCAGTCACCCAAATACTATAGTCTTCTACCACGGAATCCTACTTTACGGAATCGGCTTGGAATCCTACTTAGAGAATTCCTTCCATAGAATGTTATATCTATAAATAATATAGAAGGGATTTGAACTTTGTATAAAATGGTACATGTGGGGGGGGGGGGGTAATCTTATTGAACCTGTTAAAGGCCTGGCCGAGCGTAGAGTTAAGACATAGATAGTCAGCATGCCTGTAGTAGTGCTACAAATCAGACGTAATGGTTCAAGGCTGCAAGGGTGGTAGAAGACTATGGTATTGGGTGACTGCTGTAGAAGCTAATGATAGGACAGATGATAGTGAATATGGGTAAGTCAACAGTAGTGGTCTTAGAGCTATAAAAACCATAAGCCGACCAGATACCAGAACTATAACTATCTTCAGGCAAGTATCCTCTAAAAACTATCCTCAAAAGGTATTCTCCAAAGGTATCCTCCAGTACTATATCACAATGTCATAAGTATCCTCCAATACCGAGATGTGGATAAGAGCCGTAACAGGAGTCACTCGTTCGATCAATTACTCGATGGCTTATTTGCTCGATGGTATTCTGGTATTCTAGTCGTTCTAGCAATTTGAGATGGTTAGCAAGCCTGCAGTAGCGCTACATGTCAGTAGTAATGGTAAAACGCTGGAAGAGGACTATGAGATTGGGTGACTACAGTAGAAGTTAATCACAGTACAGGCGATGGCGATATTGGGCAAGTCAGCAGTAGCGGTTTTGAGCTATAAAGGTCATGGGGAGGTTTATATTCATGAAACTGAACAGACACTAGGAACCATAACTGTCTTCAGATAGATATCTTTGATAAGTATCCTCTAAAAGGTATCCTCAAAAGGTATCCTCCAAAGGTATCCTTCAGTACTACATCGCCATATCATAGGTATCCTTCAATACCCAGATGGGGATAAGAGGCGTAAGAGGAGGCACTCGTTCGAGTAAATACTCTATGTCTTATTTTCTCGATTAGTTTCGAGCCATTCGAGCAATGCCTGTTCCAGTTGCTACTCGATAGCTTAATCGCTGGATAAGATTCGAGCAATATCTGTTCCTGCTCGATTGCCGCTTGGCCTTGCGAATCACATAGGATTTCGTTATACACAGGGGAGGTAACTATTGTATGGATATGCGCATATTATGGGAAACGATAATCTGGCTGGTGATTATAAGACTTGATTGAGGTCAGAGGATGGGACAGAGACAGCTGAGACTAGGTAGGCAGCTAATATAGTCAGAATAGGATCATTTACAGCCAAACCAAATAGAAACCGAGGATTCCAGTGAAATCTGAACTAGATGTCCATTACATAAGCAGGATAATTGGGAACGGGTGGTCGCCCTGGCGGCCATCTTGTTTTCCACATCGGCTTTCGATGGTGTATGTTCACGCTGGATATTATCGTAGATTAATTTGCGATCAATTAACATCTAAAAGTTTACAGGTTTCTTTTTTATCATGATTCTAGAAGTTTTTTGCGAAAAAGTGTCGCAAAACTCGATTTTCTTCTATTTCAAGGCATTTTTCTGGTGGCCATCTTCGATATTCACTTACTTGATTGGTTTATCATACGCAGAGAAAGTGTCCAAAAATACTATACAGTTGATTCCTGTGCCCTGTATGAAACATTTTTTCCGCAACCATCGTACAACCTGAGATAGTGTAAACTTGTCCATTACATACGCGGGATAACTGAAAACAGGTGGACGCACTGGCGGCCATCTTGTTCTCCACATCGGCTTTCGATGGTGCATGCTCACGCTGGGTATTATCGGAGAATAATTTGCAATCAATTTAACATCTAAAAGTTTACATGTTTCTAATTTTTTATCATTATTGTACAAGTTTTTTGCGAAAAATGTGTCGA
Organism: Pictodentalium vernedei; assembly: GCA_031216915.1. NCBI lineage: Eukaryota > Metazoa > Mollusca > Scaphopoda > Dentaliida > Dentaliidae > Pictodentalium > Pictodentalium vernedei. Next base: position 733,751,576 of record CM062296.1, on the reverse strand, counting down.
AAAACTCGATTTCCGTCTATTTTGAGGCATATTTTGGCGGCCATCTTGGATTTTTACTTACTTGATTGATATTATTATACGGGGAATGGTATCAGAAAAACGAATGAGTTAATTGCCGTTCCTTATCTCATATAGTTTTTCCGCAATCGATAAAAATTAGTGATGGTGCAAAATCGCGAAATTGACCAACCCTCATGGGCGCCATCTTAGGTTACGTCATATCCGGCCAGGATGATTTCTTGTTAACATCTGAAAATAATCTACTTTCGAGATGTCCAGGTACATGAAAAAAACCGGTCTCGTTCAGTCTTGGGGTCCTATAGGGGGTGTACCTAGCTGCCCGACTAAATGGTTTCTCGTGAGCATCGTCTGTTAATACTTTGGTTTCTCTCTGAAAATATTATTCGGTGTGTCGAAATTTCTGAAACTGGTCTCACCGTTTTTGATTGACATTTTGACCTTGATTTTGGCCTTTATGTTTATGTTGATGAAATTACCACATCAACATAGTTGGGCGAGAAAGGACAACGGCACATCAACAGACAGGTAAAGGAGTATATATTCTTGAATTTTACTCATCGAACACCAGTTAAAAGGCCTTTATGTCACAGAATACACACTCAAAAATCGATTGGATTAAAATTAACCCAAATTAACAGGGTTGAGTGAATATGAACCCACTTGAATTCATATTCTCTCAATCCAGTTGATTTGGGTTGATTTTTAACCAAATTAATTTCAGGATGCAGAGCGGTACACGCGTTGAACAAGCAAACTATCATCATCATCATCATCATCATCATCATCATCATCATCATCATCACGCTGTTAATATTGATATTCCATGTGTTCTATGAGACGCCCATTACGCTTTAGATCCCGAAAATTACTCAAATTATGATGGCAGTTTTGTTAGTTTTGACATGCAAAAATTCTTTATGTGAGGAGTCTCTCCACCTTTCTGACGAAACTTTACAATATGTTAACACAGATGAAGAGAATGACAGCCCTGTTTTCTACTACTACATAAATTGAGTCTAAGAAAAGCATATCAATAAGCCCATACAAAGCGAACCGCCTCTCAAGTAAAATAAGAATTTTATCATTTAATGTCTGCGGACTGAAAGAAAGACTCGAATACCCAGAATTTATATCACGTTGCCAAAATCACGGACTCTTGAGTCTATCAGAAAGAAAAACAGATTGCGATGAATTAATTCTCTCAAATTTCACTTTGTATATGAAAAATCGTACAAAGTTCTCATGTGTTAAATCTGGTGGTATTGTAATAATGTAATAATAATAATTCTTTAGCCTTCCTCTGATTTGTCGCGGTCCTCTAACGAGGAGACCTACATTAACCCGGCTGTTCATTTTCCACTCTTCCTCCTAACCGCCCAGCATTCAGTCAAAAAGTGTTTCACAATTCTGACCATCGGTGCTTTCTCAATCTCCTTAACAATAAAATTGTCTCTTTCCTTCATGTCATTCCCCATCCACTTATCCTTCATATTTTCATCCTACTTTTCCATTAGTTTTCTAATGAGTCTTGTTATAAAAGGCAAATATTTGGGGCATTGTAAAATGAATTGTTCCAGGGTCTCCGTTACTTCTTAATTACACATTTGGCTCACTCTTTCCTCGTCCCCCCCCCCCCCCCCCCCGATTCCGTGATATGTGTGATAAGTGATTGCGATGGGTGTTCCTCGGGGCTCAACTTTGGGTCCCATTCTGTTCCTACTCTATACCAATCATATCCACCACGCCACCTCTATTAATCTTCTGTCTTGTGCAGACGATACTACCGCGTATTCGTCTGACTCTGACGTACAACGACTAACACAATTTGTTAATAATGAAATTCACCATATATTTACCTGGTGTTGCGCCAATCAAGTTCTTTTAAACTGCAAGAAGACAAAGTATATTTTAATCAATCCCAGTTCAAAAAGGGCAACCCCTTTTAACGAATCTATAAAAATCAATGATACTGTATTAAAACGGGTGGGTGTTAACGGGATGAAACATTTATTAAGTTCCTTGGTATTAATATTGACGAACACCTGCCCTTTAAATCACATATCATCCATCTGTGTTCTGAGATAGCGTGCGCAAATTATACACTTAACAGGGTCAAACCTATACTTCCCCACGATGTCATGAAAATTTTATATTTTGCATTGATACACAGTCGTCTAGTATATGGTATACAGATATGGGGGAACTCTAAATCAATCAACCAACGTTTCCTACTACAAAAACGCTCAGTTCGCATAAGTAATAACGCACATTTCAATGCCCACACTGACCCTCTATTTGCTCAAGATAAAATAATGAAAGTTACAGACCTTTTCAAATTCCACGCCATGTTATTTTTATTTGATGGGAAAAATGGATCTCTTCCCCAGTCATTAAATGCAATGTTTTCACTCTTTACTAATAATGCTACTGATCCCACCACCAGGTACTCGGTATAGATTAGCGTCTGCAGAACAAGAAGAATATCCTTAGATTACCTCCCTTGTTTTAACTACCCTAGGCTTTGGAATGACCTGGAACCAAGTACAAGAAATGCTACTAATCGTACTGCATTTAAGAAAATGTTAACGCAAAAACTTCTCTCAAATTATCAAACACAAATTACATGTAACAACCCGTATTGCCCAGACTGTACTAGATAGTTTACTATACTAATCTGTAATACAGTTCTGCTTTTACCGGCTAGCTCGTCAGTTTGTCACTCATCGTATTCCCAAATTATTTTCAATATTATTTTCAATGTATTCTAAAATATCATTGCTATTCTAAGTGTCTTGTTTCCCTTGCAATAATGTAACAATGCAACAATACTCCAAAAGGGTCTGTATTTCTCTCTTCACGGCTGTACACTCCGTCTGATATGATGTTGCTCTAATTATATTTTTTACCTCGGGGGATAGCAGGAAGACAGCCAATCAGGCTATGCTGTCTCACAACGGTATGAATATGTATAACAATATTATTCTGTAAATGCCTTGATTATTGTATTTTACATACCGTCAAATAAAGAGAATAGAATGGGCAATTACCCGTATAATTCACACAGAATGTTAATTTGTACTCCTGCAAACAGCGAAAAAATCCTGTTGGCCTCCGCGTATGTTCCGCCCGAGGTAACGAGATACTCATCCAGTTCAGTTATTGACGAACTGAGTGATGAGATACGTCTTATGAAGTACCGTTATGATACCATTAACACACGCACAGTTAAAGAATTAGATTTTACTGAAAGCGTTGAGAAAACTGTTAACGACTTTAATTAGCCGTCAAAGGATATTACATCAGTGGCCGTGTTGAGTAATGCTGGTCTCCCTATCGAGCAGTACAGCATGGACACGTCAACGAATACATTCGGTCAACACTTAATAGCTCTGTGAAGGTTTAATGAAATGTTCATTGTCAACGATCGATGTGGTACAGATAGCGGAATATGAACACTCACCTGTAGAAACTCATCGTTGGTTAACTATATGATCTGCTCCAGTTGATTAATTATTTCTAGGTAGGAACTCTGTACAAGCTTTTCTCAGATGTGCATCAACCTATCACAACCGAGATTTTCACCATGTTTTACAAGGGAGATAACCCAAACCCTATTGTCCAAAAATGAACACAGGTTGTGATATTTACGAAAATCCGTAGAATAAATAATGGAAATTGGCTCCTTGGATTCTTTCAGAGGGGAGATCTTAAATAAACGAAATGAAAACTGCTGGAGTCACATGCGAAGATATGAATAAGATTGTAACAGAAAACTCGAATCTGTTACTTTAAGATACCCATGACACTTTCGATAGAGGAGATATGAAAACTAAGATTTATTTATTTATTGAAGTTTAACGGCACTTTCGACAGGCGAGTTCACCTCGTGTCGGACAGTTTTATGGGTGGAGGAAGCCGGAGTACCGGAAGAAAACAACTGAGCAACGGCTAGCAACTGCCAAACACCCCGACGTACAAACTCAACACAAGCAGGGTCTGCATTGGTTGAAGACAAGTACACATCGTCGTGCAAAACGCCTTAGTACACAGCACCACCGTACCCTGCCCATTCCTCCCACACACACACATAGGCAGTCGGAATGAAGTGCCCTGCCCAAGGACACCACTCAGTTATCCTTGCGGGGATCAACCGTGGATCTTTTGGTTTGAAGTCCAATGCCATAACCACGGGGCCACCGCGCTCCCGAAAGCTAAGAATATCCAGCGTAAAAATAAACCGTATGTTGGAATGTGAGGAAACAATTTCGAAAAGCGAAAATATATTTTAACCCTTTACCCAACGTAACGGCCAAAACCGGCCAGCGCTATTCTCAAAAATCGTCAGTTATTTTTCATTATTTTTTCATTTTTTGTCTCAAAAACATAGGTTACGACCCTTCATTGGAACGAGCTCGTTCCAATGAGGGATCATAACCTATGTTTTTGAGACAAAAAATGAAAAAAAATAGTTGCTCAAGAAATTTTTTTGCAAGTGTCGTCTGCTTTTCATGTTAGGTTAAGGGTTAATCGTTACAAAACTGATTTTTGAAGGGAATTGAAATCTAAATTCTAAAAAAGGAAATGGATAATACTATCTTTTTAGATAGGGAAAAGCTTTCACGAAAAATGTCAGAAATAACAAAGGGAAATGCAAAGAAATTTTGCTCCACTCTGAATAACATTGAAAAAAGACCCAATCCAATCAAAATGGATATTTAAGAAAATAATTTCAGAGTGGTTAAATCTCTGTTATATGATTTTAATCCCAGTCTGTCAACTGATGACGAAAGTGGGGATGTTTCCAGTGAATTACATCAGCCCATTACTATCGAAGAAATTATGACAGGAGGTAAAAGTTTGAAAAATGAGAAATCACCTGGGAATGATGGCATCGTGAATGAATATCTAAAATCTTCATGTTAGATATTTACTGTAAACTTTATAATCTCGTTTTTGATACAGGTTATATATCAGGCTCTCGGAGAATACGTATCATTATTCCTATATACAAGAACAATGGCGATGTCCATCAACCCACAAAACTATAGACGAATAACACTTCTCAGTTGTTTTGGAAAATTATTTACGAAAATATTGTCAGATCGCCTTAGCTTTTATCTAGAAAATAATAATATTCTCATGGAAAACCAAGCAGTCTTTCGATACTCCATAAGGGATAATATATGTGTCATGAATCTAGTTAGCCAGATGTAACCTAATTCAAAAAGAAGCCTATATTATGCATTTATTGATTTTGAAAGTGCATTTGACCGGGTATCCCGACAGACCCTCTACTGTAAACCGCTAAATAGCAATTTGAATTGGAAGTTGTCCAATGTTGTAAAGAATGTGTATGACAAAGCTGAAAGTAAGAAATTGTGAAATCATTTCTACCTCTTTTTCATGATTGTCAGGGGTAAGACAGGGAGAGAAGCTGTCACCTCTACGATCGATTTGCTTTAAATTTGAACGACTTGGAAGATTTCTTAAACGAAGAAGGTGCACCTGGTCTGATGAAATTATCCAATGGCCTGCATAAAAATTTGAATATTTTTGTTAAATTGTTTGTTATTTTATATGCAGATGACACTGTGATCTTGTCGGAAACACAAGCCAAACTACAAATGCCATTGAAGTTATTTAGCAAATTTTGTCATAAATGGAAACTGGAGGTTAATGTCGAAAAGACAAAAAAAATAATGCTGGTTTCCGAAAGAAGTCTTCCCAAGAATATAAACACATTCTATCATGGATTAGACATTGACGTGGTTAAAAGTTTCAGTTATTTGGGAATCATTTTAACCAAATCTGGCTCATTTACTTTGGCTAAGAAAGCCCTACAAAGCAACTAAAGCAATGTATTCCATCATATCGAAAGCCAGAAAATATTGTCTAACTGTTAACAATCAGTTTGATTTATTTGATGTACATGCCGCACTATTTTTCATTGTTGCGAGGTTTGCGGCTTTGCAAATAACGAGATGTTAGAAAAGATATATAAGGAATTCATCAAATATGTACTGCAATTGAAACAATCGATCCCAGATTTCGTGTTATATGATGAAACTGGGAGAATGTCTTCCATATTGATATTGACATTCATATTGTGAAATATTGGCTAAAGATTACGAATATGACCAATAAATGATATTGTAACATATTGTATAGGGTAGCATTGATCTTGGATGAAAATAGGAGCTTTGCTTTTAAGTGGCTTAATAGACTCAAATCTATTCTTAATTTATGCGATTGGAAACATCTCCTTCATACGAATTGCCCTCCGACCTGAAGAGTTGATCCCTTATATTAAGTCCTGTTTTATTAGTGATTTTAGAAAGTCTTGGAAGTGGAGAATTCTAATAGAGAGCTCTTTTACAGGGCATTCAAACGCGACATATACTTTGAATCTTATTTGAACATACTCGACACCAGAAATATTTGAACAAACTCGACACAAGAAATCGAATTGTTCTCTGTACGTTTCAAACCGCTAATCATAGATTAAGGGCAGATGGGCCAGAGTCGATCTCAGAAATCGGACATGACTCATGCAACACACGACAACTTGGAAATGAATTACACTATCTGATCGAATTCCCATATTTCGTTGCTCTCAGGGGCAAATATCTCCCCGAGAAATATAATGAAGTAACCTCACACATTACAATGGAAGCTCTGGGCGATATTCTCAATGTAAAAGACATTATCTCCCTCGGGCGATTTTGCCAGTTTATAAGAATTATCAATAGTTACTTCCAATAATAGTTGTAATATCACAGGTATCGAATTATATAAAGTTCCTTTGTTAATCCCATTTACTTTGCCCCCCACCAGATGCATATTTTTAAGGTAAAAGTTCTGTTATGATTGTCTCCCGGAAGATTGTAAATATATGTACATAACTCCTAAATTACAATATAATAACTCAACGGTCTTCTCAATATCCATTTATATATTTTGTATGGAAAGAGAATACTGTATGGTTGATTGAACAGTCAAGGGTGACTGAAAGTGAGCAAAATGTTTTCTGAGAACACCACACCCACTATATCGTTCTGGGTCTTCTTAGAGTAAAACTGAACTCGCGAATATAGTGGCTCTGTGGACCTCTTGCATCATAATCGTCATGATCGTTGTCATTATCAACACCTAGAGTACTCCATCTTTAACAAGTCGTATTGATTGAGTTACAAAAACGAATTGTCTCCACAAAATGCCTAGTTTCCATTGCCTCTGACACAGACTATCAAACAAACCGGCTCTCCAGTTATTAAATGATCACTATTCCTGAAAGAGGTGACATTTTACCTGTGGTACTGAAATGAGAAAAAATATATTGACATGAGCGATGTTCTGCCTTCATCTGCTGCCAAATAAATACCCATCTACATAGTTATAAAGTACACAGATAGTGTTATAAAACTTGACCATCTGGCGAATATGAGGAGGAATCTAACGTTTTATGAATAACCAGTACCAGTGGGGAAAATGTTTGATGCTTGTTGCGTTCAAACGTTGATGACATATATCGTAGGTATTCATTCTTGAAAACCTATTTCGAAGGGTCGTGGGTTAGGCCCTAATCTGTTTTATCTGCGTTATGTCCTCCTTCAATACACTTAATCGCAATTGCCCAAATCTAAGAACGATGCCACAGCGTTCCAAGCCATAGGGCACCACGTCGGTAGTGCACATGCTTTCAACCAATGCTAATCCTTCTTGGGATGGGTTACTGAGCTAAAGTGCTAAATGCCGCTATTCGGCGTTTCCCACCAAGTACTCGTGCTTCCGCCGCTCGTAAAATGTTCAAACAATGTGTCGTTACAGTACGTGGAGAGTGTATTATCACTAAATCACCCGCAGCGTGGAGATTCCACCCGAGCAATAATTGCAAATTTGTTGCAAATCATAACAATTAAAAGCAACGTTCCAGCCAATGGACCTCCGGGTTAAACCCGGAGGTCCATTGGCTGAAACATTGCTTACGTTTTCTGTCCATATGTACAGAATTTGAAAGTGATACTCTGGGTGATTACTCCACTCCAGGGTGATTTAGTTACAATCCACTCTCCACGTACTGTGCATCCCAAAGCAAAAAACATATTACCCCATCATATATAACAACAGGGTGCCGATTACTATAGGCTCTACATCTGCAAGAACGGTTTGATGTAATTTCAAACGCTGCCATGTTCTGTGAAAAAAATTATAAGAAGCCCTGTGAATCTCCTATTTCGAGTCAAATCGAATCAGGCAGATGATTTCGAATCGAATTCCGCAGATCCTCAAGTTGTAAATATTGCACATTTTTACCGTAAATATTTCAAGTTTCCACTCAAGCATTTTATCCAACGGCGACTCCTCTGTTTGGTAAAGTCAATCAAAAAAGCGGAATATTCCAGAAAGGACTCAAAGGTGTTTTGAAGCGGAATCTCCCTGAACTTTACTGACTCTTCTTCTATCATTGTAGGATTTTGAGAACATCTCGACGATTCAAAAATATCCCAATCAATGCGACTCGAATCGAATCGAATCGACTGATCGGGGCGATTGTCAATAAAAACTAATTTCGAAATTTCGCAGGGCCCTACACAAATGCCACGAAAAGCTTCACGACTTGATTCGATTCGATATCGTTGTGATGATTTGATTCGAGTCGTGTAGATTCGACTTTTCGAATCCTGGAATTTAAATCATACCCTCATTTAATATACGGTTGACGCGACAAATATAATTAGTGATTGTATATTTCAATTGTATATTTATCTTGGTATACTAGTAGACGGGTGTCTCGGTGCATTCCTTTTACGTATTGTCTCTGTTCAACAGCAAGGCATTACAATGGATCAGCATTCCGTAATGAGAATAAGGTTATTTGCAACTCCCGCATTGAGCCCATTGTGTCCATTTTTTAATAAAGTCCAGGGGACACAGGGAAGAAACTAAGTAAATACCTAAGTAAAGTTGCGCAATTTCCATTGTTCTCTTAGTCTAAATCTGTTCAAGTAAATCTGTAGTAGACTCTATCTGCAGGCAATTTGAGGTTCGATATTTGATTCGATTACATGCCCTTTGCTCGATTCGATTGGAGATGCTATTCTAGCCCACAACTGACGTTCACGAGGCCCTATTAATCACGTGTGCATCAGTAGTAGTGTATGTTCCCCTACAGGGAACATTGCCGGATCTCATTGCCAGATCTCATGTGACGTCATAGTCACGTGACCCAGTGGCGCCATGTTGTGTTGTCATGGTAACCCGCGAGAGCGGCCATCTTGTGACGTCATCCCCATAGTGATACGTGGTGTGAGTGCGCATGCGCAGCTCGTGTTGTTAGGGTGATACGTGTTTCCGTCGTCCATTTTGTATACAGGACGCCGCCATCTTGGTTTCTATGATAGCACGTGATTGCTATGTTACCTAAGGCCTACAATAGGACAGGGTATATTCGGAGGGTATGTTAGATTGTAGAAGAGTAAATCTAATTACCACAAACAACCCGACAACTTGTATTATTTCGAATTCTTTCAGAATTCTCTGCTTCTATCTATATATGCAATAGTTATCGTTTATCTGGCCATGTTCGTTTATTCTAGAGTATACTCCAGTAGCGTAGAAGAGCCTATCAACTGGAGCAATTTGCCTTATTATTGCTATATTTAGCAATTTCTGGTCTATTCTTGTTAGTTAGTTCTGACCCTATTCTAAGTACTCTTGTTGTTTCATTTATCCAGATTATAACTAACCAATCAGATTGCTTGATTTCCCATAATCTGCATGCAGGGTTATCTCCCTTCTGTATAACAAAAGACTATATCCAATGGCCATATCCCATGGAATCCCATTTTTTGGCAAAACACCTGTGGCTATGGAATCCCTTTTTGTCGTATGAGGCCATGAGGGCTATGTAAAAGCCCTCAATGAGTCCTCATTTATTATCCCTCATACCCTCATTGAATTTTGAGGTTATGAGGACCTTGAAAAATCCCTTAATGACGTATAATTTACTACGACTCTTAGCCTCATTTCAGTATTTAACAGGTATATCCTATGGAATCCCATTTTGGAAAACGCCTGTGACTGTGGAATCCCTTTTTGTCGTATGAGGCCATGAGGGCTATGTAAAAGCCCTCAATGAGTCCTCATTTATTATCCCTCATAGCCTCATTGAATTTTGAGGTTTTGAGGACCATTAAAAATCCCTCAATGAGGCTTAATTTACTACGACTCTTAGCCTCCTCTCGGTATTTGAGGATACCCATGGCCTGGTATTGTATTATTCGAGGATACCTATCGAGGATAACTTTTATAGGATACTTATCTGAGGATACTATATAGGCTGTACATATCCCTATAGGTCTCTTGCTGGCCCTTAGTACTATTAATCCACCTGATACTTTATGTTATCCTATGACTGGTATAGGTAATATGCAATGCTAGGCATAGGGGTATTGTGGGTAGGGGTACTGCCTGGTAGTTTAGAACGGTACTATAGTATGGCAGTATGTACACCTATAGGCCCCTGTTAGTGCTTGGAACTATTAACCAACCGATTGCTTTGTTTTATTATATGGCTGGTATATATAGTACGTTATGGTAGACCTAGTGATTTTGTGGGGGTGTGGATAATGCTTGGTAGTTTAGAACGGTAGTATAGCATAGGCTGTACATATCCCTGTAGGTCTCTTGCTGGCCCTTGGTACTACTGATCCACCAGATGCTTCATATTATTGAGCGGTATTCTGGGGTGGGGTCAATGCCTGGTAATACAGAACGGCAGCAGAGTACGGTTGGTACATTTCCCTGAAGGTCCCATCCTAACCGTTCATAGTATTAACCTACCAAATGCTTTGTGTCATCCTGTTACAGGTAAGGTGGTACGTAATACCAGAAGTTCCTAACTTATTCCGAGTACTCTTGTTGTTTCATTTATCTAGATCATTTATATAAATTATAATTAACCAATTAAATTGCTTGATTTCCCATAACCTGTACTTAATCGTACAGAGTTATCTCCCTTCTGTATAATAAAAACCTATATCAATGGCAATATCCCCGGCACCCCAATTTCGGCACCCCTTTTAATAAAAGCATATGGCCTTCGGCACCCCTTTTTTCTGAAATGAGGATAAGAGTCGTATTAAAAATCCCTCATTGAGGGATTTTTAGTACGACTCTTATCCTCATTTCAGAAAAATGGGTGCCGAAGGCAATATGTTTTTCAAAAAAGGGATGCCCAAATTTGGGTGCCTTCTAGAGAATCCCTTTTTTATGAAATGAGGATAAGAATCGTATTAAAAATCCCTCAATGAGGTCTAATTTACTACGACTCTTATCCTCATAAGCAGTTTACAATTAATTTTACAGAATTCAACTTGTAAACTGGTTTTCAATTCTACGCCGGGAATGTAAATCATTCTTCTGTTTTGTATTAGTTGAGGGTAAAATTTTTAATAATCGTATTCCAATGAGAGCTCACGAGTTATGTTTTTTCAAGAATAAATATTATTTTCTTTTTATTTTGATTGTTTATTTTATTTATTTTTTATTTTTTGTCGTTTCAGTTTATAAAATAGTTTACATCCCTCCATGTTTCAGTATATTAATTAGTCGGATACCTGTTTTAGTTCGAGGAGATCTTTGGAGTTGTTTTTAATCTCAAACACTTTGACCGTATTGGTGACGTCCAACTGGGTGATAATAGGCCAGATAGATGAAACAGCTTTCTGACACTGTTCAATTACAACATACAATATGTCAGTGCACACAAAACATCTTGTGTTGATTTCAAAATCTTTCTGGAAGCAAACCAAAACAAACCAAAATGCTTTAGCACCAAGAAGAATCAATTTTCTAAGCATAGGAATATTTTTCCTGTATGCCAAAGAACAAATTGTTTGGTTATACTCTATTGAAAACAATTAAGAATGCGTTTTTCAGCAGTATGCCTCCTAGCGGTATTTCGTTGACTTTCAAAGACCGCATTAATTATTCGTAACGTAGTTAAGGTGTCTCACAAAACAAATATTCTACACGCTGTCATTCACCGAATATATTTTTTAATATCTATTAATACTCTCATTTTCCAACCCAATAGAAACTGTACGACTCAACAAACCCGTACCATGTGACCCTCTCATTGGGACGAGCTTATCATAATAAAGTTTGCTATAGTCTGCGTTGGGTAAAGGGTTCAGGATTTGGCAAGTTATTTTGCAGCTGATGGACCACCGGTAAACTAAGTGATGAACTGCAAAATTGCTTGCCAGAGCCTTAAGCTTGCATTGCACCACCAAGCGGATGTGCAAGTAAATGTTTACCATCAGGCTATTCAGGTCCAAACCACTGTATGTGGACTGTACGAAAACAGGTGACATACACGTTGTTCCTGGAAGGTGATATCTTTGTGAGTGCCAGCCATGGATTAAAACTGAAACGCTTGTTTCCTGGAGTTAATCATTCAGTAGTTAATCATCAGTCTTAATTAAATAAAATTTTCATACTTCATGTCTTTGGAAGCGCGGTAGTTCGATGGCTGGAGCATTGGACATTAAAGCGAAAGGCTGAAGGTTCGATTCTGACCAGCGATCACTGCGTTGTGTTCTTGGGCAATTCTCCACGTGGATACATGGTAGTGCTGTGTACTAAGTCGTACTGCACTTCGATGGTGCACTTACCTTCAACCTCTACTAACCCTGATTGTACAAAGTTAGTACGTTTGTGAGTCTGACAGCTCCTCGGTGGTTCTTTCCTGGTACTTCAGCCTTCTCCACCTGTAAAATTGTCCGACACGATGTGACCCTGGCTGTTGACAATGTCGTTAAGCGCCAATATATAAACAAACAAACTTGATGTCTGTGTACAGTGACCGGTAATCATTATAGTCAATGATAATATATCATTAACATGATTTACGACGGCGTTGTATTTCTCTGTCGGGTCAACGTCATTGCTTATTAGCCTTGCAGTAATTTACGAGGCATTTATCAGGACTGGTGGATAAAGAACCTAAGAATACCCAAGATAGTTGCAGTCTGCATATCAAACAGCTAACTTTATGGAGTTTTGCATCTTCCGCAACACACAACGTGATTTGGTCTCGTCTTCCAGTGAATAGACGTACACCTGCACCCATACATACTTCCTAGCCTAGTGGATACTTGTTCCTTTTAACCCATACAGGCTGAATGCAATGCCACATTCAGCACCATCCACAGGAAGGGGACGAATCTCTATTTTGTGTTTGAAGAAAGATTTGATAATAAATGAAATCCACACATTCCTGACTTTTCTCGTCGTGAAAACCGACTTTCGATAAAGGTATCACCCTTGAAATTATTAGACGGGCGAGGATGGTACAATTAAGAAGCATTTAATTGTTTAGAGTACACCCATAACATAAGCAGAAAATAAAGCGAAGTTTCCTTTTAACTCCCTTCACTCTGATGTCAAAATATCCAAATTTCAAGTAGTCATTTTTCCCATAATGCAACTGGGAATTTAACCAATTCAATCTTGTTTGACAGAGCTCATTGAGCTCTGTCAAACAAGATTGAATTGGTTAAATTCCCAGTTGCATTATGGGAAAAAATTGCACCTTGAACTTTAGATATTTCGACATCAGTGTGCAGGGGGTTAATAAACGAAAACAACAGACAGCTCCGAAAATGGACTTTTATGGCAAACTAACTAGAAACAATTCAGTAACCGCCCACTTTGGCTCTTTGTTTTGTGAATGTATTTTTACTGTAATTTGCGAGTTTGTTTTCTTCCCAGGAAAAAAATAACAAACCTTACCTCACAGACTTTCATATTAATAGAAAGAGCAGTGTCTGTATAATAAGTCACGATAAGCACACTGTCGGAATAATGAACAGAACAATTTACAGAACATCAAGAGGTGTGAAAGCGCCGTTTTCTTGCTTTTGAATGGGGTTAACCCTTTACCTAACATGAAAACCAGACGACACTTGCAAACAAATTTTTTGAATAACTAATTTTTTTCATTTTTTGTCTCAAAAACATAGGTTATGACCCCTCTTTGGAACGAGCTCGCCGAGCTCGTTCCAATGAGGAGTCATAATCTATGTTTTAGAGACAAAAAATGAGGAAACAATGAAAATTAATAGGCGATTTTGAGAATAGCGCTGTCCTGTTTTGGCTGTTACGTTACGAAAAGGGTTAAATAATATAATTATCGTTAATAATGAAAAGTAATAAACAGAGTAATCGCTTGACTGGACTGGTTACGTGAAATAATTCATTTGAGGCGACGGACTATATTGTAAAACAGTCGTGGGCATTCGCGCACTCGTCTTTGTACAACGTCCCTCACCTCTCGTGAATTATTTCACGTAACCAGTCAAGTCGAGCGATTACTCTCTGTAATATGACAACCTGCAGTCTGGAGGTAATAAATTGACTATTCACATTAGGCGCTGTCTCCGAATAGAATTGTCATCGCTTTAAAAATATCCTCCTTAAATTAAATGATAAATGCCTTTCGGACGGTCAAGCAGAATATACACAGTAATATTACACCTCAGTTGTTTTATGTCCCTCTTTACCCGTAACCAAACACGAAAGGCAGACGACACGTGCTCTTTCCAAAGAGGGGTCATAACCTATGTATTTGAGACAAAAAATAATGAAAATTAATTGACGATTTTTGTGAATAGCGCTGGCCGGTTTTACCGTTACGTTGGGTAAAAGGGTTAAACAGAGAACAATAGTCAAACGTTCAAACTAATGCGGAACAATGTTGTAAATAGCCACATTCTATATTTTTATACTACTTTACTGGAAATTGCCTGAAATTTGTGAAATGAGGCGCACATCGATGATACAAATTAACATTAACATTTCGCACTTTCAGTCATTATATGAAATTCTCATAACCTGTGTGTTAAATTTACTGACAACTTTAGAAAAGTGAGGAGAGCTAACCTTCCTGTAAATCTCTTCTAATGGCGAAAATGTTTTGCAATGGGCCCTATAAGGCTGCAGGATTAAATGATTACCGATCCTTCTATATAATTTGGTATGCAGGCTTGAAAATGAAGGGCTTATATCGTAACCCGTTGGCAGGTTACACTACATAGCATGATGGTAACCCATTGGAAAAAGGTGTTGTGATGTTTTTTTGCCTTCTCTGCCTTTTCTACCCAGGCCATGCTTTTAACGTCTTAACAAGATTCCCACCTATATAAATATTAACAACTAACGCGCGATCTCGCAGATGCGAGATCGCACGTTAGTTGTTGCTATTTATTTTGGCGGAAATTCTTTTGGAAACAACATGGCATTCTATTCTTATAGTGTTTGCAACACTCAAACTTTGAGTCGAGATACTCCCGAAAGATTGTCAAGTCTTGCTGGTAAAACAAGCAAGATTAGTAAATAAAGTTATGTGTTATTACTGTGTCGTAACCTATAGTTCGTTTGCGTATTTTAAAATTTACGTAACCTGAGCAGTCGTTCGCGAGTTATTTCAAGGCCTGGGTATGTACTTTATTGCCTGCTCGTGGACGGCCAACAATTTTTTTACACAATACATTAATGCATGACAGGATTTGTGACTGAAATAAAAATTAAATGTCAACTTCACAGACGTCTTGATAAATTACTCCGGAAACGGTGAATTGTGCCTTTTGCTTACTGAGTCTTCAGGTTTCTAGAGAGACCACAGGTAAGATACATGTTGATGTACATCAGCTGGACGACAAAGTGTCAAACCGCTCTATACAGACAGACGCATTAGTTTATCAACATCTTGATATTCCTTGATCGATGTTCCTACATAATAAATATGTTTTCTTATACCGCTTCCATGATGAGGTAGGTGTCGCCGGAAGTGTTATAAATTCTCTTACCAGTTCTAATTATCCTTGTCCCAAGGGGATTCCGAAACATTAAGGTACCCAGCTCGAAACCCTTTTTTTCGGTTTTAACGTTTCGACCATTAAATCTCAGTAAAATGGGAAAACCCAGAATAAATAGACAAGTTTGTTTTAACATACCTGATTGTAGAATATATCATCTATCCGACTTCCTAAACAGTACTAAAAACAAGAACTGACACTTGTCAATAATTTTTGAATGATACATATAAATGTTCTAAAACTAGTATACATTGCAATGTTTTTTTTAAAAAAAGTTCTCCAGAAGAATCCCCATTATATCGTCAATGTTTGGAGTGGAGCTCTGCTGTTCTTGGCCCCAGCCTGTCACTTCTCGACCATTTGGTCATCTCATGCCGTTCCTGGTTCCTATACGTCTTCTAGCTCCTAGACCATCCATCGCCGTCATGACTCCTCGAACACTGCTACCGACTTGTCCATGGTCACTACGTGGTCACCACATTATGTCCAATGATCAGTGTTCACCTTCTTCATCCAGTATACTAGTCTTCTATTACTATTTCTTGTTTGTACCACAGCCACCACTCTCTGTTCGGTGATCGACCTCCACTACCACTATCTTCTACCAGTATCGCAATTTCCTACCACTACACATAGCCACTATCAATACTATTCCCTCCGGTCTTATCACTAGCTTCTAGTACTACTCTTTCCTGTCATTTTCCTACTAGCTACTACTTCTAGTCCTGTCGTGTCTGGTCACCAAGTGCACTATCCCTTTCAGCTATCCCTCTCACTATCTACTTTTAGAAATACTATTGCCAGTGCCTTCTATCTCAGCTCCTCCTTTCTACCCAATACATCATCTCCGATCACTTCACCTACTTCTGGTACTGTCACCAGTTTCCGCTCTGTGGCGACAGTACGACCCTATCTTCTATCACCATTGCTTACATATAGAATATACCCATAGTAGTTTGGTGTACCAAATGTTCACCACGAGTGGAGAAGTGGTGTTAACCGCGAGCCTTTGGCGCGCGGTTAACACCACTTCACCACGAGTGGTGAACATTTGGTACACCAAGCTACTTTGGGTATATTTTATTTATACCATGATCGTCAGATTATTAAGAGTCGCTACTATTTTTTCTCGATTTTACTGAACAGCAGACGTACATTCGTGCGAATCTGTTTTTGTTTGCACGTGAGCACCTCTTGGCGATACTTCCGATGTCAGTTTTATCGCCGAAACGAAATAGGAACAGAAAAGTGGTCTTTTTCATTTTAATAACATAATGACATACTATTTCGAGTTATGGATGCTTTATTAACATGAGACAATGCATGTTTGTTAACTTTTGATGTCTTATGGGGTAAACTCATTTAAAAACGTAATAAATAATTGCCACTTTCATTTTACACTTCGCGAGGCGACGAGCGATAAATTTAGACAAGTTCGCATTCAGGTCGACGTCACCAAAGGTCCTCATGGATGTAATCCCACTGTAGGTGGAAATTTTAACTACTGAAATACCATTGCTGGCGTGTTCACCACGGTTGGTGTGTAAAGCTAAAATTTATGTCATATGCTTTTCATATATAGTAGAATAGGTAATAATGATATAAATGACTATTAACCTGCTATTTGTTGAGCTAAGTATTATCTCTAAACTCCACTACTACTAGGTCCTATCAGTCTACGTTTCGGCGTCCTTCGAACACCATTACGATCACCACGAGTAGATCATGGCTAGGAAATCTACTTACGGAATCCTTGGACTAATGCCTGTTTACTTCTAGAGAATTCTTTTTATCAGGAATGGTGCAGTCTGACTAAATCGAGGAAATAAATTGGGAGCACGTCTAAGATAGCTATGAGTGGCTATGATAGGATATAATGCTAGGGTGAGAGTAGCCAGGCACAGCAAATAATAGGCAGATTAGGTCACAGTGAGCAATAGATTGTCCGGGATAGTCGGAAAGGATGCTTCTTGAATTTTTGGGGTGGTGTTAGGATCCACTTGGGGATTTTTTGGTAGCGTAGGTTTGTGTGTGGTAATAAGACAAAATGTGATCGAATCCGACAAATATTTTGGAGATTTTACGGCCTTATAACTCCACGTATTACCCAAGATGACAGGTTTGTAGAAATGTCGGGGCGCATTTGCATATTTTTGGTAGTTGTCGGGTTTCACATCGGTAGTTAGAAGCACTCACATCCAACCCAATATCCCTCAGGACATTCCCACCACATCGATGGCCTTGATGGTCAATAGTAACTACGTGCCTGCAACAAATAAAATGGACGACGTACAGATATCGCAAAACACCACGCGCTGCTTATGTGCATGAACACCACACTTCACCACGATAATAACTTCACACAACATGACCGATAACACGTGCTGCCATGACAATCCATGTGACAACCACAATGCATCGTAGTGAGACGTCACTTCCAGGGTCCTCTACCATGGCCACCCAAATGAGGATTTTCTTGAACTCTGGGTTAATTTTATCCGACTTTCCCAGAATAGTTTGCAAAACATTGTGTAACTTCACAATAAAAACCACAAGAGATACACCACAAACTAATAATAACTTTTAGAGTTTCACACGTTTCATAAAAAGCTGGAAATAAGTGCCCCCCCCCCCCCCCCCCCGTCCCGTCTGGTAATTTTTGACAGAAGTTCACTTTTAGTATGGGGTTGGGGGCAATTTTTAAGATTATCTCGACTAACTGTGGACTGGTTCTTATAATCCTACACCCATTTTTTATAGATACAATGCTAAAATGTTGGTCCATCTGTCAGAGCTCCACTCCTTAACCCTTTACCCAACGTAACGGCCAAACCCGGCCAGCGCTATTCTCAAAAATCGCCAATTAATTTTCAAAATATTTTCATTTTTTGTCTCAAAAACATAGGTTATGACCCCTCGTTGGAACGAGCTCGTCGAGCTCGTTCCAACGAGGGGTCATAACCTATGTTTTTGAGACAAAAAATGAAAAAATTTAGTTATTCAAAATTTTTTTTGGAAGTGTCGTTGAAATCCTATAACAACCGTTTGAAAAAGACGTTGATATTTATGCTAATTTTAGAATAAATGATATATTCTGCAATCGAATATGTTAAAACTCATACTTATCTATTTTTGTGTTTCCCACTTTCACAAACATTTGAGAGTCAAAAACGTAAAAAATGCTCAAAAAGTATATTTTCCCCTGGCGTCTCCCAGGATATCTCAATGTTTCCGGACCCCCAAAACAGTAAAGAGCATGGAAATGTCTCATAATTTTGGTGACACCTGCCTCATTTGGGGATGGTCTATCTTATATCTTGTCTATCATACAATCTGTGAGCTGCCCCGGAGAATAGCATTCGGTAAAAATGGGATTTGAAAGAGTAAAGGAAAAAACAAAGCAAGTTTAACACTTGAACATTTGCATTCCAATCTCCCACTGACCTGTAATGTTGGTCAACAGATATAAAAAAAATGTATTTGATAACAATATATAAATGATAGGGATGCTACCTGGCTGATTATGACAACATATCTTTGAAAATATCATCGACCTCATGTGTTTTGTCAGTGCTGTTGTTTCTTATTGAGATAAATAGCAAGTGCCCTCTGGAGAATGCACCGATGTTTGCCTTTGCTATCTATAAGTACTGACGACCCAAATACAGTACGGACTGGTCACTTCCTAAGGATTGGCAATATGTCCACAGACGCAATAATATTAGATTTCAAACACTAATTATAGGAAGCCCCATTTCAGAAGAATGGAATATGACAAACTTTCGGCAAGAGATTCGTGAACATACAGAGACAGAGATCCGACTATGAAATCGATACATCAATTGTTTGCTGATGCTTAACTGGTAGAGTGCTAAATTATTTTTGGCCATCAAATCTTGTACACATGTCGTTACCTTGTTACAATTTATGGGAGAGTGCCAATGGGCACTCTCCCATAAATTGTGACAAGGCAAACCCTTACAGACTAAATAGTATCACTTTAAAGATAATACAAAGCATATCCACTGAATATGAGCCTTCAAGTTGTGGCACCTGCGCTTCAGAATAAAGCCCAAATATGGGCTTCTAGCACTCTACCAGTTAAGATGCACGTCCCCAAATAAAACGGTTTGCCAAATGTCAGACGCGTATGTTTCATGTGAACGGCCACTGGATTTTCATCAAAGATGGTTCGATGTTTGTAGTTTGGTTTCGAAACGTATTTTCTAGCCTGACTCTCCGCCGTAACAAGACGAATGCCAGTCTTTTTCTGATGTTTCCCATCGATTTTCCGTACACAGAATTGTTCTTGAAATTAAAAAAGAATGTTTCTCGCATTCGGGCAAGGCCTGTGTTCTCAAATTCATGTTAAGATCTATGTACTTCTTCATCCAAAGTTCTTTGTCACGTCGGATGATGCGATGCATGTCGACTAATTTCATGACGTAATCTATGTAGATGTTCAGATTTTCACAGTAGACTACGTATTTACGTTTATCATTTAAATTTGGAACGAGTTTATCGACTTTTTTCACTTTCATTTATTCGGGTTTTATAGGATAATCATTGTGTTGATAGTGTAACGTTTCGGGGTATTCTAGATCCACCTCCAGAAGTCAGGGATAGTGTCTCTAATTTTCCATCTCTTCACGATTCTCAACCCATTTGAAATTTCCTGTCGGTAACGATTACTCATGGCCCAACCGTATAAATTATTAGCATCTAGATACGCTATGTAGACACTCGACCTCTCACACCCTTTTCAAACATGAGCAACATGTCCATGTCAGATAATAATTCCAAATGGATTTCAGTCGTCTTCAACAGTGCGTGCCAGGCCAAGCTAGGAGCCGCATAATACCAAGCCGGATTTAGACCTTAATTTCTCCAGCAGACGTCTCGAAAATTTTCAAACACGTTTCCCAAGAGAAGGACGTCGGTTTTCATGAAACAGATCTTAATAATCTCTCATGGATTTCATGACGAATATTTTCCACACTTTTTGAGCCTGTTCATAGTCGACATAGCAAATGTCAGCATTGTATAATTTCGAATAAAAATCTTCTTTGGAAGGTAGCATCGACTCATCGAATCTATGCAGACCATCCATGTAATCATAGAGGTAGACTCCTTTCCTCAATACGCTCTCCAATTGGCGCTTGTATCGAAAGTGTTCGGTCGTGATCTCAAATTTCTCCTTCCTTAAATTGCCGACTGGTTTCTTGGAACTGGTCGACATGAATTTAAAACTATCTATGAAACTTATTTCTCTCTAGATATCAAATGCTGACATTTCTCCGCCTATTTTTTTTCTCCTTTTTGTCTACGACTATCCATTTCGCGAAATAAATGTATTGTTGTTCCTCGTTCTTCGCGATGCAGTTTATATATCTTTTGCTAACACTACGGAGATTCTTCAAGAACAGGTGACAGATTGTGAAATATCGCTGGAAAGAAGTTAGCATCTCGACATTTTAGATTGCAATTACTGTGTGTGGCATCTCGAAATTTACCCGTGTAGTGATCGTGGACTATCACTTTCTTATATTCGGGTGCCGAAGTTTCGGCGAACGGAAGTCTGCAGATGTGATATTCGGTGGCTCTCTTATAGTCTTTTATTTGCTCGTCTGTGATGATCATCTTCTCAGGAGTTTTAACCCTTTACCCAACGAATCGGCCGCATCCGCCCACGTAATATCAGCAGTTGGAGATATATTATTTTTCAAAAAATTTCAACAAAACCATATCATGTGACCCCTCGTTGGAACGAGCTCGTCGAGCTCGTTCCATCGAGGGGTCACATGATATGGTTTTGTTGAATTTTTTTTAAAAATTTAAAAAAAGTGATATTTAAAATATTAAATTTTGATATCGTCTGTGTTGGGTAAAGAGTTAAATTGCTCTTACCATTTTTTGATTTGAGATTCCAAATCTTCCACGAAATTTTGAGCCACATCGTCATCATCCGACTGTCTCGAGTAGTACCGACCCAAAGAAAGTTGATTGTCGAAATAGCATGTTATGTTGAAAAACTATGCAGACGGAATGTGCTTCTGATATTTTTCGATGTAACTCTGACGATCGTCGGGCTGACACGGACTCATCTTCACCGTGAAACATTCGAAATAGGAATACACTACAATAGGCACTCTCTGTCTTCTGTTGTGATGTATGAAGTTAATGTAAGTGTGAGGTTTCGGCATGTTGACGGCAACGCATTAAATTGAGTTGCAATATTCCTCGTGATGTTCCAGTGATTCTTTGTGATTGAAGGTATTCAGAAAGTTAAAACAAAGTATCTCTCTCCATGGTGTTCTGTGTCGCCAATAATCGACTCAGGTTCTTAATCAAACAGTAATGTTGATTATCGTCTTCCGAAATTAATAATAAATTTATGTTTTTATCGCAATTTGTTTTTGGAGAACTAAACCTCAGAGGAAATATGTGTTTTGTCGCATCGTCATATCCAAAAACGTTTACGCCGATCATGGGATTTCGATTTTAAAACTGATCGATGTCGTGTAGCAGAGTCGGAAAATTCATTCCCAACCAATCTAAATTCTTAGAAGTCTCCGCATACTTCGATACTCTCTTCAGATGCGTTTCCACTTGATACAAGGCAGATGTGATAGCCCCTTTGAAGCACTCACTGTCTTTTTTATTTTCCACTTTAATCAGAGCTTTTATATTTTCTATGAAATAAGGCAATTTTATATACGAAGACGTTCGCAATGGATCGTACTTGTCGATATGAATTTTTAGATTCAAACTTCTCTGAATCTCCAAATGCGACCTTCGTTTTGATACTGCGCCAAGGATTGTATTGTTTTTTTCTTTCATGTTGTCAAAGTTATCGGACATAGAAGAGCTTTCAGTGACGGTTTTCGTGCGAGATTGAAAATAAGCTGTTTTTTTCCTTGACTTCAACCGTGTTCAGATCGATCTTCTCCATCCGACACTTCAATACAATTTTCGTTTTGATACCAATGCCTTGCATCCATTGAAATAAATCTGACACGCTAGGTTTTATCTCGTTCAAGAAATGTTTGGAAGGAAACTTTTTTATACCTGTGACACCAAACGTTTGAAAAATCCCTTGACGGCCTGCTCTCATTCTACGAGAGTGGGCAACACTTGTTTGTGAACATGCCTGAATATAAGCAACCTGTTATTTGCAAAACGAGGTTCCCAGAGGCTGAATTTGCTAATGCTATCCCATACAGTGGGCCAATTTATCCTCTAGGTACATCTTTCTGTTTTGGCTTGAGACCTTGATTCAGACTGAGGTTCACAGAGGGTAATTTTTTTATGCTACCCTGCTGTGCAGGGTAGCATCACAAAATTCGTCCTCTGGGGACTTCATTTTGCAAATGACAGTCTGCTTATTTTCAGGCTGGTTTGTGAAAGACTTCAGGTACGACTTTTTATGTCATTATTTTTTTGTTTTTTCAGCCATTACTGCTTTTGCGATAGTCGTCATTTGATCGTATTCATGTTTTCTCTTTTTTGTTTCCGTTGTCGCCGATTGAATCATAATTTTTTTTTTTTCGTTTGCTTTTTCCACCCGTTTGAATTGTTGTCTTTCTCATCTTATCACTTCCTCCTCCAAGCATCGATTTTATCAACTCATTTTTATTTTGCAACCATACACCTTTCAAACCCAAACGACGTGCTTTAGATCTCAATTCTGGCACCATTTTCTCACTGGTCTCAGCCTTTATAACTCTAATCATTTGTGGTTTGGTTCGATAATTCGACGATTTCGCGATGCCGAGATTCTTCACATAATTTTTCAATTAAGCACGATTATACTCTTCTAATAAAAATTACATTTTTTTCTATAAACTTCAAAATATATTTTACAAACTCTCAATTTTTTTTTTCTCTTTTCTATTTTATATATGAAATAAAATTTCCTTGAAATTTTAATATTAATTTTCAATTTTTTTTACAAAACTTTTAAATTTTATTAGAATTTAAAATTTTTTTCGAAATTTTGCAATTGATTTATAAACTTTCAGTTTTTTTCTTCTTTCATTTCTCATATATAAGAAATGAAAAATTGAACTTTATATTATAAGAAATTGAAAACTGAACTTTATATATAAGAAACAGAAAAAATTGATTAATTCTAAAAAAAATTTGAAAGTTTGCTTGAAAAGGTATAATTTAATTTAAAAATATTTAAAAACCCAAAATTTTAACTTTTTATAAAAAAATGTTCATATATATAATAGAGAATAAAAAAATGAAATAAAATTTAAATTTAAAAATTAATCACAAAAAATAGCGATGAAAAAAAAATCGAATTGAAAAGAATAATTCCTTATGAGAAATTTGAAAGTAAATCTTTTCTTTTGAAACCCCATACAATCGAATTAGAAGATGTTCAGGTGCAGAGGTTTGAGTATAAGTACGAAAATTATAATAATTTTTTCCTGCGTTTCGTTAGTATAGCGGGAAAATGTTGTCTGAAGGTAATGGTAAAGTGCCAATTTGATGAATTTTCAACCAATCATTTTATTGGTTGCTGATCATGTGATTCGTTGGAAGACGTTTCCGGCAGTTGAAGTTCAGTTTCTAGCAAAGCCCTCTCATGTAAACAAGCACCTTCTTCAAAATGGATGACGACATCGAGCAGGTTGTTCGCGAAAAAGTAAAGCAGGTCATGTCAGAGTCCCAGGATCAAATACTAAACAGATTGGAGACTCTTATCACATCAAAGCTGTCCAATTTTGAGCAGAAATTGAGTTGTTCTCAGAAGGAGATTTCTGACACACAATTAAGTCGCATACAACAGAACATAGAATCTATTGATGCTTACAAATTCAAGCAAAAATCTTGTGAAGATCAGCATATTTTCAATAAGAAAGTCGTTACTAAGCTTTCAGATGCAGAAGTTCATTTATCGAATGCGCCTTCATGCAATGAAGTGACCAGAGCAAAACAATCCATAGTGGAAAGTAAGTAGTTGATACAACATAGACAAAAATTGATTAAATTGGCAGATTCTTCGGCTCTCAGATGGAAAGAAATATGAAGTCAACCCATTAGTGGATGACTCAGACGATGAGAAGAAGATGTTGAGAGCAGAGGCACGAGCAACGCGAAAGATAAAACAAGACAAACTAAAAAGATCAAATAAGAAGGACAATTATTTTCATCCTTACAAATTTACCGTTAGAGACGATGTTGTCAAATCTCACAGTTTGCAATCAGGAATTGGTAAATTGAAGCCAGGAATTTGCTTTGCTTGTGGAAAGGCTGGTCACTGGAGAGCAGAATGTACCAACTTGGCTGCAGCCAGTCAGTCTTCTAATAAGATAAGTACTATATTAGTTCTATTGCAAGGTGTGAAATTGAGAAAGGTCCGACATCACACGAAAGTGTATTCGAGAAATTAATCAGTATAAATGATACAAGCTGTGACACAAGCGATTACCAATCAAACTTTAACGGTATTTTTGGTCTGTTGGATTCAGAGTGTGAATCACCATTGGGTCGATTGAGAAAGGCGATTTTTGGTCGAATGCTGGGGGCTAACGTTCACGCCATGGACATTGTAAAACATGGTTACAAAATTCCATTTATTAACGTTCCAGGTGCCTGTGAATTACAAAATAATAGATCAGCTCTGTCGAATGACGATTTTGTTAACACAGATATTATAAAATTAGTCAAAAACGGGCGTGTTTCCGAAGTTGCAGAAAAACCAAAGGTTGTTAACCCCTTGACCATCGCACAAAATAAAAAAGGAAAGCTTAGACTGGTTCTTGATTGCAGGCATATCAATTTATTTCTTTTCAAATTCAAATTCAAGTATGAAGATATTAATGTAGCACAGGAAGTTTTTCAACAAGGGAATTTTTTATTCACATTTGATTTCAAATCTGCTTACCACCATGTTGAAATTGTTTAGGGTCACAGAACGTACCTGGGTTTTTCTGGGTCGTAGGTGGTGAACGTAAATTTTTTTGTGTTTAACGTCCTTCTGTTTGGTTTGTCAACGGACAGTTACTTGTTTTCAAAAGTTATGAAAGTGGTCGTTTCCTATTGGAGGTCACGTGGATTAGAAGTAGTTATGTTTTTAGACAATGCACTGGGTGGTGGTTCTACTTTGGAGGAGGCCCTGAAATCAAGTGAATATATTCAAAATACTTTATATCTTTTAGGGTTTTTGATTTCTCAGGAAAAATGCAAGTGGTATCCTGACACATGTGTTGAATGGTTGGGATATGTGTTAAACACGAAAGACGGGAGACTTCGTGTTTCTGATGAGAGAATGAACCGTTTGCAGTGTAATCAGGAGTCTTTCATTCAGCAGATCACTTTCAATAGTGCCTCTCTTGTCAAAGCAAGGTTTTTGGCTTCCATCGTTGGGCAAATCATTTCTATGAAAGCAGCGATGGGCGATGTGGTAAGGTTAAAAACGAGAAGCAAGTATCAATGCATTCTCACAAAGGCTAGCTGGAATGCTCCAGTGTTGGTAAGTGATGAAGCAAAATATGAAATTCTATTCTGAAGTAAAAACGGCAGAAAGCTCAATGAGAAGGGTGCGATTATGCATTTTACCACGGTCGACCCACATGTCGTATTGTATACAGATGCCTCTGATATACGTTGTGGTGGTTATATTGCCCCGCGTGAGGGCGCCCTGTTTGAGGGCAGTGAGATTATGGGTACATGGGATATCCATGAGCGAGAAATGAGCTTCACCTGGAGGGAGGTGGAGGCTGTTCACATGGCGTTGAACACAAAGAAAGATTTTCTGGAAGGAAATGATGTTCAGTTGTTGGTAGACAATAAGAATGTTCAGTATATCCTTAAGACTGGAAGTAGGAAACCTTACTTGCAAAACGTTTCCGTTCAGATTGATAATATATGTCAGGAGTATAGCATAAATTTATTTCCAAAATGGATTCCGTGATACGAAAACAGTAGAGCTAACATGCTCAGCAAATCTTTGGACAGTGATGATTGAGTTATCAAATATGCTATTTTTTGTCAATTGAATGAAAAATGGGGTGCTCACAATTTTGATCGATTTGCAACAAATTTAAACGCCAAATGTCAGAAATTTAATTCTCGGTTTTGGTGTGCAGGAACACAAGGAATTAATGCATTTCAGCAAACCTAGAGTGGCTGTAATAACTGGTTGGCGTCACATCTGTCAAGTCATTAACAAAATCAGATCTGGGTATAGGCACTTTGATAATTCCTGAATGGAAATCTACACCATTTTGGCCATTACTCGCAGACAAAGATAAATTTAAAGCATTTGTGTTTCATTTTCATCGATTTGACAAAAATGTAATTAGCACTGAGAACGGACAAGGAAATAATGGAATTTTCGAGGGAAAGGCATTGAATTTCTGTATGTTGGCTTTAAGGCTAAACTGTACATTAGGTGTTGTATGTTAATTATTCATTGTTTCATTGTTTTCAGATTTAGGCCTGATGAGACATGTACATAAAGCACTGGATGATGCCTCAGTTGAGAAGACTGGTGGGATTTGTTATTTAGCTGATAAACTGTGCCAATATTTATTGAATTCCAAAAGTGACAATACCGTTAAGAAATACTACAATAGTTTTAAAAACTGGTGCAAATATTGTAATAACCATAGTGCCACATGTCTTCCTGGAGAGTCTATACATATCGCATTGTATTTAACAAAACTTTTGGACTCGGGTTATAGCGTGCATTCCATTTCATCAGCTGTCTATGGAATTAAATGGGCGCACAGTGTGAGTGGGCTTAAAGATCCCACAACTAACTCTTTTGTGACAAGTTTATTGGAAGCTGCAAAACGCACTTCCGGTGCTCAAACTATTAAGAAAGATCACATTCATGTGGACCATTTGAAACTGTTATGTGACATGTATTCAGAGAGTACCGATTTCACAGACATTCGGGATTTGTGCATGATCTTATTATCATTTGCCGGATTTTTAAGGTTTGATGAAGTTAGCTCCCTTGAGTGCTCAGATGTGAGCATTCATCACGATTATTTGCTTTTGCATATTGCTGAATCTAAGACTGACCAGACCGTTCTGGAAACGAAATTTTTATTTCTAGAGGTATTACATCGGCCTGTCCTTACACCATGTTTCTAAAATATTCAAGTATTTCATATTTAAGTACTTCTCTGAACACATACTTATTCGTCCACTTTATAGATCAGGATCTACATGTAAGGTGATTTCCAAGGACAGAAAGCTTAGATACACCAGAGCAAGGGAGTGTATTCTTGCTAAGTTGAAAATGGTCGCCCCGCATCTAAATTTGGGTTTACACTCGATGAGGTCGGGAGGCGCTACTCAGGCTGCCTGCTCCGATGTGAACGATAGATGTTGGAAGCGACATGGCAGATGGCGCAGCAATGTTTGTGAAGATGGTTATGTGGCTGATCCTATCAGTAAGCGTTTAGAGGTTACTAAACATTTAGGTCTGTAAGCAGCGTTTTTTTGTTCTTGGAAATCAGTTCTATGTATTTCGATTCCTATTTCCCGTTCTTTGTTTGTCTATGGCGGGCGGCTTACTAGATGGCAATCAGAAATATACATTTCCTGTTTTTGTTATTTGGAGTTAGTTTTAGACTAATTTTTCCCGGGTTTCGTTAGTATAGCGGGAAAATGCTGTCTGAAGGTAGCGGTAAAGTGCCAATTTGATGAATTTTCAACCAATCGTTTTATTGGTTGCTGATCATGTGATTCGTTGGAAGACGTTTCAGGCAGTTGAAATTCAGTTTCTAACAAAGCCCTCGCATGTAAACAAGCACATTAAGTTTATTTTGTGTCCATAACGGAAACAAATTAATAAGAGTTTAAAAAAAAGAAAACAGAAGCCTTTTCACTGGATGTGGGCCCGACATCCCCTCTGGAGGCGACTTGTAACAATAGCATCGGTTGCAGGTTTCCAGTGGATTTTTTCAGGCAAAAAATTAATTTTTTATCTCTGGTTTTTCCTGACTGGTTCAGTCGTCGAGGACAGGGTAGGCTATCATGTATTGTTTGTTGTACATTTTTTGGAAAACGAAAAGAAGCTCTTTTATTGTGAAAAGGTCAAAATAAAACTTCCGTCCCCATTTGCCATTCTATGGCGGGCGGCTTGCTAGACAGCAATCAGAAATATACATTTCGTGTTTTTGTTATTTGGAGTCAGTTTTAGACCATGGAATTAAAACTGAGTGAAGATCAAGTAGAGTCGTTTTTAGGGTTGGAAACTTCGTGTCTGGAAATCCTAAAAGAAGAAGAAAAAGAAGATTTCAATGATGTAGACTTTATTCTGATCTACGATAAAGTCAAGATATTTCCGACAATCGATAAAGGTGTTGTAAATCGACTCAAAAAGAAGCTGCGGAAAATGTGAAAAAAACTAACGAAAATAGACGCGGTCATCGAAGAATTACATAATAATAAAGAGGGAAGAGTAACAGCTCGCCTGCTAATAAAAAGATACTACTGCGTAAAAAACAATGTTAAAACAAACAGAAAAATAAAATTGTAAAATACCAAAAAACAAATATGTTAATTTTTTTTTATTTCGTAAATAAATGTTTATAATATATCAATATTCTTTCATCTTTTTTTATATATTTTTTTCCCCCCATTTAAAAATTATTTTCATTTTCTTTCTTTTCCCTTCACAAGATCTGAGTCAGATATTCTCTATCCAATAATAAATGCAAAACACTTCCTCGAGCGTAATTCGTGAGATTTCTCGACATTTTACGAAATTGCTCAATTTCGAAATCCAAAGGTCGTGGTTGCCTTCAACACTCGATCGTTGGCTTCCACTATTCTATCACTACATCCTCATCGAGCTTTTCCAACACCGACACAAAACACAGTGTTGTGGCATCTTTGTGATCAGTGGTGTAACAGATGTGCGCCTCGATCAATCCCTCTGACATGCAACCCAGACATCTCTCGCTCATCACTCCAGAAATGTTTAAATCTGCGCGATGGGCAGACGCTGTGTAGAAGACATCTCTGAGAAACATCTCGCATAGAAGATCTATTTTTATATTTTCCGATTTCCCCTTAGGATCTTTAGCCTTTACCATTGTGCAGAAATTTTTGACCTTAAACTCCAGTATTTAAATAATAAATAATAATCTTTAGCCTTTAAAAATGATATGCTTTTTTAATATTTAATTTCTTTTAGTTTGAATTTTATTTAAATATTGTTTCCCTTCTATTTAATAATATATCGAAAAAAACAACATATAATATACATATTCCTCTGTCACAGACAGGCAGAACCGCGATCGATCGAAATGGAGGGGAAAAATCTCCTCTCTTTCGTTGAGATATCTTAACCGAATCAACTTCGCGACCCGTAAGCGCACTGCGAAACGCAGGCGGAAAAATACACGTTTTTTTTTTGCATTTTGTGGTGATTTATAGTGCTCCACACGAATGATCACAGCCAAAATCGCTCAACTCCGTCGGTGAGACACTTAAAAACCGACAAAAATACACGTTTTGACACTTTATGTCGCGATGTGTAATTTCGTATCAGATATATCTCGGCGAAATCGATGAAATCGAGAGAGAGAACACTTAAAAAAGCTGAGTTGAAAATACAATGTTTGGTGTTTGTCATCAACTTAGGATTTTTTTTCTTCTCGGATTTGCGGTATCTTTACTGTCATCACTGTCATCTTGGGAAAAAAATTGCAATGAATTCTCGGACTAGGCCAGAACTGGTCGAGCTCGGAAGTTTCTCAGATTTCCTAAGATTTCATTTTTGCTCGATATCCGAGATTCGACCGATAAGGCGGGACAGATGTGGCACAGTAGAGGGGTTAATGGATCGATGTGGCCGCGATCGTTGCACCCCCGTGATCTAGTGGATCTCAGTTAGGACTCCAGAATGTTTGTTCTGGGGAGGAAGTTCGTAATCACTCCCCCACACGCAAGCTTAAAGATAATGTCTGGAGTAATGGGTTGAAACCAAGTTCGTGGTTACTCTTGAAACATTCACTGTGGATTCCTCGGGAACACTTCAGCTGGACATGGGTAAAGCCAAACACAGAAGAGTACTTACGATTTCTTTGTAATATATTTTTCCTTAATTAAATTGTAGCGCTCTACACTTGTAAAAATACCCTGATGCAAAACAAAATTTCAGATATTCGTTTACTGAAGAAAATGAAGTTCGCCTAACGTCACCAGAGATGCAGGAAATCTTCCACCAGTTCGCGTCCTATCTGCATCAGACGAGTTCTGCCGGAAAACTGACTTCCTGGGGCTATCAATTCGCTTAATAATATATCATCAAAGCTATTTTGTCAGACGATAGTTTATCGCATCAGATTTGTACCAGGGGGTGCGAATTGGATTTCCAACTTTCAGCAGAAATTCTGCATAACCCTGTTGTAACCGGCCAGATGCAGTTTCATTGTTTAGTATTAGCGGATAGCTCTCCCCTTCTTTAAAAGTGGACAGCCAGTATATTGTTAAAATTGTCGAATTTTAATCTCGAGAAACATTATATTATTATCAGCGATGAGTTACGGCTATAACAACCGTGGTCGACACTTACATCATGCCATACTTCTGACACGACGTGATTAAGACTTACTAACAAGCAAACACCTATTAACCTGTCACCGTGACGTATGGTATATGGCCAGATTGGTATTTGCAATCGGCGTAGAGATGAAATTGCTTAGTATTTATCTCTTAATGGGAGTTCGTAAATACCAATGACCTCTACTCAACATCTGTGTTATTTACGAACAGCTAAAATTTTCGTTTTACTTCTGAGAAAGATATGTTTCTCAGTGAAAGAATACTAGATCTTCACAGGGCACCAGTTCAAGCGGTACAAGAAAGCCAAGGCTATGTGTTGCCTGTGGGAAACCAGGTTATTGGCGTCAAGAGTGTTTGGTCGCTGCAAAGGCTCAGCCTGATACTATACAAAAGATAAGTAGTCTTAGCGATAGTTTATTTGCAGGCGATTTCCGTAAAATAGAGCGGTCACGTTGCTCAAGCTTGTCAATTATTTTTGGCGATACCGATTCTGAATCGAGTTCACGAAATAGGCCGTCGGTCAGTCAGTTGACATGTTCAGGTCCACTTACGACAAATTCAGTAATTACTGACACACAATGCACAAATTTGAAAGGCTATGTTTCTGTTATTCGCCCAATCGTGCAGCGATCGGGAGTTGCAGACCTCGTGCATCCTGTTGATAAAACAGCTAAGGGTACTTTGAGCGAGACAGTAAATGATTGTCAGTTTTCGCCTATTGGCTGTTTGAAACAAAATTTACTTGAATGGATTCAGGCCGGGGCTAATAGTTACATTATAGAAGTTATTGATCAAGGTTATAAATTACCATTTAAAGAAATTCCCTCCTCAGTCATTTTGAAAAATAATAAGTCTGCTGTGGAAAATAAAATTTTTGTCACAGATGAAATCACAAGTTTGTTGAGTAGGGGCTGTATCACTGAGGTTTTTGAAGTTTCGGAGGTAGTAACCCTCTTACTGTGGCATTCGGTAAATCAGGTAAAGCAAGATTGGTATTTGATTGTAGGCATCTCAATTTACAATTGTTCAAATTTAAATTCAAATTAGAAGATGCTTCCGTGCCTAGATTATTGTTTGAGAAAGGTGATTATTTATTCAAGTTTGATTTAAAATCTGCCTACCATCACATATCAATATTTAAGGAATACAGAACCAGAAGTTTTTTTGTGTTTTCAGTAGACAATGGAGGGTGTCAAAAGATTTTTTGTTTTCAATGTTCTTCCATTCGGAATTTCAAGCGCCGCATATATATTTACAAAGGTAACCCGGGTGGTGGTAAAATTTTGGAGAGAGAGACGTATGCGCATGGTCATGTATTTGGACGACGGTTTGGGCGGCGGTCATAGCTGTCAGGAAGCCTCTAGAGTGAGCGCTCAAGTTTACAAAGATCTTAAAAGGCTTGGATTTTTGATTGCTCATGACAAATGTTGTTGGGAAACGGTTTCTGACATCACGTGGTTAGGCCATGTATGGAACACGGTAAGTGCTACAATTTTCATAACCAACGATAGAATTGAAAGTTTGGAACAGAGTCTAAACTGGCTTTCTCGTAGAATAGACATCGGTTGCTTACTTGTTAAAGTCCGCATCGTTGCGGAATTGGTTGGTAAAATCTTATCAGTGCATGTGACCATGGGGCCGGCTGTAAGGCTCAGGACAAGGGGTTTGTATAATTGCATATTGCCGCGCGAGTTGGGACGCATCGGTTTTATTGGACATTGAGGCGGTGAACGAGATAGTTTTGTGGAAGAAAAATTGTAGAAATTTGAACGGTACTGATTTTTTGAGATCACATTATTTTTCTGAAATTGTCTGAAAAGTCCAATTGGACCAGAGCTCCATATGGTGAGAGCTGGAGGCTCTTAATAGGGTATGCAAGTCATTAGCAGGTCGCCTGGAAGGGCGTCGCATACAATGGTGTACTGACAACAAGAACGCTGTAAGTATGGTTAAAACTGGTTGCAGAAAGTGTGCATTGCAGCAAATAGCTTTAGATATTACAGAAACATGTGTGAACAGCAGCATAAGTATGGTAGGTGAATGGATACCCAGAGAGCTTAATGAAAAAGCTGATTACCTGAGCAGATGTAAGGACTGTGATGACTGGGAAGTGTTAGACCATGTTTATCAGAGATTGAGCCTAAAATTGGGTCCACATGATTTCGATCGTTTCGCTACTGATTACAATAAGAAATGCGACACTTTTAATTGATTGTGGTGGTGTCCGCGTACCAAAGGCATTGATGCTTTTGTACAAGACTGGGGAAGACATAACAACTGGTTTGTTCCGCCACCCAGATGTATTCTTAAATGTGTTCAAAAATTGAAACGGGAAAAGGGAAGGGGAACTTTCATAGTTCCGTGTTGGCGCTCCGCACCGTTTTGGCCTTTGTTTGTTCACGGTCAGTTCAATATGTACATCAAAGGATGTGTTGTTTTAGGAAGAGAATATATACTTCATGAAGGAAGAGGCAACAACGGAGTATTTGCAAAATGACCATTATCATTTGAAATGGTTGCTTTCAGATTGGAATTTTCATTGCGGGGGAGTAAAATATCACGTTTTATACACCTTTTTGGGAGAAGGGCATTCATAAGTTGCTTAAAGCTTCTGGCAGTATTTAATAAACGATTATCGGATCCTGACTTTATTACACCTGCTGGTTGCCTTACATGTAAGTGTGTGGAATAAATATAAGCCGTCCTGTTGACGTTGTTCGGATGAGAGTATTTATACGTCTATTTTTGTATTTGACAGGCTTGAATTTAGAATCGGAGACATGTCGTTTGGTTGAGCAATCTGGGCTGAATTTGGATGAGGATATGACGCAGCTGGCTAGAAGTATGGCAACACGTTTGGCATCTTCAAGAGCTTGCACGGCCGTTGTTAAGTACTTTTCTTCATTTTGTAAATGGAAGATGTTCATTACTAGCAAAGGAGGACAAGCTTTACCTGCTCTTCCTGTGCATTGTGCTTTATATTTCACTCATTTACTAAACTTTGGAAGTTCTTATAGCACAGTTTCTACCGCTATGTACGCCATTCGTTGGATATATGATTTACATTCTATGACTGATCCTACTAAAAATGCATTTGTTCAAAATATTGCAGAGAGTGCGAAACGACACTCAAAGAAACGTGTTTGTAAAAAACAGCCAATCACGTCACAAATGTTGATTGAGTTAAGTGAGCAATTTCAAGGGTCCAATGATTTGCTAATAGTTAGGGATTTGGCTATTGCAGTATTGGGGTTCGCAGGTTTTTTAAGATTTGATGAGTTAAGTTCTATTAAACGGTCAGATATCCAGGTTTATGACGACTATTTTAGCATTAAAATACCTAAGAGCAAAACCGATCAGTACCGAGCCGGGGATGAAATTGTTATATCCAAGGGTGTGTCGACAGCATGTTCTTATTTACTTTTGAATCGCTATTTATCCTTGGCTGATTTACAGGAAATTTCAGATTTTTTCTTGTTCAGGCCAGCATTACGGTCAGGAAATTCTTGTAAACTTATCTTCAAAAATAAACGTCTTAGTTATTCACGGGCTCGGGAGTGTATCATTGGTAAATTGCGCGCCGTCGAAGTCGACATGGATGTAGGTATACACTCACTTGGGGCCGGTGGCGCCACAGAGGCAGCAAATGCTAAGATGAATGACAGATGTTTGAAGCGGCATGGTCGCTGGAGGAGTGAATCGGCCAAGGATGGATACGTCCTTGACTCCCTTGCGTCGCGACTGGATGTTAGTCGAAAATTAGGATTGTAATTTATACTACATGTAACATTCAGTTCACAGGTTAGGTTTAGGTTTGTCACCGGGCCATATTGAAATGATCCACGCAGTTCATTTTTATGTGATACGGCGACACACGTGGTCTTGACAGGTGTACCAATTTTGGTATTTTATGCAGCATTCAACGTACCAGTTATATTTATTGTTTAAATCATGGTGAGCATCATTGTCATTACGTATATGGGGATTTTTCGTTTTATACTTATCCCGTTCTTTAGGGACAAGCCTTTTTTCTAAGCCGTCAGCCTAGAGCGACTAAAATCATAGAGATTTTGTGTTTTATCCCTATTTGCATAGTTAGGACTGTTCTTTTCTCGCGTTTCAACGAATAGCGAGAAAAAATTGTCTGGTCGTTGCATCTATAGGGTCAAATGTTACACCTGTACGGTGGCCATGGTAGCGGGGACATAGGACTAATGATATTGCTCCATGCGTTTAAAGGTGGTCACCGAGTCGTGTCAGCATTGCGTACCGGTCATTTCTAGGCTAACTCTCACTTTAGGAGCACCAGTTCAATTTAGTGCAGGTCCGAGCACGTCTATCGCAATCGTGCAGTGACATCGGACGCAGGTTTCCAGGGGGTTTTCCCGTTAAATGAAACATTGTTTTTATTCCTGTTTTTTTTTTGATCGGCATGTTTGCGTATCTGGTGAGCCTTTATCTGATAATTATCATTTCTTTTGAATATCTGATACTTTACGTTTTATTCGACACCAACTCACAAATTACACGTGTGTCAATGCTACCTATTTATCTAACAGTTGTTAATAAATGCTCCTACGCCGTCAGCCTAGAGCCTCTAAAATTATAGGGATTTTGTGTTTTATCCCTATTTGAATAGTTAGGACAGTTTTTTCAGTTTTGCTGACGAGAATAAAATAATGGGAAATGTGGTCGTTTGTCAGCATCGTATTCTTGATATTAATCACCATCCGTCGCTCTACAGTACCTAATTCCCAAATGGTGGAGAATCCAGTATGTCACAAACAATGTTTTAAATTAACATTTATCGGACAGTTTGTGCTGTTTTTATCGCAAATTATAAATGACACAAATCCTTTCGCTCGTTCGTCCGGGCGACGACGACGACCCATTTTTGAACGACCCATCATCGCGCTGTTCACTGGCGGTTACGTTAAGAACTGGCGTGAATCTTTCCAGTACGCCAAGCATTCATCCGATGGACCGACCTGAACTTCATTGCTTCCAGTTGGGCCACAGACAATTATTGTTAAAACTGAAAGCACAATCACTGACCGTGCGATCAATAATTCATTGGATATTTATATGCCGATACATCGAAAATTGTAATCAAATTTACCTTCTATTTGTTGCTGTCAAACACTGACCAGACGACACCTAAGGCTCTTGATGCTTTTCACCTCTATCCTCAGGGACCTGCACTAGTGTGGTTCAATTATTTGCTGCATCGGCAAAAATAAGATGGCCATCCGTTCGAGAACAACTCATTCAACCCTGCCTTGATTGCTGAAGAGTGAACCTACAACAAGCTGCAATTATCACCATATCGGCAACTCGATGAGTTTCACGCTGCTTTTCTGGAAAAGGGTACTAGACTAGGGAAGGACGAGAGGTCCATGACATCAAAATTTATTGATGAGTTATCCCAACAGTTGACATTTTTGTTGCTGCTGTCGGATAGTTGCATAGTTTTCGTGATGTTTTACATTCGGCTAAAAATGGTGAGACAAGTACCGCACATGCACGGTTCAGTTACAAATTTATCAACTTTCTCGTCGGGTCAGTCAGTTGGAACGCCTGTAGAAACCAGTTTTGATAAAAAAAAATTTACAGTTTTGAAAAAATAACCAGTTTTGAAAAAAAAATAACCAGTTTTGAAAAAGATAACAAGTTTTGAAAAAACGACAATTTATTTCAAAAGTGGTATTTTTTTTCAAATGTGGTTAGAATTTGTTTTTCAAAAGTGGTAAATTTATTTTCAAAAGCTGTTTTTTTTTTCAAAAACGGTGATTTTTTTTCAAAACTGGTGATTTTTTAAATTTCTTTTTTATTTTTTCAAAAGCTGTTTTTTTCAAAACTGGTTTCTTCTACAAACGCCTGTGTCGATAAGATGTCACTTCGCGTAATATATTTTTTGGCAACTAGTCGTTAATCGTTCATCGCTGCGCAGTACTGTTATTGGATCGACTCAACGAGTATGTTACAAGTGTTCAAGTCAGGGGCACATGAAACGATCGTGAAACTGGAACCGATTGGCACCTTCACCCAATGCGTCGTGCCCATTATGTTTTCAAAGTGGTCACAATGCCGCAGACTGTTTTTTCAGCGTGCTAATTCTTCCCAAGTGGTTATGTGTCAGTTATGCAATATTGAGGTACATGATGCACGGTCGTGGGTAAATTTAAACTCCAAAGGCGTGGGGGAGACGCGCACCTCCCAGGCCAATTAACTAAGACTTCTTTTGATAGGATCACTTTGTACAATGATAGTGGTCGTGATACTTTGCACGAGCATTTTTCGATGAACCCACACTCACATGACATTTATTTACACATATTAGTTGCAAACAGTCTGGTGACTGCTTTGTTGGATTCAGGCAGTGCTGTGTGAATAGTATTTCGAAACAGTTTTTCGATACTCTTCCACAGTACCCGTTTACTAATTTTCAACCTTGTTCAAGTAAAATTAATATTGACTAATAATCAGTAGATTAATGTTTATGGTACTGCCTGTGTTATGCTCGGTATGCATTCGGCTCAGCACATCAAACAGCCCATACTCTAAGTTACAGGATGCTTAGTGGTCGGATATGGTGTCATGCAGTGCTCAAAATAACTTTTTTTTCTTTGCGTAGCAAAATGCTACAAATTTCCAAAAAATGAATAGCATTTTGTAAAAATTACATAGTTCTTTTGTATACCAGAGTTATGTTATGCTGTTTTGTATTGAATTCTTCTAAGTAGATAGAATAGTTTCCATCCTTTTCTGGGCATTTCCAAATGATCTGTAACACTTGAAACATTTACTATGTGTTTTTTAACTTAACTGCCTTTAAGGGTTGCATGGACTTGGATATTTTCAAATAGCGTCTTGGTTGATCAATAGAGTTCTCAAAATGGAAGTTGGGATTTTTAATTTGATGGGCTTAAAGTTATTTTTAATGGGCATTTTATGCAAAATGTTGTAAAACAGGAAGAATTTAAACCAATAGAATTCATCTTACATATGAAGTTGTTAATGATGCTTGATAGAGAGTTAATCTGAGTTGTGCCTGGAATGTTCCACAATCAGAAGTAAAGCATCAGTGAACTAGTTTTCGAATTTGTTTGCAAATTTTCATTTACATTTTGCGATACAAGATAATCAACTGCAGCCTAATAGGCTGCAGTTGATTATCTTGTATCGCAAAATGCTACACATAATTGAACATTGTGTAGCTTTTTGCAAGTTTTGCATAGCAAAAAGCGACGCGACACTGCTTGTTTTGAGCCCAGTCGGATATGGTGTCATGTGAGGCGAACGGAGATCAATATTAGGCGAGGCGTTAGCGTAACATATTTATTATGCCAGCGGACAAAATCCAGTATGTTCCTTTAATTAATCGGACCGGTAATTTATTTTTTGGTGTTTCGAACTTGTGAAAATGTAAACAAGCAGGCGTAAGTGTACAATGTAAGGGGAGTAACTCTATCTAGCAATCGTTTCATGCTGCAGTGATTATCGATCGGCCCGATTGACTTGACTGTTGGGCGTGTTTCGATTTATATTGAGCTATCGGATGGGGTTGTTGATCGAAATAGGTTTCTGAATTTGGGACACATATTGTAAACAGACTATTTCTTTTTGTTCAAGCGAGTTTAATGAAACTTTAATCACATTCAACAGAGGATTCAGAACATTTGCTGTAAGTTTGCCATTTTTAAGGCGAGGCGGTTGCATTTTATTTCTAAAAACAATATGGTGGACACACACCTAATATTGATTTCATTTGGGGGCACTGATGATGTCATCATCGACCTGATATCGCTTTATAGGCCGCCACCATTTATCCACGCAGATTGGTTGATGCAATAATAAATGGTGACATGCAAATTTTAGACTGTGCATCACATCCCATTATATTGGGTACTGACTACATGAAAAGAAATAACATTGTTCTAGACTTTAGTAAAAATCTGTCATTTACTATCAAACGTAGCATAAAAGTGAAATACAGACAAAATTATGTCCTCGAACCTATTAAAGAATGCCTAATTCAGAGCATGTTGTGTTGTTATGTTCCACTAGGTACTCAAGGAGTCTATACCGCTCATTCTGAAATCTTACATAATATAATATTAGAACGTTTCATTTCATGTTCTATCGGATGATAGTACCTGAGTTTGTGTGATTTCTAAAATAAAATCAGAAGCAGCGAAGCTGCTGAAGGTTTTATTTCACAAATCACACAAACTCAGGTGCTATCGACAGATAGAACCTGAACAGAAACGTTCTAATTATTTTATTATTCCGAACAAAAAATAGCTTTCTTCGCTGCTTCAGGCTTTATTTCACAAATCACACAAACTCAGGTACTATCAACCGATAGAACATGAACAGAAACGTTCTAATTATTTTATTATGCCGAACAGAAAATAGCTTTCATTGTGAAGCGTTAACTGCAATATGCCATCAATGTTGTAACGATGTAGTCGAATCCAGAAACATGCTTTTAGTGACGTCATTTCGAACGAATGACATCTCTTTTGGAGTTTCCAGATCACCAAATTCGAAAATGACTTGTTACAAGTGCCGTCGCTTTGGGAGTTTTTATATCACCAAATGTCAGTGTTTACAACTGCATCATGCTGTTCGTGTTATAATTCATTATAAATGCGTGTGTGCTTGTGTGGTAAGTGGTACAGTACACCCGCCGTGGAATATAACTTTTCCACGTGCCCACGGTGGACGCCCACGATCATTCCACGGTTTTTTATTGAAACTAAAATACCGTGGACAGTAAAGGCAGCTTAAATTTAACCGTGGACAGACGTGGAAGGGATTAAAGCGTGGCAAGAAGTCTTTAAAGACGAGCAGTCAACAGGTCCACGGCAGTAATCCGTAACACGGTGTGCCCACGGAAATCTATACTATGAAAGGAGCCGAGTTGGTTGGTTTGTTTGTTGGTTTGCATGTTTGTCTGCACGCAAAAAACCGCTGGGTGGATTCGGATGAAATTTGGTATGAGTGATCCTTGGGTCACTGGAACGTCCCTATTTTTTTTTTTTACAGAATTTAAAAAAATTGGGGCCGAGTGTATCGGGTATTTTTCTTTTCTTTCCCCCCTTCATTGACACCCGACAGAAGTCGGGTACCCTGCTAGTACGTTATTAAATATTGGAAACCAATGCATGATTTCGACTGCCATTATGTTCAGAGCGAGAGGATTGGGTAAATTTGCAAGCTTTAATATAAGCTTTTAGAAAGCTTGCCTTATTTTTAAACTGAGAAAATATTCGAAGTTGGTCAAACTTTTAAAAAAGTTTATAGTTTTGTACCGGTATTTGTAACATGACAAAACTCAAAGAGAGAGAGAGGGAGAGGGAGAGAGAGAGAGAGAGAGAGAGATGGAGAGAGAGTTAGAGAGAGATGTGAGATAGAAAGAGAGATAGAGAGAGATAGGGGAGAGAGAGAGAGCGAGAGAGAGATGGAAAAGGAGAAGAGAGGAGAGAGAGATAGAGAGACGAAAGAGAGAGAGAGAGAGTCGTGTAAATACATTGAGGGGATGTTACAACCGATAATGTTACAACGCCGCATAATGTTACACCAACGCATAATGTTACAAAAAATGTAGTAAACAACCGATAATGTTATAAACTCCGCATAATGTTATAACTTTTTTCAACACGTTATGTTATAAAAATCGACGCATAATATTATAACTTTTTTCATCCCGTTATGTTACAACAAATTAACTGATAATGTTATAACTTGTGTATACTAATTCCAGTTACAGCTATTGTAGATGGACTTTACCACTTACCATTTATTGCTGCATAAAGGCATGTAAAATTTATACTAAAGGTTTCTGTTCTGCTTAAGGCGAGGAGACCCCCCCCCCCCAACTCCCGGGGATTTATCATAGAATGACCTAGTCATGTTACATAGACGCGGATTATCCTGGTAACTCAATCGTGTGACGTCATTACCATGATCGTGCAGTGCCCAACATGGTGAAGGTGGGGGTGGTGGGGGAGGGGTACTATTTTATCCGGTGGGAACGTTTACCAACATGCGTAGTCTCCGCTTCCAGAAATGCAGTGTACCATAGTCCCCTGACGCCTTTGGGGATGGGCAAATGCCTCTGTTTCTGCTTGTTTTGGGCATCTAAAACTCATTTGTCGCATATTTCTTAGTCATAAGAATATCTTATTGTTCATTAATTTGACATTTTAACAACTAACAGTGAACAAAAATGAGGTGGAGTTAAAAGAGGTCAAAAAGTTGGATGGAGCGAGGTACATACGGTGGATGTGGCAGGTTGGTAGTGTCACACGGAAGCCGAAGAATAAGATGCGAGACTGGGTAGGAAGAGGAATTGGGTTTAGGAGGACTGAAAGGGGTGGGCAGGGATTAGGCTGAGAAAGAGAGGAGGTCATGGATTAGTACATCAGGGTGATTGTGCAGAGAAAGCTATCTGAACAGACTGTAAGAGAGTAGTGCTAGTGTAGTGTATGATAATATAGATGGTGGAGATGATGGAAGAAGTGGAAGTGATGAATTTGGGATTACAGGTTCTGGTAAAGGCGGAATCACTAGAACAGGCAGTATAGGGAGAAGATGGAGATTGTGGAGGAGGAGTTGTGTTGATGTTGGTGTTGTGGCCGTGTTGGTCATGGTGTTGAGTAGTTATGTATGTTGAAAATGAGCCATTTTGTAGGACCCCGGGGCAGGAACCCGGAAGTGACGTCATGTCACGTGATTGGGCGGTCATGTTGGGTTGCCATGATAGTGCACGTGGGTGTGGCCATGTTGTGATGT
This sequence comes from Pictodentalium vernedei, assembly GCA_031216915.1. Lineage (NCBI taxonomy): Eukaryota > Metazoa > Mollusca > Scaphopoda > Dentaliida > Dentaliidae > Pictodentalium > Pictodentalium vernedei. The sequence goes on along the minus strand of CM062296.1, from coordinate 733,709,331 downwards.
CATCATCATGATAATAGGTGGTAGGAGTGCGTATGCGCAGAGCGTATTCTTATGGGGACACGTGCTCCGTCTCACCACTAACAATCCGACAACAGATATCGAATTAATCCAACCAACCCGACAATCTTCAGAAAACTGACCAAACACTCCCGAAAACACTCCCAAATAAACGTAGGATAGTATCTTTAATGAGGGTATGAGACGTATGAAGAGGTACTCATTGCGCTCATTTTCATAGCTTTCATTTTGAGACGTATGATTTTGCGCGCATCGTGCTCATTTTCATAGCTTTCATTGCTTCATACGACGAAAAGGGGGATTCCGTGGGTTTAGTATCCTTAAAATATAGGATAGTATCGTTACCTAATGTCCGACCATATAATGGACGCGTAATTTATCACAGAAATGGGTTTATTACAAAAATGGTTGGTTTATTACAATAGTGTTTTTTTACTGAGAGATAAACTGGAAGGGGGAGGCGCCGTTCTTGTCGCCGGAGCCCTACTGCCCCTTCCCCCTGGAGCTCCTGAAGTCCTGGTCCCTCGAGTTTCTGGCGAGTTACTAAATCGGTACTGGCAGGATTCGGGAGTGTTTTCGGGAATGTTTTGGACAGTTTCCTGAAGATTGTCGGGCTGTTTGGATTAATTCGATATCTATTGTCGGGTTGTTAAGGGTGAGACGGAGCACGTGTCCCTACAACAACACGCGCTGCGCATACGCACTCCTGCCACCTTTTTTCATGATAATGACATCACAACATGGCCACCCACGTGCACTATCATGACAACCCAACATGACCGCCCAGTCACGTGACATGACATCACTTCCGGGGTACTGCCCGGGGTCCTACAAAATGGCTCATTTTCAACATACATAACTACTCAACACCATCACCAACACCGCCACAACACCAACATCTCCTCCTTCTCCCTATACTGCTTGCTCTAGTGATTCCGCCTTTTCCAGAATCTGTAATCCCAAATTCATCACTTCCACTTCTTCCAACATCTCCACCATCTATATTATCATACCGTCTAGCACTACTCTCTTATTGTATTCTCAGATAGCCTTCTCTGCACAATCACCCTGATGTACTAATCCATGACCTCCTCTCTTTCTCAGCCTAATCCCTGCCCACCCCTTTCAATCCTCCTAAACCCCATTCCTCTTCCTACCCAGTCTCACATCTTATTCTTGTTCCGTGCGACACTACCAACCCGCCACATCCACCAAATGTACCTCGCTCCGTCCAACTTTTTTACCTCTTTTAACTCCACCTCATTTTTGTTCACTGTTAGTTGTCAAAATGTCAAATTAAAGAACAATAAGATATTCTTATGACTAAGGAATATGCGACAAGTGAGTTTTAGATGCCCAAAACAAGCAGAAACAGAGGCATTTGCCTGTCCCCAAAGGCGTCAGGGGACTATGGTACACTACATTTCTGGAAGCGGAGATTACGCATGTTGGTAAATGTACCAACCGGATAAAATAGTACCCCTCCTCCACCACCCCTGCCTTCGCCATGTTGGGCACTGGATGATCATGGTAATGACGTCACACGATTGAGTTACCAGGATAATCCGCGTCTATGTAATGTGACTAGGTCATTGTATGATAAATCCCCGGAAGTTGGGGGGGGGGGGGGTGTCTCCTCGCCTTAACCAGAGCAGAAACCTTTAGTATAAATATTACATACCTTTATGCGGCAATAAATGGTAAGTGGTAAAGTCCATCTGCAATAGCTGTAACTGGAATTAGTATACAGAGGTTATAACATTATCGGTTAATTTGTTGTAAGTTAACGGGTTGAAAAAAGTTATAACATTATGCGTCGATTTTTATAACATAACGGGTTGAAAAAAGTTATAACATTATGCGGAGTTTATAACATTATCGGTTGTTTACTATGTTTTTTGTAACATTATGCGTTGGTGTAACATAATGCGGCGTTGTAACATTATCGGTTGTAACAAGGTGGGGTATATAATACATTCAGGCCACGGTACACCCTTTATCCAACAAGGGTAGAGGGCGACACATGCAAAATAAATTAATGAATAACTGAAGAATTTTATTTTTTCTCTCAAAAAACATAACTTATAGCTCCTCATAGGAACGAGTACTACGAGCTTTTTCCAACGAGGGGTCAAAAGCTATGTTTTTTAGACGAAAATAAAAATGATAATAAAATTTGAATTTACATGTTTATATCTACATGTAGCATTCAGAAGATTCAATTTAGGGACTCATTAATAAAGGGCTTTACACGAGTTTTCGACTCTCCATTGTGTTTTTGTCTATCTATACCACTTGTCAAAGACGCCAAGAAGAGTCGAAAGCTTGTGTAAAACTTTCCATTAATGAGTCCTAAAATGTTTGTTGTTACAACTTTACAACTGAGGCTAATCCATTTAATTATGTCCACATTTAATTGATTCTCAATCTCATTATTGTTACCTAAATAATAAATAAATGACACGCTTAGGCACCAGGGCTAATTAGTTAAATCATTTTAAGAGGTTTTGAGGTTTTAAAAAATGTGAATGGTGGTGCTGATTTTGGTCGTTAACCCTTTACCCAACACCATTAAATACTCATTAACAGAGAGATTAACACGAGCTTTCGACTCTTCTTAGAGTCTTTGTCAGGTGGTATAGAAACCAGCGTCGGCAATACCTCTTGACAAAGACCCCAAGAAGAGTCGAAAGCTTGTATACAAGCTTTCTATTAACCCTTTATCCAACGTAACGGAAAAAGCTGACAGGTGAGATTCACAAAAATCGCCATGCAAATTTTTGTTACGTTTTCATTTTTTGTCTCAAAAACATAGCTTATGGCCATTTATTGGGACGAGCTCGTTCCAATGAGTGGTCATAAGCTGTTTTTGAAACAAAAATTGAAAAGTTTTAGTTATTCATAATACATGTAAACTTGCTCACTGCATACATGCACTTGACAGCTTACCAAATAAACTGTTAATCGTGTTCATTGTGCTATTTAGTTTTTTTGTCGCCATTATGTTTATATTTTGTTAGTGTAATAGGATTTCTAGTTCAAATATAGTGAATAAAAAGTATTAATTTTATCCTTTTTTCTATTTGAGGGTTTTTTCTTACCCATGCAAAAAGAGGTGAGGGTTTTTTCTTAAGGTTTTTTTCGTGAGGGTTTTTTCCGTGAAGTGGTTTTTCCGTGAGGTTTGTTTTCGCAAACCCACTCATTATACCCATTATCCAACGTAACAAAAATCGCTATTCACATTAGAATGCGTTTGCAAATTCAAATAATTCAGTTAATCGATTGACAAGTACTATAACCTATCAAAAAATAACGAAGGCTGTCCCTCAGCCTCTGTTATAAATTTTGTTTTAGAATGAAGCAATTGATTTACAACCCTCGGACATCAAAGCTATATTAAATATAAAATTTTCACAGGCACTGTCAGATATTAAGCCTATGAAACGAACAAAGGTACACAAACAATTGTGCCAGTTGATGTCATAAAAGTTAAATCTTTTGTTAGTTAATTGGAATAAAGCTTCCGACTAATTGGTGAATTAATCATTGTCTGATTGATTAGCTCAGACAGTTGTCTTCACAGAAGCATCCAAATAACAACGCCACAAATTTAACAAGATCAGATAAACTGCCTTGTGATTGACTGGCGGTATCAAAATCACTGTGGTTTCTAGCAAAATATGTTAGAAATAAATGTCTAGACGTACGTATGTTCCCTTCTCCGCAACCGTTAGAAGATAAAATCGAAATAATGAAAGGGACTCATTCTTACCCAAGAATCTTCGGTTGGAAGAGATATTTCTACATGTGACGTGGCCGGGAGTGGATCCACTTCTGAGATTCTAACCCATTAAACTGTACCCCCCCCCCCCCCCCCACACACACACCACCTTATTATAATAACCTGAGTTAAGAACACAAACTAGTGTCATATCATGTCAAACCTGGCACTCGGGTGTGTGTGTGTGGGGGGGGGGGGGGGGACTCGGGATGAAATTATATAATCATATCTTTGGTTATCGGGAATAAAAATAGAAATAAAGTCCTCCCTCGCCCATTGAATCTAAAAAAATATTTGAGAAACAAATCATTTATTTTTTTGGCCTTACATCTTATGGGTAAATAGTATGCCTAACCCCCACGCCCCACCACCACCCACCCCCACCCCACCCCCATGAGTTGAGACCTAGTAAATACAAATTTCATTTCGTTCATCGGTTAATTTAATTGCGTTTCAGTTCGATGTTGACTTTACAATGTGGGGTTAAGCAAGTAACAACGTAATTACAAAATATTTAACTTGAATTAATCAGCGAAAAGAAAATATATTATCGGAATGAAATTTGCATTGATTGGAACCGTCAAGAAGCGACAACCGTGGCTTTAATCCCAAACACGGAAATGGCCGTGTTACAGATTAGCGCCGTGGACACCAGAAAGTCGTCCAAGCCGTCTATTTTTTCTGTCCACGGTACTCGCCGTGGGCATATCCAATTGGATTTGTCCACAGCTGTTCACGTCCACCGTGGGCACGTGGAAAAGTAACATTCCACGGCGGGTGTACTGTATAAGGGAATATAAATTCATGTTTCTTGGACGACGACAGTTGTCAGAATTAAGCAGAGTGAAACAATTTATTTTGAACTTGAGGCCGAGACTCGGTGAGGTCGAGGAATAATACTAAACGTGTGGAAATATAATTGATTGAAGTCACGTTCACGATTCACTAAAGTGGTGAACTGCATGTGAGTTTCTAATATTTCTGATTCTTTTGAATTCATTGTTTGCAGTTAAAATTGAAAACCCACACAGTAAAGATGACATATTTGTTGGTACGTTTGTGTCTATCGATGACGAAAAAAGTTAAACAGACCCGGTGCCAGGGTTTGGTGTTGAGAAATTCCAATCGGAGCGTGCGTAATCGACGCTGATCAATGATACGATGCTTACATTTTCTTTGTTCTCATGTATCCGGGGAAGAACGTTCCGATAGTACCCATGTTTTGTCCAAAAACTCCAGTACTATAACTTTTAGAAGGTGTCAAATTAACCAATCACGGCTGATGTCCTAGACGTGAGGCATGGTAAAGGTGTATATGTTGCTGAAGCAGTAGCGTCGAACACTTTTAACATTGTTGTTCCGTTGAAAATTCATAATCCCGGGAAAGGCAGGGTGTATGTTAACATGGGTACTATGCTGGCTACTTTTACGCTATGCGACAATACTTGTGATATTATACCACTCTCGAGTGGACATGTTAGTCTGGATTCGTCAAGCGATATCAGTCATATGGCGAATACAGACTTGCTGACGGGTCCTGTAAAGCAAGTTCAGGCTCTTTCTGATAAAGCTACCTCGGTTGATCATTTCCTTGAGAGTCCTGGTGTTGAAACGTTTCAGTCATATTTTGATATAAATCTAAATTTATCCCAGAGCATAGGATAAAGTTGATAAAGTGCTTGTATAATCATAAAGATGTTTTTATCACTGAGGAGAATCCAGGATTGGGTCATGCCGATATAGTTAAACATTCAATTCAGTTAAAACATAATTCAATTCCCATGCATCGGAGGTCATACCGTCTCCTACCGGATGAGAAACAAGTGTTAAAACACCAATTATATGATCTTTTGAGTCGAGGGATGACAGCTCCAGAGTCTGCGACTGAAGAAGTCCCCATTACAAGTCCCATAGTGTTAGTAGCAAAGCGAAATAAACCAAAGTTACATTCAAATAAGATTACTTCAGAGCAAAGTCTTTCATCTTACAGATTTTGCTGTGATTTTAGATACTTAAACTCACAAACTCAAGACTTTAAATATACAATTCCTGATTTGCAGGACTTAACAGAGTCCTTTTGAGAACGTATACCAAATTTTACAACATCGCTCGAATTCAGTTCTGGTTTCTTCCAGATGTCGATATTTGAAGAATCTTCAAGATTCACAGCTTTATGTGCCCCCCCCCCCCCCCCCCTCCATGGGCCTCCGCGCGTCCCCCAATTCTTTCCAGTTGCTCATGGTTAAACTTTTGGAAGGCTTAACCTTCACATCTGTACAATGCTATTTGGATGATATTTGTATCATGCCAGAAACTTTTGAACAGCATTTACTGGATTTGGATGAAGTCTTTAAAAGATTAGAGAGAGATGCTTTGAAGTTAGGACAAAAAAGTGTAGTTTTACCATGGCAAAATGTACTTTCTAGGGACGGCATATGCCGACCCAGTGACAGAGTTGGCATTTTAATGAATTATCCTGTACCTACTAATAGAAAACAGCTACAGCCCCCATTTGGCATGTTTAACTGGTTTCGCAAATTCATTCATCACGTCATTGCTACAGCAGGGTCATTATTCCTTTTGCTTAAGAAGAATGTGCCTTTTCGATGGACAAGCATTTGTGATGAATCTTTTCGAAAACTTAAACATGACTTTTCTAATTTAAATGTAGTGGCCTTCCCACGTTTTGATCTCGAATTTCGTATTGCGGTAGATACATGTAGCCACGGCAATGGATACGTGCCATACCAGATACACGGGGATGGTAATAGCCATGTTCTACGTTTTGGAGCTAAAGGTTTACCCAGGTGGCAACACTCTTACGGGCCTTTGAATTTAGATCTATCAGTGTGGTGACTATAGCGTCCTTGATTGTGCATCACATTTGCGTGGGAACCATTTCACTGTTCAGTATGATCATCAAGCTCTTTCAGTTCTCTTTCAAAAGAAACCTAAAAGGTGCTATTTATGATAGGTGGCTCGTCATTCTTAAGCAATTTGATAGTAATATTACCTATAAATTAGCAAGTCAGATAGTTGTCCATGATGCACTCTCGAGAGACAGTTTTTTTTCCGGAACTCTTCACAGTAGTCCTGGGGAGGACGATCTTTATATTAGCTAGGTCGAAGAAAGCCCGACCTCAATTAAATTTGTTTCAGACGATCACCAAATGAAACTTTCGGTTATATATATCAATATACCTAGTGATTACAGTAACCAATATGACACAGATAATGAAGACGATATAGACTCTGATGCGCACAAGAAACCGGTGGTAAATCATGAACATTTTTCACATATTTTGCCGTCTCCAGGGACAGACAATCTTCATCCTATAACCAGTGACGGCAATACCATTTCATCTTTTGACACCGCCCATTTATCTCCATTTTGCAGAGATATAGCGTGTACAAACATGTTTTATCGTTTGACTACTGACTGTGACATTACACCTGATGTTGAGCTTTTCGATAGCATATCAGGGCCTAATCGACCGACATCCATAAACAATGGTACTGGCATCCAGTTCCTTGCAACAAAACATTCTATACCTAATGTGAATAGTATCATAACCAATTTAGACTCTGTCTATATCACACATGAATATGTCTTCAGCGGACGTTCGTGAACATCAAGTACAAGATCCTGAACTCAAACCTATAGTTGACTACTTAAATCGCAGAAACAAGCTAGAGGTGTTTTGTTACAATAAGCAGACTGTACTCTCTTTGATGGGATTTTATTCCACGCTCGCTTCGCTAAAGCCAAACTATCTAAACTTCTACAACAGTATCAGCTTGTTTTACCAACTTCGATCATTCCAACTGTTCTGCGTTTATCTCATGATAGTCCATGGCCAGCGCACGGTGGAATTCAGGACACAGTCGACCGGATCAAAAAACATTACCATATTCCTCGACTGGCCACAATTGTTTATGAATATGTGAAATCGTGTCACGAGTGTCAGGCACTTGAATTAACAAATATACATTCTAAGATTGCCCTTTCTGAATAGTCTACACCAAATTCACCATATTTGGTCTGGGAGATTGATCTATATGGTTCCCAACCCTGTACTTCTCGTGGTAATACATATGTATTTACTGCATTGTATTTGATTTCAACACATAGTAAGGATGCTCTAACAGCTTCGGAGGCATTGTTGGAACGTTTTACCATATTTGGTACATGTGATACACTCATTATTGATCAGGGTGCTGAAGTTACAGCCCATGCTACTACTGAATTGTGTAAACTTTTACAAATTGAGAAAAAGTATACTCCAAGTTTTGTTCCACCTTTGTCTTGGTGCATGTGAGCGCACCCATGCTACCTTGGCAACATATTTAACTCCAATGACCATTGTAATGGTTGAGATCGCTTTCTGTTACCCAGAGTTCTTGCAGTGAACAATGCTGTAAATTCGTGTACCGGTTTTCACCTTTTGTGGTACTTTTTGCATAAAAACCCAAATTTCTTTTGTTGAAGGTTTCAAATTCTAGTGACTTGAAATCATTACCTTAGGACATGCATGGTTACATGACACACAAATATGTGATACGTTCCCAAATACAGGCCCAAAGCTTCCCACTCCTCAAAAGGACTATTTCACTTGGAGATTATGTGTATGCATCTGACGAAAATGTGGGTACTGCTAGGAAAATGCGTCTTTATTACACTGGGCCATATGTTGTTGAATTAGAAGTCAGTTCCCTTGTTTAGTTGCCGAGATGATTGTCTGTCTGGTATATTTGTTTTCGTGGAAATAATAGGTTATTCCACATGTACATATGTATATTTGTATTAGAAGTTTGAGTCATTTCATGCTTTTATATTGTGTGCATATGTGCCATCAGTATGGTAGTATACATGCACACATGATTGGAGGCATGATGATTTCCTTAACCCTTTACCCAACGCAGACGATATGAAAATTTATTATTTTAAATGTCATTTTTTTAATTTTTCAAACAATTTCAACAAAACCATATCCTGTGATCCCTCATTGGAACGAGCTCAATGAGCTCGTCCCAATGAGGGGTCACATGATATGGTTTTGTTGAAATATTTTGAAAAATTTAATTTTTTCAACTGCTCAATTTGCATATTACGCGGGCGGATGCGGGCGATTCGTTGGGTAAAGGGTTAATTGTTTATACTTGTATATAGAGATTGATCCAGTTTAGTCGGGTTTCTTTTACAACTACTCGGGAGCGCGGTGGCTCAGTAGGTAGAGGTGCAGGCTGCAAGCCGAGAGGTCCTCGGTTCGAATCCCACCTGCGGCAACCGCGTTGTGTCCTTGGACAAGACACTTCATCTCCATTGCCCGCGTGGGGGCACGATGACGCCGTGTACTAAGGCGTACTGCACGTCGATGGTACGCATGTCTTCAACCAATCTAACCCTGCCTGTGCTGCAGTGCAGAGTTACGATGTTGGGGAGCTGGCAGCTGCTCGTCGTTGCTCGGTGGTTCTCTCCGGGTACCCCGGCTTCCTCCACCTGTAAAACTGTCACGGTCATGATTAGCCATTGTGCATAAATATGTGACCTTAAACATAAATAAATAAATAAATAAATTTACAACTACTCAATGGCTATTTCTGTGTTTCATTTTTAATGGTTAGAGTGTATTTAGATTAACAGTACATGTATGTTTCATACATTTTTTTCTGTTATATGGAATGCATGAGAGTGGAAGTTTTCTCCTGTGGGCCCTTGAACAAATTGTGCATTTATGTGTGTGTATCTGGTTTATGGCAGTTTATGCTTGTGGTGAAATTTGTTAACTGAATTACTATAGACCGAACACTGTCAACTTTTTTATTGTATTTTTGAGATAATAGTTTTCTCCGTTGTTGCAGCCATTTTCCCGTGCCACTCATAGTAAAATTGTGTTCCAATTTTAAATTTTCGGGCGGTGGGGGTGTTATATTTATGCTGCATGAGTGACACGTGTCATTGCGCAATAGGGGAGATAACTTGTATGCTGAAAATTGTGTGTTGATTCTCCCGTGTGGAGAGTTTAGTTTTTAGTTTTGTTGACGAGAATAAAAAATAGGAAATGTGGTCGTTTGTCATCATCGTATTCTTGATATTTATCACCAACCATTGCTCTACAGCACCTAATTCCCACAGATCTAGAAACATCCTCTCGGAAAGTTATTCTTTCAAAGTTACGCCTGTCAACGAAAGTCTTTACTATCTCGTTTGTATTGTACCGCATGTCATTTTGGGGTATATATTCCAATTTTTATTCGTAATAATAAAATTATTGGAACGTTTTTCATGTACTATCGGTCTGTATGGTTTTTTTTTGGTTTTTTTTTTTGGTGCTTTATATATAGAACTTTCAGAATTCTCGCTGCTTCAGTTTTATACAGAAATCACAAAACTCCAGGCACTGAAGACCAATGTTCATCAAATTCATGTTCAGTTATATCAGAATGGCTCAATGTTTCACAAGAAATATTGCTGGGTCCTTTTCTGGTTTAAAAAAAACGCATGCCAAAAACTTACATCACACACTTTTGTTACACAACTTTATATTATCACACATTCTGAGTCGAAATTAAGAAAAGTAAAAAATAGACGAACATGGAATAATTGTCTTTTAAAGATCTGAAGTAGTCACAAATAGACAGTACACGGGGGGATATGCCAAGACAGAGTTATGCGGATTTGTTTTCAATTCACTCCTCGAAATGAAATGCAATTTTGTTCCCATTTTGTTCGAAAGACATGGAATCTTTTTCAGTAATTATTCAGTGGGAAGTGACGATCCCTGTGCCTACAGTATGTAAGCAGAAGAAAAGCGATGGATCGACCCACTTCTGATGGACATAGTGGTGGGCCTATAGGGTGGCGTCATTGTCACGTAACCCAGTGACGTAATGTTGGGTTGTTATGGTAGCTCGTGTGAGCGGTTAGGTTGTGACGTCATTGCCATTGTGATACGTGGCGTTAATGTGCATGTGCAGCGGGAGTTGGTCGGGTGACACATGTTTCCGTCATCCATTTTATTTACTGGAGGACGCTATCTTGGTTTCTATTGTGGCGCGTGGTTTCTATGTAACCAACTCAAGTTCGTGAAAGATATGGGGGGGGGGGGGGGTGTTATTTGATGCAATTATGGCAGTGAAAGAAATATACCCCATTGTCCCCAAACCTGCTTAGAAAAAGGCAACCTTTCACCCACAATTCATTCTTGTTCGTGAAATATTTTCTCTTTTTCTCTATTCATGTCTTTATGTCTCTAATTGTAAGTTTCGTTTTCGAGGAGAGGAGTCTCGTAAGTTGTAATAACTTGTGCGCCAATCCATTTTGCTGTAAATGGTGGCAAATAAAATTTGTTTAAACTAAACTAACTCGAATTCCTATCATATGGCAGGCGTGTATAATAGGGGTATGTTCAGTTGAACTAGATTAAATATAATTCCCCAAATGGACACGACAATACCTAAAATCACACAAAACACCCTGAAAAATCGAAGCGGACTTTGACTAGCTCGGATTCCCCGGGCGTCCTATAAGTAGTACGTAGCTCTTATGAGTGGCGCGTAGTGCGAAAAAAGTGTGTTCGATTGTCTCTGGGTATACTCTGTTGGACCAGAAGAACCTTTCAGGTGGAACAGGCTTCGCTTCTTGTTTAGATTTTTGAACTGTTCTGACTAGTTCTAAACCTATGCCGGGTACTCCTGTTCTCTTGTCGGATGACCGAGGACATCCTTACCACAACTAACTACCCAATCAGATTGCTCAATTGTCCTAAATCCCACACACTCCTGGTTCATCTACAGTTATATCCCATTAGTGATACGTTTGATGTCTAACTAGTCGACTGAGCTGAAAACAAATGAGAGCAGTTGCGTCTTGGAATAAATGCCCTTGCGACTCTTAGGCGCATTTCAGATAAAAAGGATTCCATATCCACAGACGTTTCAAAGAAGGAACTCCGTAAAAAGAGTTCTGCAAATTGTGTGTTGATTCTCCCGTCTGGAGAGTTTAGTTTTTAGTTTTGTTGACGAGAATAAAAAATAGGAAATGTGGTCGTTTGTCATCATCGTATTCTTGATATTTATCACCAACCATTGCTCTACAGCACCTAATTCCCACAGATCTAGAAACATCCTCTCGGAAAGTTATTCTTTTAGAGTTACGCCTGTCAACGAAAGTCTTTACTATCTCGTTTGTATTGTACCGCATGTCATTTTGGGGTATATATTCCAATTTTTATTCGTAATAATAAAATTATTGGAACGTTTTTCATGTACTATCGGTCTGTATGTTTTTTTTTGTTTTGTTTTTTTTTTGGTGCTTTATATATAGAACTTTCAGAATTCTCGCTGCTTCAGTTTTATACAGAAATCACAAAACTCCAGGCACTAGACCAATGTTCATCAAATTCATGTTCACTTATATCAGAATGGCTCAATGTTTCACAAGAAATATTGCTGGGTCCTTTTCTGGTTTAAAAAAACGCATACCAAAAACTTACATCACACACTTTTGTTACACAACTTTATATTATCACACATTCTGAGTCGAAATTAAGAAAAGTGAAAAATAGACGGACATGGAATAATTGTCTTTTAAAGATCTGAAGTAGTCACAAATAGACAGTACACTGGGGGATATGCCAAGACAGAGTTATGCGGATTTGTTTTCAATTCACTCCTCGAAATGAAATGCAATTTTGTTCCCATTTTGTTCGAAAGACATGGAATCTTTTTCAGTAATTATTCAGTGGGAAGTGACGATCTCTGTGCCTACAGTATGTAAGCAGAAGAAAAGCGATGGATCGACCCACTTCTGATGGACATAGTGGTGGGCCTATAGGGTGGCGTCATTGTCACGTAACCCAGTGACGTAATGTTGGGTTGTTATGGTAGCTCGTGTGAGCGGTTAGGTTGTGACGTCATTGCCATTGTGATACGTGGCGTTAATGTGCATGTGCAGCGGGAGTTGGTCGGGTGACACATGTTTCCGTCATCCATTTTATTTACTGGAGGACGCTATCTTGGTTTCTATTGTGGCGCGTGGTTTCTATGTAACCAACTCAAGTTCGTGAAAGATATGGGGGGGGGGGTGTTATTTGATGCAATTATGGCAGTGAAAGAAATATACCCCATTGTCCCCAAACCTGCTTAGAAAAAGGCAACCTTTCACCCACAATTCATTCTTGTTCGTGAAATATTTTCTCTTTTTCTCTATTCATGTCTTTATGTCTCTAATTGTAAGTTTCGTTTTCGAGGAGAGGAGTCTCGTAAGTTGTAATAACTTGTGCGCCAATCCATTTTGCTGTAAATGGTGGCAAATAAAATTTGTTTAAACTAAACTAACTCGAATTCCTATCATATGGCAGGCGTGTATAATAGGGGTATGTTCAGTTGAACTAGATTAAATATAATTCCCCAAATGGACACGACAATACCTAAAATCACACAAAACACCCTGAAAAATCGACGCGGACTTTGACTAGCTCGGATTCCTCGGGCGTCCTATAAGTAGTACGTAGCTCTTATGAGTAGCGCGTAGTGCGAAAAAAGTGTGTTCGATTGTCTCTGGGTATACTCTGTTGGACCAGAAGAACCTTTCAGGTGGAACAGGCTTCGCTTTTTGTTTAGATTTTTGAACTGTTCTGACTAGTTCTAAACCTATGCCGGGTACTCCTGTTCTCTTGTCGGATGACCGAGGACATCCTTTCCACAACTAACTACCCAATCAGATTGCTCAATTGTCCTAAATCCCACACACTCCTGGTTCATCTACAGTTATATCCCATTAGTGATACGTTTGATGTCTAACTAGTCGACTGAGCTGAAAACAAATGAGAGCAGTTGCGTCTTGGAATAAATGCCCTTGCGACTCTTAGACTCATTTTAGATAAAAAGGATTCTGTATCCACAGACGTTTCAAAGAAGGAACTCCGTAAAAAGAATTCTCTGCAATTGGGATTTAAACTCCTGAACAACTCTTGTTTCCTAGTAGTCCTACCATTTGTATCTACCACCACGACTTCAGCTATCTATCTTATGACCATCTGTCACTTTCTTTACCTAAAACTAGAGTCTCCAACTATGTGTCCTGAGATAGACCTTCCGCCATTACTTCTGACTATTGGCAATATTACAAACTTGTTATCTATATCTGATCATGTTTCTACCTCTGCCCCCAGTTAGGTTTTTAATAGGTTCAGTCAGATTGCCCCCTTTATGTAAGCTCGTATCAGTTTAAAAATTTCCTTGACCTCGTGCATTCATGGATACCGTATACATATGTTAGAGACTGTCTGTTGACAGTACCGAGATATGCTATATGTGTTCTGTTACATTGATAACTGGTAGAGTGTTGTTCACAAGTTTTTTGCCTTGTTACAATTTATGGGAGAGTGCCTAGGCACTCTCCCATAAATTGTAACAAGTAAACTCCATACAGACTAACTAATTTAGATTAAAATATAATTTGAAGTATATCCACAGAGTTTCAAGCTTTAGAATAATACCCAAATATGGGTTTCCAGCACTCAACCAGATGAATACCACGTCCGGGTACTATAGACAGACAGTCTAACGTGTATGGTACGATTTGACTGGAGTGTTTTTTTTCCTTTTAAGGCAGTCCGCCTCTATCGTGGTGTTACGGTTCTATTTTATCTCAGTTGAGCACAACGGTGCACGTATCTGTTGAAGTTGAGAGTATTTTCCTTTAAACGAGAGACTAAAATTAGTTTTTTGTTTAAATGAAAGATGATTTCACTGAAAGAGAAATCATTTGTTCAAACCAAAAGTTTAAAAAACGTTCTTCGTTTAAATAAGAACTTCTTCGTTCACAGAACGATGCTTCGTTAAAACGAAATCTAAAAAGTAGGTTTTGGAATGAAGCAGAGTTGTATTAATTTAAAAGAGAATGATTTCGTTTGAGCGAAAGATGTTTTCTTTTAAACGACAATAAAAATAGGTTTTCGTTTAAAGGAGGGTTGTTTCATTTAAACGAGAGGGTTTCGTCTAAACTCGAAATGCTGCGATCATCATTTTGATCTTTCACGCGAGGTTCTCCAGTTTACCACGGCATATGGCTAGATTGTAAACGAAACATGAGTATCCCGCCCCTCTCTAAAATTTTGGTTCGCCCCATCTTAAAAACTGTATATTCCGGGCCTAATGCGTGACAATGGAGAAAGGGTTCTTTACGTGAGTGAGATTGATTGATTTTATTCAGTAGTACAACATGAATACAATTAATAACAAAAATATACATGGAGGTGGCATACTTCAGAACTACATGACTGCACCACTGGGAGATGGCGTAGTCACTAGTGGCTGTCTTCATGCCATTTCCGTTTAAAACAAAATGAACAAGAAAAGGGGCAAAAGGCAGAGAAAGGAAGAGAAAAGAAAAATGAAAGAAAAGATATGAAAACGAGAAGCAGACGTGACAATGGAGGCAATCCTGACAACAGCGTGTTCACTAATTCGAGGGGAGTTTAAGGTCATACTGCATATGACATGTTAAACTGGTTCTTTCCATCAGCTGAGAAATCTATTCTATGTTTTCTAGCATGTCACCCCCTGAGTTCAAATGTTCACCATGTGCCAGTAGGCATAAAGAACACATTGGAACCCAGAGGACGACATGATGATGATTGAGTTGAAGAGAGAGGTGGCGATGAGATAAACAGAGCCACGACCTACAATCGGAGCATATTGGATTGCTACAGTTGACATGTAGTGAATATGAACTTAGAAATTGTTCAATTATAGTCTTTTTGTTTTGAATAGTGATCTTGGATAATTTTGAACGGATGGTTCAATATTTTTCCACGTCCTAGAAAAAGTATGAATGGGAAGGTTAGCAGAGAACTGGGTGAGAATTCACTTGTCAAGTTGAAGCAAACTGCGTCATAATATCCGTGGCCCCGAAAAGGTATGTGGGGTCTGACAATTTGTCAGACACCACAGATTTATTTAGGTCCCTGGAATTGAGAATTTTAAAGTCGCCATTCGAACTTACCCTATATCATTCCATGTGAAAACATAGTCTGCGTCAGTTTAATGCCTGTTGAACGCAACAGGTTCATAACTTGGACTTGGACAGGTTCATGACTTTCATTTCAGAAACTTCACGCATTTTCCTCTGGAGTAGTATAACAATACACCAGGCGGCTTGTTATATATTTTTACCCAATCAGTTTGAATGCTTGACTGTTATTCTCTGTTTAAACCTCTTTTGAAAATAAGAAATATAGAATAAATAGGTACTAGGGCCGGTAATCGATTTAAACCACGAGTAGGATAAGAGTTTTAACCACTCGGCTTGCCGAGTGGTTAAAACCCTTATTCTACGAGTGGTTTAAATCCGATTGCCTGCCCTAGTACCTATTTGTTTTATTTATGCCATGCTCTTAATAAATAATCAACTTTGTCACTTAAAGTGGAGAAAAACGGCACTTTTTATCGCAAACACCCGGGTTTGTTTTATTTACATCTGCGCCGGTGGGCAGTACTACCAGCTGCACGAGGATGCTTGATTGGCAGCAAGACACATCGTTAAAGCTGATTGAATTTATCTTGCTTTTTCAGTCAAATTATTATTAACAACTGTTAAATTTCATTTTAAATATTTAATTGTAGGTATATTAAATTTACTAAGTCATTATACGTAGTAGAGAGTACAGCAAATGTATGTTTGATTGAAACATCGCGAAGTGTGAATGTGTGGCAAATTGCGTCATGCCAAAGGTTAAGTTGGATGAAGTTCTGACAATAGGTGTAAATTGTTTTAACCGCTGTAGAAGCTTCACGCCAGTAGTGGGGTTAAAAGCTAAAATTTAACATAAAGGCTTTTCACGGGTAGTAATATAGGCGAGCATGGTACAAAACGGCGATTTCAACATCTTTGGATGATCTGTATATCAACAGGGTTCGCATCGTGATATACAATACACACAACAGTGTCCATTCCATTCATGTAAAAGGAGGAGGTGAGATTTAATGATTTTTGTCCGGGGTAGCATAAAAACTTATAAATTAGTGTAAAAACACATTTGCTCAACAAAGAGCCAAAATGAATGCTTGGTGTACGGTGGTAATACTGATAGATATTCTCAATGACGGATTATCTGTGAACTTGCTACTTCCATTTAGCTTGCCACAAAAAGCCAAGTATCTTTTTGGTACTTTTAATAAACTAAAACAACAGACAGCTCACAGGGCTGAGTTTTGTTTTAGTTTATTAAAGGTAACAAAATGAACCTTGGCTTTCTTTTCTACTGATGTCATAGGTGTTTTCGCAACAATTAAGATTTCTCGACAAGGGGGGGGGGGGGCTGACCTCTCCGACAGGGGGGCTATAACATTTGACCTCCCAAACGAAGGAAAATGAGTGAAAATTGGTAAATTGGAGAACCAAAATAGAAGCAAATTGAGTATGTTTGTTGATTATTTAACCCTTTACCTAACCTGAAAAGCAGACGACACTTGCAAAAATAATTCTTGAATAACTATTTTTTTCATTTTTTGTCTCAAAAACATAGGTTATGACCCCTCGTTGGAACGAGCTCGACGAGCTCGTTCCAACAAGGTGTCATAACCTATGTTTTTGAAACAAAAAATGAAAAAAATAATGAAAATTAATTGGCGATTTTTGAGAATAGCGCTGTCCGGTTTTGGCCGTTACCTTAGGTAGTTAAAGTAAACATATAATAATAAGGTCGGGAAATATTTCATCTATAAAGGCAGTTTGACGAACGACATTAAGGAATTTCGTGAGAATCACTATTCTCTATTAAAGTTCCAGTGCTGCACGGGTTCGAGACTGACAAGACGAGATATCTATATTCGATTGTCGGAGATTTCTCGTGAAGTCGGATTTACGAGACTCTCCGACGGGAGGGGGGGGGGGCGGGGGCTGGACCTGTCCGACGGGGCGGAGGGGGGGGTGTAGCAATGACCCCCCCCCCCCTTGGCGCCACCACTGTTCCGCGCGCTTCCAGTAATTTCAAAGGCCGATAACTTTATCAAAAGTTGATTTTCGTGACGATGTAAATCACAGGTGGGTATCTATGCAGCAAAGACGCTTTTCTTCGCGAAAAGTTCAGTACATTCATATGGAATGGATGTTCATCTGATTATTTTTATATGTACGGTGTGTTCATAATCTAAGGCTTTTATGGATACTGATCCCATTTTCTAAGTGCGAGAAGTTCGTGTATTCTCAAATTAATTTGGTGAAAGACTATGTTGTTTTCATGATCCACAGTGTACATATCAAAAATAATTAAACGAATTAAATATTTTATTCACACCACACTCGAAATGACAGCTATTGAATATTTGAAATATCCCCCGTAGTAATCCTCACAGCACGGTATATAAGAGATATATAAAAGACAACCAACCCTCTCAGTACGATCGCAGCCTGGTCAAATTTCTAAGTGAAAAATATTATATTTTCATCGCATATGCTCGTCGTATTGTTAGAATTTAACATATTCAGTTAAATAAATATGACACTATCAACACAGAATTACACAAGGTTTGACATCAAGGGCAGGAATTTTCAATAATGAATAACGAATAAGTTACCAAACTTGATTTTCGTTCTAATCACAAAGGATCGCTTCCAATTTGGCATTCAGGGAATTTTTTCTCTCCCGGCATTGCAGTGGGCAGATAAATTTATTTATTTATTGGGATTTACCGACACTTTCGACGGTCACCTCTTGTCGGACAATTATACGGGTGGACGAAGCCGGAGTACCTGGAGAGAACCACCGAACAACGGCGAGCAACTTTCAGGCTCCTAAACGTACTAATAACGTCCAGTACGGCTTAGTACATATAGCCACCGTGCCCCCAAGTGGGCAATCGGGATTTATTATGCCTCAAGTTTGTAACATCAGCCGTGATTGGTTAACTTGACACCTTCTAAAAGTCATAGTACTGGAGTTTTGGGGCAAACACGGGTACTATCGGAACGTTTTTCCCTGGAGACAAGAGAACGAAGAAAATGTAAGCGCCACTTCCATTGATCAGCGTCGATTGGAATTTCTCAACACCAAACGCTGGCTCCGTGTCCGTTTAACTTTTTTCAACACCAGTAGACACAAACTTACCAACAAATATATCATCTTCAGTGGGGATGTTTTCAATTTTAACTGCAAACAATGAATTCAAAAGAATCAGAAATATTAAAAAACTCACTCACGTGTTGTTCACCACTTCAGTGAATCCCGAATAGCGTGAGTCTCAGTTATGACTTCAATCAATTATATTTAAGATTAGAAATAACTGTTGTTTTCCTTCGGTTTATGCGATATACACCGAAAAATTTCAGCACAAGCTTCATAACAAGCATTAACAATGAATTATAACATGGAACAGCATGATGCAGTTGTAAACATTGGCATTTGTTGATATAGAAACTCCCAAAGCGACGGCACTTGTGACAATTCATTTTTGAAAATACGTCATTCGTTCGAAATGACGTCATATTTTTGGATTCGACTACATTGTTGTTGGAAGATTGATGGCATGTTGCAGTTAACGCTTAACAATGAAAGTCATATTTTATTCGGCATAATAAAATAATTAGAACGTTTCTTTTCATGTTCTATCGGTCGATAGTACCTGAGTTTGTGTGATTTCTGAAATAAAACCTTCAGCAGCTTGGCTGCTTCAGGTTTTATTTCAGAAATCACACAAACTCAGGTACTATCGACCGATAGAACATGAAAAGGAACGTTCTAATATTATAGAAGTGCCTTGCCCAATGACGCAACACAGATACCCCTGGCGGGATCGAACCATAGATCATTCGGTTTGAAGTCCAATACTGTACCACTGAGCCTCCATGCTCCCTCTATTGGGCAGATACAAAGGAGGTTGTGAATAAACCACCTTTAAAGTGAAAGCAGAAGTGGTAGTTGTCGACCAGTCAGCATACACGGGAACGGGAATATTCACTGCATGCAGTAGCGGATAAACATGATGGGCACTTGCTGGCTTCTTCACTTGTCGATGTTAAAACGAGGAAAAAGTATGGAGCATCAGGGAGAGGGGGCGGAAAAAACTGCTGACACAACGTCTCATTTTTGGTATTGCCATTTTTCCGACCCACCTACCCTTACCTGCAATTTTTTCTGACAAATCTTTGAAACACACCTCATCTCCCACCTCAAAAGCTAATGCTTTGCAGGTAAACGGAAGCTGAATGGTTTTGCAAGTCAATATAATAATATGTAATGTGATGTACATGATAAATACCATCAATGCATGTTCAATACCTGTCACCAGATATAACTCAAACAATTAACTAGTAGAGTGCTGGAAAGGGAGACACATTGCTCTGTCACATTTGATTGGATAGTGCCCAGAGGCACTATCCAATGAAATGTGACAGAGCAATATTTGATGAAAAAAACTCTGTGGTCTGTGTGCTCAGGAGTTACTAGTTAAAGTTGACACCAGATCTGAATAGGTAATTCCAATAGCAGTTACAAATATATGAATAACGATATGTCTGTTATGATATTGAATCTGGTTGAGTGATATTTTATCACCTGCAAGTTGTTGGGAGACATACCACAGGTGATTTTATTGTTTCTTTTTCTTTCATGTTCATGCTAATCAATAAACAATCAAAGCTTTATTTATTTCCTTATCATTAAAAAAGACTGAAGGCATATAACTGTCTTTATCAAAGATTTCCTTTGCTGAACACTGTGATGGAATTCACGATAGTGAACTTGGGTTGCTGCCACAACTCTCAAGTTAGCTCTAGACAGTTAAGGGTCGCATGAGTGTAACAATTTTAACCTCACAACAGCATACAAAGGGAAGATCCAGGGATATTTTCATTTTTCTGCAGTCTCTGTGTATTACATGAGTTTGAATGTGGAAATTGGTTGCACAAATTATGAAAACCCATGTACTTTCTAAGTAGACATAGTTTGAACAAACTTTCTTTTTTCCATTGTCCACACGACACCCACCCTGATCTCGGCATGAGTTCCAGTGACAATTACCCAAGTTTCCTGTCATTGGATGCATTTGTACTGCTCAGAATACCTTATGGTTGGTATACAAATAGATTCAATGCACGATGAAGCTGTTATGGGACAAAAATACACTATAAAAATGGATGAGCAAAAATTCGCATGATCAGAAGAAAACGCGTTTTTGACACCTGAGTACCCACCCCACCCCCACCCCCTTTCCTCACACGTTGTGTCACCCCCCCCCCCCCCCACACACACACACACCTGGAGCAACACTAATGTTTGTCAAACTTGGTCTTGAAATGTGTGAATGGAACGCAATTCTTCCATTTATTCCGACAAGCTCGGTAAACTATTCAATTATTGAAAATTCAGGGTCTTCAGTATCAAACATATTGGTGCATTGCTCTGAAGAGCAGATAGCGCAACCTAAGATGTGCTTTGTATTTTCGTTAATTGAAACCATTTAATCTATATGAATTTGCCTTGTTACAATTCATGAGACAACGCATATAGGCACGCTCTCATGAATTGTAATAAGGCAAACACTTATGCACAAATTTTGACTTCCAAAAAGAAATTTGCACTCTACACTGTTGATACTATGGATGACTAAAATGTTCAGGAGATTAAAATCCAAACTTTTGGTCAAGACCTGAACGCATGTTTGTCACATTTACCACCGCCGTTTGAGACCTCGTCTAAAATTTAATCGCAAAGACATCTGATTTTCTCCCCATTTATACCCACAAAGATACTATATTATTACAGATCTCGCCCCATTTAGAAAAAAGTCGTACCCTACGGTAGGCTTGAATGCGAGTAAGATGTTGTAGCTAATTAGAATAAGGTCTTGCTACATTTAAACCGATTTGTGGAAATAAACATCAACCTAGTGCAGAACTTAGGAAGTGACGTCAGGTCCAACTACAAACAACTTTCAACCAATTTGCTCAAGCCTCATTCGAAACAATATTCTCTTTCAAAACGTTTCGCCACATAATGTTAGCATGGCCACACAATTGTAGGGAACCAGTTATTGTAACAATAGGGTACCAATCAATGCTAGGGTGCCAGTTATTATTTAAGCCTTTACCTAAAGAATGGCCACATTCGCCCACGTTATTTGGAAATTGAGCAGTTGAAAATAAAAGTTTAAATAATTTTAACAAAACCATATCATGTGACCCCTCATTGGAACGAGCACGTTGTGCTCCTTCCAATGAAGAGACAAATGATATGAATTTGTTGAATTTTTATAAAAATGTGAAAAAACAATACCTGAAATGATAAATTTTGATATCCTGTACGTTGGATAAAGGATTAAAACTGATTACCGTTGGAAGATCGAAAAAAGAGAAGGCAGGCTGGCATTCGCACTCAAATACCACAGAAAGTGATTCTAGAATTTTCAGGAACGAGTTCTAACTGTTTATCTGGTGGTTTTATTTTTGCACGCATAGACGGTATAGAAAGTCTTTCGTTTATGAGGCGAGTTATCTCTCTAGCGCGCCATCGCACCTGCAATTCTTACTTTTTTGCGAGTAGACAACAGCACCCATCGGTTCCACCGAGCGTGTGATTTACCTTACCTAATGAATCGGCTGCATCCGCCGCGTAATATACAAATTGTGCAGTAGAAAAAAAATCAACAAAACCATATCACATGACCCCTCAGTAGAACGAGCTCGTAAAATGAGGGGTCAGATGATATTGTTTTGTTGCAATTTTTTAAGACTTGCAGGAAACAATTTAAATAACAAATTTTAATATCAAGTGTTTTCTGTAAAGGGTTAAAATTTTGTCGTGGAAATAGGCCAAATAATACGATGCCTGCACGAAAATAAACCATGAATTATAAGTTGTAGCATTCCGATACTTCAAACTAATCAAACATCACTTTCCGAGAATTGGTACATAAACAACACAATTCGTCAAATTTCAAAGGCCAGTAATGCTACCCGTTGTCTTGTTCTTGCAGTCCGCGGAGAAACATCTGATTGACTTACGATTGCTCTATTGAAGTTGCATCTCGTGTATTATACCGAACTCAAATAAATTTGATTATGCTGCGAAAGGCTTTTTAGAAAAATCGGGTAATATTTTTTAATCCTTACTTAGCCGGTGTGACAGGAATGGAAGTCCGCAGGAAAATTAGTCCCTCTGGACTATTATTCCGCGGAATTATAGTCCTAGGTCTAACATTTCTAGGAATAGTAGTCCGCCGGACTACTATTCCTAGAAATGTTAGACCTAGGACTATAATTCCGCGGAATAATAGTCCAGAGGGACTAACGTTCCTACGGACTTCCATTCCTTTTACACCGGCACCAGTGAAGTGAAAAATGTGCAGATGCACGTTGATGTTTTTCTTGAAAGAAAATATTTTCCCAATGCAGGGGACTCAACACAACCGCGCTTCATTTCAAACGCCAGCGAGCAGTATACAGCGCGTCTCCTATTTTCAAAATCGAAAGACTGATCCGGTCACAATTTTCTGTCCTCTCTGCTTCCTGCACCACCTTAAAATCTCACTTGTTGAAAAAGAAATGTGATAAGATTAATATTTCACTTATGGATAGGCTACACTGAGGCTATTAGCACTAAGGACTCTGCATTACTGTAATATAGCTTTAAATACTCGATATTTGATCGGAATGTAAGTTTGTTTGTTTATTTATTAATGTCTAACGAAACCTTTAACTGGCTGAGGGCTAGATTATTTTTGGTGATCTGAATTTGTTTTTCAACATTTATTTTGTTGCAAATTATTGGAGAGTGCCCACAGGCACTCTCCAATAAGTTATAATAACAAATTTATTCAACAAAATATTTGCGTTTGACTGAGTTAAACAAAAGCGAGGAAAATGTTTGTTTTTGCCGAGGTTCTCTCTTGTTTTTGAAAGCCCTGACAGTGGCTTCCAGCACTCAAACAGTTAACCTCCATGGTCATATCGTGTTGGACAGCTTTACAGATGTACGTAAATGGAATATCCGTAGAAAAACCATCTAGCAGAGGCGGGTAACTGTTGGAATATTTTGGTAAACTGTTAATCAAATCTCTATGGAAATTGTGGGGTTGAAATTTGGAAGGAGCTAATGGACGGTCATTCTCTTGCCCACCAATCCACCGAGAGTTTCGTTGATAATCCAGAGTTGTGCCGAACGTTTTCACATCCCCGATGGTTTATTAGCATTTGAGTAATTTCTGTTTGCCAATTACAGTCGAAGAAAATACGTCTTAGACATTCATTTTTCAAAAAACCTTTCGATAAACTTGGGGCAGGGTTTCCATGGCTGGAATTTTTTTGTCGTTGGAGATGATTAGCACCCCTTATTTTTTAAAACCGCCAGCAAATTTGTCACTAAAGATTCAGAAGGGTATGTGAATTTCAGAGAAGAGTTGAACGTTCGAAATGTTAACGAATTGATATCATTTATGTGAGCATCATTTCACAAAACGTCAGTCATTTTCCCGTAGAGCAGTTTAAAAATACAAAAGCTATTTTTTTACAATGTTTGCCCAATCAGTTTCAGTGTTTGACTATTATTTTCTGTTGAAACCCATTTAGAAACAAGAAAACGATGTTTTAACCTTTTTTGATGTTATGTAACCTGTTTCTCTTCATTCTATCATCGGGGTGCGCATCGTGGTACATAATACAGACACTGCCTTTTCCATTAAAAGTCTAGGAGGTGAGTTTTGCTAATATTTAAAAAAAAAATTATCGTAAAAACACATTCGTAAAACAGAAAGCCAAAGTAGACAAATAGTGTTGGTAGGTGTGGTATTGATAGATATTCTTAATGATAGACTATCTATTGTTTTCGTTTATTAAAAGTAACAAAGTAAAAAGTTGCTGTATATTTTATTGATGTCAGAGGAGTTTTCTTAACAATTACTTCTTAATTAGACCTCCCTTTGCACTTCAAATACTTTCAAGGGAAATAACTTTATCGAAAGTTGATTTTTATGACGACATAAGTCATGGATGGCATCCCATCTTAATTGGAGAATTCAAGACTATATATTTAGTCATTCTACATCGGGTGAGAATTTGATATTTTAAAGACGTCGGGTTCTATAAAAATAGAAAGGAGCCTCTAATCGATGGATCGTCTTAACTGTTCGTCCTACTGCGTATAGATATTAAGAAGGAAACAGGCAATTGCCGTGTAGTAAGTTACTCTGTTGCAGCTGACGAGTTGATCGATGAGAGGTCTGATTCAGTTTCAGCAAGCCGAAGAATAATAGACTCGACCCTAAAAATATTCAATTCACTATTAGATCTCTAACATCATCGTATTTCCGGGTTAACAACGTTAATTTATATTTCGGGGAAAAGTCTCTCGCCTTATATGTTTAATGTAAAAATATTCAGTTAACATGTCTCCAAATACAAGCAAAGATGTTGAATATGATTCCAGCTGTGGGGTGTGTGCTCTCCTTTGAACAACTCTAGGCGGATGGCGATCAGCAAATCTGGAAAAAATCGAGGCGAGTGGCATTTAATTAATCGAAGATGACAGTTTTAGTAATACCAGTACCAAGATGAGTAACACTTTGTTGGATTACCCCATTATGTGACGAACTTTGCACTGATTACAAAGCTTTGCATATACACATCCGATCAATTTGTTGTTTCACAGTAAAGCAGCAGGACGGTGGCAACGGCATTGATGGTGACGGTGGCAGCGAGTAACTCAAATTCTCTTCAATTGGATATTTCTTTCCCCAATCCCCCAATGGTTGGGACTAACAATTGACGTATGGTTGGGACCAACAATTGACGTACGTCCCAAGAGAGACCGCCAAGGCGTTCAACCTTTTCAGCACGCTTCTTATAAATTTGTAAGTATAACATTTGCGGTTAGTGTGCACAAATATGGGACCTTAAACTGAAATAAATAAATAAATAAATAAATAAATAAATAAATAAATAAATAAATAAACTGGAAGAAGAAGCAGCAATATCAGGCCCTTCCGCATGTTCCTTTTGGCCGATCTTAACAAGCTGAGTATTTTCAAGATATTTTTCATTAAATCTAGTCATGGCTGCTCTGCATCGGCCCTGACTAGATTTGATGAAAAATATCTCTAACTTTAACTCAAGAAATCATTGGTGCAAAAATCCATGCAACTTACATGGGGACATTTTGATTAAATGCACCCAAATTACACTTAATTTCATTGGAAGAGAAATCCAGTCCTGCCAGGAATATCCTCCTGCAGCATACATGGAGTTAAGCAATAACTGAACCACCCTATATATACAGAATGGAATTACCCGTTCCGTTGTAGCCAGTGTACTGTTTAAGATCACCTGCTGGAAGGGTTTCGTCCAAGACCTGCACGTACGTTGTTGACCTGGATATGTTAAGTTGAAAGCCAAGTTCACAAACAAGCAATGTTCCAATGAGACTAAATTCCTCGCCCTCAGGTTGGACGAAAGCTCGCTAGGTTTTTTCTATGTTTACGAATCACGTGCCATGTGTTACCGACTGACGTCACCACGAGAAATATTTGAAATGACGTTGCACGCTTCATAATTATTTCACTAAAGCAGTGACTACTTACAAATCGTTTCATTTTTCTAGATTTTTCACACGTGTTACAAACGATGTTTTGAATGACGCGTTGCTTAAAGTACAAATCGGCTGACCATTTGAATTAAGATGGAGTGACCTCGACCTTTATTGTTTCTTTTTGTTTAGTTGTCCAGTGACGTCATGGGGTACCCCTGAGGTTTCTTTACCAAATTGGTTATCGTTAAAAGTTGTCCTGTTCATTTCACGATGTGGGTTTGGGGCCATGCGTGGGGTCTTATTGGAGCATATACTTTATTGTAGTGAATTGACGGTAACGTGGTCTGAGGTTTGCGGCACGGAGCTTATGTTCAACCTCGACGCTTTCGCGACTCTCCAGATCATGTTACCGTCAATTCATCACAATAACTTCTCGAGTTGTTCCTTAAAATCAGAAGATGCGCATACGGTTTGGATAACGAAAAACTATTTGTATCACACAATGAAGGGGCAGTAACTCGAAATTATAAAAATTATAACAACAAAACTGCCATAATACTCCGACGAGCTCAAAATAAAACTCGTCAACTTTATGTTTGCTGTTTTATTTGGTGCCATCACAGAGAGAGTGGGGACACAGACTCGGGGGAGAGGTGAAGACCTTGTTGAATCATTTAGGCAAGAATAAGTCGCGCGCGAATGATTGTTTGTTGCTATAGATATGATGGAGTACGCAAAACAAACAAGGAAACACCAGTTATGGCAAGATTAAATTGTTCTTTTCACCGAGCAAAGCAAGATATCTATATTTTACATGCATATTAAAATGATACTTCTTTTCCACAACCTATTGACAAGATCTAGCGCTTATCAAAAATAATTTACGTGCACAAATAATTTTACCCATTCAGCAACATGACATTCAAAATTCAAGTGGGAAACGATCAATAATTTGAACAGCATTTCATAGTGTAATATTCTAACAATCCGGTGAATAATATCGCTTTCATTAGGCCTAATAAGATTAAATATTTGTTTTTCAGGCCCTTACGCATGTCCCTTTTGGCTGCCACGTGCACTCTTTTTATGACCAATGCAAACGTAAAAAAATAAAAATCAAATGGTTTATATCTGATATTTTTCTCAAGTTAATAAAATTGATAAATTTGTCCCTTGGGTGCAACAAGGCTTTGCAATGCTTAAGCATTGCAAAGCCTTCTTGCACTCGAGGGACGAAATACACCACCCCATGTTATTCTGTGGATTGTGATGTCTACAACACAAAGCAAACCAAGAACATGAACTTCTGATGACAAAAGATAATTATAAAAATAAAAAATAAAATAAAAAACCGCCCGTCCACATGCAATTTTACAAAAACATGGCCCGAGAAACAGAAGATCTACATTGTGGGCCTTATATATGTACGTTTAATTTGTCCGGAACTTCGTCGTAAACAAATCTTCATTCAAATCAAATAATATAGAATATAAAAATATAAATTTCTGAATATATATATCACTGACGTATACTGCAATCCAGAATAATATTATCTTTCTGCCATTTAACTCTGACACCATACAGAATCGAATACGTAGTTTATAGTAGCATTATTTCTTTGGATCCGAAATGGCAGATCGATTGCTCGTGCATTAATTTTCTTGTTCTCCATTCTTCGTTTGCATTACCGCGAACCACTGCGCGTATGGTGCCAGTTTGTATGTCTACCGTCGAGGTGTCACTAAAGGTACCGAGGGTTTAGAATGGGATTTCTCTTTGGGGGAAAGATATTGATACGAGTTGCCTCTGGACCGTTTCAGGAGAAGGCCTCACTGGTAGCATTAGGAGGATGGTTCTGGATGTCATCCGGGCAAGTGGTGGATATACTCGCTACTGACGCCAGACACGGCTATTGCGTTCAGGAGATCACAAGTCACATTTTTGGTCGGTAATTACTGGCATTGTTTCATCATGGACAGTTCCATCAAAAGCATCAGTGACAGATATGTGTAATTAGTTAGCGCCATTAAAATACTGCATATTTTCATCATTGTATTGTCTTTCATTTGTCAATAAACCATTCTTTCCGCAAGAAATCACTTTTGGCCATCTGTAAGATAGCATGAAAGTAATAACAATTTCTATTAACACCACTGCGAAAAACACGGGGTGCCTAATTAAGTTCCAGGTGTATATATGTTATCACCACGATGTGTTGATTGAAAAACTTGTATCAAACCGAGATAGTGTTCATATTAGACATCGTGACGAGCCCTTTAGGGAGAGTTGCGATACGTAATCGGAACACCATCGAGGCTTGATACAAGTTTCTCAACATACATTGGTGATAACAAATTTTTCTACCATGCTCAACTACGTCACTACCCGTTAAAAGCCTGCATGTTAAATTTCAGCTTTTAATCCCACTAGGGTTAAAAGCGTCTACGGTGCTTAAAACTTTTTCAATGGGATTTCCCAAACAAAAATTTTAACCTATAGTAGGAACTAAAGTGAACTTGACCTTTGACATGATCGAATTTCCCGACTTCAATACATTCACACTTCACGATGTTTTCGACAATCAGCGTCGGATCAGGTGTAGATTACGGCACTGGTACGATATTAAATGGCTATTTAAGTATAAAGTTGATTACAATTACACATTTAGAGTATAATTTGAGGGCCGATAATATTAATTTGACTGAAAATACAAGTTCAGTCCAATAAGCATTGACGATGTGCGTAGCTGTCAATCAAACATCACGTGCTGACGGAAGTACTGCCCACAGACGCAAAGATAAGCAAAACTCATGTGTTTCTGCGTCTGCTTGTGCTACGATCTAAAATTAGTTTTAAGAAAGACGAAATTTACTAAATATGGACGATATGTACGGTGATTTTAATAAGAGCATGGTAGAAATAAAACAAATAGGTACTAGGGACAGGAAACAGATTTAAACCACTCGTAGAATGAGGGTTTTAACCACTCGGCAAGCCTCGTGGTTAAAACCCTCATCCTACTCGTGGTTTAAATCTGTTTCCTGTCCCTAGTACCTATTTATTCTATATATCTTACCATCTCAGAAACCCACTTGGCGGTAATAACCAATTTATTTTACAATATTCCCCCTTTTCTTGCCTTGATCGCATATATTTTGATAACCATTCCCTTCCACGAACTGATTTTTTATGAACAAAGATCATGATGATCATGATGATCATGAAGATCATTGTATTACGTTCTCCAGCTGTTCATGACGTGATCTCTGTTTATTGTTCCACTTGTACTAAAACCACCAAAGTTTATCGTACTGTTTCGGCTGTGTTTTTGTATTTCACTTTTCATCTGTAGCGCATGGTAGGCCTATAAAAATGTTATAATGTCAAAATTGGTCTAGTCTAATTTATTTCGCAGAGTTGGTAACTTATTTGTCATTTCATTACTGTTATCAAAACGGTGACCTCGACATGATCGCAAGTAAAAACGTTCTCTTTCTGAATCGAATAACTGCGCATGCTCCCAGAAGTTACTGTGGCTGATACAAATTTTTATTACATGACTATGTAATTTAACCGCTAAATATTACTATTGTTTGACGATCTTTATCTGGTTCCCGGAAAATTCACAGTGTGGAATCCGATTCCGCATCACTAAATTATGACGGACTATTTACGGGTGCGTTCAAATTCGCATAATTAGCTGTTCAGGTGCACACTTCCGCAGACAGGTGTCACAAACAAAGTGACTGTTCACTTTGTTACGAATTCATACGCATCGGGGTATTCCCCGGAAGAGTGCAACTGTTACAAAAATAAGTGTAAACAAAAATAGTTGTTTTTTACTTCAATCCAATTTGCCAAATAAAGGTTGGGGGAATTGTTAATGCTAGCGTTGCGATGTTGAACTATAAGTCATATAATAAACCTTTATCTCTGCAGTGAAGTGATCTGGGTCGTCGCATCACGTCTCGTTGAGGAGGTCAGATCGCCGGATGTTGAACTATAAGTCATATAATAAAGCTTTTATTGCTACAGTGAAGTGATCTGCGTCATAGTATCACGTCGAGTTGAAGAGGTTAGATCGCCGGATCAAACGAGCTGCAGCAGCTCGTTTGATCCGGCGATCTGACCTCCTCAACCCGACGTTATACTACGACCCAGATCACTTCACTGTGGCGATAATATGTATGTATGAGGCTAGACGTTTTTGCTTGATCGGGGACCAAATCGATTGATTGTAAGATACGTTTATTACCCCAGGGGAGTAGCAGAGTATCTACAATTGGTACGGTCGAAGGATTGGAGCAGTCGTCGCGCAAAACGCGTAGCGACTGCTCAATTCTCCGGCCGAACTACGTAGCGCCGTGTTGTGGAGATAGTGTGGAAAGTAATTAATGGGTATGACATTGTTCAAATTGCTTTTGCCTACGTTTTACGATCCATGTTGTTTTAACCATTTCCGTTTGTGTTGTGTGTCAATTTACTGCTTAACGGAATTGATAATAAATAAAGTGGCAATATATCTCAACATGTAAATGTTGAACAGTTCCTACGTCAATGACCCCATTCAGAAACCTGGATGGATAGGGTCACGTTGACAAAATATGCAAACGGCAGTACTGATTTTCATTATATTATGTTCTGTTACAAGAGAACTCGAAAACGCTAAACAGTCCTAAATATAGAAAACCGCGACACATCAGAGGAAGGCAAAAGAATTATTATTATATATCCATCGGCACGATGGATATCGTGTAATATTTTGTTGTAGCTTTGCGTAACATCTTGTAGCCTCCCCGTTCTTGTTTCTGCTCTCACACATCGTGAGTAAAGGGAATTAGGGTGTAAACCATATGATAAAACAATCCACAAGTGTTCAGTGGATATCAATTATTTTATCCGTGTCCACAAGAAATCTCGAATTTTCAAATGTTTAGTTCCTCAAACCCAATCATGAGATAATTCTTCCATCCACTAAAAACTACAGATACTCTTCTTTGCATTCCTAATGGTAATATTATTTTTCTTTCGTGTACTTTCAAACCTGTACACAAATTGTAGCAGAGTCCATAGATAGACTATAATTTGATGAGAAATAAAATTAAAAGAAGACTTTCTGCCATTTTTGATGTGTATATCTGGGTGCTGATGACAATATTATTGCATAAATAGTCAGATCCGTCGGCTGTCCATTGCCAATGTATATATTAATTGTTGATGTCATGTTTGAATCACATCTTAGATACGAGGGTTAAATACTTTATACCAACATTTCAAATCTCAACTTTGCCAAAAATTGTAATTTTCCTTTCTATTCAGAGTTCCTGGGTTTCACTTGATTTGCTGACAGGGAAACGACAGCACACGAAAAAAAGTCTCTCTTTATCAAATCTTACAATTTACTTGAAGGTACAAAACCCAAACTTAGTGGACCTTAGTTATTGTATATGATTATGCAAACTAATTATTCTAATTACAGTTCATCTACGCCAGTGGTATACATAAACAATAGTTCACTGCTCGCTTTCGAGAACGATTTTCGTCTTCCAGCGAGGCGGGCGGAGGATTATTTCACGAGGCGTTAGCATCCACGAGGGCCACGACAGGATGAAATCGCACTCGAATCCGAGCAATTAAATTTTGTATTTATTTTATTTTCTCCTTTTTTGTTTTCTCAAAACAACCCTTTATACTTGACTCCGTGGTTACTTTCAAAACACGTTAAAAAGTAGTCCGTCATCGCTGAAAGTGGAATATCATTTTCGTCGAATAGGAGTGGGAATATGCTTTGTTTTGGGGGAAGAAAAACGAATGAAAATAAAATAAATATGTTGTCAAAAACTGCATCGAAAACCACCCCTTGTTTTTTACCCAACCCATTAGAAATGATTCTCGGAAACGTCTCTGTCGACGAGTTCATTGCATCGAAAAGTTTAGACTACCAGTGCTCACGCCGACTGGTGCCAATTGCAATAGGAAAATTCGTTTGGCACCAGAATTACAGCATTCGCCACCAACATTTGGCAACACAAATATATGTTTTGTTGGTCTCAAAGGCTTTGTGATTTATCTTTTCAGTGCGTCGTTTTCGATAAAAGCGCTGTCTGGCGACATAGGCAGAACAGAATTCACATCTGTCAAGTAATCTAAAGGTAACAGATATAATCATGAGTCTTTATTATTGGTCAACTGAATTAACAGTTTATCCATTTCATCTGATTCTTATTAAAACATTTCTTTGTTACTTAATTTTTTTAAGCCTTCTGGTAGATAATACATTATTTGCTTTTAGTTTAACCCTTTGAACGCTGGTGGTATCTTCCATGTCACTTCAATGGCAGCAATTGGAAGAGTTCAGATTCATTTTTGGGGGGTAGACAAATTAATATTTTCAATGAGCAGCCAGGAGGCTGCACGTTGAAAATATTAATTGGTCTTCTCAAAACATGCACTTGGCAGCTATCCTACTCAATGAAATTATGACGTATCATGTTCATGGACCGGCCAAGCGGTCTCTTAGGTTCAAAGGGTTAATTGGAATGAATTAACAATAAGTAGATAAAAATCATGAAATTATTCAGTAAACGTTAATAATAGCCTTTTACTTTATTTATTTATTCATTTATTTATTTATTAGTTTCAGTTCTTTATTATCAATATTTTTTTCATTTGAGGAGTTTTTGCAAACTAAAATACAAAACAGAACAAGGTAATACCTCATTAAAACATTGAACTTTGACAACAACAAGGCGCCATCTGCGATGTTTTAACATTGCAGATGGTGCCTTGTTGCACCCAAAGGACGATACATGGTTAACTCACCAAATTTTTCATTTGGCATCAAACAAATTCATTTGGCGCGGAACAAAACTTCCGCCAGCGTGAACATTGCAAACTACACACCTCAAAATTCTCTGAGGATCAGCCATATTCTTCAACATATTTGTATATACAGTGTAAACATAGACAGTTTTATGTTTGTTTTTCTTTGTGGTTTAACAATACTTTCAACATCATAGGTCAGATAATGTCGTAAAATATTACGGGGGTGGGGAATTGGAATATCTATAGAGAAACGCCGAGCAACAGTGAGTAACTGACGAACTCTCCAATTTACAATCCAATTTACTTTGTCCCTATATCCCGATAAATTCTGACTTCTGATTGGTCAGAATGCCTAGGACAAGTAGCCATGGCAAGGGCACACCCAACATCCAAGGTAATATGAGAGCGTAAAACATCGGGGGTATATGGTTTAAATGAAAGCTTTTCGCTTTCGCTCGCTTCCATATAAAAATCGAACCAAAAAAACTGAAACTAGTCACAAATATCATCAGATTTCTATCAATTCGATCATAGTTTGCTGTTATAAATTAAATAGTCGAATAATTAAATCGAACAACTTGAGAAAAATAAAATAAGAGCAAATCTGTCAACAAAATAACTGCGATCTGCATTATCGATTTTTCAAGAGTTATTTTTAGATTAAAATTACAGTCGTTCCAGTATTCACGAGTTTGGTCCAACTGATTGCGAAGCGTAAGAAACGCGTCCACACATTTGTTTCCACTATGTTTCTATTTTGTTTCAAGCAGAACAAAAACGTTATCTCCGCCAACATATGTGGAATATGGAGATTTAATACCTGGATGTCTCATTTAAACACCTCGTCTGCGGATCGGTGTTTAAAAACCAACATCCATCTATTATATATATACTATCTCCATATACCATACACTTATAAAATTTTTGCAAGTGGAAAAAAGTCAGGACATGGAAAACATTCGTCATCAGCTGCTCCTGATCCACCCAGATCACATCCACACTTACTGTTTGCGAAGATTTCTTCCACGCTAGCCAAAATGATTCAGGATTTCTAGTCCTTAACGCGGTGCCCTATCTCCCGATCTCATCGTGTCTAAGCCGCTGGTATACGTATCCGTGGAGGGGTTGTCGTTCCTTTGTTAACTCTTTACCTAACATGGACGGCAGACGACACATTCAAATAAAATTCTTGAATAACATTTTTATTGCTTCAAAACCATAGCTTATGACCCACATTGGAACGAGCTCAATAAGCTCATTCCAATGAGGGTCAAAAGCTATGTTTTCGAGATAAAAAAAGTGAAAATTGAATGGTGATTATTTGTGAACAGCGCTTGCCAGTTTTTGGTGATACGTTTAATTATTGTTTTATTAACATTTCCAAACAACTTCAACAAAACCATATCATCTGACTCTTCATTGGAACGAGCTCGTTGCATTGAGGGGTCATATGATAGGGTTTTGTTGACATTTTTTTTACATTCAACTGCTTAATTTGTAAATTACGCTGGCGGATGCGGCCGATAAGTTAGGTAAAGTGTTAACCTAGATATTTCAACTGACAAAATTATTGTGAGAATTGATACAAGGGGGAATTCTCTAACATACAGATAGTTGTGAGTTAATTCGTAATAAGGGTATTAGAATTAAATATCCCCCTCCCTTTGTTTAACGTGAGATGGGTGTGGTAATTCCTACCACTGAAAACACCATAAACCCAACAAGCTCAACGCTGTGCTTGTTAATTCTCATTATTGTGTTTAATGACATTTTCAATAGCCAAGGTCACATAGGACAGTTTAAACTTTTAAACTGGTAGAGTGTTAAATTATTTCTGGCCATCAAAATTTGTTCACATGTCTTTGCCTTGTTGCAATTTATAGGGAAGTGCACAAAGCAGAATAAGCAGCAGCGCTTGAAGGCAGGTGCACCATCGACGTACCTTTGTACACAGCGCCAATGTACCCCACATTGGTAATCGGTATTAACTCTTTACCCAACGTAACGGCCAACATCGGCCAGCGCTATTCTCAAAAATCGTCAATTAATTTTCATTATTTTTTCATTTTTCGTCTCAAAAACATAGGTTATGACCCCTCTTTGGAACGAGCTCGTCGAGCTCGTTCCAATGAGGGGTCATAACCTATGTTTTTGAGACAAGAAATGAAAAAAATTAGTTATTCAAGAATTTTTGTGCAAATGTCGTCTGCGTTCCATGTTAGGTAAAGGGTTAAGTGTCTTTCCCAAGGATACCACGCAGTTACCGCTGGTCAGACATGGCTGGCAGTTTTCGTCATTCAATGAGATTTACAGGAAAGTTCCCTCGCCCTCCCATTTTCTAAAGCTGTTAGTTAATTGAACACCAAGAGTATGTTTATTTATTTATTTATTTATTTATTTATTTATTTATTTATTTATTTATTTATTTATTTATTTATTTATTTATTTATTTATTTATTGGAGTTTAAGGTCACATATTTTTGCACAATGGCTAATCATAACCATGACAGTTTTACGGGTGGATGAAGCCGGAGTACCCGGAGAGAACCACCGAGCAACGGTGAGCTAATGTCAGCTCCCCAACATACTAACCCCACACAAGCAGGGTTAGCATTGGTTGAAGACAAGTGAACCATCGACGTGCAGTACGCCTTAGTACACGACGTCACCGTGCCCCCACATGGGCAATGGGGGTGAAGTGTCTTGCCCAAGGACACAACGCGGTGGGATTAGAACTGAGGACCTCTCGGCTTGCAGCTTGCACCTCTACCTGCTGAGCCACCGCGCCCCCACCAAGAGTATGGGAATTTCATATAAAAATTAAAATTTGGAAATGTATGCGAAATTTGTATCATCAATTCGCGCATCATTTCACAAACTTGCGACACTTTCCTGCAGAGAAGTACAACAATACAGAAGCTGTCTTTTTACAATTTTTCACTTATGAATTAGAACGTCTGGCTTTTACACTGTGTTGAAACTCTTTTTCAAAAATAAATAGAGGATATGGAATGAGTGTTTTTCTCATATAATATTTATGAAACGAGTCTAAGAATTTTCCGTTTTGGCGAGCCCCCGGCGAGCCCAAACGGAACATTCGGACGAGTTTCATAAATATTATATGAGAAAAACACTCATTTCATATTCTATTTATCATATGACACACACACGCACAGTTTAGCCACTCAGTAGGACTTTTTAACCCATCACCCGACTTAGTTACAGACGGCACTTGGAAAAAAAACATTCTCGTATAACTAAAAATTTTCATTTTTTGCTTCCAAAACATAGGTTATGACCCCTCATTGGAACGAGCTCGTCGAGCTCGTTCCAATGAGGGTAATAACCTATGTTTTGGAAGCAAACAGTGAAAATATAAAAAAAAAATAATGGCGTTTTTCTTGAAGGTAAAAGATTAATACACTATAACCCACCCAAAATAGGACAGATAACGTAAATTCTCCCTTCTGAAATTATGCAAATATCACCCAGTTGTATTTTGTTTAGCCAATCAAATTGTCCAGTTTGGAAATTGACCAATGAAAGCTCCCAACTCTAATTATGCAAATTATGAAAATGTGGCCCAATTTTATTTTGTTCAGCCAATCAAATTGTCTAGTTTTGAAATTGACCAATGAAATTGACGGAAGGCTTTATTTATCACTGATTAATATGAAAACAAAATATCAAATGTTTTAAAGTGAACAAAACGGACGAGTCATGTGATAAAAAGGCATATGCACCATAATTTGATGTTCTGTAACTTTTGTTCTGTTCATTATATCAACAGTGTGCGCATCGTGACATATATTACAGATATTATCCTTCCTATTAATATATAATAATAGGGAACGCGGTGGCTCAGTGGTAGACTGTTGGACTTCTGTACTAGAGGCCCTGAGTTCGATCCCCGTCCGGGACGACCCGCGTTGTGTCCTTGGGCAAGGCACTTTATCCCGGTTGCCAACATGGGGGCACGATGACGCCGTCTGCTAAGGCGTACTGAACGTCTATGGTGCACATGTCTTCAATCGCTGTAAACCTACTTGAGCGGAGCTTGAACAGAGTTAGAATGTTGAGGAGTTGACAGATGCTCGTCGATGCTCGGTGGTTCTCTCCGGGTACTCCGGCTTCCTCCACCCGTAAATCTGGCACGGTCACTATTAGCCATCGTGCATAAGTATGTGACTTTATACACCAATAAATAAATAAATAAATAATAATCTATAACAGGTAAGCTTTGCTAATATTTTTTTCTGCGAAGAATAAAAAATTGGAATTTACTCTAAACCGCACTTGCTAAACTTAGTTGCTTCTAATTAGCTTGCCATAAAAACCCATTTCCTTTTGTAACTTTTAATAAACGAAAACAAGAAACAGACCTTGTTATGAAAAATAACAAAAGGAAACTTCGCTTTATTTTCTACTAATGCCAGATCCTTGTTACCGATTTATTGATCGCCGGATCGACGTCTCGTCGGATCGACGTCTCGCCGAGCGTCCAATTTTCATTTCGCAAAATATACGTGGAAAAGAGTTAATTATACCGAGGCCAGAGGCGTGTGAGAGACAGAATAATCCAGAAAGACGTCCGTTACCCATAATCATGCGCACTCCTGTTATTTGGAAGTTTATTGATGAATCGTTGAACCTTCCTATCAACAAAGTTCCGATCCTCATCGTTAGCTCTCATTTTGATGTCCATGATATTTTGTCGATATGTCTCCACTGATGTTGGCTGGGATTTGTTCTGAGACAAATGGCTCCTCCATTCATTTGCTGAAAGAGTTGGTCTTCTTTGATTCATGATTTCAGATAATTGTGCATTTTTATCAAGCGGTAAAGAATATTTTCTTCCAGGAGTTGAATCCCCTTTGTTAAATGTTGTCCTTCGCGCTTCTATCAGTCCAAGTCGTTTGGTCACATTTTGTAGTCCAATAACACTATGACTACGTATTTTGGGATATGAGCGTTCATGTAAACCTCCGCGTGCCAAGTTACGGCCAGCTTGAGCTTCCAATAGTTTTTTGGTAATTGGTGACATCTCATCCATCCACGCTGGCCGCGCAGTTGATGGTCTAGAAGAATTGATCGATGTCTCGTCATCCGACTTATTTTCACTTTTTAACGTAAGATCGGCAAAGCTAATCGAACGTCTCCCTGTCGGACTACTTTGTGGTCTCTGACTAGATACTACACTAGGGGCCGCACTTGTGGATTCAGAGGGTTCGTTATATCGTCCGCCTCCCAGTCTTTCGATAGCGGAATGTGCCCGTCGAAATCGACTTACTCTCCTGCTGACAATACGCTCTCCATAAAGAAAGCACGGTGGTTTGTCTTCGTTATCATCCTCCTCGCCATCCGATTCCGGGGCTAAACCTTCAGCACTGTGTCCACTTGATGACTGTATGTAATCCAAAGTTAATGATATTAGTCTTATATCATTGTTGGTTAGTCTAACCCTGTGAATTTTTTCTTTATCCAAAAGATTTAGAGTTCCTTGTAATTTTCCCTGTTCCACATTATTAATCTTGTTGGCCCGGTGAATTTTCGAAGAACGAAAAAATGCACTTTGGGCGGCGGGCATAATTGGAAGCTATTATTCTTCGGCCTCGCCGTGAAAAAAAAGATAACAGAATCACATAGAATGATCTGTTAATTTATCAAACTTACAAGTCGATTTATCACCAACGCACGTTTCAGTTATCGTGAGAAAACTGGTGAAAACAATTCGTAAACTGTCTTTTATTTTTGTATTAGTTGAATGCCACTAACCCAACATGGATATAAGGCACAAGAAAAAACGGTCGCTGCTTTATTGTGTAACTAATCATATTATGTCGTACGATATTCTATTTTTCTTTTCTCTTCATCCATGAATTTAATCAGCAAGTCATACAAATTGACTGAATCGCATAATTGTGATTTTTAAATCCCATAAACTGATTCCATTAGCGGTATCCATAATTTCATTAACAACGTTTTCGGTAGTGAATAAGTTTATATCCTGAACACGATCCATCCAACCGGTTTACTGACTTCCCAGCGTCACATTACCAACATATGTATACCCGTGTGTTGTGAACACTGAAAGTGCAGTACAAACGGAAACGTTCACTCTGTTCTATAAAATCTGTGATTGATTTTTAAACTGGCCGACAGAGTAGTCTTACAAGTTTGTAATGCGTCCTTGAATAGGTAGTTTTTCTCTCGAGGGAAGCGATTATAAATCCATTTGCGAATGATAGCCAACAACTCTCGGTCTACTGCTTGTATAAATGTGTTTTGTATTAAAGAACTCTTGATCCAAATAGTTTTAAAGGTGGCCGATTGTTTCTTGACAGTTTACCATTATCTCACTTCTGTTTCACTGTTCATGTTGTAACATTATGTTCGGTCAGTCGACCCTGTAAGTAAAGAAATAATCCAGCTATAAAGATATGTACATGTACGAGTGGCAATATTAGACATGCATATAGAGTAAGCAAGAATCATTTGCTATTCATTTTTTCCTGATTTTATTTAACCCTTTACCCATCGTAACGGCCAAAACCGGCCAGTGTTATTCACAAAAATCGTCAATTAATTTTCATTATTTTTTCATTTTTTGTCTCAGAAACATAGGTTATGACCCTCTTTGGAACGAGCTCGTCGAGCTCGTTCCAATGAGGGGTCATAACCTATGTTTTTGAGACAAAAAAAAGGAAAAAATTAGTTATTCAAGAATTTTATTTGCAAGTGTCGTCTGCTTTTCATGTTAGGTAAAGGGATAAAGAGGTTTCAAGGGAACTTTCCTGGCGTTATGTAATTGGAGCTGGGACGGCTTTATTCTTACACTCGAGAAACTGAAGCCTTGTTCAATCCATAGAGGTGCATATAAAAGCTGGCATCAGGAGAATTAAAAAGTGTACCACCGTGCACTGGATAAAATGTTCCTCTATTGGGGCGGAGATTACTTCTCAAATAGCCTTCACAAAATTCAGTAGTGTTCTTATAGACCCGTGTTCCCTATACTAACGTAAAAATCACCTGATACAGTGCAGCCGTTGTGGAGTGGACGTTCTCCACGCGTGGGCAGTAATGTTCACGCATAATAGTCCAGGCACATTAGACATAAAAATGAGAAAGTAAGGAAAAAAATCGGAGAAAGCTGATTTTTTTATATGTTTCCGGGACACACATTGCGGATAAAGTGTGAAAAGTCCCCGCGAATCCGAGTTGAGCTTTTTTAGTTATAGCGTTTTTTTGATGAAAAAATTTTTTTTTTTTTAAATTCGACCCAGCTCCATATTTCTCATTCTTATTCGCCTTGGTAGGGTGAGAATCATAAATATCGTGCTGAATTATATTGAGAATACATATCCCCAACAGAAAATGCCAACTTTGTACCAATCCTCACACTCAATGGTGAAATATTCACGAAAATGTACAAAATTACGAAAAAAAATTTATTGTTTTCATACACACAACGGTACACAACGTCCATTAAATCAAATTTACGACTACTTTGGGAGTTAAATTATATATCAAAAATTGCAGAAAAGCAGTGGCTTTATAATGATATATAACAATAGTCATTTATTCTATAATAAACTGGTGAAACGTGTGAAATATTAACCATACCCCCTAAACTCAAATTCAAACGGCATCGACTTTTCTCATTCAAATACCGTATTATAGCATCATTGTTTCAATTTCCATGTTCGATTAAATCACATAATGTGGTGTTCGCCTACACTCAAGATGCATTGGCATGTAATGTGTGCACGCCCTTGATGTGTACTCATAAACATCTACTGTCAAAATTACACGAACTGCTCCAGAATGCGTCCGTAGGACGCACAGGAAAGCTTTGGATACAATACTACGAGCAAATAGGTCTTCTCCAGTTGTTCTTGAGAGCAGAGCGCACAGGCGACTGGGAACTCCACACATATTGTGTTCGCAATATGATTCCAGTATTTCACGCAGGTGGTCATTTTGCATACGCAAAAAGTTCTCATCCCTATTTGCAGCAGATGAATGAGCTAACAGAAATAATGCAACAGGATGATTTGAAGTTGTTCACTGAGAAAGGTTACTTTACCATAAGGCGCTCAGATAAATTCTGGGACGGGATATATTCTGATCAGACCATAGAGCAGTGTTTAATGAGAATGTTCAAGCTCCCTGGTGGTCTCACACATGGCAGGGGAATAACCGATAGCACTGTTGCGAAATGGGTACATGGACTACCTCTTTGCCTTCCGATATGTAATGCTCTCGAAAATTTTGTTCATGTTCACACTGGTCATGGCGAACAACATCGGGATCTCCGTCAAAGTTCACAAATGACTGATGCCAATGATATCACCAAATTATTGAACTGGCTCAGAGTGCATTCCCCCTTTCAGAATAGAGATCCACTACAATTAGTCTCTATAGCGACCGGGCTTGTGGCCGACGAAACTGTGAACTGTGACCAAGTTCGCAAAATTGGTGAATGTTGCGTATCGAATGTTGTAAGCAAAACGTTCAACAGCATCAAACTACGACGTGTTGACACTGTGAAGTCTTTCGCATCGATGGCAAATAGCATCAAAGTCCGTGGAAGTAAGGTAGTGATTGACCCCACAATTCTGTTCAACCTCATCACATGTGTTATTCAGTCACAAGCAGAGATGGAAGAGTATCTCAAATATGAACTCGCCCCGAAACCACCAGCATTGTTTGATTCTGCTGGAATGAGGAAGACACAGAAAAGCACGCTCGGTAAGATCCTCAAAACATACGGTTCCGAGCAAACTAAAATCCCAGAACATTCTCTGTTTGTTGTAGATGGTGGATTTTTATTGAGGGCAGTTGTATGGCCTGAACAGTCGTCATATAAAGACATATGTACATCATATTCCAATTATCTAGTGAGACATTTTGGGGCGAACGTCGTGGTTGTTTTTGATGGTTATGCTTGTACAATGTCGACAAAGGGCATGGAACAAGCCCGTAGATCTAAAGACAGGTATTCCATTGATATCAATATCTCACCCGAGTTACCAGCCACCACTCCCCAATCCGATTTCCTTGCAAATGCCAAGAACAAAACCCAACTGATCGATCTTCTAATGCAGGAGCTATCTGCTATCAATATTCAGTCCAAGCAGGCCGAGGCTGATGCTGATGTACTGATAGCCGAAACTGCACTTGACATCGCTCAAGATGACAACAATGTTGTCGTTGTGGGAACAGACACAGACTTGTTAGTCATTCTTACCTCTCGAGTTCAACCGGGATGTAATATTCACATGATGTATTCCATTACCCCAAACTTACTAGTTTCAGTTAGTGAAATAGCAACCAAAATGGGTGACCATAGAAGCAACCTCCTTGTAGCACATTCTATAAGTGGTTGTGACACTACTTCTGCACTCTTTCGAGTTGGTAAGAAGAAAGTATTCAGTACAATTGTCTCCGATGTTACTAGCGACTCACAACAGTATGTCAACACAATTTTGGCGGATGACAGTACACCAAGTGCAGTAGCCGCTGCCGGGGAACAACTTCTCCTGATCTTATACGGGAGTAAAACTGTTTCCTCTCTCGACCAATATAGATATGTCACTTACAAGCGTTATGTAGCAAAATCTAAACTGAATAAACCCATCGACCTAGCCTCACTCCCACCAAGCAGCGATGCTGCACAACAACATGTCTACAGATGTTATCTCCAGGTCCAACAATGGCTGGGCACTTCGCTTCCTCCGACGGATTGGGGGTGGTCGCTAGACAATGGACTTCTTGTACCGACTGCAGCCACAAAGCCATGTGCCCCCGATAACCTACTGAATCTGATCAGTTGTGGTTGCAAGAGTGCTTGTACAAAAAGGTGTGGGTGTAAGAAGGCAGGACTCTCTTGCTTAGGTTTGTGTAATTGCAGTTCGGATTCTTGTAACAACCACAGAAACACTGTCCTGTCGGAAATTTCTGAGTTCGATGAATAATATGTATATAGGTCATGTCATTTCTGTATATAGCGTTGATAATAGTCAATGTAACTTAATCCATGTTGATTGATTTGTACATTCTGTAAATATTATTTATTGATTTTTGTACATTCTGTAAATATTATTTATTGATCTAATGCTGCCAGACACAGACGTGTCTGTTCGGTCCCAAGCCCGAAAATAGTTGAGTTCTCATGCTGACGAATTTTATGCCAAAAGGGGAACTCGGCCAGAAGCAGAGGGGGTCTTCCATAATGTCTATTTCGTAAGCAATGATAAAAGTCTTCAAATGGTGGTGGATTTTTTATCGTCTGTCCAACTAACATCCCGTTCTGTACTACGACCCTTCGGGCAAATCCGTTAGGAAAATCGTCATTTTTTGCGTAAATCCGATACTTTTTTGTGAATTGTCAATAATTTTTCGCAGAAATTGTCACAGAATGCACATTTTCCTCTAGGT
The DNA here is from genome assembly GCA_031216915.1 of Pictodentalium vernedei. Lineage (NCBI taxonomy): Eukaryota > Metazoa > Mollusca > Scaphopoda > Dentaliida > Dentaliidae > Pictodentalium > Pictodentalium vernedei. The sequence goes on along the minus strand of CM062296.1, from coordinate 733,665,744 downwards.
AAATGTATATTAGACATTATGTAGCTCGAAATACGCGTAAACAAAAAATACAGTTGGATCAATTCGAGGTTACAAAGTTCGTGCGATTTTTTTTGATTTTTTTCAAACGCGTTTTCGAAAAAAGGCTGTAGAAAAAAAAGCTCAACTGGAATTTTAGGGGACTTTTGTCTAATCGTTCAGTGACATGTACTCGACATTCCCTGAAAAAATCAGCTTTCTCCGATTTTTTTCCCTAGTGAAACCTAATGTTCTTGGGCTATAAGTTTACCAGGTAATAAAAATCATCATCTGCAAAATTTTAATTAATGAAGCACCGGGTTGTACCGATGTGATAAATTAATTACATTTTTGATGATTCTTCCTATAATTAGTGTTTGAAATCTAATATTATTGCGTCTTTGGAAATAGTGCCCATCCATGCAAAATAACCAATGCAGGGCGGCCGTATACTGTATTCCACCCCCCCCCCCCACCCCCTCCCAAACGCTTATCCGCCCTTCCCTGCTTTGTTTTGTGCAGCGTAATCTGACACTTTTAACAGCGACACACACCTCTCCCCCGCCCGCCCCCGCCCCACCCAACTCCACCCCATCCCACCCCCGTCCCAGAAATTCGAAATACTTACAGCTTCCCTGATAGCTTCACGCTTCAAATTCATCTAGCTTCTATTTAATGTTACACAAATGGGATCTCGATGTGTTTTGTAGAGGTAAAGAAAACTTAGAATTTAAATTGCTAATATACCAATTGTTGGCGAACAGTTTTCCTTTCCAGGGATTACACAATTCATATTGTTGGATAAGACAAAATTATTCAATGTAAAATCATATTAAATAGATCGCTTAGAAATTATTTCTAGAAGTACGGTATTTATACAATTTATTATATAAAAAGGTCAAACACGTCAAGTGTTATTCTTTATAGGGTTTGAGTTAACCCTTTACCTAACGTTGCTAGCAGGGACGTGGCTAGAGGCTTCCGATTGGGGGATGTAGGGTAGTGAATTTCCAACCGGAGGAAGGACCGGGATGGGGAGAACCCCTATCCGGTCCCTCCCCCTAGTTGGAAATTCACTACCGAGAAAGATTTTGAAAATGAAGCCATGAAAATTGATTCTAGTAACTGAAATACCAACACATTTATGATAGAATTATCAGGTTATTATTATTTGGCATTCTGGGAACTAAATATGTGCTAAACAAATGTTCAATCTGAGAACTCTGAGTAATTCACACTGTCCTAACATTAAAACAGATTTTATGCAGGAATGATCCATTTTCGATGTTTCATCATTTTGTAATTGTGAATGATGGAATTAACTCAGGATAACAATTTTACATGATGTGATTTTCTTGAAGTGCATTTTGAGGATTTTTTTTTATTACGATAAGTAAACATACTATAGAAATCTCGTACCGATTGATATAATACTTGCTTATGAAGCTCGAGATTGTGTACACTGTAGTTGTATACAGTAATAGCTAGAATTTTTGTCGTTTTGAAACCGAGTTGGAATTTTGGGAAGAAAGGAGACATCAGCATCGCCAAAGAAGCTTTAAAATTCAAACAGATGGAATTTCCAACTACTCATGACTTGCCCTCTGAATTTCCAACTGTAGGAAATTTTGGCCAGGGTTAGGGGGGGTGACACACCCCACCCCCTCACCCTGTCGCATGTCCCTGGTAGCTAGTAGACAACTTTTTGTAAAAATGTTTGCATATAACTTAAAATTTTTCATTTCACCTCAAAAACTTACCGAATTGCCCCTCCCTCACTGGAACCAACTCCACAAGATTTTTCCGATGAGTGGAAGCAAAACTCGAAAAGTCACAAAATTTACATGGCGATTTTAGTTTGTTCATTTTTAGCAACGTCGAGCCCGGTTAGTCTTCGGATTGGTGACCGCCTGAGCGATCGAGTCGAACTCCCGCGTTGTGACCTTGGTCAAGGCACTTAACCCCTAATGTCCACATAGGGGCACGATGAGGCCGTACAACAGCACGTCGATGGTGCGCTTGTCTTCAACCAATCTAACCCTGCCTGTGCTGCAGTGCGGAGTTACGACGTTGGGGATCTGGCAGTTGCTCGTCGTTGCTCGGTGGTTCTCTCCGGGTAATCCGGCTTCCTCCACCCGTAAAACTGTCAGGGTCATGATTAGCCATTGTGCATAAGTATGTGGCCTTAAACACCAGTAAATAAGTAAATAGTTTGTTTATTGGGGTTTAACGACGTTTTCAACAGCCTGGGTCATCATATCGTGCCGGACAGTTTTACGGGTGGAGGAAGCAGGAGAACCCCGGCGGAACCTCTGAGCAACCGCGAGTAACTATCAGACTTTCAAACTTATTAACCCTTTACCCAACGTAACGGAAAAAACCAGTCAGTGCTATTCTCAAAAATCGCCAATTAAATTTCATTATTTTTTCATTTTTTGTCTCAAAAACATAGGTTATGAGCCCTCGTTAAAACGAGCTCATTCCAACGAGGGGCCCATAACCTATATTTTTGAGACAACAAATGAAAAAAATAGATATTCAGGTGTCGTCTGCTTTTCATGTTAGATAAAGGGTTAACCCGGCGAAAGCAGATTTTGTAGCGGTTGAGGGCAAGTTCAGAATCAACGTAGAGTGCATCTTTCAGTTTGTTTGTTTGTTTGTTTATTGGGGTTTAACGAGACTTTCAACCGCCGGAATAATTTTCGTGTCGGACAGTTGTTCGGGTGGAGGTAGCCGGATTACCCTGAAAAAAACACCAAGCAGCGACGAGTAGCTGTCGGACTCTCAAACACACAAACCCGGCACAAGTATAGTAGCAGTGGTCGAAGGTGAGTGCACCATCGACGTAGAGAACGATTTAGTACACAGCCCCACCGTTCCTCCATATGAGCATCCGGCATTAAGTGTCTTAAGTTACTCTTAACCAGGGATAAAGCGCAGTCGGCGCGGGTCAGGATCGAACTGTCGCCCTTTCGGTTTAAAATCCAATGTTTTAACCAATGAGCCACCGCGCAAACGGTAATTTCAGTAAATAACACTGGCAGGACATATATATTGCGTAAAGTAACAGGTTACACTGGCCTGCATCATGGCATTAAATGGTAGAATGTTGGGAGCCCATATTTGGTCTTTATTTCAGAGTGCAGGTACTACAACTTAAAGGTTCCATATTCTGTGCATGTACTTCCTGTGATCTTCGAAGTGAAATTATTCAGTCTGTCTGCAGTTTATGGAAGCAAAGATATGGCCCCAAATTTTGATGACTAAAAATTATTTATCACTTTAACTGTTAAACACGATCAATGACACTGCCGTATCCCTTGCAGTTAATGACTTTGAATCTGCAGGGAATAATCGCAAAGTAAATGCCTTCGGGTTCCCGATCTATGCTTGCAGTGAGCGTTACACAGAAAATTGTAACAAAGCAAAGATATGCCATCAAATTTTATTTCCAAAAAGAATTTATCACTTTTCCTGTTAAACACGGTCAATGACGCTACCGCGTACCTCGCAATTAACTTTGAATTTGTAGTGAATAAGTAAATGAGTAGATGTCTTCGAGTTCGATCTGTGCTTGCAGTGAGCGTCACATTGAAGAGCTTCGGGATGATGACTGACACGGGCAGGTTAAACCAGATTTGTCCCTATTGTGATGGTTCAAGTCCCGACTGACTAATATTCCAACTACATTATCAAGGCATGCCTTCGCAGAAGGCAAGCCGTGATGATGTGGGTTGGAATATTGGTAATAAAAACTTCTCGACTTCTTGGGAATTTATTAGTGAATAAATAAAATATACACGTAGCAGCAGTGATACAGTACGTGGAGAGTGGGTTGTAACTAAATCACCCGCGGAGTGGAGTTATCACCCAAGTTATAACATTCAAATTGTGTACACATCGACAAAAAACACAAACAATGTTTCCAGCCAATGGACCTCCGGGTTTAACCCGGAGGTCCATTGGCTGAAACTTTGCTGGTGCTGGTTATGCTTTGCAACACATTTGCAATTATTGCTCGGGTGGAATCTCCACACTGCGGGTGATTTAGTGATAATACACTCTTCACGTACTGTACATAGAGGATGTCTACACTGTTTTAGTGAATATTGTGAATTATCTCATGAGTGTGGACATGAAAGTTTTATTTTTCACTCGCTCTTATATCTGGAATTATCTCATGAGTGTGGACATGAAAGTTTTATTTTTCACTCGCTCTTATATCTGGAATTATCTCATGAGTGTGGATATGAAAGTTTTATTTTTCACGGGCGCTTGCGAGTGACAAATAGTACTTTCAGGTTCACACGAATGAGATAATTCACGATATTCACCAAAATAGCGTAGCTTTTCTTTTTATTATATGCTACGGGACATTTTACTGAGCAATATTCAGCCCAATTCGATGTCATTTAGGAAGCTGCTGGGAAATATTTCTCGATATCCATCGAGTCGATGGATATCGAGAAATATCTTTTAGATAATTTGCGGTAATTCACACGCTGGCATATAATAAAACTGCTTATTTAATTAACACCTACTGTATTGGTTCTCCGAATTAGCCACGTAGGGCCACAACAGCCCGAATCGGGTACTACGGGTCTCAATTTGTAGGACCAGCTGTGTGGGTGACACGAGTCCAAGTATCAAATAGAGTCTTTTCAAAAAATGCATGATTTTACTAGCAAGGGAGAATTGATATCTTAGACTCCAATTTGGAAGAAAATGTCGGCACTGAAAAAAAGTTATTGTTGGGGGAGTTTACCCGCTCTAACTTCACCATAAGCAACGCCAACTGGCGACACTGCGAAGTCAGTTCTTTCTTTAATCGCGCTTTGTTCGTATGAAATCGTTCTATATTAATGTCATCCGTGAATAAGTTTTCTCCAGAAGTTGGGTATACCATCTATTAAGCATGATCCCGCAGCTTTTCGGTACTATAAACAGGGAGAATGGCTTGTGACATAACGTGTTCCATTTTTTAAACTGTCTGTCTTTGAATACGCTAGCCAATAGTTCAGGTAGTGTTTCCATGTGTGTTTCAAGACACTGTTGTTTTTTAACTGAAAGCAGAAAATAAGAAGCATCGCAGTGTGCAGCTGCTTTTGTATTTCTCTATGTATCCCCCAACACAAGGACGTAATATCCATGAAGCTAACAAAATATTGGCAATTATTTTTATAGCTCGACTGGACCACCCAAGAGCATGAATCGTGGGGGTATCACAACTCCCAAATTATTTGTCTTATTGGGCGATAACGGAGCTGAGTCATATTGCCTGATAGTTGTGTTGTCCAAAGATTTCCATGAAGGCATAAAACTGTCACAATTGGTTGTTAGTTTTGGCGATACACGATTCGGACCAGCCCAAAGATTTCTATACAACTGCAGTAATAGAAAGTCAGCGAAAGACGCCGCCACTCAATCTGCCTCCCCCCCCCCCCTCCTCCCCCTCCACCCAAAGAAGTCAAGTCAATCAAATAGGTAACTCCTCCTAATCCATGACGTAGGATGACGTAAAAGCGAAAGACGCCGCCACTCAATCTGCCCCCCAAGAAGTCCAGTCAATCAACAAAGTAACTCTTCCTAATTCATGACGTGGGATGACGTAAAAGCTGTTACGCTGTGACTGCAGTCACAGCGTAACAGCTTTCACTTCATCGGTGGTCATTTGATTTGCATGTACCTAACATGAAAACTAGTAACACTGTCTCAACTTTCCAGTCTCGGCGCTTGTTACTTTTATCAATAATACCTGAAATATATTGTAAATATTCACTTTGCATTGCCGCGAAAGATGTGCATATCATCAACATTATAAGTTATTGTGATGAATTGACGGTAACATGGTCTGAGGTTTGCGGCTCGGAGCTTATGTTCAACCGAGACGCGAAGCGTCGAGGTTGAACATACGCTCCGAGCCGCAAACCTCAGACCATGTCACCGTCAACTCATCACAATAACGTGTATGTTCCAATAAGACACTACCCATAGCCCAAAACCGATATCGTGAAACACGAGAGGCTTATTTTCTAAACTTGTTCAAGGCAACTTTTAACGATCACAGGTTTAGTAAATAAACCTCGCGTGTAACCCACGACAGCACTGCATAAATAATCAATAAACCAGATAAACTCATTCCATCTCAGTTCAAATCGTAAATCGGTTTGTAAGTTAAAGAACACTTCACCCGGAACACCGTCTGCTACATGTGTGAAAAATCCAGACTAATGAAGCGACTTGCTAGTCACTCCGTTGATGAAGCAATTACGTAACGGGCGACGTCATTTCACAAATTTCGCGTGATGATGTCAGACGGTAATATTTGCTACTGGGGCCGTAAACATAAAAGAAATAAACCAGCTCTCATCCAATCAGATGGCGAGAATTTTACTCTTATTGGAACATATTTATTTTTCTCAGACATCATGGTATGGGCTTTAAAAAGCGATCGGCGATCTGAAAATTGCAAACTCTCAAGGACATTTTGTTTGTTGAGCACTGTTTATTTATAACAACGTCCGCCCCTCCAGCCCCTAAGATGGAGGCGATTGAGGCACTTTTCTATATGTGACCAATGGGCGTTGCAGTCATCCAGTTGTATAGAGATTGGTGGACCAGACATAGAAATCAGCTGCCACAATGGGCTGAAAAGATCACCAAGAAGCTAGATATGCGTGAAAACAAACGGTTGGAAACAAACAGGGAAAGCCCCTATCCCTTTCCAATATCTGATGATAGTTACAGACTTGGGACCCTCGTGTAAGTAGAAATCCGACATAACACTGAAATTTATACAAAATTCTTTGTTGCGGTCGGGCCGCACATTTATTTATTTATTTATTTATTTATTTATTTATTTATTTATTTATTTATTTATTTATTTATTTATTTATTTATTTATTTAACGACAGTTTCGATCGCCAGGATCACCTCGTGTCGGACAGTTTTACGGTTGGAAGAAGCCGGAGTATCCGGGGAGAACCACTGAGCAACTGTCAATCTCCCCAACGTACTAAATCTACACAACAGGGTTAGCATTCATTAAAAGCAAGTGTACTATCGACGTGTAGTACGCCTTAGTACACAGTGCCACCGTACCACAGGTGGGCAATCGGGATGAATTGCCTTGCCCATTGACACAGCGCATTTACCCCTGGCGGTGATAAAACCGTGGACCTTTCGGTTTGAAGTCCAATTCCGTAACCTCTGGGCCACCACGCCCCCTGTGGGGCATTTAATTACTTCATTCTTGCTCATGAAATATGCCGGTGTAACAGGAATGGAAGTCCGTAGGAAATTTAGTCGCTCTGGACTATTATTCAGCGGAATTATAGTCCTAGGTCTAACATTTCTAGGAATAGTAGTCCGGCGGACTACTATTCCTAGAAATGTTAGACCTAGGACTATAATTCCGCGGAATAATAGTCCAGAGGGACTAACGTTCCTACGGACTTCCATTCCTTTTACACCGGCGTCCATATCGAAAAATGACTTGTCTTGGAAGAGTCCATTCTTTAGATAGACTGATCAATATCCTTAACTTGCCAGTTCCGGGTGTTAATTGATCTCATATTCACGACTATTGAATAAAAACGATCGAACTGTTAACCTTTTCGGTTTGAAGACCATCCATAATCACTGAGCCACCGTGCGGCAGCACATCCAGTCCACCCAGACCGCATAGATTCACGTTACTGATACAAACTACAACCATTTCGTAACTACCTTTATCATGCCTTTCAGTTTATTTCTAAAGCAAATTATCTTAATGATGTCATTCTCTATAAAAGTTCCCTAATGGAGGTTTTCTGATCATTTTTGTTGTGTTGGGTAGGCGACTCGATAGGAGAATCAGTGATAATTTCAATTATTACTGAACCTCCGCATACACACAGTGCAAGCTCACCCATTTCGTTTTCTTACAGTTATGTATGAGAGGATACCATTTAACGTGAAATGGTTTAAAAGGTTAAAAAAACGTTCCTTCAATTTCATATCAGTTCATAGTTCATTTTCGATATCGCTGCAGATGCATTTTATCAGAGCTCTCTTCGGCATTACATCATCGCCAAGGGTTTATTGTGATACTATACGGCCAGGGGTCAATACTATAGAACCTTTACAATTTAATTTTCTAGAATTGTATTTTCTAGTTATGACTATATATGTGTTGAAATGAACCATTAGCATTTTCAAAGATATGGCAATTTGCCAGTTGGCAAATTGCCATATCTTTTAAAATGCTATGATTAATATAAGTCAGTTATATTAAAAGGCTGAAATACAATTCTAGAAAATACAATTGTAAAGGTTTTATATATAATATTCACTCCTGCACTAAAGTAAATTGATTGTAAAAAATATTATCCAATGCGAATTCTTGCTCAAAGCATAACCTTTCGGTGCATTGGTAAAGAAAATAATGTTCGTGTGCATTTGTTTCTATTGCTAAGAAGATTGTGCTCGAAATACATCAATGAACACGTTTCAGTATATTTAATCTGTAAAAGGTCGATACGAAATCGTGATTGACTCTAAGAAAAACAGTAATAAGAAAATGAAATTTATTTATTGTAACTGAAATAGCTATGTTGTAAATAATCCATTTTTTTCAGTCCACAGTGAATTTGCTGCAACTTCAGACAAACCAATGTGTTATTGCGTTTGATGACAAAACATGCTTCATCTCTGGTCCCTATTCTGAACGAGTACTTTAGAACCTAAACACTGTTCTTTTTATTTTCATCCAACATACAGTGGGGTAGCTTATTGTAGGGGCGTTCCTCGCATGACCGGATGACTCCGATTCATTTATTCAACATTACAACACTTGCAAAAAATGAATGACTTATAGTTTCTATTTTGCCTTAACCTCTCATTGGAACGAGCACGAGACGCTTGTTCCAGTGAGGTGTAAAAAGCTATGCTTTTGAGACCAAAATTGAAAAAAATAATAAAATTTGAATGGCGATTTTTAAGAATAGCGCTTCTCGGGTATCTCTGTCACGTAAGGTATTGGGTATAGTGATTTCCATTCCGAATGAAATATGATTCTAGTTTCGTGTGTTCACAGCAAAATAAATTGATACTCAATGTCGAATTTTATCCTGTAATTAAACACAATTTTGGGTTAAAAATTAATCCTCAAACAGGACCAACTTGGATTATCGTTTGTTTTTTTTCCGTTCCAACTTAGAAATTAGAATCCAGTATTTCATACAGTACGGCCGCCATGAACTGGTCACTTTCCACGGGTGGATAATATTTCCACTAACGCAATAATAGCCTACTAGATTCCAAACATTAAAACGTCAAATACAAGCTGTGTTTGAACTTTTCAACTCAAAGTTTGCTGAGCACCAAGTACATCCAACTACCTGTTTTACGTTTTAGTTGAAATATTGTAATGAAAAGTGTACAGTTAAAACTAGAAGTCCTGTCATGAATAGTGCGCTTATCTAGGCTTAATTGCGCGTTGGAATTGCGCGCATTTGCCATATCGAATGGCATCCAAAGCACGGCAGGTTCTCTTGGTTACTCATAGCAAACACATGCAATGTTTCTGCCAATGGACCTCCGGGTTACCCGGAGGTCCATTGGCTGAAACATTGCTTATGCACAGGCCATATGTACAGAATTTGATAGCTTTACTTGGGCCATAACGCGTACATTAACGCGCATATCAACGTGCTATTTATGCGCATCTCATGACAGGATTTCTAGTTTTAACTGTATATATTTTTTATTTAATTATATCTTTAATGATTTAAGTACAGAAATTAAGATTTTATTTGTGTTTGACATTATTTTTTAGCTTTTGAATACGATAACCATGGAAAATGGATATTAGTGGTAAAAGAGGATTTTTTTCAAATTTGCCAAAAAGTTGACGGAGCGAACTGGTATGGATTCAATATCGAGTATGAGACCCATTTACTGTTAATTACAGCTTGACAACTCCTTCTTATGCTCCCAATCAGGTTCCCTGCGGTCCTTTGTGGGATGTTGTTCCATTCTTGGACCAGCTGGACTGGGCGGGCTGAAATTGTAAGCTGCAACTCATTCCAGACATGTTCGATTGGATTGAGGTCAGCGGATCTTGCTGGCCAGTCCATGCGCTCAATCCCCTCTCTCTATCGGTACTCCCCGGGAGCATGGGCAACATGAGGACGGGCATTATCGTCCATCAGAATGAATCTATCACCCAATTCACCTGCACACAATCTGACGTGGACACAATCTGGCGGTGGTTCTGGGACAGCGGAATGCAAATACATAGTCTTCTCGATCGGAGACCACCTTCGTGCAACCTTTCCCGGATAGTCTGCGTCGAAACATTTACCTGATGCATTCCGAAGGTCACTGCGAAGCTGGGTTGCTGTGGCGAAGCGGTGTCCTACGGATCTGAATGATCAAAAACCGGTCTTCAGCTGCAGATGTTGCCCTGTCTCTGCCACCACCATGCCGACTTACTGGTGTGCCATACTGCTGAAATCTTGCCCAGACTCTGGTGATCACGGTATGGTGCACACCAAGGGCTTCACCAACCTGACTATGGGTAGCCCCTTGCTCCACCATCCCTACAGCCCGCCACATTTCTGCTTCAGACAAATGTCTTCTTACATTTGCATTTACCATATTCAATCATTAAATCACAATGGTTTGTGTTGAAATGAAGATTGAATACCCTACGCATGTTATGTACATGTAAACAGTACACGAAAACATCTTGAAAATCAAGGGGTACATGCTTTTCGTGACTGTCACGAAACAGCTGCTTGTCAAGAGAGCTAATGTAAACGCTGGGGGCCATCTCAATACATGCCTCAATCATATCCACCAAAAATATCGCAAATATGTCACAAGCAAATTTCACAATGATGTGTCAAATATTTGGTGCTAGCAAACTTTGAGTAAACATTCAGTCGAACTTTATATACGAAGGACAGTCAGAATGTTCTACCGCTCCCCATTGATCTTAAAATGTTGGCAAATGGCGAGCGTTTCACGTTAAACAAGTAAGAATTCAATCATTTATTATTCATCAGCTTTACTAGTTTAGGATATAGAAATAATTGTCAGTAATATATGCTGGAAGATATGGTGTATTTTAATTCCACACTGGACGAGAGTGAAGCTCCTTTTCGATATAGAATTAACTGACGTCATATATATATTCAACTGGGGTTTAACAACATTTTCGACAGCCAGGATTATCTCGTGTTGGACAGTTTTACGGGAGGAGGAAGCCTGAGTACCCGGAGAGAACCACCGAGCAGCGACGAGCAGCTATCAGACACTCCGATGTACTAACTCCACACAAGCAGGTTTACCTTTGGTTGAAGGCAGGTGCACCATTAACGTGCAGTAGGCCTTAGTACACAGCGCCGCCGTGTCCCCGTGGGCAATGGAGATTACGTGTCTTATCGATGGAAACAACGAAGTTAGCCCTGGTGGGGATCAATGAAGTCAATGCCGTAACTCCTGCGCCACTTCGCTCCGGACACTTATATACCATATTAGGTCAATAACAATGTGTGTAACGAAAAGTATAATGCGAAAGAGCCTTTACCTTTCAAGCGAGTTCCGAAATTGTGATTCACACTTTAGAGCAAGTTGCAAAATAACAGTTGAACAGTTAAAAACCTGATCGCCTTTGAATGATGTTCGTGAATTAATATTATTTTGACTTCTGAACTGAAATTTATAATCTCATCAATCCATCACAATAAAATAGTTAAATGTGCAAAGCAATGAGGATTTTTTTCTTACCTGTTTTCCTTCCTGTTTTATTGTTTACTAAGACAGAACACATCGAGGGTGGAGAACGAAAGACTAGAATCATCGACCCGCGGTTAAGTTTGTCCTGTACTTCACGACCGCTGAAAGGTCGTGTGAAATACAGGATATATGCCAACAAGAATCGTTGATTCCTTCCCCCGTACTCCACCCGAGTTGTATTTTGTATTACATTTTAACCTGCTGGGTATTTCCAAGATGTTTTTCATCAAATATATCCATGGCTGCTGTATAGCAACCATGACTAGATTTGATGAATAATTCAGCTAAATTTAACTCGAGAGCTCATATGGTGAAAAAGTCCATTCAATTTACTGGAGGAAAATTTGATTAAATGTGCCCAAATTATCCGTATTTCATTGAAGAGAGAAATTTTGTCCCTGTCAGGAATATCTGCCAGCAGCATATAAGGAGTTGTACCACGATTAAACTTGAATTCGGTGGATGAAGCTGATATTCCTAAAGAAACATCCTGATAACTTTCTTGCTTGAAGCTGTTTTTCGTCGAAGCATTTCATTCACGTCATAGCGTTAATCAGACGCGTGGGGCGCGGTGGCGTTGCGGTAACCGGTTCTCGTCAGATCACCGAAGTTAAGCAACGTCGAGCCCGGTTAGTCTTTGGATGGATGACCGCCTGAGTGATCGATTCGGACTCCCGCGTTGTGTCCTTGGGCGAGGCACTTAACTTCGATTGTCTACGTGGAGGCGCGATGACGTCGCGCAATAAGGCGTACTGCATGTCGACGGTGCGCATGTCTTCAACCAATCTAAACCTGCCTGTGCGATGTTAGGAAGCTGGCAGCTGCTCGTCGTTGTTCGGTGGTTCTCTCCGCGGGTACTCCGATTTCCTCCACCCGTAAAACTGTCACCGACACGATATGGCCTTGGCTGTTAAAGTGTCGTTGAACCATAATAAATAAATAATCAGACGGGTAACGTTCAATCAAATGCGTTCTTAATGACGTTCTTACGCTAAATCCACATGTTATCTTTTAAATGCATCGCTTGAGTTATGCAAGTAATGCTTGAAGCACACTCTGGGCATGTCGACCCAATATTAATTTCTTTACACAAACACCACACCTGTCAACTAGTCAGAGTTCGTTGGGTCTTCGTTTTTAACTGAAGCATCCATTCAGTTTTCTCAATTTATCTTTGCAGTAAACTTTTCGTACTTTTGAATATCGTTCGAAATCTTTTATCACCGCTAGCACCATCAGTGACTTATCGCAACGAATGGATTGAACGTTTCATAGGGATCAGCTATTTAAGTAACACTTAAAGAAGATGACACTTAGACAAACAATTTTGAAGAAATAGAAATTTTCATTTTTTTCTTAAAATACATAGCTTATGACCACTCAGCGAGCTCGTTCCAATAATTGGTCGTAAGCTCTGATTTTAGGTAAAATTTGAAAACAACAAGACAATTTCCAAATCGATTTTTGAGAATAGCGTTCGACGGTCGATTATGATGTTTACCATAGGCAATGGGTTAAAGCAGAATTTACAGTTGGCTTGAAGAGAACGCACTGGATAGAAAATTGGTAAGAGGAATAAATAGTCATGTGATACTACAGCCCTACGGGGCGATATGATTGAAATTTGGTTGAATCTTCCTACGATGCAAAAACAGGGCTGCATGATTGAATTTTGGCTGATTCTTCTTCTGCTGCAAAAACGGAGGGGTATTTACGCCAGTATTGCAAATAACAACCCCACTAAGGGATGCAGTTTTTAAGGGTTTAATAATAGCGTTCACTTAAGCTGAAGCTTAAAGAATACTCACAGTTGATCAAATACTATTTTCTACCTATAGTCAAAGACCGCTGGTAAATGAAATGTCCTGTCCTATATCTCACAGTTTGAAAAATTGAACGCTGATATTAACCCTTTTCAAAGTAAAAATGATAATCACTACCACTGAAAGAACCTTGGAGATAGAGAATTTTATACCAGCTTTTTCATTTGCTGTTAAAATGTCTACATAACCCCCCCCCCCCCCCCAAAAAAAAAAAAAGAAAGAAATTCCAAGTAGTTATCGGCGTAGTTTAAGTAACCAAATTCAGGAACAGACTGACACATGGCAAAAATTCGCTCCGACCGGTCAGTCCACCCTCAAACTGGGCCTGCGCATCATTAACCTTGGAACTGCCCACCCTCACTCTGGGCCACTCGGACCTCTTTCGAAATGCAGCCCACCCAGTTTTAGGTTCATAGCGGTCCCATCCCATGGCTAGCACCAAACTGATCACATTTACGAACGAAACATCAGCTTAGAGGGTTTCTAATTTCTTGGGGGAGGGGAACGGACTCAGGCTCAAGCTCATGGGGAGATCTCCCGATCGAGCAGTCCGCCACTTGCTAGGAGATAAAAAAGAAGTTTTCAACTACCACAGTGTTGGGGAGACCCTACATCATCCCCACCCTTAAAAATCCACGTACCTTCTTCATTTGTTCTATTTTTGCCTCTGCTATCTCTGCCGTATTACTTTTTTGGGGGAAGGGTAAATTCACTTTCATTGGTTGCTATTTATCTTTTCTTTTATTTGGCTAGAATCCTTTGAACTATATCGCGTGTAAAGAATCAGCAGGAGATACGCTTGTGAAAAGAAGAGATTCACAATCAATATTTTAACAAATAAAAAGTAAACATCATTATCTACGTACTTGTAATTTGAACTAATCTAGAATAATGTGGCAAAGCCACTCAAAAGGTGTTCTCTCTAAAATAACATAATCAAAATCAATGGTGTCCATGATGTTTTCTCTGGCTACAGTAGAGGCGATGGCTCGTCAAGACAAGTGTGTGTATGGGGGTGGGGGTGGGAGGGGGTAGTGGGCTCCCCACCTTCTGGTTCATCAAGAAAGCAACTGCATCCATTTTATGCAACTCATTTAGCATAAAAGCCTGTTATGTTATATTTGTTGTGTTGCTTTACAGAATGTCGGACCGCGACACGCCAAGATCAACCGTTTAACCCTTTGGGCCCTGGTAGTATCTTCCATGTCAGTTCAATGGAGGCAATTGGGAGCGTCAATATTTATTATTTGGGGGTACACCAATCAATATTTTCAACGTGCAGCATCAAGGCTGCACGCTGAAATTATTGATTGGTCTACCCCAGACTTTAACTTAGCAGCCATCATACTTAATGAAAGGGTTACTAGACAACTCGCCCCCTTGGACAACTCGCCCCTTGGACAACTCGCCCCCTGTTTTTATTTTGACAACTCGCCCCTATGGACAACTCGCAAGATGGTGGGAAGGCTGGGGGGAAGATGGATAGAGAGAGAGAAATAGAGAGCGAAAGAGAGAGACTTGTGATCTCTCTCTCTCTCTCTCTCTCTCTCTCTCTCTCTCTCTTCTCTCTCTCTCTCTCTCTCTCTCTCTCCCTCCCTCTCTCTCTCTCTCAGCAACAATTTACAATGAACAGTTGTTTGCTTTTGTTTTATTTTTATTTACTGCATGTTTTAAATAAAGAGTTTTTCAACTAAATTCTTTTTAGTTTAGGTTTATAATATTTTTAGTATATGGGGGCGAGATGTCCATGGGAACGAGTTGTCTTAGGGGCGAGTTGTCCAAAAATGTTGGGGGCGAGTTGTCCAAGGGGGCGAGTTGTCCAGTTCCCACTGAAAGTATGACGTATCGTGTTCCTGAACCGCTAAAGTGGTCTTACTCTTTCGCGTTCATGAGGTCAAGCAGGCAACGCTACTTCGCTCTTACTTCATCGAACTACGTGCGGCGCTCTCATAGCGTCCAGTATGTATGTGTATAATAGCCCTTGATGTTTTGCGATCACTTGTTTGGACTATGTTTGTCATACTGAAAAATGCATATTTTATATTTCAGTTAATATGATACATACACTCAGAGACGTTGGAACCAGGGTTATAGCTGGCACGCCCCTATCAAATTCTCTCAGAAATAGTTGAGACAGAGAGACAGAGAGAGACCAAGACAGAGAGAGAGAGAGAGAGAGACAGAGAGACAGAGAGAGATATTAGGTCAACATTATCTTTATCGACTCGACATTACAACCTAACTTGCCGAGATACTTTACTCTTAGAATGTGACCAGAGACTCCTTCGTTTGCTTTGTCTCCACTACGGACTTTAAAGTCGAGAGAAATGTACATTTTAGCTCCATATTTAACAAATTTTCCCCAAAATTATTAAATTTGCTAAATATGCAGCCAAAAATGCAGACGTGCGTGAGTCCCAAACCTTATAAATTATTGTGATGAATTGACGGTAACAAAGTCCGAGGTTTGCGGCTCGGAGTGTATGTTTAGAGATGGGCAATATACCGAAAAACTGAATCGATACCGATATCATGGGGATACCGAAAAACCGAACAGAACCAGTCAATGAATATCAAGACCATCAATATTTTCAAATTGTCCTACATTCACTATTTGTGAGCCCTTGTTGAAGCTTGACAGCAATTCAAGGGTTCATTTTCATCAAAGAAGTGACTGACTTTCGCTCCAATTCGGTTTATCCTTAAGGGCCCGGGCAAATGACATGAAATCCGACTAGACTACAACCTCTACAATAGTTTCTAGTCAAGTCGTGGCTGCCTGCTATGGCAGCCAAGACTTGACTAGAAAACACTGCCCAGGGGATTTGTCTATTAACAGCAGGGCCTCCAAATACTGACCTGCTAAGGCACATGCTCTGAGATCGAAAAAGCCTGAACTGGCTCTTTAATCTTTTACACAACGTAACGGCCAAAACCGGCCAGAGCTATTCACAAAAATCGCCAATTAATTTTCATTTTTTGTCTCAAAAACATAGGTTATGACACCTCTTTGGAGCGAGCTCGTCGAGCTCGTTCCAATGAGGGTCATAACCTATGTTTTTGAGACAAAAAATGAAAACAAACTTTAGTTATTCAATAATTTTGTTTGCATGTGGCGTCTGCTTTTCATGTTAGGTAAAGGGTTAAAGGTTAAGGTGTATTTGGAATAAGTCACAAAATTACTGTAGATAGGATTCATGTTAGCAAAAGAATGCCAATGTTGAGCTCATTGAGAGTGGCATTTGTGATACTGGTAGAATAAAATAAACAACAACCAACATATTCTGTATTTTCCTGGATTGAATTACCCTTTGGTTCTATCAGCAAATTTCAGTCAAGTCAGATACTAAATACCGAACCGATACTGCGGTATACCCCCATAAAAAAAAACGAAAGTGATACCGAACTCAAAATTTCAATCCCGCCCATCTCGTGGTCAACCGAGACGTGTATATGTTCTAATAAGACCCCACTCATAACCCAAAACCCATATCGTGAAATGAACAAGGCAACTTTTAACGATAACAAGTTTACTAATTAAACCTCTCCTGTACCCAACAACGTCACTGGACAAATAACCAATAAACCAGATAAAGGCCGGGGTCACTCCATCTTAGTTAAAATTGTAAACTGATTTGTAATTTGAACAGCACTTCATTCCGCTCATCGTCTGCTGTACGTATGAAAAATCTAAAAAAATGAAACGATTTGCAAGTTACTCTGTTGAGTACATAATCACGAAACGGGCAACGTCATTTAAAATATTTCTAGTTGTGACATCAAACGATAACATATGCTACTGGAACCGAAAACATAGAAAAAGTTACGTGAGCTCCCATTCAATCAGTAGGGCAAAGGTTTTAGTCTTATCGGAACCTGACTATATGTACTGTATTCCTATCATACCACTAACGGACTTTTTATGACCGTGTCCCACCCCTTAAAGTTCGAAATGCTTCCTGCACCCCTGTCCCTGCATACATCATTTTACATTTGACGATTTTTGTCCTAGTCACCTACACACACTATCGCAAGTGTCTCAATCCGTGGTGGTAGAGGGTGATGTCCTATATAAACGCCAGCGGGGTGAAATTACCAACTTGATATACTCTAAACGCTGTAAAGCATAAAAGGCACGAGAAAAGTTTTAGCTAACGAACCCCAAGATTCACCAAGAGATACATTGGCTGAAACGTTTCTTATGGTCTCATTCTATTTGAGGTATTATTTTGGCAGAATGTCCACTCTGAAAGTGACGTTCAAGTGAGTAATTAACTGTGCACTGAAAATGTGTACAGTGCATATTTTGTTTTATCTATGTATTGAAAATAATTGTTAGTAATTCACCGTCCCTGCATTGCTGTCGTTGTGTCCTTGGGCAAGACATTTAATCCTAATTTCTGCATCATTTAATCAGGGCTGACAATTTTCGTCATCAAAAGATTTTTTACAGGAAAGTTAGCGCTTCTTATTAATTTTCGGAAGCTGTCGGTAAATTTAACACTAAAGGGTGGGAATTTTGTTTAAAAACTGAAATTGCGAGATGTTAGCAAATAATTTGTATTCATCTTTGAGCACATAATTTCACAAACTTCAGGTATTTCCCTGTAGAGTAGTATAAAATAACAGAAGCTGGCGAAGTGGGGGCATGATGATGTCTTGTACTAAGGCGTAAATAAATAAATAAATAAATAAATAAATAAATAAATAAATAAATAAACTGTCTTTTTCTTCTTTTTTCGTAATCAGCCGTTTAATTATTATTCTCTGTTGAAACCCATTTAAAAAATAAGAAAACGGGGTTTGCACCGTCTTTTGATGCTCTGTAATTGTTTTCCGTCCATTATATCAACCGTGTTGGCATCGTGACTTATAATACAGACACTGTCCTTTTTATGAACATAAAAGTCTAGGTGGAGATATTTGCTGTTTTTCTTTCCCGAGAAGAAGAAAAACTTGCAAATTGCTGTCCAAACACATTCGCTAAACAAAGAGCCAAAATGGACGTTTTAGTTTTGGTAGGTGTAAAACTGATAGATATTCTTAATGATAGGTTTCCCTTTATTTATTTATTTATTTATTTATTTATTTATTTATTTATTTATTTATTTATTTGTGTTTAAGGTCACATTTCTGCACAGTGACTTTGTTGCTTTTAATAAACGAAAACAACAGACAGCTCTATGGTCAGCAAATAGCTCCCATCGCTTACTCAACGTGTTGTTCCAATGAAGGGGCAAAAGCTATGTTTTAAGGCGGCAAAAAGATTTCAAACACAAATTATTGGAATAATCATCAAAAATTTAATTAATGAAGCACCGGGTGTACCCCGGTGCTTCATTAATTAAACTTTTGCTGATGATAGTTCTTATTACCTGGTAAACGCACGTATGGACATCACTGCCCATGCGTGGATTTCGACCAGTCCACGGCGACTGTATTGTACAGCTTCAATATGGGTCTCCCGTGAGTAGTTATAAATTAGCGTCCTTCTTTTCAAAAATTGAATGAGCCTAATAAATAGCCAAGGATACTCTAGGTTGAAAACATTATGGTATCTAACTGAGAAACCACCGGGTGGCCACACTAACCTACCATTTTCTAAAATCTTCGCCAATGAGACTGGGATACGCTCCGCCTCTCGAGCTGGTCCCAGTTCGTCGCTACGCGTTTCCGATAATACCTGGCAAAAAGTACGGCTAAGTATTTGGTTCTTACCTGCTGAACGAAAATAACGAACTAGTCATCCCTGTACAAATATCCATGTACGACAAATGTCACAGTGTACTTTACTGGGAGAAAAATAATAATACATAACACATTAATTTTATTCTCAAGTGGTCGACAGCGTAAACCTTTCAGACATAGTGGTCGATCAAGTTTCCAGATGAATTTGTATATCTGTAAATTTGTGTTTACTTTATTTTTACAACATTTTTCAGAGAACTATTGTTCAGGTACAATAGCTGATCAGGATAAAACGTGTCTGTTCCTTTGTTTGCAAGTGTTTACCATGAAAAAGCGGTTGATGGCCAATAGAAGATGTAATGCAAGAAGAGGCAGATTCCATAACTTTGGTCCAAAGAAGTTACATACACTGAAGATTACAGCTCACTGTAATATTACAGAAAGCACAATTCCAACAGTTTTAGAAGCTGTTATCATGTGCATAAATGTTGGATGCCTATCTGATGATTTGCATACATTCAGCAGATGTGGTAATACTTTCTCAGTCCGTGGGCATGGTATAGTTTGAAATGCTATCCATAATCGAATAAGTCATTTATTTATTTATTTATTTATTTATTTATTTATTTATTTATTTATTTATTTATTTATATATTTTTATTTATTTATTTATTTATTTATTTAGTTTTTACAGGTGGAGAAAGCCGAAGTACTCGGAGAGAACCACCGAGCAGTGGCGAGTAACTGCTGGACGTTCCAACTTACTAACCCCAACTAATCTCTACAACTGGATTGCCGGAAGGCCACAATTCAATATGCCTCCCCGCCACCCAAGTTAACGTCAAGGCAATCAACGTGATAACTCCCCAATCGATGGCGTTTGATGACGTGAAAACTGCTTCGCAGTGGCTGTAGCCACAGCATAACAGTTTCCATTTTATCGTACGTCATAGTGTTTACACAGCACGGAAACTAGTAACACGGTATCAACAAATCCTGGCACTTGTTTTCTCTCTATAACAAGTAAATGAGATGTAAATATTCAGTTTGCATTGCCAAGGAAGGGGGTGCGGTGGCGTTGCGGTAACCGGTACCCGCCTGGTCACAGAAATTAAGCAACGTCGAGACCGGTTAGTCCTTGGATGGGTGACCGTCTGAGTGATCGATTCGGACTCCCGTGGTGTGTCCTTGAGCAAGACACTTAAACCCGATTGTCCACATGGAGGCACGATGACGCTGAGTACTAAGGCATACTGCACGTCGATGGTGCGCATGTCTTCAACCAATCTAACCCTGCCTGTGCTGCAGTGCGGAGTTACGATGCTGGGTAGCTGGCAGCTGCTCGTCGTTGCTCGGTGGTTCTCTGCGGATACTCCGGCTTCCTCCACTCGTAAAACTGTCACCTACACGATATGACCTTGGCTGTTGAAGTGTCGTTAAACCCTAATAAATAAACAAACATTGCCGAGAAAAATGTGCACATCATCATCATATTCATTTCTCACAGATATCAAAGTGCATTTTTTAAAAAGCGATAGGCGATTGCAAGGCGTCAGAAAATTGAAAATTGAGAATTTTGTTGGTTGTTCAGCCTTGTTTATTTATAGCAACACCATCCCAATAAGCCTCCCATTAGATGGTGGCGGTTGAAACACTTTTCTACATATGACCAATGAGCGTTCCTGCAATTGAGTTGTATAGAGATTAGGGTAACCCCACATAATCAATTTGAGCAACTAGAGCGACGTGTTAATATTAACCCTTTACATAACACGAAAAGCAGACGACAGTTGTAAACAAAATTCTTGAATAACTAATTTTTTTCATTTTTTGTCTCAAAAACATTAGTTATGGCCCCTCTTGCTCGTTCCAAAGAGGGGTCAAAACCAATGCTTTTGAGATAAAAAACGAAAAAAATAATGAAAATTAATTGGCGATTTTTGTGAATAGCGCTGGCCAGTTTTTGGTAAAGGGTTAACCTTTTCAAATTGATACGCACATATTTTTAGAAAGGAGTTATTGGCATTTGATGTTATGACACCACAACAAACAACAAGTGGTATGAAGATGTGAAATTAGGTTTGGTTTGTTTGTTTGTTTTTAGTGTTTAACAACACTTTCAACAATCAGGGTAATACCGGGTTGCATGCTTTTACGGGTGGACTAAGCAGGAGTACCCGGAGAATCCACGAGCAGCGGCGAGAAACTGTCAGACTCTCCAATTTACTAACCCAGCACACACAGAGTTAGAAGCTGTTTAAGTGCGCCATTGACGTACAAGACACATTAGTACACAGCGCCACCGCGTTCCGATGTGGGAAATCTGGGGCAATCAGGATTAATTGTCTTGACCAAAAACATGGCGCAGATAGCGCGGGTCGGGATCGAACCGGCCACCTTTCGATTTGAAGTTCTATCACTTCAATACTCTTACTCTAACCACCAAACTGGGCTGGAAGATAGAATTATTTTTAACCCCCCCCCCCCCAGGTACGTATTTTCGTCGTCTCTCGTGTGTTGTAAATTCTCTACCTTAACTAACCAATACCCCCAGTCACTTGCTTCCCACAATCTTCCGATTTCTAAGGCCCTTTCACTCATTTCATTCCTCGTCCATCCACCTGTCATGTTGTCCTCGCATTTCTCCATTACTTTCTCAATGAGTCTTGTCCTACAAGGCGAGTAATTGTGCCATTCTAAAATGAAATGTCCCAGGGTCTCCGTTAATCCTAAGCTGCACATTTGGCACCCTCTTTCCTCAGCTTTCCCGATTCCCTCCTCAACTCTAGTGACTTTGGTCTCACTTTGAACAACAACGATCCCAACCGATCCATCTACGTACTCCGCAAAAGCTGGTGCCTCTTTTTTATTTCACCCGTTCAAAGAGCTCTTGGCCCTAACTCCAGATCGCCAGTTTCTATTGCATTCCTCGAGTACCCTTCCACTGATACAATTAACCCACTGCTTTAGTCTCCCTTATAGATCTTCAGTTTCAATAGAGTAATTCGTCGTCAGCTTCCTAGACTGCCTTGTCCATCCCGTCTGAATGTTGGAGTTCCATACATAGTTAAATGTCGTTTTACACAAGTTCCCCTTGAGAGCTTCCTGGTCGGCTGCGTCTTCCACCAATAACCGGGACACTTTTGCAGAATCTCCGAGTTCCTCAGTACCGTTTAGTTTAAAACCAAACACGAAATGCAGACGACACCTGCAAACAAAGTTCTTGAACAGCTACTTGTTTCAATTTTTGTGTCAAAAATATAGCTTATGACCCCTCATTGGAACGAGCTCGTTGAGCTCGTTTCAATGAGGCGTCATAAGCTATGTTTTTGAGACAAAACATTAAAAGATCATGAAAACTGAATGATGATTTGTATGAATAGCGCTGGGCCGGTTTTGTACGGTACGTTGGGTAAAGTTTTAAAGGAATCACACCGTTCCATAAGTTATACTTGGCAATCCCACCCTCTCACAAGTAGTTTTTCTCTTGGAACCTTGTTAAAGCGATTTCTCTCTCGAAGTTTTAATTGACTGGATGTTTTTTCCCCTTTAAAGTTTATTTGTGTAGTTTGTGCATATGCCTCTAACTGTAACACATAATTCACCCCTAAATATTCATACTCACGTGTTTTCTCACCGTTATAACCTTGCTTTCTTCTTCACCAAATAGAAAATTTACCACCTCTCCACCTTCGAAACTCATCTACCCTACGGCCTGCAGGTATTAATTATGGTACTCTTGTTTTCGTTCAGTTCAAGTAGCGTGCGGTGTTCAGACTTGTGGTCAATACGTTTATGATACCTGTTCCGATATCTATGCCCTGACTATAAAAATACTGATACTATCGATAGAAAATCGAACACATGTAATTTTACCCCGAACTATAGGGAATTATATTATTGAACGTATGCGACTGCAAGCATAGTTCTTGTTTAGACTATTGTAATTGCAAACAAGTTTTCGCAAGCTTCTGATCGTATCTTGAATCCCGTCGTTGCCTCTAGCGATTCCGACAATGAGGATTTTATACATGATTTAGTTCAGAAAATTGACTACATCATTGTAACATTTCTCTCCGCTTCCAATAAACCATTATTTCAAGAAAAACGTAGTTTAACCCTTTGAAACCTCGTTTCCAAGCTAGTTGCCGGAATACTAACCCTCATCACTGTCCCATGCATAGATCTCTTATAAGTCAAAATGGAACGAAATTATGCCTTGGACCGAAAAATCGGTCTTGCGAGTTTAACCCTTTGAGACTTTAATTATCCTAACGTTCAAACGTCACTGGGAATTCAGTTTCGTCAACGTTGATCAAACTGCGACGTCAAACGTCGGAAAGTACAAATAACAAGATAACGGTGATAAACTGGTTGAGCGCTAGATTATTTTGGGTGGTCTCAATTTGTTATTCAAAACTTGTTTTATGGCAAATTATTGGAGAGTGCCTACTGGCACTCTCCAATAATTTGTAATAAAATAAATTTATATAAACAAAATATTATTTGTGTTTGACTGAATTTGAAATATAAGGAAGGAAAGTGTTGGTTTTTGCTCTGGTATCCTCATTTTTTGAAAGCCCTGATAGTGGCTTCTAGCACTCAACCAGTTAAGAAGTCTTGACAGCAGGATTATATTAGTATTTTAAACTGCGGTAACATTTGGCTCAACGGTTGTCACTGAACACTATTCGGGAGAAAATAGGAATTTGAGGTTAAAACTTTAAAAAATCGAAAAATAATAACAAAACAAATGGCCACAAAGTTCCAACGTGCTGTTTGATTTCGTACGTACAAAAGCATCAAAGGGTTAAAGGGTTATTTGCAGTCTTTGAGTGAGATTTTCACGCTTGAATGAGTGCTCAATAGCCGTGTACAGCACAAAGAAACTGTTGAAAGCTTTAACTGAAAGACTTAACCCTTTGAACCCGAAGGCCGCTTTTTCGGACCAGGATCTTAATACGACCTGAACTGATAAAATAGATAGTTACTCAATGAATGGGTCGTAGACTAATCAAGATTTTCAACGTGCAGCCACAATGTTTCCTCCATCCGTAAAACTGTCCGAGATGATCCTGTCCGTCGAAAATGTCATTATACCTGGAGAGAACCACCGTGCAATGGCGAGCAACTGTCAGACTCCCCAACGTTCTTATTCCACGCAAGCAGGGTTAGCAATGGTTGAAGACAAGTGCACCATCGACGTGCAGTACACCTTAGTACACGGCACCACCGTGCCCTCACGCGGGCAATCGGAATTAAGTGCCTTGTCCCAGGACACAACGTAGTTACCCCTGGCGGAGATTGAACTGTGGACCCTTCATAACCACTGAGCTGTCATGCTCTTGAAGAACTAAATAACATAGCTAA
The DNA here is from genome assembly GCA_031216915.1 of Pictodentalium vernedei. Classification (NCBI taxonomy): domain Eukaryota; kingdom Metazoa; phylum Mollusca; class Scaphopoda; order Dentaliida; family Dentaliidae; genus Pictodentalium; species Pictodentalium vernedei. The sequence goes on along the minus strand of CM062296.1, from coordinate 733,641,082 downwards.
TGAGCCCTCATTGGAGCGAGGCATTAGAATGGGCCATCAAATGTCTCATGTTGTGTCTGGTGGAGTGTGATACCACTGATACTGGTAAAACACCCGCAAAGTGATACTGGAAAATCGAAAACAAGACTGGGTGACAATTGTGCCCTCTTCTTCCACCCCGCTATAAAATGTGTTCTGAATCCACAATTGACCAATTTTCACATTTTCCTTCTACAAAGGAATCAATTCATCATTTGTCGAACATTGTTGAACCTACTCCAGATTTGTAATGTAAAATATTACTGTTGAAATAACGGTAAAGTACTAGCAATTAGCTGCTGAAATACTACCCTAAAATTTAACGGTAAAAATCCGTATTTTTAAAATGGAGACGTTTTGTTCGATCGAAAAGCAGAACCAAGGATCTGATATGAAGATGCAGCTTCACATAGAAGCTTGTTCAAAAATTATCAAAAGTAGCCCAATTAATATTTGTAACCTACAGCCGATTGGCTGCAGGTTACAGATGTTAATTGGTCTACCTTGAGAATGGGCTCTTCCCAGACAAGTCGGCCTGGATGATGCTGTTATGCTAAAGTTGCAATTAAAAATTTTAATGCCTTCGTACTGAAAAGACAAGCCCCACTAATCATGACACGATGACGCCGTATGCTTAGGCGTACTGCACGTCAATGGCGCAGATGTCTTCAACCGCTGTAACCCTGCTTGAACGGAGCTTGAATAGAGTTAGAATGTTGAGGAGCTGACAGTTGCTCATCTATGCTCGGTGGTTCTCTCCGGGTACTCCGACTTCCTCCAGCCGTAAAACTGTAACGGCCACGATTAGCTATTGTACAAAGTATGTGACCTTAAACATCAATAAATAAATAAAAAAATAATATTCTCTGTTTCCCTGATTACGATTTGAGCAGAAACGGTAGTTGCCGTAGAATTTACGGTGAGAAGACCTTCAGCCGATTGCCAGAAGATTGTCGCAAACTTAACAGTAATTTCTAAGTGTGTGCCAGATACGCTGAGATACAGTTAAAACTAGAAGTCCTGTCATGAAATGCGCACAAATAGCCCGTCGACCTGAGCGTTAATCTACGCGTTATCATCCTAGAAAGTCTATTAAATTATGCACATATGGCCTGTGCACAAGCAATGTTTTCAGCCAATGGACCTCCGGGTAACCCGGAGGTCCATTGGTAGAAACATTGCCTGTGTTTGCTACGAGTAAACAGGAGAACCTGCCGTGCGTTGGATGCCATTCGATATGGCAATTGCGCTCAATTCCTACGCGCAATTAAGCCTAGATAAGCGCACAGTTGGTGACAGGACTTCTAGTTTTAAGTGTAATGAGGAAGATCAAGTCCACCTACCCGGAACGGAGATAAAGAACATTGCGTAGCAACAACTACCATATTCGTGTGTGAATAGTGCACTTGTGCTCGAATTCAAAACTGACATTTTTTATTGGAACAGCGTTTTCTCATCGGAGTTCATCACTAAACATGTATTAAATATCCATTGTTTTGTATGTGGCGTGTAATGCCCACACTTAAACATGGATGACGCCACCCTTTTCATCTTTCGGTCTACAAAGATTCAAGTCCATCCCCGGTATACTGTGTGACTCGGCATACGGATACCCGCTCCCTGGAAACCTGCGAATTCAAATACGAGTAAGGTGTATGGAGCAGGAACTTATTCCACGTCCACCAGAGAGAGAAAGCGAAGACGGCGATGAAATCAATTGGAACGTGTTATTTGAAACTCAATAAAAGTTATCTATTGACGCCTAATAACTTTATTCAGATTATATGTGCCATCCATACTTTGTCCCGCGTGATCCCAGGTGGTCCGAAAATTCCAGTACAATTATGCCAAAAGTTTTCTCTTCGAGTTTAGAACGGTTGTCAATTCGTATCAATTTTCAAGTCCTCTGTTAGTATTTTGCGGGGGCATAATCGTAGTTAGATAGATAGATAATCTTTATTCAACAACATACACTAACATCAAATGAAAACACGTGATAAAAGCAAGCACATAGATATTATAATCAAGGAAAATGGAAGATAATTCAAGGGTGTGTGTGTATGCTGTTGGGAGATGGCATAGCCCAAAGGGGCTGTCTTCCTGCCTTTCCCGATGCAAATAAGTGATGCGGCACAGGCTAAAAATTATGTTAGGTAATAGGCCACGTTGAGACTGGCAGGCACTGCATATTTAAAGATGAGATTCTACTTTAATTTATTATTTAGTTGCCTAATATGCGGAAAAGGTCATTTAAGGCGACCGTGTCGCTGTCAACTTTTCTCAGAAAATACTTTTTTCTCCTTCATTCCTTCCCTTTCTCTTTTTTTTGCAAATTATTACGTGTGAAAATAATATCTTACATAACTCTATGACGACTATGCAAACTGTGAAAAAAAGAAGAACGGCATGGTCGCCTCACGGATGGTTTCGACAAAATTATGAGCAAGGGCGTAACAGACCGACTAGGACCATGTCAAGTAGCAGAATCGCTTAATACACGTACACGTGAATACTCGCATATGCATTATACATGTATTTATACACCTACATACACATATATACGTATACATATATATACATATACTCACACATACATATATACACATACACTCACACATACATACATATGTGTACACACACATATATATTCTTGATTGCCCTATAGAGCACAATCTAAGCAATATGGATTAGTACAGGACACTGTCGTTGCGTAAGAATTGATCATATTTTGAGTGACTGCCTTTTTAAACAAGTTACGATTAGCTAGATTTCTAGTGGGGAGATCGATATTGTTCCAAAGTTTGGGGAATGAGTACGCTGGAAATGTTTCTAGCGCTTTAGTTCGTACTTTTTGTAATTTTAGGAGACCAGATTGCCTGGTTCTCATTCCGTCGTCGTTATGAATGATTTCGAAGTAGTTGTCAAAAGACGAGGGTAGAGATTTGGTATGCCAGTCGTATACGAATAAAAGTGATTCGGCTCTGTAAATATCTGAAACTTTAAGAATTTTTTCTTTCGCGAACAGGGGATCTGTGTGGGAATTATATTTTTTATTGTTAATTATGCGGAGGGCCCTCTTTTGCAATAGGAATAACTTGTTTGTCCCCCGGCAATGTCCCCATATTTGAATGCCGTACAGCAAATGACAATGAATGAGGGAATAATATATTAATTTTAAGGCATGATGCGGAAGAATGTTTTTAACTTTATTAATGACGTAAAGGGCGCTAGAGATCTTGCGGCTTATGGACGCTATATGATCGCTATAACTTAGTTTATCATCCAGTAAAATACCAAGAAATTTTAAATCTGATTTACCTACACCACCACACCTATTAATTTCCTGTCCACCGATCAATAGCTTGAGAGATGTATCTAATTCTTTAAGGGGTGATGAGGGGTTGATAATTATATATTTTGTCTTATTTGCATTTAGAAGCAGACTGTTCGCCGAACACCAGGTTAGCAATTTCTGCAGTTCTTGATTTATCGAGTAAAATAGTGTGTTAAGATCCTTGTCAGACTTAAAAATGGTTGTATCGTCCGCAAATGATAATAACTTTAGTAATGTTGCGTTAGAAATATCATTTATGTATATGAGGAATAGGAGAGGACCTAAAATGGAACCCTGTGGCACGCCGCATGTCACTTTGGCATGCGGCGAGTTGTTGTTGTTATATACAACATATTGAGACCTATCTTTTCAATAACTTTTGAACCAGGATTTCGCAACTCCACGGATGCCGTAAAATTCCAGTTTATCTATCAAAATATCATGATTAACGGTATCAAAAGCCTTAGATAAATCTAAAAAAACCGCAAGGGTGCTATCTTTAGATATTTTGTTGTTAGATTGGGAGACTGAGTTTAAAAACTGTAGGAGGGGGTGTATTGTTGAATGGCCTTTCCTAAAACCGTATTGGTTTTGTGTAAGAACATTATGTTCTGCTAAATAGTTGTACAGTCGGGTGAATGTTACCTTTTCTAATAATTTTGAAACGGTTGGTAGAATACTTATTGGTCTGTAGTTACTAATTTCAGTTTTCGCACCAGATTTATATATGGGTACAACCTTGGCTAGTTTCATTTTATTGGGAACTATTCCATTTTCGAGAGATTTATTAATTATGTGGACCAAGGGAATTGCAATTTCGCTTATGACTTGTCTGAGTAGGTTACTTGAGATACCGTCACAATCCGTACTGTTTTTGGACTTCAATTTAGTGCCAATCGCGATGACCTCATCTACTGTTGTTGGCGCAAGGAAAATACTGTCCGGGAAATTACCCTTAAGAAAGCTTGAGTAGTGTGTATCAGAACTTACTATGTTTTTCTGAGTTCTCTCACCGACTGTAGAGAAATATGTGTTGAGTTCTTTGGCGATATCTGCCGGGTCCTTAATTTCCTTATTGTTTATTTTAAATGACTCGGGCATCATATGTAGGGGTTTGGACATATGAATTGCCTCGTTGATTATTTTCCACGTGTTTTTTATGTCATGTTGGTTTTTTGTCAGTACAGAAATATAATATTGTGATTTACTAGCACGTTTAATTTTGTTATATAAAGTGTTATAATCTTTATATATTTTTTTGTTATCAGGAGTGGGTCTTTTCAATTGTTTTTTATATAATTTAACCTTTATGATTGAAGATATCATTAGTCCTTTTGTAATCCATGGTTTTTGTTTGACAAATTTATTAGGCAGTTTTGTTTCTACAAGCGGGAAGCTTTCTTCAAACAGATTGAGGAATATATTAATGAAATTACAGTAACTTGTGTCTGGGCAATTGGAGTTCAAGACATCTTGAAAGTCATGTTCGGATAATTTGATCTTAAATGTATTAATATTTCTGTTATTAAATTTACGTGAGAAGTTAGTTTTGGGGTATGATTTGTTTGTTTTAGCTGTCTCAAAGTAGAATGTGCCAAAATGGTCTGAGAGGTCTGAAATTATTATTCCCGTATGTATACCATCTGTACTATTAGAATAGATGTGGTCAATAAGTGTTGCCGAATATTCCGTTACTCTCGTGGGTTTTGTGATTGTCGGAAGTAAGCTATGGCTGAACATAAGGTTTAAAAATTCGCCAGTGGGCTTGTGCGATGCAAACTTAATGAGGTCGAGGTTGAAATCGCCAAGTAATATACATTTCTTATGTTCTGCGTCTACCAATTCACACACTGTACTCATTTTGGAAATAAACACTTCGAGATCGGCTCTTGGTTGGGTGTTGGGTCTATAAACGACGCCAACTATAAGAGAGTTCTTATTTTTATTAAGGATTTCTATGAATAGCGATTCCAGGACGTGTGGGATAAAAACAGTTAAGTCTGGCCGTGGAATGTATTTTGTATCATTTTTTATAAATAGCCCGACCCCTCCCCTACAGTCGTCACTACTGAGATTAAATATGGGTTCATGATATCCGGGAAGCCGATATGTTATATTTTCTGGTATGTTAAAAGTTTCTGTTAGTCCGATGATGTCAAAAAAATTATTGTCCGATTGTAAGTCACTTATTAAGACGTTCAGTTCGTCCCAGTGGGCATTTAGACTTCTACAATTCAAGTTGAAGACGCTGAAGGATTGTTTTACGTTCGCAATATTTTCGCAAAATTCAGATGGGGTGTGATATGAACAGTCGTTGTTTAAGGTATCGAAGGGGGAAACAGTTTCACCTTCGTCTACAGGATCCCGAAGTAGGGACTTATAAATTTCTATGAGGTTATACTGGTCGTCAGTCTGGACATCCAAAGTATCATCATTACCCGCCATCGTATATTCTAATGTATGAGCCTAATATATGAAAGACATTTATATTGCTGTATAAAGTAAGATACGTGGTTGCCAGTGTGATAATCGTAAGAAATGGAAAGCCTGTGCCGCAGAAATTATTGGCTCGGAGATAAATCTGTCCACTAACTACATGGGGGGATTTTCTTGGGGCAATGTATCAGCATTTGCATGGCACGCACCATCGAGCCTAGGAGAAATACTTAGGGGGGAAAGATTTGCCTATAGAAAAGTCAAGGATAGGCAAGGAGAGAGGGGGGTCAGTACGAGAGAGAGAGAGAGAGAGAGAGAGAGAGAAAGAGAGAGAGAGAGAGAGGCGGATGTGGAGATGGGGGAAAGATTTGCCTATAGAAAATTCAAGGATAGGCAAGGAGGGAGGGGGTCAGTACGAGAGAGAGAGAGAGAGAGAGAGAAAGAGAGGGAGAGAGAGAGGCGGATGTGGAGATGGAGGCGAGAGCAGGAGTGAGAGAAGGAGGTATCTCAATACTTGTAGCCAATCAAGTATAAATATAGATTAGTACGCAATTGCACAGGTACCAGTATCTTGTGTGTGTATATATACATACATACATATATACATATATATACATAAATATATATATTGCAGGCGATTTGTGTCACATTGTGCCATTTGTCCTCCAGTTCTCCACGGACGTCTCATTTGCCATGCAGACGCTGAACACAATTATTTACTGTCAATCCTGGCTCACATGGGCCAGAACAATCATAACAATACTTGTAGCCAATCAAGTATAAATATAGATTAGTACGCAATTGCACAGGTAACAGTATCTTGTGTGTGTATATATACATACATACATATATACATATATATACACAAATATATATATTGCAGGCGATTTGTGTCACATTGTGCCATTTGTCCTCTAGTTCTCCACGGACGTCTCATTTGCCATGCAGACGCTGAACACAATTATTTACTGTCAATCCTGGCTCACATGGGCCAGAACAATCATAACAAGTACAGTGCAGTGGGTGAAAAGAGGTCACCTTCCTCTATTTACATCCGAATTTACTACATGTTTACTGATGGAGTTACTCAACGGTAGCGTATCCACTACCGAAGTCATGAAGAGTAATCACTTCATGGGTTTTAAAGCTGTACACGTCTCTTGGGTGGAGACAACAGTGTTGTTTGGATTACCTGGAGATCACATGATTCCTGTCGACCAATCAGTGGTTACAATGGAGGCGTGACGGGTCGACGAGGGATAGTTTGTTGTGAAATTTTCAATATTTACAATTAGGGTTACTCATCAGCGGACACTTGACACGCACGTGATGTCTGTGATAGGTGTGATCTAACAGTGTGATCTCCTATGACTTGGAGAGAGAGAGAGATTGGAATGAACATATGTGTGTGTAATGTATGTAATGTATATTATAGCTATATAGAGTATACATATACATATCAGTAAACAATTATTTTTCTTTTTTCCATATCAGTGAATATTGTTTTTACTTGGCAGGGACTTGATTGCCTTTCGGTTTACACTTATGGGACCTGTCACCAAAGAGTTCAGGGCTGGGTAATATTATCCAGCCTATGCCAATGGTGTGGTTGCCAGATAAAACAATTTTTTAAAATGACTCAGTCTTCTTACTTGTGTGGCTAGTCAGATAAAACAGTTATTTAACACCTGACAGAGGATGTCTCTGATAGGTGTGATATAACAGTGTGGTCTCCTATGACTTGGATATTTATCTCTCTTGGCAGAGACTTGTTTGCCATGTGAGGTACACCTATGGGACCTGGCACCAGTGAGTTTAGGGTGGAGAAATTAGTATGATCCAGACTCAAACTTGACACTGATATGCCTAGCTAGAAAAAACAGTCAATTAACACCTGGTTGTGGGTGTGTGACAGGCGTGATCTAACTGTGTGCTCTGCCATGTAATGTAATAAGTGAAAGGGGGGGGGGGGAGTTTAGGGTGGTGAGGTTGTATGACTCAGACTCAAACTTGACACTGATATGCCTAGCCAGATAAGACAGCCAATTAACACCTGGTTGAGTGTGTGTTAGCCAGGTGTGGTCTAACTGTGTGATCTGCCATGTAGTGTAGTAAGTGAAGGGGGAGGGGGAAGTTTAGGGTGGTGAGGTTAGTATAACTCAGACTCAAACTCGACACTGATGTGCTTAGCCAGATAAGACAGTCAGTTAACACCTGGTAGAGGGTGTGTTTGCCAGATGTGATCTAACTGTGTGATCTGCCATGTAATGTAGTAGGTGAAGGGAGGGGGAGTTTAGGGGGGTGAGGTTAGTATGGCTCAGATTCAAACTTTGACACTGATATGCCTAGCCAGATGAGACAGCTAATTAACACCTGGTTGCGGATGTGTTTGCCAGGTGTGATCTAACTGTGTGATCTGCCATGTAATGTAATAAGTGAAGGGGAGAGTTTGGGGTGGTGAGGCTAGTATGACTCAGACTCAAACTTGACACTGATATGCCTAGCCAGATAAGATGGTTAGTTAACACCTGGTAGAGGGTATGATTGCCAGGTGTGATCTAACTGTGTGATGCCTTGTAATATAATAATTGAAGGGTGGGGGGGGGGGGAGTTTAGGGTGGTGAGTTTGGTATGACTCAGACTCAAACTTGACACTGATATGTCTAGCCAGATAAGACAGTTAATCAACACCTGGTTGAGGATGTGTTAGCCAGGTTTGATCTAACTGTGTGATCTGCCATGTAATGTAATAAGTAAAGGGGGAGAGTTTGGGGTGGTGAGGCTAATATGACTCAGACTCAAACTTGACACTGATATGCCTAGCCAGATGAGATAGTTAATTAACACCTGGTTGAGGGTATGATTGCCAGGTGTGGTCTAACTGTGTGATCTGCCATGTAATATAATAGGTGAAGGGGTGGAGTTTTGGGGTGAGGTTAGTATAGCTCAGACTCAAACTTGACACTAAAGTGCCTAGCCAGATAAGACAGTTAGTTAACACCTGGTAAAGGGTGTGTTTGCCAGGTGTGATCTAACTGTGTGATCTGCCATGTAATGTAATAAGTGAAGTTAATTAACACCTGGTTGAGGGTATGATTGCCAGGTGTGATCTAACTGTGTGATCTGCCATGTAATATAATAGGTGAAGGGGTGGAGTTTTGGGTGGTGAGGTTAGTATAGCTCAGACTCAAACTTGACACTAATGATTGCCAGGTGTGATCTAATTGTGTGATCTGCCATGTAATATAATAGGTGAAGGGGTGGAGTTTTGGGGTGAGGTTAGTATAGCTCAGACTCAAACTTGACACTAAAGTGCCTAGCCAGGTAAGACAGTTAGTTAACACCTGGTAAAGGGTGTGTTTGCCAGGTGTGATCTAACTGTGTGATCTGCCATGTAATGTAATAAGTGAAGGGGGAAGAGTTTGAGATGGTTAGGTTAGTATGACTCAGACTCAAACTTGACACTGATATGCCTAGCCAGATAAGATAATTAATTAACACCTGGTTGAGGGTATGATTGCCAGGTGTGATCTAACTGTGTGATCTGCCATGTAATATAATAAGTGAACGGGGGGGGGGAGGGTTCAGGGTGGTGAGGTTAATATGACTCAGACTCAAACTTCACACTGATTTGCCTATCCAAATAAGACAGTATCCAATGAGGACGCATCCGGTGCCTCGCCCCTTTTCACGGGAACGACGCCTCATCCGATCCCCCACCTCACCCCAGCCAACTTACTGGTGCCATTAACCCCGCGGCGGAATGAAAACGATAGGAATCGGGAACGTAAAATAACAATTTTTACATTACACTCAAAACAGCACTCCAGTCGCTGGGCGAACGTGCTGAAATCAAGGAAAATGTAGCGTTTTTAGAGTATAAATTGAACAGTTTTCCAGCGGGTAGCCTCCTGGACACCTTCTCCCCCCCCCCCCCCCTCCTCCCCTTGACGTCAGGGGACACTCCTTTCGCGCTGGGCTTACGCTCGTCGCTACGCGCCCCAGTGGAATTGCGCCACCGCCCCTCCCTCCCTACACACACACACACCATGTAAAGGTATGTGTATTTGAAAATCCAAGGTTCGCCAGTGAGAGGTGTGTATTTTCTACATAAGAACAGTTCCAAACACCTGGAAACCAATATACCGCCATTACAAACAGCCGAAAGTATCGTACTATAATTCGCTCAATTTTAAATTCGCGGAGCTATAAAGTTTCGTGAATAATAGCACTGCGCGAATTTAAATACGAGTAATGTCCGACAAAAAATGTCCGATTTCGTCCAAAATGGATTTGACAGATTCCGTAATACAAATTTAATTATTACATTGGAGCATGTAAAAAATACAAAGATTATCAGTAGAGTAAATTTATCTAGCGCGTTGTGTCTGATCTCGTTGAGTACCTTCTCCAAGCAGTATCGCACGACTCGGTATGCTGACTCGTGCGACACTACTTGGTTGAAGATCTTCAGTTCAATGCGATACAGCATACCAGAAAACTTCATTCCACAGATAAGCTCTATGTGTTTCTAAATATAAGTTTAATGGAATGAATTGAATGTGTCTAGATTCATTGTGCGGGGTTGAGGGCGTAATAATTCAACGTGACTGCACGTTGAAATCACTGATTGGTCTACCCGGGAAATTCACTGGAAAGCCATCACTTTTATGAAATTAAAGCGCGTCATGAATTTGGGGTTCTATAGGTCAAGTCAATTCATTACTAAACTATAATATACAGTGTCTTTATTCATTAGCCTCCCAAAAAATGAATTGCTATCAATTTCTCCCAAACGAGAGAAATTAATAGTCAGAAATTAATTTACCTAAATCGGCGAAGGGCAACGATTTCTTATCATCTTCCACGTCCCCTTCTTCGGCAGCCCTCTTTACGCGTTATGTCTGTTGAGTGTATTGTCATTTTTGTTACTGATTGTAGTTATAAATTTGCTCCAACCGCGATGAAAGTCTTTTGATATTTGGCATAGTAAAAAGATACCTTAGTTTCCATGGCTATAACGGCAGAGGCGAGGCATGAATAGCGGCGGCGGCGGCGGCGGCGGTAGCGGCGGTAGAGAACCATTCGATTTGCTCCCTCCCAAGATTCTATTCGATGTATAAATTTATGACCTGATTCGGAATCAACATCGAATCGGCCCTCTGAGCCGTATATTTTCGAATTAGGAAACTCATGTTTTTTTTCGTGAAAAGATGATAGCAAATAAATGTCTTCTATGAGAGGAATCATGCCGCAGAAATGAAAGAATAGTTGCGTGTTGCGCGTTTTCGGTTCAGTCGGTTTATCGGCATGCTTGTCTTCCTAACTTGTAAGGCAGACAAGCCTGTCAATAAACCAATTGAACCGAAAACGTAACAGGCAATAAATTGCCTGTTGCGTTTTCGACTCAGTCGGCTTAGGCGGGCCGGGGAGAGGAAATTCGGGCCCCGGGGTTAATTCTGTCACGGGTCCCCTTTCGAAAGTGTCGGGATACTGGTGCAGATGCCCAAGGCATCTGTCGCGTGTACCAAAGGCGCGAGCGATAGTAGGTTGGGATGGTAGGGAGGGGGGGGGGTGGGTCTTCTCCTCCAAAGAAAATTTTGAAATCAGTTATTAAATTGAAACTTCTGGCGGCTTTTGAGGTGAAAAATCACGTTATTTGTTGGTCGTCAAAATGACGTTTTAAGCAGCATGTTTCAAATTTGCAAGTTCATCAGTGAGTATCCAGTGACCTGGAGTTACAGTTTTTGACTGTACAATTCTTGAAGTGATAACTTTATTACGTCAAGTTGATTTAATAACGTTACCGCAAGGATCTTGCAACAGATTGAGCATCTCCACGGGGCACTCCCATTCATTCTTTACATGGGTGCCAACTGGTATTCCAATACGACGGGCAACTTATCTTGCTGGTTCTCACTTAGAGAGCGGGGCCTAGGCTTGGCACAGGAGTCAGAACTTCGGGGCCCAATCCTGACCCAAGAGTCATGGACTCCTAGGCCAAGCCTGGGTCTTCCATAGTTCTGGGCTCCGGGGTTACTACCCATGGTCCACCCCCTCTCCCCCAACAAATCCCCGATTCGATTCGAGCTTCCATTCAAGCAAGTCCGCCGGAAGCGTCCGAGGGCAAAAGGGGTAGGGGTATCAAAAGGAGCACTCGACTTAAGGTATGGGTTAAGACCGGGAGTTTACAACCCATCATAAATTGTAATTTTATACTCGATAGTAGTGGAAATACTGTTGGAGAGGTAATTTTGTGTGCATTACACTTTGGTTTCCGAGCTGAATATACTAAAGGGTCGAGTACTTTCTACTATCAGTGAAATTCACCAATCTTTATTTACAGTGTACTCATAATGGTAATAACATTAGGCCAAATAAAAAAAATGAATTGATTCTCAGGCATTTTTTTTTTCAAATCAGTGAGGGAGGGAGGATTTTATTTTTTATTTTATTTTTTTCGTGTAAAGGGTTGAGTATACTCAGTAAATCTTTTTGCTGTCTTTTCACTTGAAAAAGAGAAAAGGTTGTATTTTTGTGTAATTATAGTATACCTTTTATAACTAACTGCAATAACAACAGCTAAAAGGATTTGTATTTTATTGTTCTTTTTAATGCTATAGATCTGTCAAGCATCATGATCTATTAGAATAGGCCCCAGTAACCAATGCTTGGGGTAAGAATTCTTTAAAATGGGAAACATGGCTCTAAATGATTGGTTAAACAAGAGTTTATATCAGTGTTGCGGCCATTATTAGCCATTTTGTAGAAATTTATGACCTTAAACACCAGCAAATAAATAAATAATTAAATCATGATCCAGTATATCAGAATTTGCCTTGTTACAGTTTATGGGAGAGTGCCTCTGGGCACTCTCCCATAAACTGCAACAAGAAAAACCAATTTATTGCAAACACAGCTAAATAATTATATGTTGAGAAATGTGAAAAAATTACCATTCCAAGTTTTCACAAATTCTTTAAAAAACATGACATAATAAAAATGTCTAATGAGGAGGTTCAAATTCAACGAGGGAGGGCCTGAGAATCAAGACATTATTTTTTTTAGCCTTATCAACATACACAGGAGGCATGGTCATGTTGCAGTATCTTAAATTTCAATAAAATCTTCGAACACTGCAGGGAATCGCAAAATCAAAGAGGCTGTCTTCCTGCCATTCCTTAGATACAGTATTGTTAGGTGACATGCTATTTGAAATGGCCCATTGTACACTTCCCAACAGCCAGGTATAACAGCATATTATTTAACTGAAAGGAACTCAAAACAGTTTTTTCGAGTCTCAAATCAGTGTTGTCATTAAAACTGTTAACCCCTATGTTTAAAACGAATAGAGATATCTCTTGCAAACACAATTCGTGATTTACTCAAAAATTGTCATTTTGTTCCTCCAAAACATAGCTTATGGTCTCTCCAATTTGGCAAAAGATAAAAAAATGATAAACGGTTTTTATTGCGAATAGCGCTGGTTGAATATGGACGTCCCTTTTGGTAACAGGTTAACATAATGTCATTAATTAATCATTAATTAATATTTATATCGGTGAAGTACGAACACAGTTTAACAAAAGATCGTACACTTGTAATTAAAATTCCTTGTCATCACAGGTATTCGAAACCAATAGCCCGTAAACCATAACCGTTACGTGTTAAAAGCAACAGAGCAACTAGGCCATTCAGATACAAGGAAAGTTGACTGGGAATTGACTATGATTTACGTGTAAGGTCAACCAGTTTAACACATTAATTTACTGTTCGTTGATATCAATTATGTTTCTTCAAAGTAGATTGAATAGTAACAAATTGTGTTTGCTCCATTTTTCTGCACATTATTATGACGAACTCTGAGGAGAAAATAAAACGATCACCTTTACCCCATTTCATATACACGCCTCCCCGCCCGGGAAAGACAACCAGTTGCGCTAAGTACTAAAATATAAATGTATCGTGCCTTAAATGGAAGAAGGCGTCATTTGCTTTAGCATTGCAAATGGTGCCTTGTTAGACTCAAGGAACGATATATTCCAGGAGGAATGTTTCATGAGTACTTTTAAATGAATACGAACATGTTATATATGTTTCGAAAGGTCGTACATCACTAAAATGGACTCTCTGAGTTCGACCCACAAAGTGGCCGCAGTCGCATATTCCGGGAAACATTCTCTTCTGTGTTATTTATTCATTTATTTATTGGTGTTTAAGGTCACGTACTTATGCACAATGGCTAATCGTGACCGTGACAGTTTTACGGGTGGAGAAAGCCGGAGTACTCGGAGAGAACCACCGAGCATCGACGGGCAACTGTCAGTTCCTCAACATTCTAACTCTGTCCACGCTCCGCTCAAGCAGGGTTACAGCGATTAAAGACATGTGCACCATCGACGTGCAGTACGTCTTAGTTCACGGCTTCATCGAGCCCCCATTAGGCAACCGGGATAAAGTGCCTTGCCCAAGGATACAACGCGGGTCATCCCGGAGGGGGATCGAACTTAGGACCTTTAGCACAGAAGTCTAACAGTCTACCACTGAGCCTCCGCCCTCCCCATTGTTCTGTGTTGTTTTCTTCTTTTTCTTGAAATGTGAAAGCAAGTTTGAAACAACCATGCACACATTAAATTATATTCTGGACAGACGACTAATTATTTTTAAGTATTCGAGAATAATGAGAGTACTTCACAAACTGAATATTGTAAATAAACAAAAGTGCGTAACCTTTTACCTAACATGAAAAGCAGACGACACTTGCAAAACAAATTCTTGAATAACTAATTTTTTTCATTTTTTGTCTCAAAAATACAGGTTATGACCCTTCGTTGGAACGAGTTCGTTTTCGTGTTTTTGAGACAGAAAATGAATTAAGGAATGATCGTTTCTTTTTGTGTATTTCTTGAGTTATGAACCCCAAAAAACAAAGTCCAAACTGTGTAAATGGGCGTTGCTACCATGCAGGTAGCAATTGACACACTTTCCAAGTCAAATGCACTTATGTCATTAATTTTTTTATTGACCAATGAATTACGTAATGCAAAGAAAACGTCATAAGCCACGCCTCCCTCAAATTTCATTCAACTGTTCACTTCACGTAAAAGTTACATTCCGTGGTAGGTGGAAGTAGGCCATCAGTATTACATTGTATTTTGGTTTTGACCGTTTCTCGAGAACTGAAAAACACAGTTTGTAAAAGTGGAGTTAGATATAAAGCCAGATGACATGAAATTAGTTGAATTAGCAATGTCAAAATTGCCGTATTCGTCGTGACCAGCCATTGTTTACAATCGATTTGGGTAAAACGATGGACGCAGACGATCACCCAGTGTGCGAAATGTCAAATAAATGCAGTTGTGAAGAAAAAGAAAAATTGACCCACCACGGTCATTTAAATATTTTATAAATAATTTTATGGTGATAAATTAGTAATATAAATTTATTTTTCTTTTTCACATTTAGAACGTGTCAGTGTTCTAACTTCAACTGATTTGACACCATGTTGCAACTCCGAAGACTGGTATTTTAGGGGCGTGGCTGGGGGGCGGAGCTAATTGGGTTTTTTTCGGTTCATTGAGTTATGAAAAGAAAAAACAGAATCGTGTGAGCCAATCGTTTTATCTGAAAACGCATGAACCGAAAAAAAGTTTAATTATAAAATAATGAACATTAATTGGCGATTTTTGAGAATAGCGCTGGCCAGTTTTGGTTGTTACGTTGGGTAAAGGGTTAAATAATGAAATAAATGAATAAAATGAGGTAATGTTTTATTTACTGCAATACATTGCTGTAGACGTAGAAGCAATTCAGTTCTAGAATTTTAGTGACTGACTGTAAATTAGTCTGTGTCACATGCGAAAACCTCATGTTAAATTTAGTCATATTATATTTGACTCTCGAGACGAAGACCTCGTTGGTGTATGTTAAAATGACATGCTTCTTGATTAGGAACAAGACCTTAGTGGTATATGTTAACTAGACATTATATTTCAAGTGCGTTAAGTGTCCCCGGAACCGTGCAAGTGCTGACCACGCCCCTGCGCGGCCCCACGCCGCCACTGTGTTTGCCTGAGATCAAGAAAATAAAGTAAACGCAAAATATGTTGGGTTGCCTTATTTCTTTTGAGGCAACTTTTACAACTTTAAATCAGATGACTTTGACAGCTTATCGAAAAATGAAGTTTGATATTCGTGTTAGCACTTCACGTGGCATCTGGCTGACAAGCGACTTCCAAATGACTTCCAGATTTCGTGTTTTGATTTAAAGAAAACCTGATAGGTTACGGCATAAGATCGATAGGACCTTACTTGAAATCAGTCAAATAGAATACAGAACCTTCTAGTGGAAAGCTTAAGGACAGATACTTCATGAGATGAGATGGTTGTGATTTGTTCAGAATGAACGCATCTTTTGCGCAATACAATACTTATCCAGATAATACTGCTGCGGTTAGTAAACGAGAACAAAAACACAGCTCTGCCCATAGACTGCATGTAAACACTTTCTTTGTGAAGAAAGAATCGTTATTTGTGGAAACCATCAACAATGGAATAAGCTTGTACGGCAACCTTCAACCCTTTCAACTCTGATAGTCGTTTCAGTATCAGTTCAATGGCATGCACTGGAATAGTCTGTAAAGATTATCTTCATATAAGATTGGAAAAAAAAATAATTGTCGCTCTATCGAAGAAAGAATATGGGATGAACGTGTTAGCACGCCCATCCCACATTCATTCTGCGATAACGCGACAGGTAATTCATTTCCATGCGTAGCACGAGCGTAGCACTTCACACAAACCTTAGCACGCCCATCCCACATTCACTCTGCGATAACGCAATAGGTAATTCATTTCCATGCATATCACGTGCGTAGCACGTCATACAAAACTTAGCACGCCCATCCCACATTCATTCTGCGATAACGCGACAGGTAATTCATTTCCATGCGTAGCACTTCATACAAAACTTAGCACACTCAACCCACATTCATTCCAATGAATCCCAGAAAGGTTCGCTCTACTCAGATAATTCATTTCCATGTGTAGCATGGGCGTAGCACTTCACACAAAACTTAGCACGCCCATCCCACATTCATTCTGTGATAACGCGACAGGTAATTCATTTCCATGCGTAGCACTTCATACAAAACGTAGTACGCCCATCCCACATTCATTCTGCGATAATGAGACAGATAATCAATTTCTATGAGTGGCACGCGCGTAACACGTCATACAAAACTTAGCACGCCCATCCCGCATTCATTCATAACGCGACAGGTTCATTCCCACGTCTAGCACGTGCGTAGCACTTCATACAAACCTTAGCGCTCCCATCCCACATTCATGCTGCGATAACATGACAGGTAATTCATTTCCATACGTAGCACGTGCGTAGCATTTCATACCAAACTTAGCACGCCCATCCCACATTCATTCTGCGATAATGCGATAGGTAATTTATTTTCATGCGTAGCACGTGCGTAGCACTTCCTACAAAACTTAGCACGCATATCCCACATTCGTTCTGCGATAACGTGATAGGTAATTCGTTTCCATGTGTAGCACGTGCGTAGCACTTCATACAAACCTTAGCACGCCCATTCCACATTCATTCTGCGATAACGCAATAGGTGATTCATTTCCATGTGTATCACGTGCGTAGCACTTCATACAAAACTTAGCACACCCATCCCACATTCAGTCTGTGACAATGCGACAGACGATTCATTTCCATGCGTTGCAGTGTATTGTGCAATGCGTTGCACGTGCGTAGCACTTCAGACAAAACTTAGCACGTCCATCCCACTTTCATTCTGCGATAACGCGACAGGTAATTCATTTCCATGCGTAGCACGTCATACAAAACTTAGCACGCCCATTCCTGATTCATTCTGCGATAACGCAATAGGTAATTCATTTCCATGCGTAGCACATGCGTAGTACGTCATACAAAACTTAGCACACCCATCCCACATTCATTCTGCGATAACGCGACAGGTAATTCATTTCCATGCCTAGCACGTGCGTAGCACTTCATACAGACCTGAGGACTCCCATCCCACATTCATTCTGCGATAACGCGACAGTTAATTCATTTCCATGCGTAGCACTTCATACAAAACTTTACTTAGCACGTCCATCCCACATTCATTCTGCGATAATACGACAGATAACTCATTTCCAAGCGAAGCACATGCGTAGCACTAAATCATGAACGTAGCACGCCCATCCCACATTCATTCTGCGATAATTCGACAGGTAATTCATTTCCATGCGTAGCACGCGCGTAGTACTTCATACAAAACTTAGCACGCCCATCCCACATTCATTCTGCGATAACGTGACAGGTAATTCATTTCCATGCGTAGCACGTGCGTAGCACGTCATACAAAAGTTAGCACGCCCATTTCTCATTCATTCTGCGATAACGCAATATGTAATTCATTTCCATGCGTAACACATGCGTAGTACGTCATACAAAACTTAGCACGCCCATCCCACATTCATTCTGCGATAACGCAATAGGTAATTCACTTTCATGCGTATCATGTGCGTAGCACTTCATACAAAACTTAGCACGCCCATCCCACATTCATTCTGCGATAACGCGATAGGTAATTCATTTCCATGCGTAGCACATGCGTAGCACTTCAGACAAAACTTAGCACGTCCATCCCACATTCATTCTGCGATAATACGACAGGTAATTCATTTCTCTGCGAAGCACGTGCGTAGCACTTTATACAAAACTTAGCACGCCCATCCTACAGTCATTCTGCTATAATGCGACAGGTAATTCATTTCCACGCGTAGCACGCGCGAAGCATTTCATAAAAAGCTTAGCACGCCCACCCCACATTCATTTTGCGATAACGCTACGGGTAATACATTTCCATGCGTAGCACTTCATACAAAACTTAGCACGCCCATCCCACATTCGTTCCGCGATAATGCGACAGGTAATTTATTTCCATGCATAGCATGCGCGTAGCAATTCATACAAAATTTTGCACGCCCATCCCACATTCGTTCTGTGATAACGCGACAGGGAATTCGTTTCCCTGCGTAGCACGTGCGTAGCACTTCCTACAAAACTTAGACGGCTATCCCACATTCATTCTGCGACAACGCGACAGGTAATTCATTTCCATGCGTAGCACGTGCATAGCACTTCATACAAAACTTAGTACGCCCATCCCCCATTCAATCTGCGATAACGCAACAGGTAATTCATTTCCGTACGTAGCACGTGCGTAGCACTTCATACAAAACTTAGCACGCCCATCCCACATTCAATCTTTGACAATGCGACAGATGATTCATTTCCATGCGTTGCAGTGTATTGTGCAATGATTTGTTTATGAAGTTTCGACCAACTGATGCAAGTGTGTCGCCGCCCGATCGCGATTTGATAAAAAAGATCACTTTTGTGATAACAATGCTGTATGTATCCTCTTTTTCGTGTGTGAATTTTATTTACTCGATAAAAGGATTATGTGGCTCATCACAAATTTATATATTAAATGCCTGTGTGGAAGCACGACTACTTTTATAAAACATGGACGTATTGTTACTGTGGGCCGGAGAAATACCCTTTGGTCGTCACGAGATTTGGAATTGCCACAAATATCACAGTGACGAAAAACGGCGACTGCCCAGCAAACATCCTAATTCAAGATAATCTTATTCTTCAGCCCTGTTGTGAATATGTCTATGCCACAAGTGCCTTGCAAAATATTCGAGAGTTTACAGAAAAATAAAACTGAGTTAAAAGAATAAAACCACAATTGTTGTATGTATTCAATGTTACCCGATAAAATATGGACATTTAGAAATGTGGTAGGTTTACGTGTAAGAACGTCATGTAAGTACAGAACGCATCTGACTGGTCGTTGCGCATCTGAGTGACGTTAATCCTTTGAACTCGTAAGACCGATTTTTCGGTCCAAGGCACAATTTCGTCCCATTTTTGTCTTATCGATAAGGAGTCTATGCACGGGGCATTGATGATTAAATAATAACTGCAGTCTGCAGCCAGACGGCTGCAGACTGCAGTTATTATTTTATCATCCCTGTGTATTGATATTGGACCGACCCATCTCACTGTAAGTACACACAAAGGCGATACCATTCCAAGAAACGAGGGTTCAAAGGCTTAAGACATGAATGAAATGTTTCGGCAGAAAACAGCCAAGTGTCGGCAAGAAAGTAAATATACCGCCAAAGGTGATATTTTTCTTTAGAAATATCAGATCTATTAACTTGATTCAAGTTAAATCGTGGAAAAATACAGGACACCACTCGGGTAGAGTATGGGGAAACTGAAATCAACGACCTTCGGAGTTTTCCCTGTATTTCACGCGCGTCCTATTCGCGCGTGATATACGAGAAAAATTAAACTCGGGACGTTAATTTCTTTCCCCCACACTCCGCCCTAGTTTTAGAAGTGAGAATTCTGCAAATCAGAATTCAAACCTCACTGTTTGGAAGTACTTTTTCAGACTGTGATAATAGGTAAGATAAAAACAATTTTAATGCTTACAAAGGTTGAGGTACTCACCCTTTTGTTTCTTCATTCCAACTTATTTTGACTTAAACATGCCCCAGACAATGTCGTCTATGGGTCAAAGTACACTACTTCCATGCTTGTATATTATATCCTATAACATCGAATGAGCTTTCAGGCACGTGAAGTTGTTTTCAAGAGGCACGACATGTCAATTCTTGGTAACGAGCAGTTCGATATTGTAGAAGGGTATATTAAACACAAGCCATTCACTATAAGTAGTAATCGAGAGTATATATAGACTAATGTACACAGACAACAACGTGCCGACATTCAACTTGTAGTCAAAAATAAAGCAGTACACACTCATTTATAAAATAAATTCATTTGTAAAGTTAATGAGAAAAAATTTCTTCGACATTCTTCTCTCTCCTATACCAGGTAACTAACTTTTTACACTGTATGTGGGTAGCTGAATTAAAAGCCTGTAAACATGACACTGAACGGCGTGATTTCAGCGAGGACGTCGAAATGACGAGACCGTGGGGCGCCAATACCCAACCATAGTATTTTGTTTGTAGTTTGGTGTTCTGTGGTAGAGATTGTGATCCATACTAGTCCCAAAACACTGAAAATACTTACAGCTGTCGAGGATATTAGTCTTTCAGCGTTCCGTTTTTCGAAAATGTTCCCAGTTAAAAGGAAGGTTAACATCTTAACAAACTGGAGGGGGAAATGCTATGTAAATTCTCAAGGAAATGAGGCACACTGCGAAGCTTTGCTTAGCTAGATTTTGTGGTAAATGTTATGGAGCTGCACATGTGGGATTAAAACCCTTTACCCAACGTAACGGCCAAAGCCGGCCAGCGCTATTCTCAAAAATCGCCAATTAATTTTCAAAATATTTTCATTTTTTGTCTCAAAAACATAGGTTATGACCCCTCGTTGGAACGAGCTCGTCGAGCTCGTTCCAACGAGGGGTCATAACCTATGTTTTTGAGACAAAAAATGAAAAAAATTAGTTATTCAAGAATTTTTTTTGCAAGTGTCGTCTGCTTTTCATGTTAGGTAAAGGGTTAAATTAGTGTAGCGACGAATTTGAATAATTTTTTTATTACATCCCTGTCGGCTGAATTATTCAATTTTAACTTGTCCTCCCTATTAGTCCCAGAGAGGTTTGCTCTTCTCAGTTTGCATATTCATTTCGAGACGAACCCGTTCAGGCCTACAGGTTAGAAAGAATTGGCGTACACGACTCAGGATCAATGCCAATGTTGTATTCTCGCTTACAAAAGCCTACAAATTGAATTCTGAAAGCGCGGTGGATCAGTGGTTACGGCATTGGACTTAAAAAGTCAACGATTCGATATTCACAGGGGGGTAAAGGCGTTGTATCCTTTGGAAAGGCACTTAATCCCGATTGCTCATGTGGGGCCACCGTGGTGCTGTGTACTTTGGCGTACTGCACGTCGATGGTGCACTTTTCTTCCACCAATGCTAAACCAATTTGTGCGGAGTTAGTGCGTTGGGGAGCCGGACAGTTGCTCAACGCTAATCGGTGATTCTCTCCAGGTACTTCGGCTTCCTCCATCCGTAAAACTACCCAACACGAGATGACCATGGCTGTCTAAAGTGTCGCTGCATATTAAAACATGAATATAAGGACTTAATGATAGACACACAAAGGAGATACATGCTCAATGGTTCCTTGTACGCAGAATGAGGCAGCGAACCAGGAACCAATGAGCATGTAACTTTCAGTGTCCTACACTGATATTTTTCTTGTGAAAGTACTGTTTCTATTCACATAGATGGGGTTGTGATAAGCTTTTGCGCAAAAAAGTACTTATCCAGATAATACTTCTGGGGTTGTAACCGAGAACAGCCGACCAGTGACAAACCACTATTTCATTTTTCCGATCTGACTGCAATGATAACCGATGCGAAACTGATAAAAAGCAGAAGACACCATTGCTTTTTCCAAAACGTCTACGTTTTGGATGACTTTGCCAGAGGCAAGTAGGTTTTGTTCAACTGTCTAAGTGGCAAGCCTCGGTGTGAAATACGCGAATCATTTCTGCTTATTCTTGGACTATTAGCGCTTGTGCTATATTATTCGACATGCATAGATTTCTGAAAAAACAAATTAGGGTGCTAGGAAGAACAAATAGAAGGGGGTATCAGAAAGAATATTATTCTCTGAGATGGAATTATTACTGGACATCTCGAGAAATACAAAATCGATTCGCGAATTTTGCAGTAAATGACGTGTCACAAGCTCCCAAGCCACCAGTCTAATTCTGTAAGGAATTGAATGTTGTTATAGCCTGCAACCAGTCTAGCGCACAAACAGTCCATAGCCTGTGTTTCGATTCACTCGTCTGGAATATACCAGTTAGTCGGAAAAACGAACGCAACGGTTCGCTGAAAAGCGAACCGTTGCGTGCGTTTTTCCGACTAACTGATATATTCCAGATGATTCCATTTTTAAAAAGTACCATAATATTCATTTTTTAGCATCACTGCTAGAAAAGTTGCATAATTGGACTTGATTTGCCCGATTTTATTATGACTTTACCATCAGGAATGAAGTCTCACCACAAGAGTAGTTTTATGATTGCGCCACATAGATCCACTAACTGTGTTGTTAGTATCTTTATGGTTTAAAGGTGAATTAAATGCTTACTGATTGGAATGTCTACAACTGGAGTATGCAAGAATATCTGTATATCTCTGTGAATGAAGGAACATCACGTTACATCAATGTTAGTGTGCGTACAAACTCCACGAATAGTGGGTAAACAAGCAGCCGTTACGAGTGTCAGATTCCTTTCAGAATTAGAATGATGGCCCGAGAGATTGGGTGGTTCATAGGTCGATGTCATTCAGAAAGAAGGGTTGAAAGAGTTAGACCATCGGGTACACAGATACATAGAGAATGTCTTTCATCCGTGTGCTACATGATTTACCTGAGATTACTTCAGCAACAACAGAAAAAATTCCAAATGAATTTTGACTCTGGAAAAATTAAATAGCATGTTAACTGACGAACACTAGCTCTTTATGCGCTATAGTGTGTTAACTCTTTCAACTCCACGTTTCTGATTAGTCCTGTTCTACACATTACAGTAAACGACTAATGACCAAATACATTTTATTCATGTATGGAGTATCAGTAATTCTTTAATCTCACATTCCTTTAAATTCAAGACTGACAATTTACGTCATTGGAAGTGATTTACGAAAAAGTTAGCTCTCCTTAACTGGTAGAGTGCTGGAAGCCCATACTTGGGCTTTATTCTGAAGTGCAGGTACCACAGCTTGAAGACTCATATTCAGTGGATGTGCTTTGTATTATCTTTGAAGTGATATTATTAAATCTGTAACGGTTTACCTTGTTACGATTTATGGGAGAGTGCCCATAGGCACTCTCCCATAAATTGTAACAAGGCAAAGATATGTGTACAAGATTTGATGGTCAAACACAATTTAGCACTCTACCAGTTAATTCGCTGAAGCTGTCAGTAATTGTAACACCAAGGGCATGCGAATTCACATAAAGATTGGAATTTTGAAATGTTAGCGAGTTTGTAGCATCGATGTGTGCATCATTTCACAAACTTCGGAATTTTCTTTCAAAGTAGTATAAAAATACAGAAGGTGGCTTTTTCACAAGTTTTTCGCAGTCAGTTTGAACTTTTGGCTGTTACTGTCTGTTGAGACCCATTTAAAAATAAGAAAACGACGTTTTCATCATCTTTTGATGTTCTGTAACTTTTTGTCTGTTCTTTACATCAACAGTGTGTGTGTCGTAACATATAGTACAGACACCGTCCTTCCCATTGCTATAACAGTTCAGGAGGTGAAATTGGCTAGTGTGTTTCCTGGGAAGAATAAAAACATGCACATAACTCGTCTCTTGAGTTCCAATGTGTTCTATGCGCCTACTGGCACATAGGACACATTGGAACTCAGGGGACGAACTGTAAAAACATATTCACGAAACGAGGACCCAAAGTGGACACTAAGTGTTTTAAGATCTGATAGTGATAGATATTCTTAATGGCGGGTTATTTGTGACCTACTAACTTATAATCAGTGCCGTATTAACCCATGACCTGGCCCGAAGGCTTTTAGGTACTTTTGGGCCCCCTCCGGCACTTCAATCTTTCACCCCACTACAGCTGACAGACTGAACCTGGTACGGTATGCACTGCGCCACAGGACATAGCCCTATATCCATTTTGCCGGTCTCCAAATACATATGTACATGTATCGCTATGGTGCAGAGTGCAAAGTGTTTTTAACCATAGGAGCCCTAAGGCGCTGGTAACAGTTTAAATACTTCTGCAAGGTTTTACCCTTTACACAACACACACCGTATAAACATTTATTACTTTGATTATTATTTGTTTCACACAATTTCAACAAAGCCATATCACGTCACACCTCATTAGAACGAGCTCATCGTACTCATTCCAACGAAGGGTCAACGAAGGGTCACATGATATAATTTAGTTGCCATATTTTGAGTAAGTAATTGTTTTCAAAAATTTTTCGAAAATATTCGAATCGACTCGACTGAAATCGAATCGAATCAAATCATGAGACTATTTCGAATCGAATCGAATCAAATTTCAAAGCTTCGCAGAGCCCTTTTCTCGGTAATACCTACTTGCGAGGTTTTTCTTGCCGGGAGAACTGGTTGTTATTGAACATATGTATGTATAAGCCACGACCATGCATAATTTGAAAGGTGCTACAGCGAAATTCGAAATTATAATCGTTACACTATTATTTATTTATTTATTTATTTATTTATTTATTTATTTATTTATTTATTTATTTATTTATTTATTTGTGTTTAAGGTCACATATTTCTGCACAATGGCTAATCATGACCTCGACAGTTTTACGGGTGGAGGAAGCCGGAATACCCGGAGAGAACCACCGAGCAACGGCGAGCAACTGTCAGCTCCCCAACATACTAACTCCACACAAGCAGGGTTAGCATTGGTTGAAGACAACGGCTTGCAACCTGCACGTCTGCCTACTGAGCCACCGCGCCCCCAATCGTTATACTAAGAAACGTTACTAAATGTTGGGTTTAGCTTACAGCAAAACTCGTATGATACTGTACTGTCTATGTATACCTATCGAATAATATTGTACAGACAATAGACCACTTATCGGTACAACGGTTTATGCCCCTCAACAGTTGTCAAACGACATGATTTGTGAGGCACTTAATACTGTATATAAAAGTTTCTATTCATGATATACAAATACATTGATATGATTTGTCAATAAGCATAACTTACGCTCATAGTTACACCCACTATGTTTGGTCTCATTTGTAATTCACACGTCATTCTACAATAAACTTAACCCTTTACCTAACATGAAAAGCAGACGACACTTGCAAAAAAAATTCTTGAATAACTAATTTTTTTCATTTTTTGTCTCAAAAACATAGGTTATGACCCCTCGTTGGAACGAGCTCGACGAGCTCGTTCCAACGAGGGGTCATAACCTATGTTTTTGAGACAAAAAATGAAAAAATAATGAAAATTAATTGGCGATTTTTGAGAATAGCGCTGGCCGGTTTTGGCCGTTACGTTGGGTAAAGGGTTAACTAAACCTGATCAACGACACTTTTGATAATACAGTTATACCCAACGTTTCATCTAACGTAACTGTGGTGGAGATATAGGTGAGGAGGTTGAGACGCGGCCCTCCAGTCTCAAGTGTTTTATTGGAAATTTATAATTCTATTTGTTTTATCTGCACGATGGTTTGTTCGTGAACATAATAATTGTTAGTTGTAGGAGCGTCGAAAGCGGTTCGATAGGATCCGGGCCAATGTTTTTGAAACATATATTTTGTCGTCGCTCTTTATTCCTTTTTGGTTGCTGGGCAGCCACAAACGCGAAGCAAGATAAGTTTTGACAAACAATATTGGGGGATTAATTTGCTGAAAACCACCCACGAAGCTGTGTTTGACGCAGATAAATTGAATTGTAAGAAGCACGAGTGGTGTTTTATACGGATAAATCGATTTGAAGAAGCCAAGGCTTCAGCTCATGGACCTCCGGGTTTAACTCCAAGGTCTGCTAGGGGAAAATGTCCTTTATAAATAACCCGAATGGCAGACGACGCTTGCAAAATAATATTTCAATAATTAAAATAATCACTTTTAACCTCAATAAAATAGCTTATGACCCCTCTTTGGAAAGAACTTAACGCGGTAGTTCTACACTCTAAAATAAGTTGGGTGGGGCGCGGTGGCGTTGCGGTAACTGGTTCTCGTCAGATCACCGAAGTTAAGCAACGTCGAGCCCGGTTAATCCTTGGATGGGTGACAATCTGAGCGATCGATTCGGACTCACGCGTTGTGTCCTTGGGCATGGCACTTCACCCCGATTGTCCATATGGGGGCACGATGACGCCGTGTACTAAGGCGTACTGCACGTCGATGGTGCGCATGTCTTCAACCAATCTAACCCTGCCTGTGCTGCAGTGCAGAGTTACGATGTTGAGGAGCTGGCAGCTGCTCGTCGTCGCTCGGTGGTTCTCTCCGGGTACTCCGGCTTCCTCCACCCGTAAAACTGTCACCGACTCAATATGACCCTGGCTGTTAAAGTGTCGCTAAACCCTAATAAATAAATAAGTTATGTTTCAAATCAACCCAAATCAACTGTGTTGCGTGAATATGAACCCAGTTGGGTTCATATTCATTCAATCCAGTTGATTGAGTTGATTTTTAACCCAACTGATTTTAGAGTGTATGGTGAGGTCACAGGCTGTATTTTTAGGAACACAAGAAGACCGCAGAAAATATGCGATACACCACAACGCCAATCTTAACGAGTCAAGTAGATAAATCTCATCCTTATTATCAACGATCGACAGGTTCCTTGTTTATTGAGAATTATCGACAGCCAGTGTCATATCGTGTCGGACAGTTACACGGGTGGTGGAAGCCGGAGTATCCTGGGAGTACCAACGAGCTGCGGCGAGCAGCTGTCAGACTCTCCAATAACAAGACATAAGTTAGCAGCGGCTGAAGGCAAGTGCACCGTCGACGTGCATTTGGCCTTAGAACACATCGTCATGGTGTCAACATAGGGGCAGTCGAGAGTAGGTGTCTTGTCTAAGGACATAGTGCAGATGGCGCGGGTCAGGATCGAACCGTCGATCATTTGGTTTAAAGTACAATGCCCTGACCAATGAGCCACCCATTTCCCAAAGTTCGACTGTATGGCATTTCCTTCCATGCAGTCATGCATTTTGAAGTATTTTGAATGTCCAGCTTTTTGAGTTGAAGGCATATATTTTTCATATCCTGTACACAATACACCTTCATTTTGATATATAATTTTTCTATACTCTTTTTTAAATTTATGGAATTTCAGACCTGGGAATGTCATAGTAAATTGTTTACCCCTATATATATAGCACCTTAACCTCTGTGTATTGATCAGACGGGTTATATAAAAAAGGATGCGCCAGTTTTTGGGGAGTACCTGGATGGATCGTTTGTTGAGGGGTGGGGGGGGGGGGTCATTGTTGTTCAAAGTGAGATCCAAGTCACTGGAGTTGAGAGGGAAAATCGGGAAAGACGAGGAAAGAGTGAGCCAAATGTGTAACTCAGGAGTAACAGAGACCCTGGAACATTTCATTTTAGAATGCTCCAAATATTTGCCAAGTAGAACAAGGCTCCTTGGGAAACTAATAGAAAAAAGGGATGAAAATATGAAGGATAACTGAATGAGGCATGACATGAGGAAAGGGATTAATTTTATAATTGGAAAAATCGAGAAGGAAGAAATCGGGGGAATTTTGAAGTAGTTTTTGACTGAATGGTGGGACATTAGGAGGGAGAGTGGGGGCAGAATACCATGTGTCAAGGTGGTAGCTAAAAGTTGCGATTTTCTTGTTTAAAAGTGTAAATATTTTCGATAGTCTTTCGACTGGGTTAAACATAAAACGTAAAGATAGGTATATAACAGTCCCCGAAAAACGATTTGTCATTTAAACAGACCAGCAATAATTCAAGCGCAGCAAACGAAGCATGAAATTTAATGTCCATTATGGAGCATTTGGTGAACGCCACAAGGGCTATCTGATAACAGATTAAAGGAATATTCTCTTGAAGTCATTATCTACCTAATGATGGCAAGTTAATGGGTAATTATGGTGTAAACACAGTACATCGCACATGTTCTGGACACACACCCATATTACGCATCAAGCCTGTCACGAATGTCAGGAAACATCGAAATTCGAGTCTTTCAAAGCAATTTTAAAGCAATTGCTAAATTAAGATAGATCGAAGCAGCCAAGTTCAAGAGAAGAGATTAAACTGAGAATTAATGTTCTGGCTATGGAAATAAAAATCGGGAGATTTCTCGAAAAATTCATTCCAGTCTGAAGGTATGTAAGACTGTGGGTCGTTGCGAGTAGATGGGGATGGCCCATGCTATAGGTTAGAGGAGGTGCCACATCGGTGCGAAAGTATAGTCACGTTGTGATGTAGAGGAGCCACAAAACTCATATTTAGAACAGGAGCAGTCGCGGGCCAAGTCGGTGACCAAATATGAGAAGAGGATCAGAAACACGAAGTACGAGCTCAGGGAACTATTTGCATTTAGGTAAACGGCATTACCTGTTTTAGAAAGTAAGCCATACGTAGGCAGAGTAGGCTTTGCCTGTATGAACATTATTCTGAGACAAACGTAAGGGAGAGTTTAACCCCATTGATGGCGACTGCTTGTGTGAAAAAAACGTCAAGTAAAGTGACAATAAGCTAGTGGCCGTGCGTCGGCAGTGGTAGAGTGACATTCTGTCACATGTTACAGAAGAGGCGTCCGATAAAGTGACAATACGTTAGTGGCCGTGAGACGGCAGTGAAAGGGCGAAGTGAAGAGGCGACCAAGGAATAAATTTACTGTGTGGGTAGGGGGTGATTGGCGTTTTGTTTATCACATTCATTGGATGGCATGTAAGTCACAAATTACCATATTTATTTATATGTATTAAAAATGTTGTTTTCAGTGAACCCCTGTTGATTTTTGCTTTTCGAGGAAAAGTTATTAACCCCTTCAGAATAAGAACCACCCAGCGGGTTCTTCACGGTGAGACATACGTTCACGAACGGATTCAGGCGACACTCCTTGAGTTCTGGCTGAATACGCGGCGTGAATCTATTTCTTCCAGCAACGACAAAGCCCGGTTTCCGATACCTTGGGTTAATGAAGGCCTCCTCATTAGAGGACCGTGACAAATCAGCGGAAGGCCGAAGATTTCTTATTTTTATCACCGTAGGCCACAGCCCGACGATAATCAAAACATGACACTATGGGAATACAATAATTGAGAAACTGAATGGTACACACCACGTGAAAAACAATGATTACCTAATAGTTGGTGTCAGTTTCCCAAGGTGTTGGACGCAACAAATAGACAAAGTGCCGCCAATGTTTTGTCAATCTAATCTCACGTTTCACAATCCGCCCTGGGATCGCGGTGGCTCAGTAGTTACTGCACTGAACTTCAAACCGAAAGGTCCACGGTTCGATCCCCGCTAGGGGCAACTGCGTTGTGTACTTGCCCAAGGCACTTAATCCCAAATGCCCACGTGGGGGCACGGTGGCGATGTGTGCTAAGGCGTACTGCACGCCGATGATGCTCACCCTGCTTTGCGTGGAGGTAGTACGCTGGGGAGTCTGACAGTTGCTCGCCGTTGCTCGGTGGTTCTGTACGGTACTCCGGCTTCTTCCACCCGTAAAACCGTCCGACAAGAGGTGACCCTGGCTGTCGAAAGTGTCGTTAAGCTCCTATAAATAAATACCATCCGCCCTAAAAAATACTTCCTTTCTCTGAAAACCTCACTGTCAGGGTGGCTTTTGAACCGGGTATTGTATCAACTCATTTTCGGCAACAGAGATAGACGTCTTCTAAGCTTATGTCATAAATATGTTGTGACATTGGACAATTGGTGCGTAGATAAATACCTTGAACCTTGAGTGTGGAAATCTGGTTTGCTTTACTCAATTTGTACATGTGTGAATTAAACATTATCCGTGGCGAATGCAACACGTTTTAACCCTTTACCTAACATGAAAAGCAGACGACACTTGCAAAAAAAATTCTTGAATAACTAATTTTTTTCATTTTTTGTCTCAAAAACATACGTTATGACCCCTCGTTGGAACGAGCTCGACGAGCTCGTAAAATGAAAATATTTTGAAAATTAATTGGCGATTTTTGAGAATAGCGCTGGCCGGTTTTGGCCGTTACGTTGGGTAAAGGGTTAAGATAGCGAGATTAGTAGACAAATCCAGATTAAGTAACGATTTTATTCTTTTTTAAACATATACTGACGGGACGGAAAAACGAAACGCAAGTTCAGTTTGGGTAATATAATTTTTTTTATCCGTAGACCAAATGTAGTAAAATGTGACACACAGCTATCTCAGTGTTCTGTCTAAAGAGTCTTTGGATAATATTCAGTCAACCATGACCACGTGCAACGCTGTGTGTTTTCAACAGATTTTTCGACAAGGCGTACATCCGGGTCACTCCAACGTGCAATTGGCTTGAAAACCATACAAATCGAAGTTTTGAACAGAACACATCGATTGCACAACATTTCATTTCAGCTCGATTGAAAAACAAAATGCCGCGAATGTCCGAAGTTGATAGGGGTAGGGCTATTGCTTCAGTTATGTAGGGCCAATCGCAACGTCTCGTCGCCAAACAATCTGGGGTCCATGAGTTAACGATAGCTTGTTTAGTTGGGCGTCTCAGAGCCACAGGAAGATTAGCTGACTGCCCCAGGAGCGGACGTCCGCGCGTTCCGTCACCACGTCAAGATAGAGGCATACGTCTCCCACACCTACGAAACCGATTTCAGATGGCGACGGAGATGGCGAGTCAGGTTGTTGGTACTTATGATCGCCGAGTGTGTCCAAGTACAGTTAGGAAGTGGAGTTCAATTTAAGGCTACGACTTCCCTACGTTGGTTCGCAACTTACACCTAGGCAACGTCAACGTCGATTGCAATTGCTGCGAGCACATGCACCAAATCGGTTTCACTTGGCCCACTGGAGACGTGTGTTATTCACTGACGAGTATGGGTTCACGCTTTACAGATCAGATGGACGACAACGTTGCTATCGACGTCGATGTGAGCGATATTCTGACGCGTGCGTTAAGGAAAACGGCAGATTCGGGGGAAGGTCTGTTATGGTTTGCGGGTGGGGGTGGGGGTGGGGGATTTCTCATGGCGTGAAAACACCTCTCGTGGTCATCCAGTGCAATCTTACAGTCGTAAGATAATCGAGATTAGGTCCTCATGCCTCACGCCCTTCCACTTATCCATGCTCATAACTTTACGTTGCAGCAGGGTAATGCGAGGCCACACGTTGCTAGGGTTTGTCGTGACTTCCTCAACCAAAACAATGTCTCAGTTCTCGATTGGCCACCTTACAGTCCAGATTTGTCCCCGATCGAGCATTTGTATGAAGACCTGGACAGGAGGGTCAGGAAGAGCGTCAACGTCCCAAACAACGTCGCTCCGCTCACGCAGGCCCTTCCTCGGGAGCTGTCATGCTCAGAGATCGTAATATACATAAAGGCAAACCACTGCTCGTTTTTGTTTGATAACATGTACTCGCACTAATCAAAACTATATCGGCCATGGAGATCAACAAGGTTCCATCGGCAATTCCTTGCCACTCAAGCTTTCAACAAAAGACACTAATTTAGCCATCCAAGGTGATCAGTCATCTAATTATATAGTTTTCAGTGTCGATAATCTCCAAATCACAAATAGCGCGAATGTAGTGCATGTGTTGCATGGACATTGTCACTTTCTGAAAGTGGACTGTTACAAGTGTCAATGTATAGCGAAGGTACGATACGTCAAAAGAATTTGAAAGAGAATTAAATTAAGGCAGATCTGTAGAGGTAAAGTACAACAGAAGCAATTAAAATGGGAATATTAATGCCCTTGCGATCGAATGAGAGTCGGGTGTTTTCTCGAAGATTTAATTCCAGTCTCAAGGCGTGTAAGACTGTGGGTCGAAGGCGAGAAGCAGGGGATGCCACAAGCTATAGGTTAGAGGAAGTGTCGCGTCGATGCGAAAGTATAGGCTCGTTGTAATGCAAGGGGAGCCACAGAGCTCATATTTAGAGCAGGAACAGTCGCGGCCAAAGTCGGTGGCCATATATGAGTGCAGGATCAGAATAGGAAGTACGAGCTCCAGGGAGCTCACAACTGTTAGCATTCGGGTAGAAGGTATTACCTGTTATACAAAGCAAGCCATACACAGACAGAGTAGGCTTTGCCTGTATGAGCATTAGTCTCAGGTAACTAGAGGGTATCAGTTAACAACCGAAGTAGCGGCTGTTAGAGTGAGGGCATCCAGTAAAGTGACAATATGTTACTGTCCGTGCAACGGCAGCGGTAGAGTGACGATACATTCCGTTACATGTTAGAGTAAAGGCGTCCAGTAAGGTGACATTCCGTTATATGTTCGTGAAAAAGCGACCAAAGTCCAGACACACTACATTAAGCATAGCAACCAAGAAGATCAAACATCAGCGATAAGGAAGAAGCAACCAACGACAACTAAGAACGCTGGTCCACAAGGCGACTCAAAACCTGTGTGGGTGGGGTGTGATTGTCGTTTGTGTTTTATTCATTGGATTTCTTGTAAGTTACAAGTTACTATACTAAGTCAGAAAAGAAAGTATAATAAACTTTGAGGAGCAATTGTTTTAGTATTATCGACTTTAATCCCAAACAAATCATTGTAAATTCATATTTCGAGTCTAGCTGTATGAATTTGCATTATTTCATATTCTTACTGTTATCAGCGTCACGTCAAGACGTCGCGATGCAGACATGTGGTGAAGTGGAAAGTTCACACATGCAGTCAATAGCGTGTATGTCCACCGTTTGCCTCTTGGATGGCACGACATCGACGGCGCATGGACCTGATAAGTCTCTGGATGTCACCCTGTGGTATTGCGTTCCACTCTTGCCTTAGAACATTACGTAAATCGCCTAACGTCTGAAGATCATGAAGTCGTACCCGACGGTCCAATTTTATCCCAAAGATGCTCGATTGGTGACAAATCTGGCGAAAATGGGGGTCAGGGAAGAAGTTCGATGCTCTGCTCCGCAAGAAAGTCACGATAGATACGCGCCACGTCACATTGGGCATTGTCTTCCTGGAATAACTGCAATCCGACGTTAGCGTTGAACAACGGGGCAACAACAGCGTTAAGAATTTCGTCCCTATATCACTGTCCATTCTTATTGACATCGATGAAGATCAACTGCGTTCGATGGTGCAAGGAAATCCCCGCCCAAACCAATGCGCTACCATCACCGAAATGGTCGCATTCCCGCACGCAAGCATCAGAAAACCGTTCTCCTCGTCGGCGATACACTCTTGCCCTACAATCAGCGCGCCGTAGACAAAATCGTGATTCATCACTGAAAAGAACTGTGCTCCAGCGCTGCTGAATCCAGCGAACACGCTGACGTACCCATTCCATTCTGACGGTACGATGACGTTGAGTAAGGGTTGGTCCGTGGTATGAACGCCTACTTCGGATGCCGTGTTCAGCGAGTCTGATGCGGAGAGTTTGTGCACTGATTCTATTGTTAGTTCTACCAGGAGTAATTGCTGCTGTCCTCGTCGCCTGAAGGAAGCGATCCCGCAGGTGAGACGTCCTGCTGTGTCGATCTTGTGCAGGGGTCGTAACTCTTGGTCGACCTGAACGCGGTCGGTCAGCAGTAGATCCAGTGGTTCTATACCTTCCAATGAGACGGTAAATAGTGGCCACAGTGACTCCGAACTCAGCAGCGAGCTTATCTGGAGGTATCCCAGCCTCATGCATACCAATGGCACGCAACCTCCGATTTTCGGTTAACCTTGGCATATTTTTAAAATGTCGGAAGACAAAAACTAGCATGTTTTCTCAATAACTCAGGCTCTCTAGCACAACATAACACAACGAAAATCGTCGGTCACCCACCCATTCAGTTAGTTTGACATTCTCGGGTATCACGTGTTATTTTGAAATCCGTAGCAAAATTGTATCCGGTTGGGTGGACAACAACAACATTTCATTAAACTCTTTGCACGACTTCTTGTCCACAAAGATGCAACATTAGAACTATTATATTTCATCCTTTATGCTATTTTTCATATTTGTTTCTATTAATCCACAGCTACGTCACTTTTCCTTTGTTCTGTTGATGTTTTATCGTACAAATATATCGGCATAATGTACTGTTAAAGGTGATAAGCCCAGATATTTGTATCGTTTCAGATATTTGGACGGTACAAATATCTGGACAAAAGACCATTGTTTGTTGAGTTAAGTGAGATTGATTAACACAGAAAGACATTGTCGCGAGTGTTGCAAACATTGAAGAGAGGAAACTCTTCCAGTCCTGTTTATATCGCTTTATCGTTAATTTTCACACATTCAGAAAATATTTGATTCGCTCGGTTATGGGAGTGTGCGTGTGGTGGGGGTGGGGGTGGGGGGGGCTGGGGAGTGATTGTTTACAACAGGTGTGTAAGAAGCATTGTGCACTCGGAGGAACGGCCATAGAAGGGCACTAGCACACTGATATTTGTTATTGGTGGCCTACGAACCTCCGCGTCTGACATGGTGCCCAAAGCTATTTTTGGAACTAAAACATTCTACTCTGAGGGAGTGATTGTTTACAACAGGTGTGTAAGAAGCATTGTGCACTCGGAGGAACGGCCATAGAAGGGAACTAACACACTGATATTTGTTATTGGTGGCCTACGAACCTCCGCGTCTCACATGGTGCCCAAAGCTATTTTTGGAACTAAAACATTCTACTCTGAGAAAGAAAACGCATTGTTTGCTACTTTTCTGACCAATTCACCAAACAGGTGAAGATTGTTTCGTCCCGGTGAAGAAACATGTTAACTCTTTACCCAACTTAACGCCAAACACCACACCGCGCTTTATCCATTACATCTTCATTAAACTGTTATTATGTTTTGAATTGTTGACTTAGAAATATAGATTATGGTCCATCATTCGAACGACCTTATTGAGCTCGTTCCAATGAGGGGCAATAAGTTATGTTTTTAAGACAAAATTTGAGAATTAGTTTAAACATCTTCTAACCGCGTTGGGTAAAGGGTGAATTATTTTGTGAATTGTTTGCACTTTTTAGATAAATCATACGAGGTATCTTTGATCATACTTTAGGAGTAAACAGCATGTGTACCCCATTTCTTCCACTACCCAACCCTCCCACCCCTTTCACTCACAACCCTTAAATATTATTCTCTCTCTCTCTCTCTCTCTCTCTCTCTCTCTCTCTCTCTCTCTCTCTCTCTCTCTCTCTCTCTCTCTCTCTCTCGTTCCCTCTGTCTCTGTGTGTGTCTCTCTCTCTTTTGTCGATCGTTTTGTCGTTTGGCAATTGTTGAACTTGTATTTGCGAAAGTGTTAAATCGTCTATTTCATCGGTATGCCAAATTGTTTTGTTTTCAGCATCTTCTACTGCCTGACTCAATAAAAAATCTTCCCCGTCATCACCATTCCACATGATTCCACTCTTCAGATATCGAATATTTGTTAAAAATATGGGTTTAGAAATAGATACTTTAAAATGTGTGTGTACACAGTCGTTAACTCGCGAATATTATTAAATTTGCAATTGGGATATCACATTGTTCACACAATCACTCGCACGGATGACAATGTGATGCGTGTTCAGTTTATATCAATCGTACTGTCACACTTACACTTAACATATCTATTGTATATTCAGTGGACGTTTCAGATAAGTAACAATGAGATATATCCATTTAATTTTGGGGGCGATAAGTAATTGTAAAACCCATTTTGACCATATTTTCACTTAAAATAAATTAAGCCAATTTTTTTTTGTTGACATTCCTTAATAGGAAAGGGCTGTGGATTAAAATAGATATACCACACTTTTTGTGATGTATGGCGAGATAATTGTACAGTTTGCAGGAGTCCTGTGCTATTGGACTCTGCCTACGGCCTCGTCCAATTCCACAGGACACCTGCAAACTGTACAATTATCTCGCCATACATCACAAAAAGTGAGGTACATCTATTACTTATACTTTCTTTTTTGACTCAGTATATATTTTTCTATTTGTATTTAAATTGTTATTTTCAGTGATTGATTATGCTTTTTGAGGAAAAGTCATTAACCTCTTCAGGATAAGAAACACCCCAACAAATGCGAAACGGGTGGGTTCGACACGGTGAGACAAACGTTCGCACTCGGATTCAGACGACACCCCTTGAGACCAGACTGAATACGCGGCGTGAACCTATTTCTCCCAGCAACGACCACGCCCGGTTTACGACGGTAACGGGGCAGATAAGCTGAGAGAAAGGTTCAAATAACCGAAGATATCAAAATATTAACCTTCGAGCAACCTAGAAGAGAACTCTCATCCTTCTAAATTCCATCACGTTGGAGATTGAGAGAAAACTTTAGCTTCATTCGGATTCATTTCCTTTAAATAAAAGTGTATTCCCGCTGTTGGAAAACCGAAAAATGATTATTGTGAGCAAGAAATTATGCCTTTTAGATACTCATTTTGAGTTTTAATCCAAGGAATTCCATTGTTTTTCAGCTAGTAGAGAGTTGGAAGCCCATATTTGAACTTTAATATGAAGAGCAGGTTCCCCAGCATAAAAAGCGTCCTATTCTCTGGATGTAATTGAGAATATCTTTGAAGTGAAATTACGCAGTTTGTATGGATAAGCCTTGTTACAATTAATTGGAGATTACCAAGAGGCACTCTCTTATACATTGTAACAAGACGAAGAGACAAATGTACAAATTTTGATGACCAAAAATAATTTAGCACTCAACCATTTAATACCTTCATCTGCTTTGCATTGCTTTCTTTTGTCAGAAACTTCGTGGACTTGCCCCACCACCGAAAAAGGCAATCAGTCTACCCCCTGGTGACCGCAGAAATGTCTTTTCAGTGCAGATTCCACTACCATCTTTACTCCGCCCTCTCTGCAACAAGATCACAAAACATTCTTATGTGTGAGAATCATATTCTATTTGTGAGCAGAATTAAGCATGCTCTGATTTTTCTTTCACATTGAGCGAATTTTGTTCTTAACAGGACTCGGGGCATACAAAATCATGCCTTTATTAATCCAAGGGAAGCAAGTCGGGGCGGAAGAGTTATCAAAAACTTCAACGGAGTGCATGTCTTCTAGAGTAAGGGGAATAACTCCAATGGTATTCCAGAAGCCAAATTCGCTTGAGGTGACAGTGCGCAAAGCCCGTACAGTTTGCCATGTAGTTCATTTGTGATGACAATGGGTCGTTGTTGTTGTTGTAGCTGAGAATGTCATTAAAGTGCAAAGACCACATTTTTTCGTTGATCAATTGCGTCAGTGGAGTCGGTTTAACCCTCCGTACACAGATTTAAAATACAAAAATTTCAAGTAGCAAATTTTCCCCATAATGCAACTAGGAATCAAACTCTTAGAAGCCTAGGAATCAGAATGAATTTATTGAACATGACATACCGCGAAAAACTTACAGTAAAGCAGGTGCTTCTAGTCAAGTGTCGTCTGCCTATCCAGGCAGACGACACTTGACTAGAAGCACCTGCTCAGTGTTTAATTCTCCACCAGCCTAAAGATAGCCGATTACCTGCCGTATTACATCTCAGGCAAGAAAACTCGACTCCCGGCTTCTAAGAGTTAACCAATTCAAGCAATGAGCTCTGTCAAACTAGATTGAATTCGTTAAATTTCTAGTTGCATTATGAGAAAAAAAAATCAGTTTTAAATCATAACACAGTCTACAGAGAGTTATGCTTCTGTATTATTTTGTTTTGTTTGAGATAACTCATGTTACAGCATCTTCTTCGCTCCATGCCACAAATATATGTTGTCTAAATTTCGTTGCCGCAAGTTTGTTTTCTTGTTCTACTCGAATATTATATGGCAAACTCTTTTCTCCATACAATGTGTCAATTAAATACAATCTTGGTGGGAGCTCGATGGGCCAATAGTTGGAGAATTGAACTTAACTCCTTACACTGCAAAAATATAGGTTCTCTTTAGAACCCAAACTGGTTCTAATCTTGTCCCTGAGATGGAACCAGTTCTGTTTAAACAGTATTTATTTCAAATCAAATAAATTTATAAAGATTAACATTAAATATTAACAGAATTAAACGTAAATTGAGGGGGTTTCAGCCGTAAGTTTAGAGCTTATACGAGGTTTTCTCAGATCATTATTAAGCAAAGGAGATATGAACAGTTGGCATATCGAACCAGTTTTGGTTCTATACAGAACCAAAACTGGTTCGATATGTCAACTGTTCATATCTCCTTTGTTTCAAAATGTTTGGCGACTGCGTTGAATAAGCTCCAAGTTTTGATTTGATTTGAAATAAATACTGTTTAAAGAGAGCTGGTTCCATCTCAGGGACAAGATTAGAACCAGTTTTGGTTCTAAAGAGAACCTATATTTTTGCAGTGTAGGTCGACGGGTCGATCAGGACCAGCGGTAACCGTGTTTTGTCCTTGGGCGGGGCATTTAATCCCGATTGTTCATGTGTGGACACGATGGTGCTGTGTACCAAGGCGTACTGCACGCCGTTGGTGTACTTGTCATTAAACTGCTCTGTGTATTAAACCGCACTGCGTTCCGATGGTGTACTTGTCATTAAACTGCACTAAGTTGGAGAGTCTGACTTCCCTGGCTGTTAAAAGTGTCGTTAACCCCAATAAATAAACGGAATCTCGGTAAATCATTTACACGTTACACTTTAAGGCTATTCATCCTCTCAAAACGTTTCCTCGATCTTGGTCTCATTACTTACAGTCAGGCCTAGTGTTGAATGGTTGGTGCATCTGGCGAAATGTTCTAACAAGTGACGGTCAGTTTGAGGAAGTAGTAGTGTAGTCATGCTTTTCAGGTTGGATACTAAGTTGGGCTTTTTTGATCCTCAGTGACCGAATGTCACTCGCGACTGCCACAGGCAAAAGCTGGGAAGAGCAAGAGAGGCGTTACCCCTCCCATTAGTGTGGGCGCGGTGGACCTCCCTAAGCAATGTTTTGAAATTTCAAACCCATGAGTGTAGATCGAGTCCCAGTGCTCCTTTTAGTGAATTTAAATCAGTATTATTTTGTTGGTTGAAATAATATGCAGCTGGTTTTCTGAAGTATTGCTTAGGGACTTTAAGTTCATCTATATTCCAAACTTGGACCCAGATGCAGTAATATATGTTTTGGTGTGGTACCACACCAAAAATCATATTACAGCCTTTGGGTCCAAATTTTGACTGATTTTTACGATGAGTGGACCCCTTTTTGGACTTTTTGGAGGTGGGGGAGGGGGTGGGTCACAGAACCAATAACCACAATACCACGCTTGTTCAAATTATGGACCGTTCACCCCGAAAATGATTATCGGTTATCATCTCGAAACGAGAAGATCGCACTTTCTCGTTAGATGGGGTGGGAAGGGGAGACCATGAAATATTCCACAAAAATTAGTTTTGGAAAGCATCGCGCTAATTTCTGACAGAAATTGTATATTCTCGCATCTTCTAACCCTTACTTATCCATTCAGTTACCACCATAACAGAGGGGTGGACGAGTGGGTAAGTGTGCCGAGATCTCATGTCAGAGGTCCCCGAATCGAGCCTTGACCGAGAAAATTTTCGAAATGTCAGAACTCTCTCTTGCAGAATCAAGCGTGCGTTTAACCCTTTACCTATCATGAAAAGCAGACGACACTTGAAAAACAAATTCTTGAATAACTAATTTTTTTCATTTTTTGTCTCAAAAACATAGGTTATGACCCCTCATTGGAACGAGCTCGACGAGCTCGTTCCAATGAGGTGTCATAACCTGTGTTTTTGAGACAAAAAATAAAAAAATAATGAAAATAAATTGACGATTTTTGAGAATAGCGCTGGCCGGTACGCTGGGTAAAGGGTTAATTCGGACACATCGTGTCGTCCTGTCGGATGGGGACGTAACATGGCTGTCCCCAATGCGAAGAGAAACACACTCTGTCCATGCGGAAAACCCCTTCGTGGTGTTCGGGAAGAGCGAGGCCAAGACGTTGCTGCTACAGAGGTCTTCCTATACCCCTGGGTCATTGGAACAAGGGGATGCGTTGATGTAAGTTGCAATACATTCCCGTCAACCCATTTAAAATGAATAAGCTTCCACTGAACCACCAAAAACACTATCCACATCACCACTGAGAAAGAATCATCGAAACACAACTTTGATCCCAGCTTAGATACCAGAGTCTTTATATCAGTTTCTCGTTGGAAGGGAGAAAGAGGTTTAAGGCAGTAAGGTTCAAATTTGAGCTAAATACAGGTGCAGATGTACAGAGGTAATGACTCGGAAATGTCTTTTGCTTGACTTACGGTGCGTCAGTATGGACTTTTTTTATTTGATAAAGCCGCCTGCATGCCTTCCCCATAACCGCATCTCGCTACTTTAATGCATCTCTCCTCCAATGCAGGACTACAAATATTTCCAGCTGTCGATAACAGTGAACTCCATTGGCTTACTTACCCGAATGAAGATAACATCTAGAAAATGAGGATGTTTGCACATCGACTCTAACAAACGCGAACAGCATCCAGCTCAACATTCAATTTTGTTAATCTTTTACCCAATGTAACGGAAAAAATCGTCAAGCGATATTCACAAAAATCACCATTCAATTTTAATTATTTTTTTCATTTTTTGTCTCCAAAACTTAGCTTATGACCCCTCATTGGAACGAGCTCTTTGAGCTCGTTCCAATGAGAGGTAATGAGCTAGGTTTTTTTGTCGCAAAAAGTGAAAAAATAGTTTTCAAGAACTTTGTTTACAAGTGTCGTTCTCTATTGTGTTAGATAAAATGTTAAAGGAGATACTGCATAAAGACAGTCCATTTTGAATTGATGTTCACTTGAGATACAAAAATATCATCGACGTCGTCCTCGTCGCTATTGTTGAGGCTGAGCTTGAAATATTACGACTACATTAGCTGCTAGTTGTCGGTAGCCAAGTTTGTTAAGGCAGTCGTTTCAAAATTTGTTGTTCTCCTATATATTTTTTTTTTTGCATGGAATGTACCAACATAAGCGCGGGAATAATAGACAGGTGTTGAAGAAATCATATGATGCAGACCACGAGTCCGTGGAGTGTGTCATTCGTGGTAGGTAGTCTATGGGTGGCTTTTGGATGTCTTGCCGGCCGGATCGTCAGAGCCCTAAATTTTATGACTGACTAGGCGCGGAATCTTCGCGGTGGCTGAGCTGACTTTTTCGACTTAACGCTTTAATTAAAGAATTAAAAAAAAACGCAAATATCCAAATTTAATTTTGTTTTAATTTTTGCTTCAAAATTTTTGCGTATGGACTTCATAGAATGGGCTCGAAGACTTCGTTCCAATGAGGTGTCATATGCTATGATCTGGAAGCGAAACATGAGTTGTTCAGAAATACAGCCGCTATCGTTTCCTGATCGTGTTATTGAGATGGTTGAACATGAAATATTTATTATTGCTAACACCCAATATATATATTATTCAAAAAAAGTAGGGGATATTTGATAACAGTGAGATATATGAAGAAATATATTTATATTTTCATCAACAAGGCAGTTGAGGCATTGCACTGTGGCATCTGGTGAATGATTTCTGCGACAGTTGGGTGTCTTACAAGCACACATTCCACGCACTGAGCTAAAGAAGACATGGACGGCCAGTCAGAGAACTTACCACATTCAGTCCAAGACCTCAATACCTTGTAAACCCTCCTCGGTTCGCGAGACAAGCGCGGATCCGACGTGGCATACTCCTCACCAAACGTCCAATATCAGCTTGACAGATATTATTCCATTCTTCCTGCAGTGCAGCGGCGAGTTCCTGGACATTGGTAGGAGGCTGTTGTCGTTGTCGTAGACGCCTGCCAAGCATATCCCAGACATGCTCGATTCGTGAAAGGTGCTGGCCAAGGCAGTGTAGTGATGTTCTGCTCCTGGAGGAATTCTGTAGCGACACGGGCCATGTGTGCTCTTGCATTGTCATCTCGGAAAATGGATCGACGGTCGTGACGTCGCGCAGATGACACCAATTTGAGCTGCTAACATGTTGCCACGGTAGTACTGCCCTGTGACACGTCCTTGAATGACATGTTATGCTGTTATGATTGTCATGGTTATGCCTCCCACACCATAACCGGTCCACCAACAAAACGATCGTGCTGCCTAACGGTTACGTCATGGTGTCGTTCGTTCCGCCGCCGTGGAAGTCGAGAGTGAGCCTCGATTCATCAGAAGACATGACGTTGCTTTACCGACGATTTTCCCAGCGCTGTCGTGCTCCACACCAATTACGCATTGCTGCGATGTGACGTTCAGTCAAACGTGGAATTATTCGAGGTCGTCGAGCGGACAAATTTCAGATGTGTAGGCGATTTCGGGTAGTCTGACCACTACATCGCACATCTGTCGCTCGGTGCAGCTGCTGTCCAATTTCTGAGCCACTTTGATGGCGGTTACGTAATGCTGTGGTTCGGATGAAACGATCGTGGTTAGTAGTTGTCGCCCTTGGACGACCTGACCAACGTCTGTCATCAACATTGCCTGTCTGACGGTAGCGTGACAACAACCTACTAATCACCGATGGAGTAATGTTGAGAGTTTGAACCACTGCTGTCTGTCTGTTGCCAACCTTGGACGACCTGATCAACGTCTGTCATCAACATTGCCTGTCTGACAGTAGCGTGACAACAACCTGCTAATCACCGATGGAATTATGTTGAGAGTTTGAGCCACTGCTGTCTGTCTGTTGCCAACATCCAACATGCCAACGGCACGTAAACGTTCGTCACGTATCAGTCTTCGCATACCTCAAAAGTTACGTTTCGACCAGAAACTATTGATGAACGAGTTTATACCAAGAAAAGAATGGTGATACCTCCCAAAAAGCCCATCCAGTGCAAATGAAAATTTCAAAACGTACCCCACATACATTAACGCGGCGGTCGTGCGAAAAACCTGCACGAAGTTTTCGTGAGCCGGTGACATTCATGATCCACACTAAACTTGGTAACATATTGATGTGCCCAATTACGCGTATCCAATACCATTTTCCGAAAATACCAACACCAGTTTGGATATCCCCAACTTTTTTGAATAGTATATATACACGCATATATTTATGGTACTGGATTTAGTTTCAGCAAAAACTCAGCTTATGGGGCAGTGATAGTTTAATATGTCCTCGACGTCTGAATGTGGATTCGGAGGTATCTAGCAGAAATCACCGTCCATCCGTGCGAACGGCCGTGTTTGAGCCCGTCGGTATAAACATTGTGCCAGTTTGTTTGTGTGTGGACAATCAAATTTGGTTATTCTTCGGTAAGCTGATAGGCATGCATGGGGAAAGGGCCTCCACGTAGGACGGATTCTATTCGAACTTTCCTACCAGAGTTGTGTCCCTTCTTTCACTTCGAAATTGGGTCCGTACCAACATTCTGCCTTACAGTTCGGGTGACGATAATCGAATTTGATTGTGCTTTGGTGTGCCGAGAGACCGCCGACATGGAGGAAAGGATCGCGACTTAAGACGAATTCTGTCTGCACTATCGTGTAAGAGTTGTAGCACTTGTTGGACGGAGAAAACGTGTCGGTACAAACATTTCGTTCTTGTGGCTCGGGTCAGGATAATACAAAATGGCTGCCATTAATTTTGGTGTGCTGATAAAC
This sequence comes from Pictodentalium vernedei, assembly GCA_031216915.1. Lineage (NCBI taxonomy): Eukaryota > Metazoa > Mollusca > Scaphopoda > Dentaliida > Dentaliidae > Pictodentalium > Pictodentalium vernedei. The sequence continues at coordinate 733,596,968 of CM062296.1, read as the reverse complement.
CAGCATGGGTAAAAGATCTTCACCTAGGACGGAGTCTGCCTACACGTTCTTGCCACAGTTGTGGTCCTTATTGGATTACCTCCTTGCGTGCTGCTGGTGGATATTCCCGCCCAGGACTGAAAATCTTTTGCTATTAAAATAAGTTAAATTTCAGGATATTTACCCAAATTTTATCCTGTAAGATGTGTAGACATTTTAACCAATAATTTCTTGTATCAAATTTCAAGAATTTTTCATCAAATCTAGTCATGGCTGCTTCACAGCAGTCATGACCAGATTTGCTGAAAAATATTTTGAAATTACTCACCGGGTTAAGAGTTAGGAAATGCACCGAACAAAAATGTCGCCTGGTACATGGGTGTGGTTAATCGAATTCGGTTGTCCTTTGCTGTACTGATAAACTAGCATGGAAACGTGATCTCAGCTTACGGCTGACTCTGTCCGCACTATCTTGCCAGAGTTGTAGACCCTTGTTGGACTTCGAAAGTTTGTCCGTACAAATTTCGTCTTGAAGCTCGGGTGTGTTTAAATTAAATTATCGTTAAAAGGTGAAAAACCCTTTGTGTCCCTGCTGGATTTTTTTTCACAACACGGAAAACTTGTCACAGTTGTCTGGATAAAACAAACGGCTGGCTACAACTCGAACGCTTTGTGGCTGACGGCGGTGAGAAATGACAACTTCTCATTGCGGCTTAAATCTAGAATGAGTTATAAGCTGATTTTTAGAATTCAACTAAAGAGTCTTTCTTCACACCCTACAGTCGCTGTTCGATATTTTTGAATATTCTCGCAATTTTCCCAACGAAGAGCTGGAGAAATGTCTCCTTCAGCCAAGTACACTGAAGGGTTTAACTTCCCGAGAAAAGACGAAATAAAACTTGAATTTGTTGCTATGAAATAAAGATTATCGTGTCACTACGTGAAAGGAGGATGTTTGTTCACGTCATTTGTAAACAAACTACGACATCAGCCAGCTTACCAACCAGCGTATTCTGAGTATTCTATAACACCTTCGAATGGAACTTCGCTTTGTGTATGGGGAGAAAATCGTCAGCTGTCGGCGTATTTAAACTGCTTTTTACTTTGTACACGCGAATTACATGTGTGAACTCGTGCCGTCTAGACATAACACTCTGTTGAAAATCTAAATATTGCAAAGAAAATTAAATAAAATAAAATAAAATAATACCAAATAAAATTGAAATTGTATGCTAATTTCCATAATCATTCAAGATGAATTGTTAGGTTTATGTAACAAAAGCACTGTTAACCCTTCGTGAAATGGTGAAAAACTGCGATACATTGAAAAAGCAAAACAGCTATCTCTTATTTTTCGGAGTTGTACAATATGCTAAAATTTAAAAAACTTCGACGCATTGCATTTTTGGACCCGACTCCCTATGACGTCACATCCGATTTCAATCGCCAATAACGACAGAGCATTGACACTTTTTCTACAGTTTGGATGAAACTGCATACAGCTTGCCCTCAACGATTCTCTTCTTGTCGAGTGTGCTATTAGAATGCTGTGTGATAATAGTTATGGGGCTAGAGCTGTCACAAAATGACAGAGTGCAACACCTGTTGGTATTGACGTCAGATTTTCAAAAGTTGAAATCTTTGACGTGATCAATTGCCGATGCTAACGTGGAGTGTTCCCCACTTACTCCTTGCTGTTTCAGTAATTTTTTGTTCTTTGGTGTACATGAATACTAAATAAAGACCAGTTACAACAACATGTGTAAGACAGGGCCTGAAACCCGAGATCTCTTCAAAAAGGATCTTGGCTTTCGGACCTGGCTACATTTAAAAACTTTTGGAATACTTGGTGGCCGTAGTCATGTTCCATATATAACATTCTTTGACTCAGTACGTCGTGGAACTATGCTTTGTATGATACACAGTCAAGTCGCTATAAGCAGGTATTCTCGGTCTATCCAATATTTCTTCAATAACTGTGATCCTTAAATGCTCGGTCATTTTGTTAATAATACAAAATTGCTCAGCTTAAAAACTGTTTTCGAATGCACGATCTGCTGTCGAGAAATTCTTCTATTTCTACAAGGGGCGACAGAAAGACAGCTAACTTTGCATTGTCACTTCCTTGCAGTATATCAAAGTATGTTAAAATGAATTGTTTAGTTTACCTACTGTACTTTATATGTAATTGATATACTGTGAATAAACGTGAATTGAATTGATTTTCAAACATTTTTCGACTTTTTAATCGACACCATACGTTGTAAACGTTTTCCTGTGCATCTGTCAACAAGTGTGCTTAATTTCATGAGTGTGGGTGAAGAGGAAGAATACTAAAAATTAGATGGAAGAATGTCGTAGCATAGACAATTCTCTGACAATTTGAATGAAACTGCACATAACTGGCCGTCTGCTATTCCTCTGCGCGTGGTAATTATTACAGTGTTATGTTCCAATAAGAGTAAAATCCTCGCCCTCTGACTGGATGAGAGCTGGCGTAGTTTTTTTATGTTTACGGCTCCAGTGACAAAAGTTACCGTCTGACGTCACAACGCGAAATATTTGAAATCACGTCGCCCATTTCGTAATTACTTCATCGATGGAGTGACTAGCAAGCAAGCCGCCGCATCATTCTTTCTGAATTTTTCACACATGCAGCAAACGGTGTTCCGGATGAAGTGTTATTTAAATTACAAACCGATTTACGATTTGAACTAAGATGGAATGGGTTTATCTGTTTTATTGATTATTTATCCAGTAGTGGGGTACACGAGAGGTTTATTTACTAAACCTGTGATCGCTGAAAGTTGCCCTGAACAAGGCAACTTTTAACGATCACAAGTTAAGTAAATAAACCTTTTGTGTTTCACGACGTAGGTTTTTGGCTACGGGTAGTGTCTTATTGGAGCATATACGTTATCGTGATGAGTTGACGGTAACATGGTCTGAGGTTTGCGGCTCGGAGCTTATGTTCAACCGAGACGCTCGCTTCGCGTCTCGGTTTAACATAAGCTCCGAGCCGCAAACCTCAGACCATGTTACCGTCAACTCATCACAATAATTTATAATGTAAGGTAGTTTGGAGGGTAGGGCTGTCGCCGGATATGCGGGGTAACACCTGGATGTATTGATCTCATATCTCCGACAGCTGAAGTGGATTTTCACAATATTTTCAATTTTTAATCGGATCCATTAGTCCTAATAGTTCCTTTGATTTCAACTTTATGCAGTGAAATTTAATTTTAACAATATTCCGACACTTTTGATGAAACTCCACACAAAATGCCCTTAGCTACTCCTCTTGTCAACTGTGATATTATTATTGTACTATGTGATGGAATTGACGCCATATCTCCAGCACTTCAAATCGGATTTTCAATATTTTAAACTTTTTTAATCGGTACCATGACTAGTTCCCCTTGATTTCATCTTGATGAAGCGAAATTTAATTTTGACGTTTCCCGACTTTGATCGTCAACAACGTCATAACTTTAGAATTTTCCGACAATTTGGGTTAAACTGAACGCACCTTGCCCTCCTCAAATATTCCATTGATGTGTGTTGTATTATTATGTTGCAATGTTATTTTGTTTTGGGGGTAGAGCTATCCCTAGATGGAGGGGGGGGGGGGGGGGGGCGGGCAAAACTTGAAAGGACATAAAAACGTCGAAAATGACGTTAATTGAAAAATCCGAAACAGGTATATTTTATTTTTTGAGCTCTACAACATACTATACGTTCACGAAAATCGCAAGAAATTCCCTTTTTGTGACGTTGGTGTGAAAAGGGTCAACTCAAAAATCGGTCATACCGTTGAGAATTACCAACGTCGGTGCCACATTTTTATATACGGGGTTTGTCAGAGAAGAGATTGACAAAAGTTGAAATAGGGAAGCTTGATACAGGCGTCAATACTGAAAGATAAAAACGAGTTAATTCGGTATCGTTTTAGATGGAGGTGGAATTAAAAAAAAAGTGAGACTATGAAATTTTACGTTGGATGTCGATCAACAAGCGTGCAAAATTTCATGAGTGTGGATGAAGGAAATGTATCCCAAAAGTCAGTCTGAATAAAAAAAAAAAAGATACGATCGACGATCTGACGATCGTTGTTAGTTATTTCAACTTCATTGAGTGACTTAGACATGCACAGATTTTGTCACAACATTAACCCTTAACCCACTGAGTATTTTCAAGATATTTTTCATCAAATCTAGTCTTGGCTGCTTCACAGCAGCCATGACTACATCTGATGAAATATTAATCTAAATTTAACTCAAGAAATAGTTGGTGAAAAAATCCATATAATTTAGATGGGTAAAATAATAATAATAATAACATGTTGGCCGTCTGATTTGGCGCGATTCTCAGGTGAGAAGGCCATGATTAGCCCTGTGTTCCCAAATGCCTCCCTATCTCCATGCCTCTCCTCTCCTCCCAACACTCTGAGACGAACTGCTTGATGACATCCCGTGCCCTATTCTCCCCAATCTCTCCGATAGGCATATTAACCCTCTTCTTTGTGTCACCTACCAACCACATATCCTTCATTATCCCACCCCACTTCCCCATCATACTCCCTTTGAATCTTATTCTGTTAGACTGGTATTTTGGACATTCTAATAGAAAGTGATCCAGGGTCTCCACTGCACCTAGATTACACATTTTGCATTCCTTTTCATTGTCTTTCCCAGTTTTTCCCCTTAGCTCCCGCGACCGCATCACAAAATATGATTAGATGTGCAAAAAACTGTTCTTAATTGAGTAGCAAGAGAAAATCCCGTCCTGGGCAGGAATATCTGCCAGCAGCATGGAAGGAGTTAAAACACTTCATACTATTGTTGCGATACTTCAGCTTGATGGCGGATGAGTAATATACATCTTCAGCTCTGTAACGCGTAAGAAGTAAAACAGGTCCCCCTGTAATTCCATGAGTTTGTATATTTGTGAAGAGCTTCGTGTACATCACGTCCCTTGAGTGGTACAGATGGCTCCTTGTTCTACTCATGGCACGACTTAATATGTCTTTTTGTAAGAAAATGTATAACTGGAAGGCAGACCCGCAACCAGAGAACGGGGACACCGCAAGCATGGTGGCAGAGGTGGGCAGCTGCCCTCCCTGCCTTTGGAGCACGGGTCACTCAATTTTCTTCAATGATCCATTCTCGAAGTGAAGCTAAAATACACCACAAATCCGTTCTGGGAGCTTTCAAATTAAATAGGGGAGTTGGCAGAGTTTGGGAGGAGGTCCCCCCAATGGGAGGGGGATACCTCCACTCAAACTTCCCATCTCCGGCTTCGGCCTTCGAAATATGCATACTTCGTCATGTCATCGCGGGGCTGCTAGTGAGAGTAAATGTCCTTTTCCCAGGGTTTGCCCCACCCCACCCCTTCCCCGTTACCCTGAAATGCTCCCGGCGCCCCTGCCAGAGTATGTGAGTGAACTCAGAAATGCGGCGTTCTATCGGGGAAACAACGTATATTATTCACTACTTTTAGCTGACTGCATTGCAAAAACTTCCGGAATAAAAAATCAACTACTTCTTCAAAAAAACGCTATCCTAAAAAGAACAGTTTTTGCAAGGACGGCCATTTTTGTTTAGAAACAGAAGCTACGATCTGGTATTTGGTTTAGTTTCTGTACATCTGATCCTCATTCTATATTAATAATTAATAGGGCTGTAGGCTGAAGTATTAATTGGTCTACCTTTGAAGAGTTTTTTTTCTGGAAAAATCTAACTCTAATGAACGTAATCATTCTTCTGTTAGTAACTCTTACCGTGACACTTTATGCAGTAATAGTTGGTACCGCTAAATTTACGTCACAGGACCGGAACCTGCTTACCAGCCGCATCCCACAATCTGTTCTATCCGAGCTCACGTTTATTTTTCCTGCAGGAGAATGTGGAATTTGTGAACCACCGGGCAACGGCGAGCAACTATCAGACTCTCCAGCGTACTAACTCCACAAAAGCAAGGTTAGAATTGGTTGAAGACAGGTGCACCATCGACGTGCAGTACGCCTTGGCACGAAGCGCCATCGTGCCCCCACATTCCCGTGAAGAATAAAAACTTGCAAATTACTGTAAAACACATTCGCTTAACAGGGAGACAAAGCGGAATATTATTTTGTGTTGGTTGGTGTGATACTGATAGATATTCTTATTGTCGGATTTTCTGTGAAGTACCTCCTTCTGATTTGCTTGCCATAAAAAAGCCAAATTTACTTTTGTAACTTTTAATGAACGAAAACAACAGACAGCTTCGAGAGCTGTCTGATGTTTTAGTTTATTAAAAGTAACAAAAGGAAATCTGGCCTTTCTTTCTACTGATGTCATAGCTGTTTTCTCAACAATTGTGTACCGCTTAATTGGACCGTCCTCGCTCGTCCAATAATTTCAAGGGAGATAATTTTAGCGAAAGTCGATTTTCATAATGATATAAGCCAGGGTTGGTAACAATCGCGAGAGCGAATGACTGGACAATAGCTATGTTTTCCAGAACAAAACTACAGTTAGAATATAACGAAAGGTTCGAGTAGGTTCCTTTACTTGAAGGTTACTAATAGTCCAATAATATATCCTATTCAACCTTGTATTTCTGAATATGATCGAGGTTCCAGGTACCGCGGAACGATTTTGAAATTTGAGGGTCTGAATCTAAGGTTCCTTTTTTACAGGTGTGAGGTGTGTGAGAGGGGCAAACGTGGGAATTTTCCAGCGTGATTTTTCTTTTAAAAATCGTTTACGCGTGAGTGAAATGTTTAAAACAACCGTGTTCTCCCATTGGTTCACTATAAAAAATTACTATTAAACATATAACCAGAGAGACCGCTTTTCCGGTCTCGGGACAGGATACGTCATACTTTCATTAAGTGGGGTGGCTGCTAAGTTAAAGTGTGGGTAGAGCAATCAATATTTGCAACGTGCATTGGGGGTGCACGTTAAAAATATTGATTGGTCTACCCCCGAATAATAAATATGGACTCTTCCAGTTGCTTCCATTGAACTTAACCGGAAGATACCACCAGTGTTCAAAGGGTTAAACACAGATAATGAACTTGCAACCAGCTGTCGGTGCTTCTTTCATAAAATATTACGATTAAAATACTATATTAAACTACTTTCAGAAATGCCGACCTATATTTTGTTCGATCCTTGAACAAAAACCTGGAACTGATATTTTTGGTGTTCTCTTCGTTAAACAAGGAGGCTGTTAATTTGTCATATAGTGTAGACCAATTAATATCTTTAACCTGCAGCCGTCTGGCTGCGCTTTAGAGAAATTAATTAGTTTACCTTAAAAATGATTCTACTAAAAAGTTAACTTTCGAAATGGACGATGCCATGATCCAATGACAGGATTTAGAGATGTGAATGCGTTCGTCCTGAAAAAAATATTACTCCATTGTACGTGAACACTCTTCTCTTAGTTATCATATGATTAACATTAACCCTTTACTTGGTATCTTCCACGTAAGTTCAGTAGGAGCAATTGAAAGACTATTTATTTATTAATCGGGGGTAAACTAATCAATTTTTTCAACGTCCAGCCCCAAGGCTGCACATTGAAAATATTGATTGCTCTACTCCACAGTTTAACTTAGCAGCCACCTAACGTAATGAAAATGTGACGTATATAGTTCCTGGACCGAAACAGCGGTCTCTCGGGTTCAACGGGTTTAGTAGTAACAGCCATTGCCGTAATATTTACGGGAGAAGTTACTGCAACTGTTTGCCAGTATTTCTATCGTGCTTTTTACAGTGTACTTGAATAGCAACGGCAGTTCATAGTTATTTTAAACATTCCACTCACACGTTATATCAAGCTGACGATTTTACTCAGTTTGAGATGACGAGCAAAGCAAAGTTTTGAGTAGCTGCAGGTAAAGGGCACACTACGGATTATACATGGTTGGAAAGATTAGACATTTTACTTTGCTTCCATCTTTTACTACCATGAACTGGCATTGTTATGAAAGTTCGATTTCAATTTGATTTTATTACTTGTAAAAAATGACACTTTTTGAAAAGGGGACAGGCGCTACTTTTCCCCACCGACAACCCGCCCCCATCAAACTATTGTTTTTTGTGTTGTCTGCTCGTTAACTGGCATATTTTTACTCATACAAGTCATGCATACTTGAATAAGTGGGTCAAATGTGCGTGGAACTCTTCGACTTTAGCCCCGCGCTAAACTTGAACACTTTCAAACTTGTTCCCACCCATTTTCTCTCAAAGTTTATCAGTTTCAAGTGACGATTGCAACTGACAACCCTGACTTGTATGAAAAATAGTAACATCTTGCGGAAAGAGCTTCTGATGTACTTCACCTGTTACTTATTTTAGTCAAATCGAGTCGAGTTCCCTTTGTGGATACTTCAGTTTCTAACTATCGATTTTAACTTTTCACTCCAGGCGGTGTGATTATTTATTTAAATGACCCTCAACAGCCATCTGGTGAGAGTCAAAAAGGTGTTAAAGTTATCAATGTCAGACCGTTTTCCAGCATTTCAACCAGTCGTTTTTACTTATTATGGAATTAAGGGAAGTCTTCGCTAATGTAAAGGAGCCGTGACTGAATTTCATAAAAAGCCGTGACTGAATTTCATAAAAAGGTGAAAAAAGTAGGGTTATATTAAAACATTGTGGGTGCTAAATATTTCTATTATTATTGAATATTCTAGAAAGGAAAAATCCGTTCAGATCTTAGATGCTACTTCGGGATAACGGTGCACCTATTGCACAATGAAATGCACTTTTGTCAATAATCTTTCTCCCGATACATCCGTGTTTCGGGGATGGAAGGTAAGAATGCGTCAACTAACTGTGTATGTTTTGCATGTGTAAGTGCGTCGACATGTCTAACGACTGATTACCGTTGCTCGCCAGTTCTTTTCTCTGGATACCCCGTCTTCCTGTGTCTTAAAGCTGCAGGATGAAAATATTTTTTCTTTCACTCTAATTAATTGTAGAGCCCTGCGAATCTCACTTTTCAAGTTGAATAGAATCCAGGATTTCAAATCGAACTGAATCTCGAATCGAGCCTCACGGGTCTTCAAATCGAAAACATTGCGCAATATTACAATCATGAACATTACCATTCTTCGCGCATGTATTGTTTTCAACGGCAACTCGTCTGTTTGAACAAGTAAATCAAAAAGGATAATACTCCATGTCGGAATCAAAGAAGTTGCGGAAGTGAAATCTAGAATCGAATCTCACGACTCTTTAATCCTTCTCCTGACACGAAAAGCAGACGACACTTGCAAACAAAATTCTTGAATAACTAATTTTTTTCATTTTTGTCTCAAAAACATAGGTTATGACCCCTCATTGGAACGAGTTCGATGAGCTCGTTCCAAAAAGGGGTCATAACCTATGTTTTTGAGACAAAAATGAAAAAAATAATGAAAATTAATTGGCGATTTTTGTGAATAGCGCTGGCCGGTTTTTGGCCGTTACGTTAGGTAAAGTGTTAAATCAAACATATTTCACCCTCTCACAACCATGAAAATTATCATCCACCACCCATGTATTGTCTTCAATGGAACCTTGTCTGTTTGGGAAGTTGATCAAAACAGCAGATTAGTCCAGGACGGAATCAAAGTAGTTCCAGAAGTTGAATCTCCATGAACTCTTCTTTTATCATTGTGGTGATTCGGAAATTTTCGAATCGTTAAGATGTTGTTAAAATCCTGCAGAGAGTGGTCCCTTGACCTCTTCTTCTATTATCAGCCCCCCCCCCCCCCCCCGACACACCTGTGCAGGAGACCTGATGATAGAAGAAGGGTTCAACGGGTGACACTACGTAGGATTTTGAGAACATCTTATTCCCGAATCACCACGACTTAAATCGAGCCGAATCGACGAGTTCGATTCGAATCGAATCACGAAGCTTCGCAAAGCCCTAATTACTGGCCATTGAATATAAAATTAAAACGGATCGTAGCTTGTTGTCCACAATGACGGGCTTCAGGATTGAAAATATGAATTTAGGATGTGGTGTGCAGAAGGATTATTGTAACATAATTTAATTCTGGAATTCAACATTTGAATTGTTAATGTCGTGTTGGTTTTGATCTTCAATTGTTACTATCTCTGTCCGTTGACAAACACATTTTAATCTTCTTAAACAAATCAACAAACTGCAACTGTGTTTGCAACCACACCACGAAAATATCGCACTTGTCTGATTTCCGTTTGATGTGTGTTCGGGATGTTTACTCTGATGTTGCGGTTATAACAACGTAATTGTTACGAGATTTCATCGTTGATATTGATGGGGCGGATGTTAGCCAGGGAAACGCGGTATAACTCTTTCTTTAAGCCCAAGAAGAAAGAAGATGTACATTGAAGAAAGCTATAGTTGGGGACAAAAATAATGTTAACACTTCACAATCATGAAGTGGAATCCAGTTTTTACATGAGCAATCATTTTTTATTGAGGTTTAACGACACTTTTGACAGCCAGTGTCACTTCGGAAAGTTTGACGGGTAGGGGAAGGCGGTGTACCTGGAGAGAACAACCTAGCAACATCAAGCAACTGGCAGACTCACCAACGTACTAACTCCGCACAAGCAGGGTTAGCATTGGTTGAAGACAAGTGCACCACCGATCATATGCAGTACGCCTTTGTACACATCGCCACCATATCCCCACGCGGGCAAGCGGGATTATGTTTTGTGCCCAAGGACAAAACACAGTTACCCTAAGCGGGGATAGAAAGGTGGGCCTTTCAGTTTGAAGTCCAGTGTCCTAAACACTGATCCACTGCGCTCCCTAAAATTGAGCAACGAATCAATATCCTAGGAGGCAGATGTTTGACACTTTTGTCTGATTTTACGTCAAACAGGTAGTTTTTTAACGTTTGCCCTGTCATTAATAAACTGAAAATGTATCTTTGCCAACTCTGAGATGCGGATACAGTAAGCTTTGACACAAGAGTGAAATCATCGGTATTGTAATGTGGAATTATAGGCCGCAGCCCTTTACCTAAATTGAAAAGCAGACGACATTTGCCAAAAAATTCTTGAATGGCTAATTTTTTCAGTTTTTGTCTCAAAAACAGAGGTTATGACCCCTCGTTGGAACGAGGGGTCATAAAGTGTGTTTTTGAGACAAAAAAAATGAAAAAATAAGGAAAATTAATTGGAGATTTTTTAGAATAGCCCTGGACGGTTTTTTACCGTTACGTTGAGTAAAGGGTTAACTGTTTCTGCAGTATTGATGATGAAACTATCATAGCTATGTCAAAAGACGACATCATATTTCCAATGAGAGAATAATTGTGGGTATAGCATTTTATACCATAATTACCTATTCTACAATATATAAAAAGCCTATGACATAAATTTTAGCTTTACACACCAACCGTGGTGAACACGCCAACAATGGGATCTCAGTAGTAAAAATGTACACCTACAGTGGAACTACACCCATGCTGACCTTTGGTGACCTCGCCTTGAAGGCAAATTTGTCTAAATTTATCACTCGTCACCTCGTGAAGAATGAAATGAAACCCGCAATTATTTAATACGTTTTTAAATAAGTTTACCTCATAAGGTAACAAAAATTAACAAACACACGTTGTCTCACGTTAATAAAGAATCCATAACTCGAAATAGTATGTATTATGTTATTAAAATTGAAAAGGCCCCGTAATTTACGGTTTCGTTTTCTATTTCGTTTCGGTGATAAAATTGCCAGCGGAAGTACCGCCCACCGGTGCTCATGTAAACAAAAACGGATTCGCACGTGTGAATATTGATTTATTTGACATGAAAACTCTTATTAATATATCTGACGATCATGGTATAAATAAAATATACCCAAAGTAGCTTGGTGTACCAAATGTCCACCACTCGTGGTGAAGTGGTGTTAACCGCGCGCTGTAGGCTCGCGGTTAACACCACTTCACCACTCGTGGTGAACATTTGGTACGCCAAGCTACTATGGGTATATTCTATATTTACCTAACGAACCGTCTGCATCCACCGACGTGACTTACAAATTGATCATTTGGAAAAAATATTTTTAAAAACATCAACAAAACCATATCATGGGATTCATCGTTGGAACGAGCTCGTTCTAATGAGGACTCACATGATACGGTTTTGTTGAAACTTTTTGAAAAATTTGAAGAAAATAAAAATTGTAATACCGTGTGCCCTGGGTAAAGGAATAATCGAGTATTTTGCTTTGTTTTTTTCCTACATCTCATCAGCATGGAGATGCGTAGTGTTTTTTTTACAGATGTCCACCGCTATCTTTTACTTTTTGGGGTGATTTGGTTTCTGTGAGAACGAAGGGTCTCAAACAGATTGCGGGGGTGTTTCAGGGGCGTGTACAGTTGCACGGGCGTACTCTTGTATATGTGATGAATGTTACGTGAGAACAAGATAAATCGAAGAGTTGAGTCTAGGACCAAAGAGCTGTTGGACCAATTCGACCAATTCGACATGTCATGAACCACACGGGAGTGGGGATGATGGGTTAATTCAGACAAGGGACATAACCATGTATGAAATAATGGGGACTGAGACCTTAGCAAAAGGTTAGTCTGATTTGCTGCTTGATCCTGATGGAAAAATCTGATTTTTCTACTCTGCCTGCGTGACAGGGAAGATAATTTCCAGGGTCAACGAAACCCCGAAGTAGCTTAATTTGAACATTACGCGGAAGGATGAGGTCGATTCGTTCGGTAAATAGTTAAAGAAGTATATTGAGTTAGGTTTCAAGTTCGTACCGACGATCAACAACACGGGAACACAGTCGGAAAATTTCAATTTTCAGCGTCTTTCGCCCCATCATGTCGGAAATTGTCCTTGTGCCTGATACAAAAACAAAACGCCCCTATCTTGACAATTTAATCTATTGTGCGTCATGTCTATTGCAGTGGCAAAAAAAAAACATTCAGTCATGGCCACCCTCCCCCATGTTGACCCATATAGGAAACATCGGGAAAGAAATTTTAATATCTAGCAATTTACAATCCGTTTGTGTCCATAATTTATAAGTTGCGAAAGGCATTAATAATTATGCCACATTGTGGCCAAATTATTGATGCCCTTCACAACTTGTTAGTCCAAATTGTGGCCTTATTATTGATGCCTTTCACAACTTATAAATTATGGACACAAACGGATTTGGGGTCATGGGAATTGGGTTTTTTTGTCTCGAATTTCAAAGGAACGGGCCCCGCACCACCCTCCAATGAGAGGGGGACACCCCTTCTTGTGTCCGCCCACATCTTGCTGCTGCAGGGCTCATATGATGCAGCGAATCATATTCTGTATGCCCCTAGATATTACTCTTGCCCCCCTAACTTTTACATCCTGACTACGCGCCTGGTCTATAGTACATTGTTTATCTTGTATAAAGTTCATGCTATGGTGATAGAACATCCCTAAAATCTGAGTGTATCAAACCCCATATAAACCCTTCAGTATACGTGTGGTGCTCCTGGTAAAGGCTGTGGGGAGTCTTTACAGTTTTCACCTTTTTCAGCTAAGGTACCATACTCACTCATTGAAGATAGAGATCGAAAAGTTAACTCTCGCAGCAGGTAGTCCTCAATTACATAATGGTATAACAGGACTAAATATTTTCCCATAGACTACCATTATAAAGTTCGTTTGGAAAAAACTATGATCGCATTATTTTATTTTGAGCATTCAAATATCTTTGTCAAATATAGCCCTTCAGAAAACTTTCTTCTGTCCTCAAAACTGGAGGTCATGCAGCAAATAAGAGAGAAATAGTGGCGGGAAGGAAACTATCGGTCACGTCAGTCTTTTCTTGGGGGAGGGGGGGGGGCGGGGGGGGGGGGAATTCCGAACAAAATACATCAACAGTCAATTGTATTTTTGGCCCGAAAATTCATAGAATCATCCTCTTTTCTCTCTAGAATATTTGACAATGGTGCAAGATTGCCGCAGTGCTTCAAAAGTTTTTTAAATCAATATACATGTACTCTTTCCAAAGCTGCTAAGTGTCGACCACATCATTTCCACTTTCCACGTATATCGGTATATGCTATGAGCAAGGGAGTGCGGCATTCAGCATGAATCAGAAAACTGAAATGTATCCAACAGATGGGATTCTATAATGGGAGTGCCCTAGCCAGTTTTGCTTTGTTTGATGTATGTGGGAGGGAGGGGGCGGATAAACAGACTGCCATCTTCAGAATGTGGTCTCCGGATGCTGAATTTGGTGATGCTACCCTGCACAGCAGGGTAGCAATACTAAATTTAACCCCCGTGGAACTCAATCTGAATGAAGGTCTCAGGTGAAACAGAAAGAGGTACTCAAAGGATAAACTGGGAGATTCTAGCCCACTGTAATGAGATAACATCAGCAAATTCACCCTCTGGCGACCTCATTCTGCAAATGACAGATTGCTTATTTCCAGGCTTAGTTGTGTGTGATTTCGGGGGAGGGGGTCTCCCCAAGTCCTACCTAGGACCTCTGGTCGTTGCCCCTCCTCTCGCTAGTTAGGACCAGTCCCCCCTCCCTCTCCTCCAACTTTAGTGCTCTGAGGGCGAATCTGAGGCAGTTGTAGCTTGTTTAGCCCCTTATTATTGAAGACCATTTTGGGGTCTTATGTTGTGTGAAACTTGCATTGTGCCGATGTTTTGGAGAGGGGTCAGCGAAACTTTTGGGGGTGGCGAGCCTCCCTCTCCCCGGCCCACCGTATCTACGCCACTGATATCCAATCCAACAAGAAAATAATTGCCTCAAAGTTCATAAATAGTTGTTCAAAAGCGAATCTGTAATTTATTCCAGTGTTTGCGTCATAACCTATTCAACCTATTGCAATCAGACATGTAAATTGTATACACCTAATATCATTGACTACGTGACTAAATGTAAAAACTAATACAGTTTATTGGATTCTCGTAAACAGTCGTCTGTGTTCTGTTCATGGCTGGAATAATGACACCGAGTTATGCGTCTCGTTTTAAAGTTTATCCGGTGTTTTGTAAAATTAAATTACCAAAATGTCACCAGAGAAATTATTTCGACGCACTGACGCTTTAGAACAGACCTTCACTCCAATATTTGCCCTGTCAATACCCTAATACCATTCCTCCGAGACACAGTTTGTGATATCAGAGAAAGACGTGTATGACAGGCTCTTTACTAACAGTGATGTTGTTAACATTCACAGGCCTATGTGAGTATTTTATCTTTTACCTTCCATTACTCCATGGCTGACAATTTTCGTCATTGGAGGAGATTTACGGGAAAATTAGCTTCCTTAAATTTCCTAAAGCCATCAGTAAATTTAACATTTAGGATATGGGTATTTCATAATTTTATATGAAGTTCCCATACCCATAGTGTTAACCCTTTACCCAACGTAACGGCCAAAACCGGCCAGCGCTATTCTCAAAAATCATCAATTAATTTTCAAAATATTTTCATTTTTTGTCTGAAAAACATAGGTTATGACCCCTCGTTGGAACGAGCTCGTCGAGCTCGTTCCAACGAGGGGTCATAACCTATGTTTTTCAGACAAAAAATGAAAAAAAAGAGTAATTCAAGAATTTTTTTTCCAAGTGTCGTCTGCTTTTCATGTTAGGTAAAGGGTTAAAAGTACGGACGGCTTTATTGAAATTTCGAAATGTTAACGAATTTGTATCATCGATGTGCGCATCATTTCATAAACTTCAGGCGCTTTCCTGTGGAGTGGTATAAGAATATAGAAGCTGGCTTTTTATAATTTTTATCCCCACTGAATTTGAAGGTTTGACTATTATTCGCTATTGAAACCCCAAAAGCTAGATTCTCACTTTCACAGTTCGGGGTGCCGGAAGCACACGGTTTTAATCCATGATTGTCCCTGGTAAATCCGCACCGGGTCCGTAGTCATGACCGTGCGTTCCGGGATAAACCCTCGCGCTTCCTCCGCCTTGTTTTTTCCGTGGAGCGTTTTTCCAAATGTTTGAAAATTTCATTTTTTCCGTCACCAACCGTAAGTGATCGTAGAAAACCGGGACACAACCGTAGCATATCCGTAGTCGATCCGGCATTAACCGTGGTCAGAAATAGGGTTCCGGATTGACCACGTAAACGCCGGATAGACTACGGATATGTCTACGGCTATGTTACCGTGACATGGCCGTGACATAACCGTAGAGACCGTAGAAGAACCGTTGCAGAACCGTAGAAGATCCGTAACGCCATAGCATAACCGTGAATAACCGGGACAAGCCGTAGGACAATCGTGGCTTGTCAGTAGCGCTTCCGGTGGTGCCGTAACATAATCCTTGGTACGTCCTTAGCACAACCTTTAGTACATCCTTAGTGTTTCCTTAGATCTTCCGTAGGCGCCGTAGCCAAACCCTAGCCACCGTAGAAATTGTCTACCATGGCCAAAATACGCCAGTTTACCACGGTTCAAAACCCTAGAGATCCGGCGCCCAAATCGTGAAAGTGAGAACCCCGCATTATAAAAATAAGAAAACGGCGTTCTCATTATCTTTTGATGTTCTGTAACTTTTTTCTGTATATTATAAATTATCAACAGTGTGCGCATCGTGTCATGTAACACAGACAGGGTCCTTTCCATTAACCCTTTACCTACCACGAAAAGCAGACGACACTTGGAGATAAAATTCTTGAATAACCAATTTTTTTCCATTTTTTGCGTCAAAAACATAGCTTATGACTCCTCATTGGAACGAGCTCAACGAGCTCGTTCCAATGAGGGGTCAAAAGCTATTTTGTGACTCAAAAAATGAAAAAAAATTATTAAAATTGGATAGTAATTTTTGTGAATAGCGCTGGCCGGTTTTGGCCGTTACGTTTGGTAAAGGGTTAATTTAAAAGTCTAAGCGGTAAGAATTGCTATTTTTTCCTGAGAAGAATAAAAACTTGCAAATTACACTACAGACACATTCGTTAAACAAAGAGCCAAAGTGGACGGTAAGTGTTAATCTTAATAACGGATTATCTGTGAACTAGTTGCTTTTAATTATCTTGCACAAAAGCCAAGTCAATAAAGCTATGAAATCCAAATATCTATATCAAATCAGCCACTAAAAATACAATGCATGTGGGTAGGGCGGCACCTAATGTTGGTCCCGGACAGAAATCTATGCTGGCCCGCTACTCTACACGTGTGCGAGTGTAGCTGAGTGAGTGGGGAATCGTCAACCGTTATTTTTCAACATAGTTCCCTTGTAATTCAAAACACTTGTTCCACCTGGTCTGCAGTCGATGATGCCGCGTCTGTAGAAGTCCATATCTTGGTCCTGTCACCAAGCCTCCATTGCAGCAGTAAGTTCCTCGTCATCTTGAAATCTTTGACCACGTAAGTGTTTCTTCAAGTTTGGAAAGAGATGGTAGTCACCTTGACCACGTAAGTGTTTCTTCAAATTTGGAAAGAGATGGTAGTCACTTGGTGACTACCATCTCTTTCCAAATTTGAAGAAACACTTACGTGGTCAAAGATTTCAAGATGATGAGGAACTTACTGCTGCTATGGATGCTTGTCTACAGGGCCAAGATATGGACTTCTACAGACGCGGCATCAACGACTGGCTGACCAGGTGGAACAAGTGTATTGAATTATAAAGGGACTATGTTGAAAAATAAATATGTTCTGTTCCGATATTCCAGCTTTATTTATGTTACGCTCAAAACGTTTTGACATCCCCTCGTATATTAAAACATTTATCTTGTCTTCAGTCTTTGTTAACTTGGTAATGTGTATGGGTTTTTCTCGTTACGTTGGGTAAAGGGTTAAACGAAAATAAACGAAATAAACGCAAACTTGGCTTTATTTTCAACTCATGTCATAGGTTTTTCTCAACAATAACTTCCTTCTTTATTGGATCTTCCTCGCTCGCCTTATGCTTTCAAGGGACATAACTATAGAAAGTTGATCTTTGTGACGATATCACTCAGGGATTCCGAATGATCTTGAATACCGGATATTTAAAGTCAAGGTCACATGATCAACAATGTCACAGTTCAGTTTTGCGATAATTTGGGGCAGAAGCAACTTCTCCAGTACATCAGCCGCTCTGCAAGAACTGCATTTTCTTCCCATATCAAAGAGAATTGAATTTAAGATATTGTCGTTGGTCTACAAATGTTTGAATAACCTAGCGCCCTCTTGCTAAGCAGAACTGATTTAATATACACCAAGCTCTTATGTCATTAGGTCTGTAACAAACGTCCAGACATGTGACGTTTGCCGATAGATCATTTGGCTCTACTGGGCCGTTTCTCAGGAATTCTTTGCCGGAAGATGTAAAGTTTTGCGAGAGACTTAAAAAATTCCAAAGCAAACTTAAAACCCATCTTTTCAAGAGAGCTTTTAACATTATCTGATATCATACAGGTTGAGACTGTACAACACCCATAGAATGTTCTCGTTTATTATGTGAATGAGAAAAAGTTATACGCGCTGTTATTATTATTATTATTATTATTATTATTATTATTATTATTATTATTATTATTATTATTATTATTATTTGTGCATGTGTTTAGGGTCTACAGGATGGTATTTTTACGGGCCTAGCAGATCATATTGGATCAACTGGCTAATTATATTTGGTCCCATCTTACTGCAGAACTGAATTCCTTAACTCATTGAATTCAAAATAAAAAACAATGATCTATTTTTAGAAAGTGTGCCTACTCCGTTAACTCACACACCCATCTCTCTTTGCGAGACGAAACTGAAGTTACTGATCTCTTTATCCAACAAGGTAGAAGGGACACTTATAAAAAATTTAATAATTGTAAATTTTCATTTGTAACTCAAAAATATATCTTATGACCGCATTAGAACGAGCTCTGTGAGGTTGTTCCACTGAGGTGTCATAAGCTATTTTTGGGAGGCAAAAATTGTAAAAAGTAATAAAATTTGAAGTGCGAAATTTATGATTAGCGCTGGCAGGATATCGCAGTCTAGTACGTCACGTGATTAAAAAACAATTAAAGCATTCTATTGCAATCTTAAACCATTGCCAAATATTCCAGAGAGAAACAAGGATGATTTGATGAATTGTTGGACCAAAATGCATCTAGGTTATTTAAGGAATGATCGTTTCTTTTTGTCTATTTCTTGAGTTATGAACCCCAAAAAACAAAGTCCAAACCGTGTAAATGGGCGTAGCCCATTTACACAGTTTGGATTTATTTTTTGGGGTTCATAACTCAAGAAATAGACAAAAAGAGACGATCATTCCTTATAATTAAACGTTCGCGACCCAAATAAATAAATAGTGTTAGTCGTCCTCTACTTCAGCGAACAAACACTTAAAAACTAAAACTGGTAGACATATTATTTTTCTGCCATAAAAGAGGGCGCATATTATTGAAATGCAGGTAGCAATTGACACACTTTCCAAGTCAAATGCACTTATGTCATTAATTTTTTTATTGGCCAATGAATTATGTAATGCAAAGAAAACGTCATAAGCCCCGCCTCCTTCAAATTTCATTCAACTGTTCACTTCACGTAAAAGTTACGTTCCGTGGTAGGTTGAAGCAGGCCATCAGTATTACATTGTATTTTGGTTTTGACCGTTTCCCGAGAACTGAAAAACACAGTTTGTAAAAGTGGAGTTAGATATAAAGCCAGATGACATGAAATTAGTTGAATTCAATGTCAAAATTGCCGTATTCGTCGTGACCAGCCATTGTTTACAATCGATTTGGGTAAAACGATGAACGCAGACGATCACGCAGTGTGTGTAAAAATTGAAATGTCAAATAAATACAGTTGTGAAGAAAAAGAAAAATTGACCCACCACAGTCATTTAAATATTTTATAAATACTTTCATGGTGATAAATTAGTAATATAAATTTATTTTTATTTTTCACATTTAGAACGTGCCAGTGTTCTAACTTCTACTGATTTGACACCATGTTGCAACTCCGAAGACTGGTATTTTAGGGGCGTGGCTGGAGGCGGACCTAATTGTGTTTTTTTTCGGTTCATTGAGTTATGAAAAGAAAAAACAGAATCACGTGAGCCAATCGTTTTATCTGAAAACGCATGAACCGAAAAAAAGTTTAATTATTACCGCTATGAGGGTTTCCGAGGTGGCGTATTGAAGTCGATACCTCGTCTCTGTACATTTATTATGCCTCGCGTTTGTAACATCAGCCGTGATTGGTTAATTTGACACCTTCTAAAAGTCATAGTACTGGAGTTTTGGGGCAAAACACGGGTAATATCGGAACGTTTTTCCCTGGAGACAAGAGAACGAAGAAAATGTAAGCGCCACTTCCATTGATCAGCGTCGATTGGAATTTTTCAACACCAAACGCTGAATCCGTGTCCGTTTAGCTTTTTCAACACCGGTAGACACAAACTTACCAACAAATATATCATCTTCAGTGGGTGTGTTTTCAATTTTAACTGCAAACAATGAATTCAAAAGAATCAGAAATATTAAAAAACTCACTCACGTGTTGTTCACCACTTCAGTGAATCCTGAATATGAGTCTCAGTTATGACTTCAATCAATTATATTTTCCACAAGTTTAGTACTCCTCGACCTTACTGAGCCTCCACCTCAAGATCAAAATAAATTGTGTCACTCCGCTTAATTCTATCAACTCTCGTCGTCCGAGAAACATGAATTTATATTCCATTAATTTAAATCACTTTTCACACAAGCATTAGCAATGAATTATGACATGAACAGTATGATGCAGTTGCAAACATTGGCATTTGTTGATATAGAAACTCCCAAAGCGACGGCACTTGTGTGACAAGTCATTTTCGAAGAGACGTCATTCGTTCGAAATGACGTCGTGTTTTTGGATTCCACTACATTGTTGTTACAAGATTGATGGCATGCTACAGTTAACGCTTAACAATGAACGCTATTTTTTGTTCGGCATAATAAAATGATTAGAACGTTTCTTTTCATGTTCTATCGATCGATAGTACCTGAGTTTGTGTGATTTCTGAAATAAAACCTTCAGCAGCTTCGCTGCTTCAGGTTTTATTTCAGAAATCACACAAACTTAGGTACTATCGACCGATAGAACATGAAAAGGAACGTTCTAATATTATAATAGACGAGTCCGATAGGACGAGATGATATATGGCTCAGAGGCGAGATAGGGACTTCAATACACCATCTCGGAAACTCACTTGGTGATAATAACTAATTTATCTGACAATATTCCTCTCTTTCATGACTTGTTTGCATATATTTTGACAAGCGTTCAGCGTCCTTGAGTTGATTTTTTAGGAATGAAAATCATGACGTCATGTTATTCCGTTCTTGTGCTATGCACGACGTAATCCCCATTCATTATTCTACTTGTACGAAAGCCGCTGAAGTTTATAACAGTGTTTCAGCTGTGTGTTTCTTTGTTTTATTTTTTCAGTTTAACGCATGGTTGGCCTATATGAAACACCATCATGGCAAAAAATTATCTAATCTAATTTATTTCGTTGAGTTGGTTATTTAGTTATATCATTCAGTTACTGTTATCAAAAACAGTGGGCAAGGTGTGTGCAATCAGTTTTCGGTGTGTGTGGGTAAAATACATTCTCTTTCTAAGTTGGGTGATCGCTGTGTGGTTGCTACCCTCAATACAGATTTGTATTTTGTGTAGACGTTTTCACCTGTATTGGTGGAAGTACGTTCTTGTTGTAAGATAAAATTGACTATTGGTATGTTTTTGTTTGGAATTCCAGCAAAAGATGAGCACGTGACAGCTTTGACTCGGAAATATAGCTTAGGACCCCGCATTAGATCGAGCTCTACGAGCAAGTTCCAATGAAGTGTCATACGCTATTTTTGGGAGGCAAAAATTGTAAAAAGTTATAAAACTTGAATTGCGAAATTTAATTTAAACATTATTTATTTCAAGAGTACAAAATAATATGAAACATTTGTTACATACATTAATGTGGATAACAAATTTTTCATATTGCGAAATTTATGATTAGCGCTGGCAGGATATAGACTAGTACGCTAGGTGAAGGATTTTTTCATAGGGGTTTAACGACACTTTCGACAGCAAAGATTACCTCGTGTCGGACAGTTTTACGGGTGGAAGAAGTCCGGGTACCCGTGGAGAATCACGAAGCACCGAGGACTTCCCAACGTATTAGATCTGCACAAGCAGGATTAGCATTAGCTGAAGACAAGTGCACCATCGAAGTGCAGTACACCATATTACACAGCCCCTGACCCCCCCCCCCCCCCCCCCCCCCCGCGCTAATCTGGCCGATCGGGATTAAGTTCCTTGCCGAAGAACACAACGCAGTTACCCTTGGTGGGGATCAAATCGTGGATATTTCGGTTTGAAGATCAATGCCGTAACCACTGACCCACCGCGCCCCCGGACGAGGAGTTACATATTGGAAGATAGCTGTTTCCTCCTCGGTTTTGTGTCATTTTAGTATTGCACATTCAAGTGTGAATAACTCAGACCCCCGAAGGAATCCTAGGAACACAACAATTTTGAAAGCCCCCAAACCAAGCCGAATTAACACGCAGTGAGAAAATGGGTTACTGAATAATTCATCACCACCTTCAAAACAGTTAAATCTTACACGTCTACTAAAACATTGTTTTGTTCACGCAAACAAAAGCCGCTAAAACACTATAACTGGGCTTATTGTTTGTAAATCTTTGAACACCCGTTTCCCAAATAGCATCGCCTTTGTGTACACTTACAGTGTGATCGGTCAGTCCAATATCAATATACAGGGATGATAAAATAATAACTGCAGTCTGCAGCCGTCTGGCTGCAGACTGCAGTTATTATTTTATCATCAATGCCCCGTGTATAGACCTCTTATATAATAGGACACAAAAATGGGGCGAAATTATGCCTTGGATAGAAAAATCGGTCTTACGTGTTCACAGGGTTAACAGACTACAGTCTATTCTCTTTGTCTATACAATTGTACCTAGTCTGTTTGTAGACATCGTCGGTGAGACTGTGTTAGTTTTTAGAATAAATTGCGCCAATCTTGTTTGAACGAACTCCGAGCTAATATGTATCTCCATAATGGTGATACTTTGATTCAACTTCCGGTAACCTGCTCAATGGTACGTAGACTTTTGTCTGGTCGCAATCATTTAGTGCATATTCTAAATCACTTTTTATTGCATTTTAGATTGAATTTATTTTTACGTGACTCATAAAGGCCGTGAATAATTTGACTGAATTGTCACCAAAAGCAATTAGGTTGCCAATCACAAGAAACGTGACGAAAGTTTCCAGTTGCACAATGCACACTCGATTTACTTTTCAAACCTTATTATGATTTCATTAACTCTTTCAACCCTGGTTATCTAGCTAAATCGATCGTCCTAATCAATATTAATTCCTGCATTAGGGGTGGCGGCATTAGGGGTGGCTGGAGAGGACCAGCGTATAGGACGGGTGGTGGGCCACTATTTTTAAACTGTGAGTATGTCATTGAGTGGGCTTTTTCTCTTTCGACGAATGGATTAGCAATAACGCAATAGTACAACCAAAAGGCTATCTCTGCCTTCCTCGGGGAAGCCTTCTCCGACCCCCATTCTAAGCTATTTCCGTCTGACGCGGCCAGACGAATTGCAGTTGTCTCCTAAGCCTATACTTCAAATGGGCGCTTCTATTTTTTTCATTTGTGACAAGCGCGCAAAAATGTAGTGGCGGGCGTACCCTGCTCTCACCGAACAAGTGTTTTGTCCAAAGAGTTCTGACGTGTTTTTTTGTTTTTTTTTCAACTTTTTCATTTTGCTGCTGACGTGACATAGAGTGGTGACCGAGTGGATAGATGCGCTAGACTCTCGTGTCAGAAGTCCAGGATCGATCGGGAAAGTTTCTTGATTTGTCCGAACACTCTCTGGCAGTATCAGTTGTGGGGTGTTTGCTGTCACAGAGAGCCTTACTATCGGATACGGAGATGAGTGGCTACGCTCTGTGAGGAGAGAAACAAACACCGGCCGTGCAGATTAGAGATTTCTTTGAATTATTCGAAAAGAGTGAGTCCACGAATTTGCAGCTAGCTACGGAGGTCATAGTTCAAAAATGTGCCAGCAGGCCGAGGGCCGATCGTTCTAAAATAATAAACTCAAAAAGTAAAGCTACTAGCACTACAAATAATTAAAGTAAATAAGATTACACGCTTTAGACGTGCAATTTTTCAAACATATTACAATTTAAGTAGTGAGGTCCATTCTCTTTATACGGGGATATAATTTGGGATATAATTTAGCCCTGAGAAGCACCATCGCGTGTCAGCTGTGGAACCGGTTCTGGTTTGTTCCACTAATTTCTGCCGTGACACCATCCCCTCCAAACTATGGAAAATATATCTTAGGCACCTATTAATTTATTTATAAGAGGGTTGGTAATAATTTCACTATTTGCCTGCTATGGATGGTTTTTTTTTCTCCTTTCGATACAAAATTATTCGACTTCCAAGTTAAGGTATAGTCTTTGCTTTTGTTAACAAAATGTACATAACCAATAAGAGGAGTCCCCCCAATCAATGATTTCCTGTCATCACTCTATAGAATTTCAGATCAAATCAGATCATGGCTGCATTGCAGCAGCCATGGCTTGATGTAATAAGAAATCCAATAAAATATTTCGCAGCTTTCAGGTTAAACTTCTTTGATCAACGTTGACCCCTATGGCAGCCTTAACCCTTTACCCAACGCAGACGATATCAAAATTTATTATTTTAAATATTATTTTTTTTAATTTTTCAAAAAAATTCAACAAAACCATATCATGTGACCCCTCGTTGGAACGAGCTCGACGAGCTCGTTCCAACGAGGGGTCACATGATATGGTTTTGTTGAAATTTTTTGAAATATAATATTTTTCAACTGCTGAATTTGCATATTACGCGGGCGGATGCGGGAGATTCGTTACGTAAAGGGTTGCTGTCTTTAACTGTTGAACCTTATGTCGCCTGATCAACGAGAGTTAGATGCCTCTGGGCACTATCCAATCAAATGTGACAGAGCAATGTGCCTTGACTTCTTGCACTATACAAATTAATTGTTTGAGTTATATCTGGTGTCAGGTATTGAATTGATGGTTTTGATCATGTGCATCACATTACATATTAATATATTGACTTGCAAAACCATTCAGATTCCGTTTACCTGCAAAACATAAGCTTTTGATATGGGAGGGGGGTGGGTGTCAAAAATTTGTCGGAATAAAATTGCAAGTAAGGGTGGGTGGGTAATTTCCGAAAAATGGCAATAATGAGGCGTTGGGTCAGCTGTTTTTTCCGCACGCCACCCACCACACCCCACCCCCACCCCCATCCTCGGTCCATCTACATTTTATTATTTCTTTAAATTTACAGGAAAATGGTCTGGAAGACCATTTTGTATAAATTCAAAGAACTTAAATGGCGCCCAAAGTATTATTTCTACAGGGTATTAGCGATATGGGGGCATAAATCTTGATTTTGAAACTTTTTCTCCATGGAGATGTCATTTCGGTTTATTTAATAACAGTGTAATCACACCCCTGAATTATTCCACCGATGACTTTTATGTAGAGTGTCGACATGTCCCAGAGAAATTTCAACTTTTTGAACACGAGAACGCAAGCGTCTTACTTCAAAATCAATCGTGTGTTATGAAATGTATGAAAGTTTATAATAACAAGCCAATGGAATACTGATTTTATTACACTGACTTTGATTAAGATTGTACAAAGATGTATCCATGGCCTTTCGTAAGGAAGAAGTGTGTGCTGAATGTAAAAAAGTCAACAAACATTTCTGTTTAACAGTAATTTTAGATTATCACATGTGAAATTGTATTCGGTCACGCGGTGGATGAACACTTGTCCACAACCTTGGTTGCTAGACCAATTTCCTGACTGTGACACGGCATCAATCGAATTTGCAGTTATTTCGTGGCTTCAGCTCTGTTGTCCTTGAGCTGCGAATGTTCTTGTGACCTGCCCCTGTTTTGACTGGTCTCGGAGCTTCGCAAGTGTGTGCAGTATACCGGTAGATGTTATTTTGACAAATGGCCGAGTACCAACGCACTTTCTGTGTGCTGTAACTGCAATTGTTATTACAACGTTACACGCTGTTGCACAATTTTAAAATAAAAAGCAGAGACCTACATTAAAACAAGAACAGCTTATGTTCCAATGAGAGAAAAATCATCGCCCTCTGATTGGATAAGAGCTGGCATGGTGTCTTTTATGTTTACGTCTCCAGTAGCAAATGTTACCGTCTGACGTCACCACGAGGAATATTTGAAACGACGTCGCCCGTTTCGTAATTGCTTCATCAATGGAGTGACTAGCAAGCCGCTTGATTTATTCTGGATTTTTCACACGTGCAGCAGACGGAGTTCCGGATAAAGTGTTATATAAATTACGAACCGATTTACGATTTGAAATAATATGGAATGAGTTTATCTGGTTTATTGGTTATTTATCCAGTGCCGTTGTGGGGTACACGAGAGGTTTATTTACGAAATCTGTAATCGTTAAAAGTTGCCTTGAACAAGGCAACTTTTAACGATCACAAGTTTAGTAAACAAGCCTATCGTGTTTCACGATGTAGGTTTTGGGCTATGGGTAGTTTCTTATTGGAACATATACGTTATTGTGATGAGCTGACGGTAACATGATCTGAGGTTTGCGGCTCGGAGCGTATGTTCAACCTCGACGCTTCGCATCTCGGTTGAACATAAGCTCCGAGCCGCAAAACTTCAGACCATGTTACCGTCAATTCATCACAATAATTTATAATATTGGTTTGCTGTGAATAATTTAATATAACATAAGAGGTCTGTGGTTTTGAGGTGGATGGTCGCCCTTAACCCACCCCATTCCCCGTCCCCATTTGAAAATAGGGTGGATGGGAAACACCCATCTAGACAAGCCTCAAAAACTAACGGATTCTGGACTCCAATGAAAATGCCCCGAATCTCTTTTACCCATCAAGGGTCTTTTCCATTTTAATGGCCATCCACTCCGCACCACCCAGCAAGCCTCGGCAGAGCAGTAATTGCAAGACAAGTCTTGGCTGCCTCTAGAGGCAGTCAAGAGTTGATTAGCAAAAACAAAACTGCCAAGGTAATTTTACTTTCGTCCAGTGGAAGTGTTGCTTCTTTGTTTTAGTACCTGTTTTGAGACCACCGTGATTGTCAAGGTCGTGTATGTGATGGGTAGGGCCTATTGAAGCTTAACAGCTCCCAACGAATGGTATTAAATAAATGCCTTTGGTACAGGGGTTACAATCATAGTAACATGACTGCTGAACTCTGGGGCTATCACCCTCCTGTCCAAGAAGGAATTAATTCTCCCTGTTGGCTGTCGCTATGCACTTTCGGGTCATAGCTGTGTTCAAAAATAGTATCGATCCATGAACGTGGGAAGCATTAGGGTCACGGACATACAAGGGTATCCACGCACTGATGGATGTCAGCGGTGGCCCATGTGCGTTAGTGGTACGGTAGAAATACAAAATACAGAGCTATGTGTTGGACTCATGCACCACTACATTGGGATAAATGCACAGTTTTGGCCCCATATTTAACAAACAATTTTTCTGTCCGATGGGGAAATTTAATATGGTGTCAAATGTGTACATTCCTCTCGACTTTAAATCCGTGGTAGAGACAAATCAAACGAGGACACCTTTGGTCACGTCATAATATACTATTCAAACAAAGTAGGGGATATCCAAACTGATGTTGATATTTTCGGAAAATGGTATTGGATACGCGTGATTGGTAACATCAATGTGTTACCAAGTTTAGTGTGGATCATGAATGTCACCGGCCCACGAAGACTTCGAGCAGGTTTTTCGCACGAGCGACGCGTTAATGTCTGTGGGTTACGTTTTCAAATTTTCATTTGTATTGGACGCGCTTTTTCAGATGTCTCGTCATTCTTTTCTTGGAATAAACTCGTTCATCAATAGTTTCTGGTCGAAACGTAACTTTTGTGATATGCGAAGACTGACACGTGACGAACGTTTACGTGCCGTTGGCATGTTGGAAGCTGACAACAGACAGACTGCAGTGGCTCAAACTCTCAGCGTTACTCAATCGGTGATTTCAGGCTATGGTCACGTTACCGTCAGACAGGCAATGTGTATGATAGGCGTCGGTCAGGTAGCCCAAGGGCGACAACTGCTAACCAGGATCGTTTCATCCCAACAACAGCATTACGTAACCGCCATCAACGTGCCTCAGAAATTGGACAGCAGCTGCACCGAGCGAAATATGTGCGAGTCAGTGGTCAGACTATCCGAAATCGCCTACACAGCTGGAATTTGTACGCTCGACGATCCCTAATAATTCCACGTTTGATTGAACGTCACATCGCAGCAAGGCGTAATTGGTGTGGAGCACGACAGCTCTGGGACAATCGTCGGTGGAGCAACGCCATGTTTTCCGATGAATCTAGGTTCACTCTCGACTTCTACGACAGGCGAAACAGGGTGTGGCGGCGGAACGAACGTTACCATGACGTAACCGTTAGGCAGCACGATCATTTTGGTGGTGAATCTGTTATGGTGTGGGGAGGCATAACCATGACAAGCAGAACAGCATTACATGTCATCCAAGGGCGTGTCACGGGGCAGTACTACCGTGACAACGTGTTAGCAGCTCATGTGGAGCCATTTGCGCGACGTCACGGCCGTCGATTTATTTTCCAAGATGACAATGCAAGAGCACACCGGACCCGTGTTGCTACAGAGTTCCTCCAGGAGCAGAACATCACCACACTGCCTTGGCCAGCACTAAGTCCAGACCTTTCACCAATCGAGCATGCCTGGGATATGCTTTTGGCAGGCGCGTACGACAACGCTAACAGCCCCCTACCAATGTCCAGGAACTCGGCGCTGCACTGCAGGAAGAATGGAATAACACCAGTCAAGCTGATATTGGACGTTTTGTGAGGAGTATGTCACGTCGGATCCGCAATTGTCTCGCGAACCGAGAAGGATTTACAAGTTATTGAGGTCTTGGACTGAATGTGGTAAATTCTCTGACTGACCGTCCATGTCTTCTACAGCCCAGGGCGTGGAATGTGTGCTTGTCAGATCCCCAACTATAGCTGAAATCATTCACTAGATGTCACAGTGCAAGGCCTCAGCTGTCTTTTTGATGAAAATATAAATAATATTATGTCTTCATATATCTCACTTTTATCAAATATCCGCTACTTTTTTTTAATAGTATAGTACACACCCCTTCCTGCTAATTTCCAATGTGATTGCAATGATGGGCTTAGTAAAGATAATATTGGCCTGAAATCTCTCTCTCTCTCTCTCTCGCTCTCTCTCTCTCTCTCTCTCTCTCTCTCTCTCTCTCTCTCTCTCTCTCTCTCTCTCTCTCTCCCTCTCTCTCTCTCTCTCTCTCTCTCTCTCTCTCTCTCTCTCTCTCTCTCTCTCACCCATGTATGAAAAAGTTGGGGCATGTCCCCTTGCGCCACGGCCCCTATGTCTGTATGATTTATAGTGATTTCTATCGGGTAGGAAGTTCCAGAATTGTTTAATTTGTACAAGCCAGAGACATTGGTGAATGAACTGAAATTTAAAAGTTATCAAGACTTGTTGCCTGACTGTTGTTGGGGGCGGTGCTGCGTCAGAACAATTACTAAGGTTTTATGACATTTCTGTTTACTTTTCTTTAGACCGTTAGTGTCAGAGCATCTGCCGCACAACATTATAAATTATTGTGATGAATTGACAGTAACATGGTCTGAGGCTTGTTAGCCCTCTGACACTGATGCTGTAATTTCAAGGAGCAGATTTTTCCAATAAGACAACCAGAAATTTGACCAATTCAGTTTTGTATGACAGAGCTCAATGAGCTCTGTCATACAAGACAGAGTTGGTTAAATTCCTGTTTGCGTTATGGCAAACATTTGGTGATTGAAATCTTGGAAGTTTTGACATCTCCATCCAGAGGGTTAATAACTTTATCACATGACTTACATTACATTCAGTTAGCAAGAGTGTGCAGATATATATAATGTTTCGATTAGAATGTTTGATACTGAGACATTCAATTCTCAAGTCGATTCAATTAACGTGGGAAACAAAAAACTGGAACCCTGTGTATACTGGATCCACTAATACGCGGAATTCATTATTACTTTTATTATTGTTTTAATTTTTCCTATTCTAATTTTTTTTACAAAAACTGTTTCTATGTTGCACAGGCATAATAAGCTGACATAAATATTTCTGAATTTATGTCGTACTTCAGTATTTTGCAACCTCGTCTTCAAAACATTCTGTCCAGAAAGCCCAATGTATTTTTAGAAGACAATGCGGTGCCACCTGGGTTGGTTTCTTTTATCAAGCCAGGGCACTCTTCTAAAAATGCAGGATTCAGGTAAAAACAATGTATTTGTTTGCAATAACTCAGCCCGTCCACTAACAAGAGGGGTGTGTCCATCCCCATTAGATCATCAACGCATGACATACAATAAACCTTGGCTTATTACCAATCTGCAAAAATGTCTATTCATGTACATGTATAGCAAAACAGGTCAGAAATTTTCTAAGTCGACAGTGCCAAAAGAGTCTAACATTGCATTAAAAAAGCCAAAATCTCCGCAAAATGTCCGGCGAAGGGTTAATGTCATCTTATGTTCAACCGAGACGCGAAGCGTCGGGATTGAACAAACTCACCGAGCCGCAGACCTCCGACCATATTACCGTCAACGCATCACAATAGCATATCTGTTCCAATAAGACACTACCCATAGCCCAAAACCAACATCCTGAAACACGAGAGGCTTATTTACAAAACTTGTGATCGTTAAAAGTTGCCTTTTTCAGTGCAACTTTTAACGATCATAGGTTTAGTAAATAAACCTCTCGTGTACCCCACCACTGGATAAATAATCAATAACCCAGATAAACACATTCCATCTTAGTTCAAATCGTAAATCGGTTTGTAATTTAAACAACACTTTGTCAGTGTGTTGCACGTGTGAAAAATCCAGAAAAATGAAGCGGCTTGCTAGTCACTTCGTTGATGAAGCAATTACGAAACGGGAGACGTCATTTCAAATATTTCGCGCTGTGACGTCAGACGGTAACATTTGTCACTGGAACCGTAAACATAAAAGAAACTGCGCCAGCTCTCATCCAATCAGAGGGCGAGGATTTTACTCTTATTGGAAGACTGGGTACAGTAGACTGGACAAGAGTTTTCAGGTGTTAAAGGCAGGGTTTTCTGTGATACGGTGATGCTTATCACACTGTTGTTAGATTCTTAGATAAGGTAAGGACCCGTATGTACTAGTGTTCAACTGTATGTGGATATTTTGTCTTGGAAAACAAGGTTTGAATACAGACTGAGATTGTCTTATATTTATTTTCGAAAACAAATTAAAGGAGAATTTTGTACCATAAAAACTGTAATGCTGATGATATTAATACGACTTTGTCTGTAGATATTGATTCCGTGTACACACAGTACTGCGTTCTAAATATATGTACCCGGAAACATGTAAAATGTCCCCAACACTTCATTCGGCCTTGTCCAACCATACACATATACACCTTCGCACCTCATCCCCCTCTCTGACACATTTTCACCCCACTCCCACACATGCACATATAAACACAAACCTACAACACAACAACAACATCTATAATTATAGATTTCTAATCACAATAAGCCATCCCAGAAAATATAAACCTTTTATACCTGTTAAAAGAAAGTGTAAAAATAAATTAGAGTTAAAAACAAGGCTTCAAAACACACCATAGCAGCAAACTCGAAAAAACACATATAAATTGAGAATAAAAACCAAGTCGAAAACAAACCACTTTTAAAGGACAACTAATCAGTGAACAAACACTCACTTTTAATCCATCGTATCAAGTCAGAAATACAGGATCAAAAGATAACAAAAAGTATACAAACAAAAACTTTCAATTTCTAGCGAAACACAATGTCTGAGAGACACACGTAAAACGCATCAACCAGTTGGCGAGGTTCATAGAAAATAGTTACCCCGAAGGAAAGGTCAAATAAAAAAAATACATTTGGTTCTCAAGCAATTAATTTATTATTTATTCATTTTTTTTTTTTTAGAGGGGGTTAACGACACTTTCGACAGCCAGGATCACCTCGTGTCAGACAGTTTTATGGGTGGAGGAAGTCGAGTACGCAGAGAGAATCACCGAGCAACGGCCAGCAACTCTCAGACTCCACAACGTACTAACTCCACAAAAGCAGGGTCAGCATTGGTTGAAGACAGGTGCACCATTGACGTGCAGTCTGCCTTAATGCACAGCGTCATCGTGCCCCTACATGGGCAGTCGGGATTAAGTGTTTTGCCCAAGGGCACAACGCAGTTACCCCTGGTGTGGATCGAACCATGGGCCTTTCGGTTTGAAGACCAATACCGTAACCAATGAGCCACCGTTCTCCATCTCGAGCACTTGAGTTTTCAAATCAATGAGGAAGGGGGTAAGGGAGGGAGGCTTTATTTTATTTTTTTATTTTTATTATTTGTTAACTGGTGTTTAGCTTAACTTGACAAAGTCAAGATAAGCTATTGCCATCACGCGCGTGAAGTCTGTTAGTCTGTGAGTCTGCGAGTCTGTGAGTTTGTGAGTCTGTTCACATTTTCCTTTAGCACAGGCTACACCCCGTAGTTCTTGTCTGATCGTCACGAAATTTCATATGCAGGTTTGGGGTCATCTCCAGATGAGAATGTCCCCTTTTGTCGTGATCGGTCAACCTGTATGGCTGCCCGAGCCCAAAACCCGAAAACCATTAGCACGGTCTACAGGTCGTGTTTGTGAAGGGATTTCATTGTAACTTGGTAGGATGCCTCTGTATAATGCCTAGATGAGAACGTCCCCTTTTGGTCATGATCTGTCAACCCTGATGGCTGCCCAAGCCCGAAACCCAAAAACTTTTAGCACAGTCTGCAGGTCATTTTAATATGGAGGGATTTCATTGTAACTTGGTAGGATGACTCCGTATGATGTCTAGATGAGAACTTCCCCATTTGGTCGCGATCTGTCAACCGTGACGACTGCCCGAGGCCAAAACCCGAAAACTTTTAGCACAGTCTACAGGTCATATTTATGGAGGGATTTCATTGTAACTTGGTAGATTGACTTCATATAATATCTAGATGAGAAAGCTCCCTTTTGAACGTGATTGGGCAACTGTGACGGCTACAGGAGCCCGAAGCCCGAAAACCTTTAGCACAGTCTACAGGTCATCTTTATGAAGAGATTTCATTGTTCCTTGGTAGGATGACTCCAAACAATGTCCAAATGAGAACGTCCCCTTTTGATCGCGATCATTCAGCCTTGATGGCTGCCCGAGCCCAAAAACTTTTAGCTTAGTCTATAGCTCGTATTTATGGATGGATTTCATTGTAACTTGTTAGGTTGACTCCATATAATGCTTAGATGATGACATACCCTTTTGGTCGCGATTGGTCAACTGTGACGGCTACAGGTGCCCGAAGCCCGAAAAACTTGAGCCCAGTCTACATGTCATATTTATGAAAGGATTTCATTGTAACTTCGTAGGATCACTCCAGATGATGCTCAGATGAAAATGTACCCTTTTGGTTGCGATCATTCAATCATGGTAGCTGCCCGAAGCCGAAGCCCGAAAACCTTTAGCACAGTCTACAGGTCATTTTTATGAAGGGATTTCATTGTAACTTGGTAGGTTGACTTCATATAATATCTAGATGAGAACGTCCCCTTTTGGACACGATTGGGCAACTGTGACGGCTACAGAGGCCCGAAGCCCGAAAACCTTTAGCACAGGCTACAGGTCATAATTATGAAGGGATTTCATTGTAGCTTCGTACAGTACGTGGAGAGTGGATTGTAACTAAATCACCCGCGGATTGGAGTTATCACCCAAGCTATAACTTTCAAATTTTGTACATATCGACGAAAAACACAAGCAATGTTTCAGCCAATGGACCTCCGGGTTTAACCCGGAGGTCCATTGGCTGAAACTTTGCTGGTGCTGGTTATGCCTTGCAACAAATTTGCAATTATTCACCGGGTGGAATCTCCACTCTGCGGGTGATTTAGTGATAATACACTCTCCACGTACTGTAGGATCACCAGATGATGCCCAGATGAGAATGTCCCCTTTTGGTTGTGATCATTCAACCATGATGGCTGCCCGAGCCCGAAGCCCGAAAATCTTTAGCACAGTCTTCAGGTCATATTTATGGAGTGATTTCATTGTAACTTGGTAGATTGACTTCATATAATATCAAGATGAGAAAGTCCCCTTTTGAACGTGATTGGGCAACTGTGACGGCAACAGGAGCCCGAAGCCCGAAAACCTTTAGCACAGTCTACAGGTCATATTTATGAAGGGATTTCATTGTAACTTGGTAGGATGACTTCAAATAATGTCTAAATGAGAACGTCCCCTTTTGATCGCGACCATTCAGCCTTGATGGCTGCCCAAGCCCAAAAACCTTTAGCATAGTCTATAGGTCGTATTTATGGAAGGCTTTCGTTGTAACTTGTTAGGTTGACTCCATATAATGCTTAGATGATGACATCCCCTTTTGGTCGCGATTAGTCAACTGTGACGGCTACAGGTGCCCGAAGCCCGAAAACCTTGAGCACAGTCTACATGTCATATTTATGAAGGGATTTCATTGTAACTTCGTAGGATCACTCCAGATGATGCCCAGATGAAAATGTCACCTTTTGGTTGCGATCATTCAATCATGATGGCTGCCCGAACCCGAAGCCAGAAAACCTTTAGCACAGTCTACAGGTCAATTTTATGAAGGGGTTTCATTGTAACTTGGTAGGTTGACTTCATATAATGTCTAGATGAGAACGTCCCCTTTTGGACACGATTGGGCAACTGTGACGGCTACAGGGGCCCAACCCGAAAACATTTAGCACAGTCTACAGGTAATAATTATGAAGGGATTTCATTGTAGCTTGGTAGGATGCCTCCAAATAATGTCTAGATGAGAACATCCCTTTTTGGTCACGACCATTCAGCCTTGATAGCTGCCCGAGCCCAGAAATCTTTAGCATAGTCTATAGGTCGTATTTATGAAAGGATTTCATTGTAACTTGTTAGGTTGGCTCCATATAATGCCTAGGTGATGACATCCCCGTTTGGTCGTGATTGGTCAGCCGTGACGGCTACAGGTGCCCGAAGCCCTAAAACCTTGAACACAGTCTAAAAGTCAATTTTATGAAGGGCTTTCATTGTAACTTCGTAGGATCACTCCAGATGATGCCCAGATGAGAATGTCCCCTTTTGGTTGCGATCATTCAGCCATGATGGCTGCCCGAGCCCGAAGCCCGAAAACCTTTAGCACAGTCTTCAGGCCATATTTATGAAGGGATTGCATTGTAACTTGGTTGACTTCATATAATGTCGAGATGAGAACATCCCCTTTCGGACACGATTGGGCAACTGTGACGCCTACAGGGGATCGAAACCAGAAAACCTTTAGCACAGGCTACAGGTCATATTTATGAAGGGATTCCACTGTACCTTGGTAGGGTGACTCCAAATAATGTCCAGATGAGAACGTCCCCTTTTGGTCACGATCATTCAGCCTTGATGGCTGCCCGAGCCCAAAAACCTTTAGCATGGTCTATAAGTCGTATTTATGGAAGGATTTCATTGTAACTTGTTAGGTTGACTCCATATAATGCCTAGCTGATGACATACCCTTTTGATCGTGATTGGTCAACTGTGACAGCTACAGGGGCCCAAGTTCGAAAACCTTGAGCACAGCTCACAGGTCATATTTACGAAGGTATTTCAGTGTAACTTCGTAGGATCACTCCAGATGATGCCCAGATGAGAATGTCCCCTTTTGGTTGCGCTCATTCAACCAGGATGGCTGCCCGAGCCCAAAGCCCAAAAATCTTTAGCACAGTCTACAGGGCACATTTATGATGGAATTTCATTGTAACTTGGTAGGTTGACTTCATATAATGTCTAGATGAGATCGTTCCCTTTTGGGTGCAATTGGGCAACTCATTCTGCCTTGATAGCTGCACGAGCCCAAAACTCCCAAAACATTTAGCATAGTCTATAGGTCGTATTTATGGAAAGATTTCATTGTAACTTATTAGGTTGACTCCATATAATGCCCAGATGATGACATCCCCTTTTGGTCGTGCTTGGTCAACTGTGGTGGCTTCAGGGGCCCGACGCCCGAAAAAAAAGCCCGAAAGGGATTTCATTGTAACTTCGTAGGATTTCTCCAGATTATGCCCAGATGACAACGCCCCCTTTTGGTCACGATCATTCAACCATGATGGCTTCCCGAACCCAAAACCCGAAAAACTTTAGTACAGACTATAGGTTGTATTTGTGAAGGGATTTCATTGTAACTTAATAGAATGACTCAGTATAATGTCGAGATGAGAACCTTTTAGTTGCAATTGGTCTACCGTCATGGCTACACAGGCCTGAAGCCCGAAAACCTCTAGCACAGTCTACAGGCCATATTTAGAAAACCTCTAGCACAGTCTACAGGCCATATTTCTTATGAAGGGAACTCAATGTAACTTGATAGGATGACTCGTTTTGGAATAATTTCACTGTAACTTGTTAACTTTCGTTGACATACATTAACTGTGAGGGCCACATACATTAACTGTGAGGTCATATTAACCCACCCCTCAGCTCAGTGTACACCTTATATTATTTTTATTAAAAACATAGCATACAGGAAACAGAAATTAATATATTCCCAATTATCACAATTCTTGTCTTATTCCATAATCATTTCATAAACATTGAACATTATCCTTTTCATCAAACACAACACACAGACAAGTTAAGCTACAGAGCCATTGACACTTTCACTTTTAAGTGCATGCACCAAAACTCGAAGGTTTCATATTCTGCGGATGTGGTTCATATAATATTTTAAGTGAATTTATTTCATCTGTATAGATTTGCCTTATTACAATGTATGGGAGAGTGCCTATGGGCACTCTCCCATACATTGTAACAAGGCAAAGATATGTAAATAAATTCTGGCAACCAAGACAAATTTAATTACCAGTTAATATAGAAATACCAAATACATTTGTGTTTAGTTACATTTATTTTTCTGCAGAACGTGGAACGTGGAACACTGGTTTTATGCCTCATGATTTCATACTAATTTCGTTCGACATTTGGGGGAGGGGGGTAATTTCAATGGGGATTGCCTGAGAACTAAAATCTTTTTTTCATGGCCTAAAGTACTTTTTTCGATAAACCAATTTTCAGACCCACCAAATATTGAACTCTTAAAATGTTCCGGCCATTGCTTTGACATCTTCCCTTATTTTGTTGGATATTCACTAGAATAGCATACACATGCCTGCAGTATGGAATAAATTATTGACTAGTTTTGGGATCGTAGTTATCAGTGTATCAGGTCTCCACTTGTCAATTTATCGTTTACCTGACGTAACGTTTTATAACCGGTCAGGGCTATTCTCAAAAATCACCATTTAAATTTTATTATTTGTTCAATTTTGGGCTCAAAAATAGCTTATACCCCCCCCCCCCCCAACACACACACACACACCCCAATAAAACGACCTCATTTAGACTCATTCCAATGAGTCGTCATAAGCTATGTTTTGAGTCCACAATTAAACTTTTAGTTGTTCAAGAATGTTTGAACGAATGTCGTCTGCTATTCGTGTAAGATGAAGGGTTAAATTGTTATTTTCTACTCTCACATCCATGTTCAGTGTGTCAGCATATTAGCTTTTTTAACCCTTTACCCAACGCGCAAGATATAAAAATTTGTTATTTTAATATAAAAAATTCAAATTTTTCACAAATGTCATCAAAACACCATATCAACTGACCTTTCGTTGGAACGTGTTCGGAGAGCTCGTTCCCATGAGACGGGGGTGGGGGGAGGGTGGGGTGGGGGTCGCATGATATGGTTCTATTGAAAATTGGTAAAAAATAAATTCAACTACTCAATTTGTAAATTTTGCGGGCGAATGTGGCAGCCTTGTTAGGTAAAGGGTTAAAACGTCACAAATACAGTACGTGGAGAGTGGATTGTAACTAAATCACACGGGGAGTGGAGTTAACACCCAAAGCATCACTGTCAAATTCTGTACATGTAGACAAAAACACAAGTAATGTTTCAGCCAATAGACCTCCTGGTAAAACCCGGAGGTACATTAGCTGGAACTTTGCTTGTGCTTGTTGTGCTTTGCAACAAATTTGCAATTATTGCTGGGTGGAATCTCCAAACTGCGGGTGATTTAGTGATAATATACTCTCCACGTACTGTACAAGCTATTGTGCAATACAAAAGTAAGTAGATTAATTTTTTTCTGATATATAAATTGATATCAAAGAACTGATAGCATATCGATCAATTTATGCAAATCTGTAAGTATAAATTCAAGGGGTTGCAAATCATAAATTTGGCATTAGAGAAATAGCTAGAATTAATTTGCGTTATGAAATTCCAAAAATTCGGAAAGCAAAAAGAAAATTATAATTGTATGACACCAGGCGTCTCCGGAAAGTTCATAACAGGTTAACCCTTTGAGACTTTAATTATCCTGATGTTCAAACGTCACTGGGAATTCAGTTTCTTCAATGTTTTTCAAAATGCGGCGTCAAACGTCAGAAAGTACAAATAACAAGATATTTTTCACATTAGTGATTATCTGGTTGAGGGCTAGATTATTTTGGGGGGTCTGAATTTGTTATTCAAAATTTGTTTTATTACAAATTATTGGAGAGTGCCCACAGGCACTCTCCAATAATTTGTAATAAAACAAATTTATATAAACAAAATATTATTTGTGTTTGACTGAATATGAAATATAATCAAGGAAAGTGTTGGCTTTTGCTCTGGTATCCTCATTTTTTGAAAGCCCTGATAGTGGCTTCTAGCACTCAACCAGTTAATAAGTCTTGACAGCAGGATTAAATTAGTATTTTAAGCTGCGATAACATTTGGCTCAACGGGTGTCACTGAGCACTAATCGAGTAAAAATTGGAATTAAGTTTAAAACTTTAAAAAATCGAAAAATAATAACAAAACAAATGATCACAGAGTATCAACACGCTGTTTGATTTCGTACGTCATAAGACGTACACAAGTATCAAAGGGTTAATGACAATCATTTTCTTTCTCAGGTTGTTCATCTTCAAGTCTAAGAACTGTCCAGACAGTAACTAGTTTTATACCCTTGGGTGCACTAATTAGTGATCTTAATTTTATTCAGGGTTGGGATTTGGGGACCTGGGCATGATCCACAACTAGCAACACTAGTTGCCCTCTGAATTGGAATAAAAAAATGTACAGACGACATTTGAGGGGCTCGAGGGCCCTTCAGTCTGCGAAATATATATATATAATTCAACCATTTGGTGCAGAGATTCGAGGAAATGGTGATTTTTCCCGTTCAAAATCGGAAAAATTTAACGGGATATGACTTCTGGAAAATGTTTCGAAGATGGACTGCAAAAGTCGTGGATGTCTACGGCTCCCCATATATACTCTCCTCTTCGCCGCCTCGAGGCTCGGATAACGCGCTCTACACGACTAGAAACGACCCGGCCCCATAACAGAATTCACCCTGGCCCGACTAATTCGCCTCGCTGTTCCTGGAAATATAAAACATATGTAAACATGAAACAACTATAGCGTTCGTGGTGGACGAGCTCGTCCCGGTGAGGGCCCCTAAACTTGTTTTGGAGGAAAAATGAAAATAAGTAAATTCTTAATAGATCTGTTGTGAAAAAACGGTGGTCGGACGTACATTGGGTTAGATCATTTACACAATAATCCTTATATAGAGATTATTACCATTATGTCGATGTACAAAATATGTATCCGAGTCGAGCTCCGGGTTTTAAGGGCAGATCACGACGAGTCTAAGACGAGTCGTGATCTACCCTTAGAACCCGGAGCGAGACTCGGGTACATATTTTGTACATCCACATAATGGTAATAATCATTTTATCTTACAATATATCGGGGATAAGTCAAGAATGTAGACGAATATATAACGAACTATTTATTCGTACGGATGAACAAAAAGAAAAAAAATGGAACTCACGCGAAAGGAACGTGATTGCATCCGACCCTCTGATACAAACATCTGTATCAGGGGGTCGGATACACGACAGTTGCGGAGTTAATACAGACAAAATACATTTTGATTGTAAGATAAATGTTTGTAAAATAAAAAAAAAACAGAGTATCGGGTTTTAAAGCATTTTCACAGTGTTTGTCAATTGATAACTCCAGGAGCACAAAAAGTGGGGCATATTTGATAAAAGCGAGATATACGAAGAAATATATTCATATTTTCATCAAAAAGACAATTGAGGCATTGCACTGTGACATCTGGTGAATGATTTCAGCGATAATTGGGTATCTGACAAGCACACATTCCACGCACTGAGCTGTAGAAGACTTGGACGGTCAATCAGAGAATTTACCACATTCAGTCCAAGACCTCAATACCTTGTAAATCCTCCCCGATTCGTGAGACAAGCACGGATCCGACGTGGCATGCTCCTCACCAAACGTCCAATATCAGCTTGACTGATGTTATTCCATTCTTCCTGCAGTGCAGCGGTGAGTTCCTGGACATTGGTGGGGGTTGTTGGCGTTGTTGTGGGCGCCTGCCAAGCATATCCCAGACGTACTCGATTGGTGAAAGGTCTGGACTTGGTGTTGGCCAAGGCAGTGTAGTGATTTTCTGCTCCTGGAGGAACTCTGTAGCGACACGGGCCGAATGTGCTCTTGCATTGTCATCTTGGAAAATGACGTGACGTCGCGCAAATGGCACCACATGGGCTACTGACATGTTTTCAGGGTAGTACAGCTCTGTGACACGCCCTTGGATGATATGTAATGCTGTTCTGCTTATCATGGTTATGCCTCCCCACACCATAGCCGATCCATCACCAAAACGATCGTGCTGCCTAACGGTTACGTCATGGTATTGTTCGTTCCGCTGCCGCCATACTATGTTTCGCCTGTTGTGGAAGTCGAGAGTGAACCTCGATTCATCGGAAAACATGACGTGGCTCCACTGACGATTGCCCCAGCGATGTCGTGTTCCACACCAATTACGCCTTGTTGTGATGTGACGTTCAGTCAAACGTGGAATTATTTGATGCCATCGAGCGTACAAATTCCGGCTGTGAAGGCGATTTCGGATAGTCTGACCACTGACTCGCACTTCTGTCGCTCGGTGCAACTGCTGTCCAATTTCTGAGGCACTTTGATGGCGGTTACTTGGTCATATTTTTTAATGTGATCAGCCTTAAATGCAAATACGATTTTACACTTAATGTTCCATTATTGAATGCGTCTAAATATAGCTATGGTGTAAAGTATAATAACATGCAACGTATTACACTGGGGAATACATACTCGTAAGGCAATAGAGAGGTACGAAATACTGTTTCATGTTCATCACACGTACAGCGCTTCTAGCGAGCTGATAACTTGACATGCTAAATCGACCGTTACAATAAATATAGGTCTTCCGTTCGGTGAGTTCAGAACTAACTGGGGAAGCACGCATAGGGAGCTGGCTTGTCCTACAGCACTATGCGAGCTTACCAGTCGATTACTTACACTTCAACTTATTCAATAACAAGCTATGAAAATAATACGGCCCTTCATATATAAATGAAAATATGCATTAAAACTCTTTATAAAATTTAAACATAATATATTCTTAAATTCTTGCCTTAAATGAAAATACGATTTTACACTAAGATATTCCTTTATTGAATGCATATCTTGGAATACGACGCTCCGAAAGAATCATCACTTTCGGATGCGACATGCATTCCATAAGTGAATCAGGTCTGGCGGTATTTTATTGCTTGAGCGTGTACTGCTCGTACTGGACTGGTGGCTTCTCAGCTTGTCTTGCTTCCTATTTCTTTTGCTTTTTTCTTTTCTTTTTTGGGCGGTGGAGGTGGAGATTCCTTGACCTTTGGTGGCGAGGGCTGTGGTTCCGTGATGGTGTTTGATTGTTGAGCCTGGTTTGTTGCCATGGATGATGGAACATTGTACGTCTGTTTCGAGTGCTTCCAATCCTGCCTCCGCCCGTTGCTTATTTAACCCTTTACGCAACGAATCGGCTGGATCCTCCCGCGTAATATGCAAATTCAGCAATTGAAAATATATTATTTTTCAAAAATTTCGACAAAATCATATCATGTGACCTCTCGTTGGAACGAGCTCGTTCCAACGAGGTGTCACATGATATGGTTTTGTTGAAAGTTTTTGAAAAATTTGAAAAAATAATATTTAAAATAATAAATTTTGATATTGTCTGCCTTGGGTAAAGGGTTAAGGCCTCCATACTGTCTCTGTACATCTTTTCTAACGCAACCTATTTTGGTTCTTGCTTGAGCTGTGTGGTTAGCTTATGTTCTTCGGTTTCAGTGGGAGAGCGGTGGATTGTGTATTCTTCCCCAACGATCTGTTGTTCCAGTTCGTTTGCGAGTTTTCTTATTTCTTCATCATCTCCATTTTTAGCATGGGGTTCCAAGCTGGAGAAGGTACTGGATAGCGAGGAATTTGTTGACTGTGTAGTGTCTGCTGGTTGTTTTTCCTGCGGGATGAAGGCGCGGATTTCTATTTCCTGTTCCTTCTCTTTATGGGATTCTTCGGTCTTCTTTTTCTTCCAGGCCTCTGCGCGCTTGGCATCCCGACGCTTGGAGAACGGGCTTTTTTTCTCTTGCGCTTGGCCCTGCCTACTGGGCAAAGGTACTACCACTCACCAGAGAGGCCGATGATCTGGCTGCTGACTTCTTTGGTTTCTGGTACGGTTTTTTTGTTGGGGCCATTCCAGGTGGTATTGAAAAGTCCAAGATCACCTGACAGATATCACCAGATACATGGATCGTCCAGTTTCTGGTGTAACCCACCTTCAGATATTTTAACATGCTCAATAGCTTCAGCGAAAAGGTCATTCTTGCTGTGCTTAGTGGTGCTCACGGAGAATCCAGTGTAGCGTCCGAACTGATCAACAGACGAGGAATCAATCATGAATCGCGTAAATCTTGGAAGACCAAGCGGCTGCTTATAAGCACTTTCTGCAGGAAATTGTATAACGGTCTTGCATAATGGACTTCTTTAAAATTTCCGCAAATATTTTCTTATTACTCAACAAACAGGTGTGAATTTGAACGGAAAATGGGATTATTATCTTATGTTATTATTATTTATTTATTGTCGTTCATTCCCAAACATGGGTATATGACATGAAACATATAGTAGAACATATTCAAATATGAAAACATGAATGATATAAAACAAACAAACAAAGAGAAGAAAAAAAATTGGAAATATCAGTTTCGTTTCAACGCAGTTTTGTGGACAGATTCACTTGTGTCTTGTCTCTGCATGTGTTTGGATTTTATGGACGTAACGCATAACTAGTGGGGTTATGTCATAGTTGAACT
This sequence comes from Pictodentalium vernedei, assembly GCA_031216915.1. Classification (NCBI taxonomy): domain Eukaryota; kingdom Metazoa; phylum Mollusca; class Scaphopoda; order Dentaliida; family Dentaliidae; genus Pictodentalium; species Pictodentalium vernedei. The sequence continues at coordinate 733,553,570 of CM062296.1, read as the reverse complement.
CCCCAATTAGTATTTAGGATAGCTCCTGGTAGCTCATACTTGCGCTGTCTGGAATGATGTGATTCACTTCCCGTAAGAGTGCTCCCCGTTCCATGCTATATAACGGGACATTCAAACAGGAAATGTATCTCATCCTCCACCTTGTCCTTGCAAAACGGACAAAACCTTTGATCTGAGGTGGTCTTTTGTGCCTACCAGTTTCGATGGACAATCTATGGGCGCTAATTCTTAATTTTGTGAAGGACTGTCGTATGACGCTGTTCTTTTCTACTCCGAGATAATCTTCTGGCTGGAAACATTTTTTGATATTACTGTAGAATGAAAATTTAGATGAATTTGCCAAATTAGTATACCACCAGTCTGAATAGTTCTTTTGTAATTTTTTAGACAGGGCGAATAGTAATTTTCTTATATCAAGCGTACATTGATTTGACCACACATGCCCAAAATTCAGATGATGAAAGATATTTTCAATAGGTTTTAACCAGGTAGATGATCCTGATTGGCGTGTGTCAATCAAACAGTGTGATGCGATTGAATTCGTATCCATGTCTTGCAGACGAAACCAATAGCTAACAATTTGTTTGATTATAAAGATATCCAGGGGGTAGGCACCTAATTCACCGCGTATGGCAAGTGTGCTGGAATATTTAGTTACGCCTAGGGCCTGTTTAAAAAATTTGGATTGAACAAGATCATATTTATTTTTGTCAAATCTTTTATTTAATTCCTGATCTGTATCCAACTGATGGAGATTCATCTTATAAACTCCCCACACCTCGCATCCATAGGTGAGAATCGGGCGAATCAATGTGTCGAAAAGCTTCTTACCCGTGTGTATACTGATTTCGTCAAGGGGCACTTTCTGTCTCAGTAGGTAGACAGCCTTGAGGCCTTTATTAGAAAGTTGATCAGTGTCAATTTTGCCAGATGGCTTAAAGTTGACACTGAGATATTTGTATTGCCCACACGTGCCTATAATATCGTTCTTAAAGTTGAGGGTCATGTCTATAATTTGTCCACCTTTATTAAAAATCATTATTTTCGTCTTATCAATATTGAGTTTTCGAGACCAAGAGTCAAGATAGGTACATAAGCAGTCCAACTTTCTTTGTAAGCCGTTCTTACTTGATGAGAGAAGCACGAGGTCATCCGCTTATATCAGGCAGTGTATGTATCGCCCATTTAAATCCACGGCTCCACACGCACTGTCGAAAATATTTGGAAGATCATTGATGTATAAATTAAACAGCCTGGGACTTAAAACGTAGCCTTGTTTTACCCCGGTGTTGGTCGTAAAATCTTCCGTTAGGCCGTCGGGTAGCTTTACCGCGAACTTCACCTCCTCATACATACTGCGTATCGTTTTAAGAAACGTACCACCTATTCCGCATTGATGTAACTTATATAGCATTTCATCTCGCCACAATGTGTACGCGTTTTTGTAAATCCACGAAACAGGTGTGCAATTTTTCACCTTTTTTAGAACTTTGTCAACAATGTGGCGAAGCGTAAAATTGTCCGTATGTTGAAATGTCCGACTGAGATATAGGAGATTATGAACTTTTGCTGTCATAGAACTGATGAGAACAGATTGGCAATGATTAATGTAATTATTATCGGTTAACAGGTGTAATATGCTGTGGGTAACAGGTTTCCGTCCCACAGTACTGCTAAAAATTAGCGATATCTTTCTGGTGAAATCTCTTAACCCCTATCAGTCAAGTAATGCTATGATACATTATAGTTATCTCCGTCAACATGTATGGTATATGGAGATTTAATACCTGGATGTCGGTTTCTAAACACCAAGCCGCAGACCTGGATGTTTTTAGATGAGACATCCAGGTATTAAATCTCCATGTACCATACATGTTGGCGGAGATAGTTTTTGTCCCGTTTGAAACACAATACGAACATAGTGGAAATAAATTTGTGGACGCATGTCTCACGCTCCGCAATCACTTGGACCAAATTCGTGAATAATTGTTTTGTTTTTATAAACGCAGAAGATAACAGATAGAATTACATCCCTTGGGTCGTTAAGGAAACGATTTAGCAGTATTTTGTTGACATATCGTCTCCTGAGTTCCAATGTGTTCTATGTGCCTGCTGGCACATAGAACACAATGGAACTCATGGGACGATATTTGCTCTCATTCTATTTTTCTCAAGTTGTTTCATTTAATTTATAACAGCAAAATATCATCGAATTGTCGGAAATCTGATGATATTTGTGACTATGTTCAGTTTTTTGGTTCGACTTTATACCGAGGCGAGCGAATGCGAAAAGCTTTCATTTAAACCATATACCCCCGATGTTTCGCGTGTCCATATACCCTGGATGTTGCACGCTCTCATATACCTTGGATGTTGGATGCATCCTTTGCCATGACTATTTGTCCAATGCATTCTGACCAATCAAAAGCCAGAATTTATCGGGATATAGTTGTAATCCACGCTTAGGCAGTGATGTCCACGCATGAGTTTACCATGTAATGAAAAAATCATCATCAGCAAAATTTTAATTAATGAAGCCCCGGATTGTACCCGGTGCTTCATTGATTAAATTTTTGATGATTATTCCTATAATTAGTGTTTGAAATCTAATATTACTGCGTCCGTGTAAATATTGCCCACCCGTGGAAAGTTACCAGTCTACGGCGGCTGTACTGTACAGCCGACGGGACGTCGGTACCCCTTTTCCGAAATGAGTCGAAGAGTCGTAAGAGAATTTACTACAATGAGCCATTCCTCACAGTGATCTTTAGCTCATTCGATGAAATCGTCACCCACTTTTCTCGGGACACAACTTGCAGAATCCCTTTAAGGATATAGGATCCCTTTCCCGGCCTGAGTCAAAGACTTGTAAGATTATTTTCCTCTAGGAGCAATTACTCACAGTACTGTTTAGCTCATTAGAGTAGTAGTAGTAAATTATTTTATTATAGTGTCACGTTTCTATACATCTTTACAGAAAAATTACATTACATTGATACAGATGAGTAAAGTAGCATGAAACCCAGCCGCGAAGGTCTATGAGACACTTGAAAAACGATACAAATTTCTATGTATAATTTGTAAATAATTTTCAAATCATTCGCACACACAAAACCACCCAACCCCTTCCCGCACCCCCCCCCCCCCACACCACGACCATTCGTAAGCACAACTATGCATCTTTGGTAGAGTGCTGCAAGCTCCAAAATGGACTTTACTAAAAAGCACTGGTAATGGCCCTATCTGTTATTCTCCACTGAAGACAGTTTCCTTTTCGACCTGATATAATTTAGATATTGTGCACAACAAATTGGTCTGCTACATTTGATTGGATAGTGCCTTCAGGCACTACCCATTGAAGTGCAACAGAGCAATTTATGATGAACAAAATTTTGTAGTCAGGAAAACTTCGCACTCTACCAGTTAACAAATAATACATGAAATTGATTCCATGAAACCATCGATCCCGTCATCTGAAGTATCTGTGGCCAAGACTCTTCATTCCGATTACATATATGGGAGCACGGTGAGTCGGTGTACTGAGGCATGGGATATGACAACGAAACACTTTTCTTCAAGCACTGCTAACCTTGCTTAACTGGATGAGGGCTAGATTATTTTTGGTGGTCTGAATTTGGTATTCAAATTTTGTTTTATTACAAATTATTGGAGAGTGCCTCCAGGCACTCTCCAATAATTTGTAGTAGAACAAACTTCTATGAACAAAATGTTATTTGCATTTCACTAAATATGAAACACAAGAAAGGAAAATGTTGGCTTTTGCTCTGGTACCCTAATTTTTTTGAAAGCCTATGGCGGGATTGAAAGCAGATGATGGGATCGAACCGTCGACCTCAAGTCCGTTGTTCTAGCCACAGTAACTGTAATGTTAGATTAGGGGTTAACATTAGACTAGACCAGAGATCTAGACGGTGTTTTGAAAGAGTTTAAAACAATAGAAAATCAAGGTCTTCAGGATTAATATCACAGAGTTTTACGGAAATCCCGGATCGACTTGGTGTGAGCTTTGAAGTGTTGAGGAATGAAGATACTGATATGAGAGAGGATTTCTATTGATACAGTACAAAATCACATCTTCTATCTTTCTCTGTTGTGCAATTAAATTAGATAAACTTCTCTCGTCTAAACAACTGATTTACACAAACAGATCCATCAATGAAAATTTACTGCATGTCATTTATCTTGTTTACGATGAAATCGAATGTCTTTCAAGTCTTTCCAAGCCAATCAAAAAGCCAAGTTTAGAAAATACCATCTCGTATTTAATTTTTCTTCTTGTAGTTTATTTTTAGTCTGAAGATTGTTTTATAAAGCAAAATCGTCTTGTGTTTGTCAGTAAATGTGACCAAATTGAAGAGAATCGTCTGAAACATGTGTCTGGCCTGGAGGAGTTATCAGTTGTGCAACTGAAAATGCGAGTTGAAGTCATAATTATCTGTCTATAAACTTATTACAAGAATAGAAAGAACAAAAGTGAGTTTTATGTTTCGGTTTCCGAATTTTGATAACAACTTTCGCAGTAGTTTGCCCCTTTCCAGAAATCTGTATCAAAAGACATAAAAAAAAACTATTTTTAACCCTTTACCCAACGCTGACGATATCCAAATTTATTATTTTAAATATCATTTTTTTTTAATTGTTTCCAAAAATTTCAACAAACTCATATCATGTGACCCCTCATTGGAACGAGCTCGACGCTCCAAAAAGGAGTCACATGATATGGTTTTGTTGAATTTTTGGGAAAAATTAATATTTTTCAGCTGCTAAATTTGCATATTACGCGGACGGATGTGGCCGATTCGTTGGCTAAAGGGTTAAACACCTATGCCCTCTGAAATTATATGCAATAACCCTACCGACATGTCGAGACAAGGATTTTTTCTGCATGTTGACATGGATTGAATATAGGCCCCATTCCCGATGCGGTTTAGGCAGGAATTTTCCTGATATTCTTACATTTAATTTCCAAATTGGTATTTAGTATCAACTTGGTGATTACGCATTGGAGGTCTGGGGATATTTTTTTTTTAAAAAAACTTCTCACTGTTGAATCAAAGAAACGTTTTTCTTTTTTGCCACAGCATATGTTTCTACCCAAGTCATGAAGGCAGCCGAGATTTGGCTAGAAGTCGTTGCTATGGAAGTGTGTCCTACATAGGTTTAGCCACTTCCATGCTGCTGGTAGATATTCATTTCAGGGGCATGATTTCTCTTGACACTGAAATAAGTATAATGTGGGTACAATTAATCAAATCCCCCTAAACTGAATGAATTTTTGAACTACTGATTACAAAAGTTAAACTTAGATGAATTTTTCATCAAATCTAGTCATGGCTGTTTCACAAACAGTACATGGAGAGTGGATTGTAACTAAATCACCCGTGGAGTGGAGTAATCACCCAAAGTATCACTTTCAAAATCTCTACATATGGATAAAAAACGTAAGCAATGTTTCAGCCAATGGACCTCCGGGTTAAAACCGGAGGTCCATTGGCTGGAACTTTGCTTTTGATTGTTATGCTTTGTTATAAATTTGCAATTATTGCTGGGGTGGAATCTCCACTCAGTGGGTGATTTAGTAATAAATCACTCTCCGCGTACTGTAAAAATTGAAAAATATTTTACGCAGTGGGTTAAGAGTGTTAAATGTCTGTAGACTGGGACATTTGCTCAACGATAATAAACTCTGCAAAGCTGGAATTAGGCCTTTAACCCTTTACCTAACATAACGGCCAAAACAGGCCAGCGCTATTCACAAAAATCGCCAATTAATTTTCATTATTTTTTCATTTTTTTGTCTCAAAAACATAGGTTATGACCCCTCCTTGGAACGAGCTCGTCAAAAACCTATGTTTTTGAGGCAAAAAAATGAAAAAAATTAGTTATTCAAGAATTTTGCAAGTGTCGTCTGCTTTTCATGTTAGGTAAAGGGTTAGTGGTTAAATATATGGGAATTTACTGCAAAAGATGGGTATTATTTTGCTGATAAATGAATATTTGAATAATTTGAATTGATAACGTAGATATCCGGGCAGATTATGCCTGTATAGAAGAACTGTGTCCCATTCCAGCTTCCTAAATTCAATGTGCAAAGTACTGACGTCGATGGTACGCTTGTCTTCAATCAATGCTAACCCTGGAGTTAGTACGCTGGGGAGTCTGACAGTTGCTCTCCGCTCTTCGGTGGTTTTCTCCTGGTACTCCGGCTTCCCTCATCCGCAAAATTATCCGACACGAGGTGACTCTGGTAGTCGAAAGTATCGTTCACGGCGCTTAATCCCAGTCAGGTCGTGATATGGTGGCTGCATATTCACACCAGTGGATCGAGATTCCATTAATAAGGAGTGGGGAGCATTGGAAAGCTAGAAGTGGACAACTCCATCCCCACCCCAGGCCCCTTAGCAACGTCCCTGGTTAGATGAGTGGGATGCACTTAGTTTACTTGTCCTAGTTGCATCAGTGTGTTTTTATATACATGTGCACGAGATTTTGAAATATGACTGAGTCACGCTTCAAGTTTTGCGACTTCCTTGAGGATTACAAAACGTTCTTCAAAAGTAACTTTATGAAGTCGCAACTACCACCGCAAAGCATTTTTCTTTAAAATCGGTGGCACGATTCGCCTGAACCAACATATCTCCAATAGCGAGTATCGCCAATGGCATGCTGTCTTTAACAGATAGAGTGCTGTAAGCCCATATTTGGGCCCTATTCCAAAGTACGTGTACCGCAATCTAAATGTTTCATATACCGTGGATGGGCTTCATGTTATTTCTGAAGTGACATTGTCCAGCCCGTGTTAATTAGCATTGTTATAATTTGTCATAATTTATGGGAGAGTGCCTACAAGCCTACATGTGAACAAATAGTGATGACCAAAAATAATTTAGACAACTACCTGTTAACGACTCATGCTTCTCATTGGCGGACAGGTGCGCGATGGCCTAGTGGTTACGACAATGGAATTCAAGCCGAAAAGTCCACGGTTCGATCCCCGCCAGGAGTAACTGCGTCGTCTCCTTGGGAAATGCACTTCATCCCGATTGACCATGTGGGGGCACGGTGGCGCTGTGTACTAAGGCGTACTGCACATCGATGGTGCACTTCTCTTCATCCCATGCTAACCCTGCTTATGTGGAGTTAGTACTTCGGGGAGTCTGACAGTTGCTTGTTGCCGCTCGGTAGATCACACCGGGTACTCTGGCTTCCTCCACCCGTAAACTGTCCGACACGAGGTGACCCTGGCTGACCCTGGCTATCGAAAGTGTCGTTAAACCTAATAAACAAATAAATAAATAAATTAGCGGACAGGGACGGGGCGATCGCTGTCGTTGGTATGAGACAGGATTGTTTGTCGATTACCGGAACAACGTTTACTCGGTGTTTCTAACAGACTATTTCACCACCCTGACCTCCTTTCCAGATGTTGCCGCAGGGTAAAAATCAAATGAAAAATTTATTATTGGCATGGTTCGGATATTGTTAAGATTTGTGACAACAATGCCCACACTTATCACATTATTATTCTATTTTTAAGACAGTTTTGCACTTATAATTATTGTTATTCGCTAAACGATTTTAAATGGTGTCCCAAAACTATTCCAAGACATTCGCTGATGTTTTGCAACAGACAGCATGTTGCGTGTTCCTTCGTTCGCTATCTTTACCTCACAGCTGTTTGAACTCATACATGCACAGAATCTCACACGCGTGTGAATGTGTTAATCGATATGGCACAAGTGCCATATCGATTAACCCATTCACACGCGTGTGTCGTTCTGTGTTTTTAACTCCACGTCCATAAAAACAGTTATTAGAAGGACACTCGGCAATTCATTTGACAATTATCAACAAAAAGAACACATTTTATCGCCAACCAAATCTGCGAGGGGAACCCGTGTTACTATTTCGTCCCCTGAGTTCCAGTGTGTTCTATGTGCCTACTGGCACATAAAACACATTGGAACTCGGGGGACGATTTTCAGCTATCGCTAGCAATTCAAATTGTAATTGCGTTACACGATTTGTAGAAAACTCCAGTGAAATTTCGCTTCTATTTATAAAAGTAGTCCGTCAACTATTTTCTTTCCGCACATATGTGCGGAACAGATTTTCATTTTCCGCACGGTTTAGTGTTGCTATAGATGGGGATTACATAGAACAGGCGTGTAATAAAATTGACTATAATATAACATTTCAACAAACAAGAACATAAGCCAGTGTGTAGAATGGAAATGGCATAGCCTGAAAGGCTGTATTCTAGCCATTCCCGTAAAACAGAAATATATCAAATCTCTTTGGCATCAGTGTAACGAAATGCTTTCCCAAAACAGGGTTATCTAATCTTTTATTTGTGATTCGTGTGGGCTAGACGGTATTGGAGGATAAAGTGTTGGGAAAAGGAGGATGAAATACCAGGGGACATGGCTGGCGGATGACACAGTAGGGGCACGCTGAGTTGTCGTATTTAGAGTTATGACAGGAATAAGTATTCAAGGCTTTATCAATTTATGACTTTTTTATGTAACAAATATTAGCCATTGTGCATAAATATGTGACCTTAAACATCAATAAATAAATAAATATGTAACAAATATATCTGGCAAAAGCTCTTCACAAATATTTCTGTTCAAATTTTAATATGTTGTTTTGCCTTTAAAACTCAGCTGATGACCCCCTCCCCCTCCCTTCATTAGAACGCAGAGGCGGAGCCTGATTAAATTAAGAGGGGGGGATCAAGATTTTTTTCTGCTGCCTATGGCCACTACAATTAAGCCCGCACTGGGTTAACAGTCTGTATCCCCCATAGATAAAACCCATTCTCAATGAAAACAGTTCACTTTTCATACAAACTGAAGCACCCTGGGTCCCCATTGAAGGTTAGGTACGCAGAATCTGAACAGTGTGTATCCCCCATAGATAAAACCCATTCCCAATGAAAACAGTTAACTTTTCATACAAATTGAAGCACCCTGAGTCCTCATTGAATGTTAGGTACGCAGAATCTGAACAGTGTCTATCCCCCATAGACAAAAACCATTCCCAGTGAAAACAGTTAACTTTTCATACAAACTGAAGCACCCTGAGTCCTCATTGAAGGTTAGGTACGCAGAATCTGAAGGAATAACTATAGAAAAGTGGCTCAAGATATATACTGAGTCAAACAAGAAAGTATAATAAACTTTGAGGAGCACGTTTTTTTAGTATTATCGAATTTAATCCCAAACAAATTATTGTAAATTCATATTTCGAGTCCAGCTGTATGAATTTGCATAATTTCATGTTCTTACTGTTGCCAGCATCACGTCAGGACGTTGCAATTCAGACATGGGGTGAAATGAAAAGTTCACACATGCAGTCAGTAGCGTGTATGTCCACCGTTTGCCTCTTGGATGGCAAGACATCGACGACGCATAGACCTGATAAGTCTCTGGCTGTGGTATTGCGTTCTACTCCTGCCTTGGAACATTACACGATTCGCCTAACATCTGAGGGTCACGAAGTCGTACCCGACGGTCCAACTGATCCCAAAGATGCTCGATTGGCGACAAATCTGGCGAAAGTGGGAGCCAGGGAAGAAGTTCGATGCTCTGCTCCTCAAGAAAGTCACGACAGATACGCTCCAAGTGACATCGGACATTGTCTTGCTGGAATAACTGCAATCCGACCTTAGCGTTGAACAACGGGACAACAACAGCGTTAAGAATTTTGTCCCTATATCGCTGTCCATTCAGATTATCATCGATGAAGATCAACTGCGTTCGATGGTGCAAGGAAATTCCTACCCAAACTATTACACTACCCCCGCCGAAACGGTCGCATTCCCGCACGCAAGCACCATAAAGCCGTTCTCCTCGTCGGCGATACACTCTTGCCCTACCATCAGCGCGCCGTAGACAAATTCGTGATTCATCACTAAAATGAACTGTGCTCCAACGCTGCTGAGTCCAGCGAACACGCTGACGTACCCATTCCATTCTGACGGTTCGATGACGTTGGGTAAGGATTGGTCCATGGTATGGACGCCCACTTCGGATGCCGTGTTCAGCGAGTCTGTTGCGGACAGTTTGAGCACTGATTCTATTGTTAGTTCTACCAGGAGTAATTGCTGCTGTCCTCGTCGCCGGAAGGATGCGATCCCGCAAATGAGACGTCCTGATGTGTCGGTCTTGTGCAGGGGTCGTCACTCTTGGTCGATCTGAACGCGGCCGGTCGACAGTAGATCCAGTGGTTCTATACCTACCAATGAGACTGTAAATAGTGGCCACAGTGACTCCGAACTCAGCAGCGAGCTCATCTGGAGGTTACACAGCCTCATGCACACCAATGGCACGCAACCTCTGATTTTCGGTTAACCTTGGCATGTTTTAAAATGTCGGAAGACAAAATCTAGCGTGTTTTCTCTAGCATAACATAACACAAAGAAAATCGTCGGTCATCCATTCAATTTGACATTTTCGGGTAGCATGTGCTATTTTGAAATCCGTAGCAAAATTGTATACGGCTGGGTGGACAACAACAACATGGCATTAAACTCTTTGCACGACTTCTTGTCCACAAAGATGCAACATTAGAACTATTATATTTCATCCTTTATGCTGTTTTTCACATTTGCTTCTATTATACTTTCTTTTTTGACTCCGTATATCAGGGTGAGAGCATTTGAAGTTGTTCTAGAGATTGCAGGCAGGAGTGTACGTTAGGTTGGCATTTTTAATGAAAAGTGTTGAGAAGGGGGCGAGTCACCTCCCCAATCCCCCTTTTCCTACCTCTCCAATCCCCCTTTTCCTTGGCTACGCCCGTAGGCCGACTCGTCGATCTCATTACAATGTTGGGTCAAAAGATATTGGTTTTTCTTGGGGATGGGTGGGGGTGTACCTTACCCTCTCAAATCAGTTGGGTTAAAAATCAACCCAAATCAACTGGGTTGGGTGAATTTTAACCCAATTGGGTTCATATTATCTCAACCCAGTTGATTTGGATTAATTTTTAACCCAACTGATTTTATAGTGTGCTCTAGTCGTTTAGGGTGAAGGGTTAATTGTGTCAACACAGTAATGTTGTTTTCCAACAAAAATCATAATGTAAACAATTTGAGAACTGCAAATAGACGAATGTTAGCTTGGACGACGCCTTGAACGAAATTTTTTTTGCATTATGAAGAATGTGAGTGAATAATTATGTAAATTGAATATGTGGTTTTATCATGGAAAAGTTCGCAGTATGCTGTGTAATGTACTGGTCTGTATGCTGTAATATCCATGTTAGTACAACTAATGTTGTTTAACTCTTCACCTGCTGAGTAATTTAAAATATTTCTTCATCAAATCTAGTCATGGCTGCTCTGAAGCAGCCATGACTAGATTTGATGAAACTCTGACATAAGAAGTCACTGGCTAAAAAGTCTGTACAATTTACAGAGAACAATTTGGTTCCAGATCCTCAAATTTGACTTATTTTAATATCAAGAGATTAACTGTCCCGTGCAGGAATATCGCCAGCAGCAGGCAAGGAGTTAAACTTCGCGATTCGTTTTGAGATTTTATGTAATGATCTCGAACAGCCTGACTGACCTTTTGCATTCCAGTCTCCAGATAAGGCACATGGAATATTTTGACCCTTGGAAACATTAGAAATGTTTTCTGATGCAAGAATCATGCGTCCCGTTTGTTGCGTCCAGAACCTCTGTTACGCTGGCTTTTGTCACCCATGCCGACGATAGTGGGCGTGAATAAAGCTTTCATGAGCGTCTCTGTGTGTGAGGGGCGGGGGTGGAGAGGGAGGGGTCTGCTTGCGCTCTAAAACGGCAACATCTTTGGTTATTAAACTTGGTCATCTTTAATTATTAGACTTGGCATAGGTCGGGTAATTATGTAAGATTTGAACACAGTACGCCAGCAATGTTAAAATAGTGAAAATGAAACCTTAAATGCCATCAAAGAATCCAACTTAGTAGCCTTACCCAATATTTCCGAGGGTTGGGTCGCATAGCCCCGAGTCCATTCTCATACGTCTAACATATGTACGACTATGCATGGCTTTATCAAATCCTACCGATTTTGTCTATGGCTTATTACACCTTTAAATCTAATTCAAAGGTGTTATACAGTTAAAACTAGAAGTCCTGTCACGAACTATGTGCTTATCTAGGCTTAATTGCGCGCAGGAATTGCGCGTAATTGCCATATCGAATGGCATCCAAAGCACGGCAGGTTCTCCTGGTTACTCATAGCAAACACAGGTAATGTTTCTGCCAATGGATCTTCGGATAACCCGGAGGTCCATTGGCTGAAACATTACTTGCGCACAGGCCATATGTACAGAATTTGATAGCATTACTATGGTCATAACACGTACATTAACGCGCAGATCGACGTGCTATTTGTGTGCATTTCATGTCAAGACTTCTAGTTTTAACGGTAGCATCAGCTAAAACGTGATCTGCTTTAATCCTGCTTGTCCGGACCTAAATGTATATCATACACAAAGCAGTACTTGTCCCCTAAGGCTATATAAAGTATCGTTTTGGAGTATTATTCGAACATCCAGCGTTTTGGTGGAATTTTAAATCTAGTAAGATTCGAACTTCCTCGATATGCGTTCAGTGTTAATAACGAAAGCCCTTAACCCACACTAGAGTAACCGTAGGCTAAGTTTTGATTCACGTCCAGAACCAACCCAAGTTTATATTTTCGATCCATAACAATCAAGCGTGAACTTCTTGCCATCACTATATGAAATAGTGAACCTATAATTTTGTGAATGTATGCGTTCTAAATTCAGTTGGATTAAAAACAACCCAAATCAACTGGGTTGAGTGAATATGAACCAATTTGGGTTCATATTCACTCAAGCCAGTTGATTTGGGTTGTTTTTAATCCAACTGAATTTAGAACGCATACTGTACATATGGCCTGTGCGCACGCAATGTTTCAGCCAATGGACCTCCGGGTTATCCGAAGGTCCATTGGCAGAAACATTACCCGTGTTTACTATGAGTAACCAGGAGAACCTGCCGTGCGTTGGATGCCATTCGATATGGCAGTTGCGCGCAATTCCTGCGCGCAATTAAGCCTAGATAAGCACACAGTTCGTGACAGGACTTCTAGTTTTAACTGTATAACACCTTACTGTGAATTAGATTTGAAGGTGTAATAAGCCATAGACAAAATCGGTAGGATTTGATATTCCCTCAAGCCAGTTGATTTGGGTTAATTTTTAACTCATTTAATTTTAGAGTGTGCTGATAGAGGTTTTCGTGCTTAGTCTGTGCATACAGTTTAAATCATATTCTCGTGCTAACGAGCCAGTGGTGGTGCGCTGCTTAAATTACTAAATCTTACTTCCTACAGATTTCCGAGAATTCCATTAGTTTAAAAGCGTCACATACAAGTAATAGGACAGCATACGTGTCATTTTTTACCGCACGAGATTGATTTGGGAGGAGAGATAATATTGAACGAGAAGCCATGGACTCCGAATTCAATATTATGCCTCCGTCGTCAATATTGTGCCTCCGGCAGTTCGAAAGCGTATACTGTTCTGTATTTATTGCACGCCTACATTATTTATTTATTTATTGGTGTTTAAGGTCACATATTTCTGCACAATGGCTAACCATGTCCGTGGCAGTTTTACGGGTGGAGGAAGCCGGAGTACCCGGAGAGAACCACCGAGCAACGGCGAGCAACTGTCAGCTCCCCAACATACCAACTCCACACAAGCAGGGTTAGCATTGGTTGAAGACAGGTGCACCATCGACGTGCAGTACGCCTTAGTACACAGCGTCACTGTGGCCCCACGTGGGCAATGGGAGTGAAGTGCCTTGCCCAAGGACACAACGCGGTTGCCGCAGGTTGGATTCGAACCGAGGACCTCTCGGCTTGCAGCCTGCACCTCTACCAACTGAGCCACCGCGCCCCTTGCACACCTACAGTTTACTAAAAAACATTATTAATCGATTATTGCGGAGGGATAATATTGAACTCGAAGCCTTCGGCTTCTTGTTCAATATTACCTCCGAAATCGATCTGGTGCAGTGAAAAATGAAAGTTCAAACGCGTATGCTGTTCTGTATTTATTGCACGTCTACAGTTTACTAAAAAAATATTAAAAACACAAATTATTGCCAAAAATAACCAAAACGTAAAAAAACAAACAGTTAAATAGTCCGCGCACGTGATCCGTATTGTTCAAGGACAATACAAAAAAAAATATTGTTCGCTGCGGTTTTTGCAGAAAAAGCGCGTACTTCATTTAAATAAAAGCATAGGCGTGCAATAAAACTCCATAGAGTCAGTCGAAATACATATATCGTCCCCTGAGTTCCAATGTGTTCTATGTGCCAGTAGGCACGTAGAACACATTGGATCTCGGGGGACGATATGACTGACAGTCAGAGTGATCTCTGTCAATGAGTTAAGAGAAGCCAGGACAAAATTTCCTTTTTTGAATATCTTGGGATAAGTTTTATATTTTAACAAACAGCCGTAGAAAGTAGCCATTGCGCTAAGTTTGGAAACAGATTGATATCTGGATGCTTAATGATTTATGCCAATAAGAATATTCATTCGTTTTATTAGCGAACACTGCAGTCCATAAATAATGCAATTTAGTGTTCAATAGGCACCAATTAAAGACATTAATCCAGACAAGGTAGGGAGTGCTGCAGTCGTCGAAAATTCTAAAGGTAGTATACAGCTGGTTTGTTTAGTACTGCGTCGCTCAAATCATAGAAACACTCAGTTCTGTGTACTTTTCTGTAAATCAATATAACTCCGTAACGACAAGAAGAATATCAAATCGCATAAAATACCGGATGCAAATCAGTGCCAGAAAACCAAATTATATTGCTAGATTAAAATGTTAAGATTCTGTTGAAGTATCTTCCATAAAGGTAAACTTCGTTATAGACACATTTGTATTGGCCGAACCGGTGGGTTCATGAATACTAGCCGTAAGTGGTAAATAGCAGAGAGGTGTGGGGAGCTGGGAGAACTCGTGAGATGGAGGTTTAGTGTTAAACTATTTGACGGGAGAGAGCTGTTGATAACAGATTGTGAGAACTTGCGAGGGCAAGGCCAGTGAATTTATAACTGAACTGTGTAAGACGGAACTGCGGTGACAGCGGCAGTGAAACTCGCAAGTGTGTGAAGAAACCGACGAGGGCGAACCATAAACAGGACTGTAAGAAAACTCAGTCCAGATGGCAGTGGGTTTAACTCCGTCAGAGAAGAGTTGATGAAAAAATGTGCATAAACTCTATCGCAAATATTAAAAGCGTGTGGCAAAACTGACGACGGAGTCCGAAGCCAGAGATGACGTGACCAGGCGGACACGACTGGCTGTAACAGACAACGCGGGCCCACATTCTGCGAGCTGTATTTGTGTGTGAACGATATCTATTCTTGGACTGATGATGAATTTGTAAAGTAAATTAATGTACCATATATTCCTCTATGCAGAAAATAAAAGATCTTTCCAGTGCGTTATTGTCGATCAACTTTAAATATTCAAGTCAATGACCCCCTTCAGGATCACAAACAGTCCCAAACAGATAGGGCGTTGATAAGATAGCGAGACTTACTTTCGAGCAGGTGTCCGGCTGGCCAAGGACTAACCGGTCTCGACGTTGGCTGTCGACTTTGTCACTAGTGAAAACGTAGATCTCATACCTGCTGAAAGGTATTAACCCACCTAATCCGTGTCAGTCACACCTTTCTTCTTTCATTCTTCAAAATGCCCGCGGACGACACATGTTTCACGATAACAAGTAAGAATTCCATCATTTATTATTTTTCATCGCAGCTGTCAGTTAAGTATATAGACATCCCTGACAATTCTCGTCATTGGGAGAGATTTGCGGGACGTTAGCCTCCCCTTAATTTCTGAAATCTATCAGTAAAACTGAGTAAATTTAACACTATGGTTATGGGGATTTCATTTATAAATTGATATTTCAAAATGCTATCGAAGTTGTATCATCGGTGTGCGCATCATTTCACAAACTAACCCTTTACCTTACATGAAAAGCAGACGACACTTGAAAAAAAATTCTTGAATAACTAATATTTTTCATTTTTTTGTCTCAAAAACATAGGTTTTGACCCCTCGTTGGAACAAGCTCGACGAGCTAGTTCCAATGAGGGGTCATAACCTATGTTTTTGAGACAAAAAATGAAAAAATAATGAAAATTAATTGGCACTTTTTGAGAATAGCGCTGGCCGGTTTTGGCCGTTACGTTGGGTAAAGGGTTAAGGCATTTTCCCGAAGAGTAGTATAAAAATACAGGAGCTGGCATTTTACATTGTTTCCCCAATTAGTTTGAACATTTCACTATTATTCTCTGTTGAAACCTATTTTCTGCTGCCTTAAAACCTCAAATTATGTATATAGATATTTAGCTGCAGTCATTTAAACTGGTTGGAGATATTCTCAGAATGCCCTAAAACTTACCGGTACAGACACTCGGAGTCACGATTTTAACCACCCCTTTAAGTATCCATCCCTAGTCGGAATTTTCCTAGATCTACACATCCCCCCCCACCCCCCCCCCCCCCACCACTCCATTGAAAACTTCCTAGCTACGTCCAATTTAGGGCCTGTAACACCTGGATCATCAGTTTCTGTGAAACGCATAAACACATTGATGCTTTTTATAGCCGAGGCAATAAAAATATATCACGGTAGTGCCAAGGCGTTTCACAGAAACTACATGAAAGCGAGAACATTTGTGTTTTAAAACAACTTACCCCGACACACCGTTCTCTCTGTGGCTAAGCCACTGAGAGTATGAAGTATCGGGGTTAGTGAGGTCATCCCATTATATCAAAATTTTCAAATCACAAATGGGAGATAGGTCCTTGAAGTGGAGCTCCAATTTTGTGGGGAGATGCATTCGCACCCGTCACATCTCCCCTTGCTGCGCGTCGTCACACTCACAACCAGACGACCCATATACAAGCACATACACTAACGCAATCTTTCACATCCTCCACACACTCCCACACACTCCCAGCCACCCACACTCACACACATTCACACAATATATTTCGTTTACATATACCGACTTAAAAATGGAAAGAAAATCTTAAGAAATGACGCAGATAGTTTCTTTTCATTTATCGGACGGAAAATATCAATATCACAATAAGGATCAAGAGATTCTAATGACCGTAAAACCGTAAAACCAGGACCGTATTATTCATAAGGCTGACTAGGCTGAAGCCTATTGGTCTGCAGGGACAGGGAGCCCGCCATTGTTTTGTTTTGTTTTGTTTTGTTTGTTTTTTTTGGCTGAGGCACTGTTACCGGGGCCTTAGGGCCCCAATGGTTAAAGGCACTTTACACTCTGCGTCGTAGCGATACATGTACATATGTATTTATCCATATATATACTCTCATAAATATACTGCGTAAAACGAGTCTAGAACTAAGGGAATGAACAAAACGGTAAACAAGGTGACACGCAATACACGTGCGTGGCTTGGAAACAGAAATTGATTCTAGATTATTTATATCGGAAATAATAGGTCGTCACGTGCGTTATATTGCAGCAGAACACTGGTGGACATCAATTATTCATCTTCCGTGTTATAAATCGTAGATCTGTATCAAGTGGAAGTCGAAAAACAGACAGTTGAACATGGGACTGGCAGACGACATGGACTCTTTCTCGGAAACATTATCTAGACTCAGGACAGAGCTGGTGAGTATTTATGAAATATTTTCATTCTAATCATTAACCCATTCCTACACAACACACAGGAACTGTATAGCTAAAGTAATTTCAACCCTTTGAACGCGGCTGGCATACCCAGGTATCAAAATTACGGGGGTTGGATGGGGAGGACTACAGGGAACTTTTGGTGCGGCGTAATCCAAGCATTTTTCATGCAGTAGCCATATCACGAAGATTGAAGTCTTGAGTTGGTGCAGCTGGAGGGTACATTTTTCAACACCTCATGAAGCCCAGGGCCCCAAATGCCACTAGGAGACA
Source organism: Pictodentalium vernedei (assembly GCA_031216915.1). Lineage (NCBI taxonomy): Eukaryota > Metazoa > Mollusca > Scaphopoda > Dentaliida > Dentaliidae > Pictodentalium > Pictodentalium vernedei. The sequence goes on along the minus strand of CM062296.1, from coordinate 733,535,550 downwards.
TTTTAAGGCTAGAAAGAATGTCAATTTTCTCCAAGCGTGGATCACTGGGATGTCATCTGTAATTTCAAAAGCTGACGCCCTATGCGGATTGAAGAATTTAGGATTTTTAGGAGGAACATTAGGGATTGTGGGGTCCATATTCGTTATTTCGGGGTCGACAAATTAATATTTTTAGCGTGCAGCCTTGTCATAAAAACTTTCCCGGATTTTTTCAAGTTCAGAAGCCTGAAGTGTTATTAACTATATATGTTCTTAACACACAGAAAAACTGAACCCAAAGGCCAAAGCGAGTTTTTTCTGAAACGGAAACCGATTCTGAAACATTCCAAACCTTTCAGCTCTATATTTGGAGATCCACCGGACATCTGTTTGTCTTAACTTTGCAATGCCTCTCGGAAATTTCTATTTGGCCGAGCTATAGTACCCGCTGAAAGATTAGCTAATGAGATTTTTTTCACATTTTTATTTATTGATTATTCAAAGCCTTGACATCATTTCTTGAGATGCTTGCCAAGAAATGGTGTCAACTTGTCAAGGCTTGGAACTTTCAACAGGGTTGGTGGACTGGGATGAATATTTACCTTAGGTATTCCTACAATTTATTTTAGCCAGAATTTTTTCCGACGGACGACTTTAAAATGGGTGACGGGCCCTCTTCTATACCCGGACTATCTTCGAAAATATATTGTTAATAATTTATTCCGTCTAACGAAGCTGCAACAGTCTACAAATTACTGAAACAGAACAAATGCGATTCCTCTGACGCTGTAGGGTTGCTTTGATATTCGTTGATCGGTGTTATGCAACATATCTGTTGAATGTAGAGATGGACAGTATAACGAAACACCGAAGCGCTACCGATATCACGAGGATACCGAGCCCATCATTGAATACCGAAACTGTCTGAATTTTTATTTTCCTACATTCGCTACTTATAAGACCTTGTTGAGGCTTGGCAGCAGTTGCGGGGATCATTTCATGAAAAAATGACTGATTTGCTTTTCAGTTTTCTTTACCTTTAAGGGACTGGGGAGTGGTGGTGAATTCCCACTAGACAACAACCCAAAAATGTCCAGTTACTTTGCAATCATTTCTAGTCAAGTCTTGGTTGCCTATACGGGAAGCCACGATTTGACTAGAAATCACTGCTGATGTGACGTATCTGTTGTCAAAAGGACCTCCTGGCATGTTAATGGCGCATCCCCTGAGATAGCAAACGCCAGAAACAGGCATTTGAAGGTTTAAGATGTGTTCGGAACAAGTCATAAAATTACAGTTGATATGATTTACGTTGGCAAAAGAATGCATGTGTTGTGCTCATTGGTAGTGGCATCTGTGGCGCTGTGGTAGAATGATACCAGAACAACTTATTAGCTTAACTTGACAAAGGCAAGATAAGCTAATACCATCACGCGTGCGGAAGCCTGTGAGTCCGTTAGTCTGTGAGTCTGTAAGTCTATCAGTTTGTCAGTCTGTTCACGTTTTACTTTAGCACAGGCTACACCCCGTAGTTCTTGTCCGATCGTCACGAAATTTCATATGCAGATTTGAGGTCATGTCTGGATGAGAATGTCCACTTTTTCTCGCGATCGGTGAACCGTTCCCAAAACCCGAAAATGTTTAGTACAGTCTACAGGTCGTATTATGAAGGGATTTCATTGTAACCTGGTAGGATGACTCTGTATAATGTCTAGATGAGAACGTCCCCTTTTGGTCATTGTTTGTCAACCGTGACAGCTGTCCAAGCCCGAATCCCAAAAACGTTTAGCATAGTCTACAGATCATATTTAATATGGAGGGGTTTCATTGTAACTTGGTAGGATGACTCCGTATGATGTCTAGATGAGAATTTCCCCATTTGGTCGCGATCTGTCAACCGTGACGGCTGCCGAGCCCCAAAACCCGAAAACCTTTAGCACAGCCTACAGGTCGTATTTATGGAGGGATTTCATTGTAACTTGGTAGGATGACCCTAGATAATATCTAGATGAGAACGTCCTCTTTCGGTCGCGATCATTCAACCGTGACGGCTTCCCGAGACCAAACCCGAAAACCTTTAGCACAGACTACAGGTCATATTTATGAAGGGATTTCATCGCAACTTGGCAGGATGACTCAGCATAATGTCTATATGAGGACATTCCCTTTTGATTGCGATCAGTCAACCGTGATGGCTACACAGGCCCGAAGTCCGAAAACCTTTAGCACAGTCTACAGGCCTGTATTTATGATTTCATTTTAACTTGATAGATGACTCATTTTGGAACAATTTCACTTAAACTTGGTAACTTTGGTTGACATACATTAACTGTAAGGGCCACATTAACCCACCCCTCAATTCTTTAGTACAGTGTACACCTCAAATTATTTTTATTAAAACCATAGCTTAAAGGGGACAGAAATTAACATATTCTCAATTATCACAATTCTTGCCGTATTTCATAATCCTTTCATAAACATTGCATATTATCCTTTTCATCAAACACAACACACAGTCACGTTAAGCTACAGTGTCATTGACACTTTCATTTTATTGGGCATTTGTCCAAGGACTGTCATTTCTCGGCACCGATATATACATTTTATCTTCTTATATGTTTGATGCACAGGGCTAATCATGCACACCAACAGACTCGTGTTTATCTTATGCAACCTTTCCATAGTTGCATGACAGTACATGCTGCCATTCTTTTTATGTGATGCCATTAAACTAGAGATGGACAATACTGTAATTTTCAGTTTGGTATCGGTTTCTGTATTTTGGGGGTGGGGTGGGGGTGGCGGTCATAAGCTAAGTTTTTGAGGCAAAGAATGAAAAAATAATGAAAATTGAATGGTGAATTTTGAGAATAGAGCGACCTGTTTTGGTCGTTACCTTGGGTAAAGGGTTAACCAATAACTGTGGAATTGGTTTCTTCATTTACTTACAAGTTTTGATCTGAAGATTATTTTCTTTTCCATTTTCGATTTTGTAAGGCAGAAAAACAACTTTTGACTATTTTGGTAATTCACAGCATGTGCAAAGGCAAGTCTACATACATATCAACGTTTCAAGCATACTTTTTCTTGCCGATATATCGACTTCCGTTGGGAATAAGAGGACGTGAACTGTCTGCATTCTGACGCATACCCATTGTCTCTTTGAGTATGGGAACATCATTAGTTAAAAGAAAATCTAAATCCAGGTATATTGATTATTGTGCAGTCTTATTATCCCACGGGAGTGACGGACTATTATTACTAAACTGCCTTTCTCTGACAGGTATATTGATTCTGTTCCATCCTCGTTATCTTTGTGAAGTGATGGCACATCATTACTTAACTCACTCCGCACGTGTGTATTGATCCCGTATAATATTTTATGAAGACCTTATAATAGCATGCGCTACTGCACGTGTCTAGAGAAGTAGAATGAGGCTTGGGAAATATCGACATTGCTTCTCCCTTCAGCGCCAGGACAAGTCCACAGCTGCATGCACCAGCAGGTACAACTGGAGAGTGAAAAAATATTGGGGATATGTCATAAGATGCTTCTTGGTTACGTGAATTTCGAACGACGAATATTCGACGCTTTCACTGGTAAAAATGGATGTAATAAGCTGATCGAATGCAGCACTGCATCAGGCACGTAACCAGAGTCTATCTTTTTTTCTTTTTTTTGGGGGGGGGAGGGGTGGGTGGGGGCACCAAAAACATAAATAATTCTTCACACTTTACAACATTCATAATTTTACGACACTTGCAAACAAAATTCTTGAATATATAATTTCATTCATTTTTTGTCTCAAAAACATAGGTTATGACCCCTCATTGGAACGAGCTCGTTCCAAAGAGGGGGTCATAACCTATGTCTTTGAGACAAAAATGGAAAAAATTAGGTATGTGTTTGAGACAAAAAAATGAAAAAATAATAAAAATTGGCGATTTTTGTAAATTGCTCTGGCCGGTTTTGGTCGTTATGTTGGATAAAAGGTTAAAGTCAGTATTAATTGTGTGTATGGGCAGATTATACTTGTTATACCGGATATCATAAGCATTATAGGTGTAGCATATCCCCAGTGGCTTGATTAAATTGATTATCAATTATCTTAATTAATTGCATACTCTACCGACAACAAGTGTAAAAATTGTATGCGAAACTTAATTTAAACAATATTTATTCATGAAAAAGTATGAAGCATACATATAATAAACTACAACATGATTGTCAAACTGAGTGCGCGGTGCAATGGTATGCATTAAAGTAATGAGTCAAGAACGAGATTTGTTGAAAGGATTCAGCAGTAAGCTTTTAGCTTTAAAAGCCGTCTCCTATGCGAAACTTTATCCCTCTGGGACCAGGAGGGGGGAGGGGGAGGGGGTGGCAAAAAATGCCAGGATACAAGGTCCTATTGGGTAGGTCCGAGCCCAAAAATACAGTTTTTGCCGGTGTCATGCAATTTTTTGCCAAATATCATTTTACAGACAAGTAATTACAACCAAAGTGAATTCAAGTGCTTAAATTCACAACTTAGAACAGAATAGAGCATTGATAATGTGTTGGGGGCTCCATGTTAGAATTTTTCCCCATGTTTTACACTTCATTAGGGGATGGGTCCTGTTCTAGGTCTGGAAAAAATTTGCAAAACAAAAAAGTGATTCCCAGCTATTTGGTCATGATTTTCACTCCTTTATATTTTTACTAAGGCAGTCTGCCTCTTATTAGTGCTTGTAGCTCCTATTATTTGATTCTTGTGTGAGCCCCAGGGTGCCTCATGCCATTGGCCTAGTGTACTTCCATGTATGGAATAATTGGAAAGATTGATAGAGTAAAAATCTTGATTGTGGAAAACGTGTATAATTTCAAGGTAAATATGATTCTATTGACACTAACATAAAAAAATAAATAAGAGGCAATTCATCTCAGACAAGCCACCCTGGCATGGGTCAAAGAACTTCAGTATTAGGTCTCTCTCAGACCAGCTGTACAAACTAAACATTTAACCGAATAGTAATGAAATGAAAAACAACTATTTCTTGTGGACAGTTGAAGATATCCAGGTGGGAACAATATATTTTGGGCAGGGCTTCTTGGTGGTGGGATTCGACTGGTGTCTGAACAGCAAAGACATGTTGTACATCGGGCTTAGGGTTGTGTTGCTTGGAACATGAATGGGTGTGCAATTCAGTTGGTGGAGGTGGGTTCCAGTGGTTACCTGGGGGTCTGATGCTGCATTTCCGTTGTGGCTTTATATGCAGAGAGATTGTTTTGGGGCCATCTGTGGCTAGGGATGCCTTGGATGCCCAAGAGAAGGTCTGGGATATCAGACAAGTTGGTTTGCGGAACCTTTCATATTTGGGAAAAGTATTTACTTATTTTTTTTTTTTTTTTTTTTGATTTAGGTAATTTGAATACTTCGTTAAACAGATTTTATAAATTGGGGGTGGGTCCCCAATTGTCTTTGAGGAAAAACTGTGCGGGAGGGGTGGCTGTCCAAGACATGACTGGCAAAAATTTGCATTCCGGGGGTGGTGGGTCCCAAAAATTCAAAATGTAAAAATTTCCACCTTGTATCCGTCATTTTTTGCCTGCAACTCCCCCCCCCCCCCCCACTCCCCTATTAAAAACAGAACGCCATGTTGAATTTCTAAACGTAGACGAAACCTCCACAACAAGGCCAAAATTAATGGCATTACGTTCTTTTGAATTTCTAAACGCAAACGAAACCTCGTTATGAACGAGGTTTCATCTTCGTTTAGAAATTCAACATTGCGCGATGCCTTTAATTTGGTCCTTGTTGTCGAACAACGAGAACCAGTAAATAGATTGAGTTACTTTATCGCGTCGCACGCCACGAGCGTGTTGCGTCCAGTGCGTAAAGGCCTTCATTGCATACTGTTCACCACTCGATAGACCGAATGTCAACAGCCTCTATGTGTGATTTTATCAACTGTTTTCTGACATTTATTTTTGAAGTACTGTATCAAAAACAAGGTGATAAACTGAAGACGTGATTTGCAACAGCAAATACTTTATATTTCTCATGAATAAATAATTAAGAATCCACGTGTCAACTAAAGAGTGTAGGAATAATTACATTGAAGGGATAATAATAATAGCATTTTCTGAAACGCGTGCACAAAACAGCGCGAGTAATATCAAGCGTGCTCTAATTACCTTGACCACAAATAAAGTAAATATCGATTGGACAAAGGAAGCAGAATATCAATGACTCCAGTTTAATTAGTATAGGGCATAATGCTCAACAAGAAACACTGGATGCATGTCAGTCATTGCCTTCGGCAATGCAGTCCAGTAAGAAGGGGAGCGAGAGAGAGAGAGAGAGAGAGGCGGGGTGGGGTGAGGTAATTATATATTTATCGAAAAGAGGAGTGGTTAGGGAGGACCATTGGGCGACTAATTTAACACTGAAATTTCCATAGACATTTCGTCCCCTGAGTTCCAATGTGTTCTATGTGCCAGTAGGCACATAGAACACATTGGAACTCAGGGGACGATTTGTTTGCCAGAGTACATCCAGACCTGGAGGCGATTGGGCGAACTGATTTAACACTGAAAATTCGGCCGATGGCACTCTGGCGAAAAAAATGTCAATGGGAATTTTCAGTGTTAAATCTGTTCGCCAGAGTACACACGAAAAGATGGCTCTCTGGCGAAAAAATGTCTATGGGAATTTGCAGAAGCAAATTGAGTATGTTTGTTGATTATTTAACCCTTTACCTAACCTGAAAAGCAGACGACACGTGCAAAAATAATTCTTGAATAACTAATTTTTTTCATTTTTTTGTCTCAAAAACATAGGTTATGACCCCTCGTTGGAACGAGCTCGACGAGCTCGTTCCAACGAGGGGTCATAACCTATGTTTTTGAGACAAAAAATGAAAAAAATAATGAAAATTAATTGGCGATTTTTGAGAATAGCGCTGGCCGGTTTTGACCGTTACCTTAGGTAAAGAGTTAAAGTAAACATATTATAATAAGGTCGGGAAATATTTCATCTATAAAGCCAGTTTGACGAACGACATTAAGGAATTTCGTGAGAATCACTATTCTCTATCAAAGTTCCAGTGCTGCACGGGTTAGAGACTGACATGACGTGATATCTACATTCGATTGTCGGAAATTTCTCGTGAAGTCGGGTTTACGAGACTTTCCGACGGACTGACTAAAAATCTCCGACGGGGGGGGGGCTGGACCTCTCCGACGGAGGGGCTATAGCCCCCCCCCCCGACCCCCCCCCCCCCCCCCCCTTAGCGCCACCACTGGGGGGGGGGAGAGCACAGCCAGATTGTCATACATGTTCTAAAAAGGCCGTGTCCCAGAAACCTCTAGATTAGATGATTATATCATATATCGCCTTCAGTCGAAAAGTTGACCGAACTGCAACAAGCCAAGCCCAAGTATAATAAAATCATTTGGTATTAAAACAAGTGAGAGTTACCTCTATCCACTCGTGCCCCAAATACTATGCCTCTGTCTTGTCTTCAAAAGATAGCCTAACTGTCAATAATGAACATATTTTTCTTTGATGCAACCTAGACATTCGTGTATAGTATTTATTAACTATTAGGCCGCGCTATTCACGACTATTGTGTATTGTCGCGAATTTGTTAGACACCCCTCAGTCGAGGGATCTCAGGGGCTGTAGACCTGTAGTCTCCTCACTTTTTTTCGCAAGGTGTCATTTTTGGATAAGTAATACAATCAAACTGATACTGAACTTTTGTCAACGATGTCAATTCATGACAGTAACACATGGAATCAAAGCAAAATGTAAAAAACTTTCAACGACGTATCAGCTGTGCTGTCCCGTTTACTTGCAGCTACAGTTAGAGAAATCAGCGTCAAATTTGGTTCCCAGTATAACCAAAACCTCCACTTGAAGAACCTAAACAAATGAGTCTCCATGTGATCTAGAACCAGGCATTATCCTATTGAATTGCCTGTCTTGTTTTGTTTTTTTTAAATTCCTTCTGTTGCGCAATTCAACGCATGCGTGATGGAGCAATTGAAAACGTGTTTCTATCGTTGCTTCGTCGCCATTTTAAAACTTCAACTTGGCGCATCTTTAGATTGCACAGTTTATATCACGATTGCCTATTCTACTATATATAAAAAAAGCCTATGACATAAATTTTAGCTTTACACACCAACCATGGTGAACACGTGTGTCTGTGGTGAACACGCCAGCAATGGGATTTCAATAGTTAAAATTTACACCTATACAGTGGAACTACATCTAAGTTGAGCTTTGGTGATCTCGACCTGAATGCAAACTTGTCTAAATTAATCGCTCGACGCCTCACCAAGAGTGAAATGAAAGCGGCAATTATTTATTGCGTTTTTAAATGAGTTTACCTCATAAGATACCAAATACCAAAAATTAATAAACATGCTTTGTCTCATCTTAATAAAGCATCCATAACTCGAAATAGTTTGTTATTATGTTATTAAAATGAAAAAGGCTCCGTGATTTGCGCGTTTCTTTTTCCATTTCGGCGATAAAATTGACAGGGGAAGTACCGCCCACCGCTGCTCATGTAAACAAAACAAACTCGGACGTGTTAATATTAAATATTGTATTATTTAACATTTAAACTCTTAATAATCTGACGATCATGCTACAAGTAAAATATACCCGTAGTAGCTTGGTGTACCAAATGTTCACCACCCGTGGTGAACATTTGGTACACCAAGCTACTATGGGTATATTCTATATTTATAAAATGCCCGGAGGCTTTGAGAGTCCAGTTAATGTGAAGGATTGTAGAACCAAAACATGTGTATGTTTGGTTCTATGTAAACAAATTTGACGACTTCACTCTGTTTCGAACGTGCAAGTGGAATGTTTATAACAACTTGTACTACCGTTGCTAGTACACAGTTGTTTTAAACATTTTACTTAAACGTTAATTCATGTGAACTCTATTTTTAAAAAAAAATCACGCTGAAGCATTCATCCACACGCCCCCCCCCCCCCCCCCCCCCATAACACACACACACACCAAAAATCGAACCTTGCATTTAGTCAGTTCGGGGGCCGGTGACTGAGTGGTTACGGCAGGGGGAACGGCGTTCTGCCCTTACGCAAGGCACTTAATCCCGATTGCCCACATGGGATACGGTGGCGCTGTGTGCTAACGCGCACTGTACGCCGATGGTGCCCTTGTCCTCAGTCTTTGCTAACCCTGCTTGTTCGTGGTTAGTACGTTGGCGAGTATAACAGTTCAGCGTGGTTATCCCGAGGTTCTCTTCGGATACTCGGGTTTGCTCCACCCGTAAAACTGTTCGACTCGAGGTGACTCTGGCTGTCGAAAGTGTGGTTAAACACCATAAAATCATCCCGCAGTCCATGTTTGTCTAGATGTTCTGCATGCTCCTGCATGCTCGTGGTAACACTATCATCTGATGAATTGTTGGAAACAGTACAGAGAAAGGTGTCCAGCAGTTTATCAGGTGATAGAGTTAAAGTGTGTTATAATTTTTTTTATTAAACTTCACCACAATGTCATACAGACATTTATATATGTTCTCCATTTATGGTAAACGTAGGCGTGGTTGGATAAGGGCTGAAGTAAATTATTACCCTGCTTATCACAAAATTGAGACATAGTTTGGAAACTATGAATGAAGGTAAACAGAACATGTATTTTGATTAGTTTACAGCTGTTTCGTCTCAAACTGTTCGTATACGTCGGGAACGTAGTAGCCAGGAAGGCTGATTCCGTTCCACTGAGAAAAAATATGTGATCTTTAACTCTTTAGCTGTTGCTGTCAGATATTCCTGCCCAGGACAGGATCTCTTGTCACTAAAATATCAATATTTTTGGGTACATTTAATCCAATTTCCACCCTGTCAATTGCATGGATTTTTTAAGCAATGATTTCTTGAGTTAAACTTCGATGAATTTTTCATTAAATTCTAGTCATGGCTGCATCACAGCAGCCATGACTAGATTTTATGAAAAATATCTTTAAAATACTCAGCGGGATTAGGAGTTAATATTCTTAAAAAATTCGACTAATATATTGTTCAAGTAAAACAGTGAATTAGATTATCAGTGATCGCATGGATGAAATGTACGGATGTCAGCTACAACTACTTACCGGCGACAACTGTAGTAAGCTTATTTCCTGTTGAATATCTTGGTATATTTATTGATTTCGACGGTCAAAACACGCATTTTACAAGGTTTATTAAGTACGTTCTTGAAAAGGGCGGCTAAATTATTCATTGCCGGGTAGACAAAAAAAATAATTATGAAGAGATGTTGAACTTTATAATTTATATCAAAACAACCCGATTTTCTGCATATGCGTCTGTTACACGGAGGATGCGATGCTTGCAATGCGGTTGAATGGAAATTTACATTTTATCTTCTCAATTTGCAATGATAACTATAGTTTGTGCCTTGCTGCCGAACAAAGACAAAACATAATAATCTAAGATTTATGTTCAGTGAGAGTGTTTTTCGGTGGTTAGAGCATTGGACTTTAAACCAAAAGGTCGACCCTGACCAGCGGTAACTGCGTTGTATCCTTGGGCAAGACACGTAACCCCGATTGCCCACGTGTGGTGGCGCTGTGTACTTAGGCATCTATACACGCATGGATAGTGTTGTAATATTTATATTTATCTTGTTCAAACTGATCCTAAATTTAGTCGACTACCTGATGAAGCTCGGCAATGCAAATTTGTCTTGGAGCCGAATTTCTAATATTAAAGTCTTCATGTGATGACATGACTTGGGTGAGGGGCATCTCTTCACCCACTGATTAGTACTGAGCGTGTATGAGGATCTTCAGCTGCATGCCATTGAATTGATTAGAAACGATGTTTATTAATTCACGGCTGGGGAAAAATATTAACTCTTTACCCAACGTAACCACTGTATACGTCAAGCACTATTCACAAAAGTCGCAATTCAAATGTTATTACATTGGCATGGCGGGGGTTCGAACCCACGCCGAAAGAGTTTCCTTCGGCACACAACCGCCTAGCGAAACTATACTGAACCACACACACCACCCGGCCACCGACAGTCGGTGGACGAGTGGTGTGCGTGGTTCAGTACAGTTTCGCTAGGACTGTCGGTGGCCGAGTGGTGTGCGTGGTTAGTATAGATTCGCGAGGCGGTTGTGTGCCGAAGGAAACTCTCTCGGCGTGGGTTCGAACCCCCGCCATGCCAATGTAAACAAAACCAGCGTCCTTTCTTAATTCTGTGGCATCCGAGAAATTTGAAAAAGACAAGTGTCGCTGATTTCTTCTGAGGTGCAGTTCGTAGAATTAAGTACTTAGATGCAACTATCTGATGAATAATCAAATGTTATTAGTTTTTCATTTTTTGTCTCAAAAACATAGCTTGTGAACTCTCATTGGAACGAGCTCAGCGACCTCCTGCCAATGAGGGGGCATAAGCTGTGTTTTTGATACAAGAATGAAAATATTTAGTCATACAAGAATTTTTTTGCAAGTGCCGTCTGCTGTTCGGGTTGGGTAAAGGGTTAAACTGAATGTGGTCTTCCAGAACAAGTAGAGCTTTTATTCCCAAAACCTACCACATATCTCCTTTCGATTAATTTCAGATCGTTTCCGAGGTTCGTATGTTGCAGGGCCCTTTATTTCGCTCTTCCATTCTGTTCCATTCGGTAATTAGTTACGTGTCTACCATATCAAAACCCGCCCACCCACCCCAATTTCGAATGGCACACTTTGGTAATATGCTCTGTGCGGGCTTGGAAATAACCCAAAACGATCATTAAAGTTACGCAGGGGTTACGTCAATTGTGACTTTCGTGAACGACCTACAGTTTACGACAAACTAATACAACGTAAATTGAATTCCTAATCCGGCATGTTTTGTCTCTCTGACCTGAAAAATCTCTCGGGACTTGCTCGACTTATTGGTTTGCGCATTGCATCACGGATGAGTAGAATTACATGTCATTTATATCTCAATAGAGTTTCCGCCACAACAAATGGGAACAACTGTCAATTCTTTTAACTGGTTGAGTGCTGGAAGCCCATATATGGGTTTTATTCTAAAGTGCAGGTACTGCAACTCAAAGGCTTCAAACTATGTGGATGTCCTTCAGATTACGTTTGAATCTAAAGTATTTAGTCTATATAGATTTTCCTTGTTATAATTTATGGGAGAGTGCCTCTCCCATAAATTATAACATGGCAAAGACTTGTGAACAAATTTTGATGACTAAAAATAATTCAGCACTCTACCAGTTAAGACGTAAGCAGTATGGCTGGCGTAGTAAAACAGCGAAGTCGACATTATTACTGTATGTTACCACCAAGTTATTTAGCATAATCTGATAAGGGTTAGGGTGTAAGCTCTCCCCGCGGGGGCCCCGGGAAATGAAGCAGTGCCTGTTCACTGCGGTAAACATGCTCTGTTTCACTGGTAAAATAGAACCCAGTCACCAATGCTTGGGAGGTGCAAACCCTCTCTAAAAAGGGCAACATGGCTTATTAACACTCACCCCTCTAGTCTTGAGTTGATACTCATGTTGTGGTCATGATAAGCCATTGTGCAAATATGTGTGACCTTAAACACTAATAAATAAATAATTGGATGTAAACTCTTTATTCCCAGGACTGTCTGTGGGCCCGGTGAGATCATTGTTTGGGTTTTCTTCACTTAACGGCCCAGTGTACACTATTTCCCAGTGATAAGTGCACGCATACTTATTCAATGCACTTCCTATCCGATTGTATATGTCATATCAGCTGACCTCACATATTTATATGTCATCCTCCGCAAATGTACTCAGTAATATTTTACTGAACAGTCAATTCATGAGCAATGGTATCATACATTTATTTGAAATGATATCACCCAAGTTGAAAATAGTTTTTTCCATTTGGTATAGCGATAAATATTCCCCAGGTAAACTTCGGTTGCTTTTACATTCTAGCTGTGGAACGTAGGGACCGGGGGCGGAGCACAGGGGGGGGGGGGGGGGGGTTCCACTTGTCCCACCTACCCTTTTCCAGAAATAATTGAGAGAGAGAGTCAACATTATATTTACCAATATATTTTTACATTAATACCACCACCAGAAAAGCATGGTGGTAGACCAAATCGAACTAATCAACGAATATCGAAACCGTCTGCAGTTTCAAATTTTCCAACCTTTTCTGTTACAAGGCCTTGACGGGGGCTTGATAGCAGGAGAGCTGTTCATTTTCACGAAAGAAGTGATTGATTTTCTTTTGATTTTTAGCTTAACTTAACAAAGTCAAGATAAGCTATTGCCATCACGCGTGTGGAAGTCTCTGAGTCTGTTTGTCTGTGAGTCTGTTCACATTTTCCTTTAGCACAGGCTACACCCCTCAGTTCTTGTCCGATCGTTCACGAAATTTCATATGCAGGTTTGAGGTCATGTCAAGACGAGAATGTCCCCTATTGGTCGCGATTGTTCAACCGTGACGGCCCCGAGCACAAAATCCCAAAACATTTAGCACAGACTACAGGTCGTATTTATGAAGGGATTTTTTTCATTGTAACTTGGTATGAGTATAATGTCTAGATGAGGACGTCCCCTTTTGGTTCCGATCGGTCAACTGTGATGACTACACAGGCTCGAAGCCTGAAAACCTTTAGCATTGTCTACAGGCCGCATTTATGAATGGATTTCATTGTAACTTAATAGGATGACTCGTTTTGGAATACTTTCACTGTAACTTGGTAACTTTGGTTGACATACATTAACTGTGAGAGAACACATTAACCCACCCCTCAATTCTTTAGTACAGTCTAAATCTCAATTTTTTTTATTGAAAACATATCATACAGGGAACAGAAATTAACATATTCTCAATTATCACAATTCTTGTCGTATTTCATAATCCTTTTTATAAACATTGAACATTATCCTTTTCATTACCAAATACAGTCTGTGGGTTCTACTCGAGAATGCCTGGGACAGGTTTGAAGACCAGTCCTGCCTGACTTTTAGCTATTGCCATCACGCGTGCCGAAGTCTGCTAGCCTGTTAGTCTGTGAGACTGTTCACATTTTCTTTAGCACAGGCTACACCCCGCAGTTCTTGTTCGATCATCACGAACTTTCACATGCAGGTTCGAGGTAATGTCTAGATGAGAACGTCTCCCTTTGGTCCCGATCGATCAACGGTGACGGCTGCGCGAGCCCGAAACCCGAAAAACCTTTAGCTCAGTCTACAGAAAATATCTTTGAAATGATTCCATTGTAACTTGGTAGGATGACTCCGTATAATGTCTAGATGAGAGCGTCCCCTTTTGGTCGCGATCGGTCAACCGGGGCAGCTGTATGGGCCCAAACACATTTAGCGCAGTTTACCGGTCGTATTTATGGTGGGATTTCATTGTAACTTGGTAGGATGACTCTGTATAATGTCTAGATGAGAACCTCCTATGTTGGTCGGGTTCAGTCAACCGTAATGGCCACAGTGGCACCTTACCTAGATTCCTTTAGCTCAGTCTACAGCTTGCATTTATGAAGGGATTTCGTGTAAATTGGTATAATGACTTGGTATAATGTCTAGATGAGAATGTCCTATTTTGGCCCTGATCGGTTAACCGTGACGGCCGCACAGGCACGTGACATAGATTTGTTTATTACAGTCTACATTTCATATTTATGAAGCAATTTCATTGTAACGTAGAAGGATAACTCGGTATCAGGGCTTAAAATAAGCAGTGTCGCGTCGCTTTTTGCTATGCAAAACTTGCAAAAAGCTACACAATGTTCAATTATGTATAGCACTTTGCTATACAAGATAATCAACTGCAGCCTATTAGGCTGCAGTTGATTATCTTGTATCGCAAAATGTAAATGAAAATTTGCAAACAAATTTGAAAACTAATTCACTGATGCTTTACTTCTGATTGTGAAACGTTCCAGGCCTAACTCAGATTAACTCTCCATCAAGCATCATTAGCAACTTCATATGTAAGATGAATTCTATTGGTTTAAATACTTCCTGTTTTACAACATTTTGCATAAAATGCCCATTAAAAATAACTTCAAGCCCATCAAATTAAAAATCCCAACTTCCATTTTGAGAATTCTATTAAACAACCAAGACGCCAATTGAAAATATCCAAGTCCATGCAACCCTTAAAGGCAGTTCAGTTAAAAAAAAACATAGTAAATGTTTCGTGTGTTGCAGATCATTTGGAAATGGATGGAAACTATTCTATCTACTTGGAAGAATTCAATACAAAACAGCATAACATAACTCTGGGATACAATAATAGCTATGCAATTTTTACAAAATGCTATTCATTTTTTGGAAATTTGTAGCATTTTGCTACGCAAAGAAAAAAAGTTATTTTGAGCACTGCTCGGTATGATGTCTAGATGAGGCTGTCCTATTTTGGTCACGATCGGTCAGCCACTATACCGCCACCTGGTTACGTGACCTAGATTCCTTTAGCACCGTCGACAGGTTCTTTTTGTGAAGGGATTCATTACAACTTGGTATGATATCTAAATGAGACTGTCCTATTTTGGTCACGATTAGTCAATCGTGACCGCCTGATTATCACATGACCTAGATTCCTTCAGAAAAGCCCAAGAGTTATATTTATGAAGGGATTTCATTGTATTTTGGTAGTATGACTCGTTTTGGAATAATTTTCCTGTAACTTGATAACTTTGGCTGACAGACATTAACTGTGAGGGCCGCATTAACCGAGACCTCAATTCTTTAGTACAGTCTGCCCCTCAAATTATTCTTTTTGAAAACATAGCTCGTAGGGAACAGAAATTAACATATTCTCAATTATCACAATTCTTGTCTGATTTCATAATTCTTTCATAAACATTGAACATTATCCTTTTCATCAAATACTACACAAAGTCAAGTTAAGCTACAGTGTCATTGATACTTTCATTGTTAAACCTGACGGGCATGGTCAGTTGTGCCGAATTCCAATTGGACCACAACCTGCACATGTACAGTTGCTTAGCAGTGATTTTTAGTCAAGTCTTGGCTGCCTGTTAAGGCAGCCAGGACTTTACCACAAATCACAAACCAGGTAACTTGTCTATTGTCAACAGGACCTCAGAGTGGCGGCATGTAAAGGGCACATCTCTGAGATCGAAAAAAGCATGAAATAGGCCATTAAAGGTTAAGGTGCGTTTGGAACAAATCATAAAATTATTTATTATTTATTTATTTATTGGTGTTTTAAGGTTACATACTTATGCACAATGGCTGATCATGACCGTGACAGTTTTACGGGTGGAGGAAGCCGGAGTACCCTGAGAGAATCACTGAGCATCGACGAGCAACTGTCAGTGCCTCGACATTCTTACTCTGTTGAAGCTCCGCTCAAGCAGAGTTAGTGTGGTTGAAGACATGTGCACCATCGACGTGCAGTACGCCTTAGTACATGGCGCCATCGTGCTCCCATGAAGGCAAGGATAAAGTGTCTTGCCCAAGGACACAACGCGAGTCGTCCCGGACGGGGAACTAACTCGGGACCTCCATAATAGAAGTCCAACAGTCTACCACTGAGCCACCGCGCTCCCACTCTTTGGTACTGCCAGCAAATCTCAGTCAAGTCAGATACCGGATGTCGAACCAATACCACATTCCCTAAAAATATGGAAGCCGATACCGAATTCAAAATTTCAATACCGCCCATTTCTAGCTTCAAGCCACCCCTGACAGAGAAATTTACAGCAGGGCCAGAAAGGACATAGTTGTTAAGGTATTGCAGGCCTGGGAATGACGTTTAGGTTACGCGGGGGCTACGTCAATTGCGAACGAACTACAGGTTACGTCAAAATAATACGACAAAATAATAATCCGGCATGTTTTGCCAGTCAGACCTGACAATCTCTTGGGACCAGTTCGACTCAGTGGTTGCCTATTGCATCCACATATGAGCAGGGTGGCACGACATTTTTGTCCCAATTGACTTTCCGCCACGATAAATGGCAATAACTATCGCGCGATCTCGCCAAGCGAGATCGCGCGTTAGTTGTTGCTATTTATTGTGGCGGAAATTCTTTTAAGACGTAAACAGCATGGCCGGCGCCGTAAAGCAGAGAAGGCGTTGGGTAGGGACGTAAAATGGCGCCCCCCTGTGCGGAGAGAGACGCACTTTGTACAGGTTGAAGATCCATTCGTAGTTTTCGAAAATGAGCGAGGCCACGTAGTTGCCGCTAAGAGGTCATCCCACATAATTTGAACTTTTGACCAAGGAGAGGCGTTAGTATAAGATGCTGAACTTGTTCACCAATCCTTGTAAAACAAATAAGCTAAGTATTAGATGATATTTTGTGTAGTTTTCTTCGTTCAGTATTGAATTTACAGTATTGTATTCAAGCAATCTCGACCCATCGAGAAAGGCGCCAGTTTTGTGACTACATTACTGCATTAGTTACCCAAAAGGCGATCACATTAACCCTTTACCTAACCCGAAAAGCAGACGACACTTGCAAAAATAAATCTTGAATAACTCATTTTTTTCATTTTTTGTCACAAAAACATAGGTTATGACCCCTCGTTGGAACGAGCTCGACGAGCTCTTTCCAACGAGGGGTCATAACCTATGTTTTTGAGACAAAAAATGAAAAAAAATAATGAAAATTAATAGGCGATTTTTGAGAATAGCGCTGGCCGGTTTTGGCCGTTACGTTAGGTAAAGGGTTAAGGAATAAACTGATACATAGAAGTTAATATTTGATTAGTTTCGTATCGACTGAGATTTCACCCAGAGGTAGCTTCATGTCAGTCTGAAATAGAAGGTCGAAAGCTGTCGTGACGTTACCATTCTGGATTCCCATGGTTACACGTGGTTGCTATGTGGCGTGCGTAGTGCGCCGGCCGAGTGGAGGCGATGTTCAAGACCATTTACATGTTTTGTTCTCTTGTGGCTGATGTGTGTTTATTTTGTTTTTTTACTTCAGATATCACTTCGTGAACAAGACATCAAATTATTGAAACAACTGATTCAGATCCAAGAATCTATCCGAAAACTCTCTGATAATAATAATCTTCAGAAACGATACAGACGAAAAAGTGACATCTGTCGGACACACAGCATGTCAGTATCGAGCTCATGGAGATGTCCGTTGCTGAGACAACAAAGCGAGCCGCACTTTTATAAAGTGCCTCGAGCAGAGAGCCTGGATAATATTGGGGGTAAGACGAGTTTTAAAATGACAAGACTGAAGTATTATTGTTTCTTGCCTTTGGAGAATGGTACCCCCGTTCATCAATAATCCCACTCGCTGGCTCTGATTTTTTGAACGCCCTTATGGAGAGCGTCCTAAATATCAGTGTCAAGGAGTGTTAATTATTTTTTATTCATTAGTGTTTAATGTCACATACTTCTGCACAATTGCAATCGTGACGTCCGCAGCATTCAGTCAATCGTTTCATTACTCGGGATTCCCACATAGGATCAAGGAGTGTTATCTTCAAAAAATATCTTGAGAAAAAAGTGTAGTGTTTTTTTTTTCTCGGTTTTTCCACCCTGCATCAGATTCCAACGGTTTCTGGGTGGGCATTTACCACAATGCTTAATCCTTTACCCAACGCAGGTAATATCAAAATTTATTTCTGTAAATATTATTTTTTTTAATATTTTTCCGAGAATTTCAACAAAACACTATCATGTGACCTCTCATTGGAACGAGCTCGATGAGCTCGTTCCAATGAGGGGTCACATGATGTGGTTTTGCTGACATTTTTAAAAAAAATAGGATTTTTTCAACGTTCTGAATTTGTATATTACGCGGGCGGATGCGGCCGATTCTTTAGGTAAAGGGTTCGATTCAAACAAGCAGGCCCGATGTTGGTCGAAACTCATTAAAGAAATTCTCGATATTATTAATGTTTCCAAGCCTCACATCACCTTACCACCTTATAGGTAACGGAATATGTGAGTGCTTTAATGGACCTGCACTCGATATGCTTTGGACATTGGAGTCTGAAAAGAAAACAGGCGGGACTTCGCATTCTGGACCCTTGATTCACTCATACAACACTGCACGGCATGACTTCGAAGGTTTTTCACCATTTTTCCGATGTTTTGGGGTTATAATTATTTCCTCATGCCACAACTACTGCACTGAATCAAAAATATGATACAGTTATACGAGTTTGAGCCTTGTTTTTGAACAAAGATAATAAGTAATTAAACTGAGCCAATGTATAAGTTGAAATTGGCTTTAAATGGTTTGAAAATGATTTTTCGTGCTCTGTAAGGACAAAATTCCCTCTTAAAAGTCGTGCCTTGGAACATTTCGGTTGTTATCCCTATCTCTCACTTCCCCGACTGGAAGTGAGAGGTTGGGGTAACGTCCAAATGGTTTCAATTAGGATCATTCTTTGCATACTCCAGCCCCTCATTGATCATAACTGTTGAATTTTTTGGCAGTATTAAGCACGGCTTAGCTTCTCCACTTTTCATTTCGTTCAGTCCCAACCGATGTCTACTGAATAGTCGATCGCCTATTCCTGTCATAACAACACACTAAAAACTAAAGTGTTAAAACTGACACTTTCAAGGTGTTAAACCCATTCTAACTCTTAGGGTTTGATTTTAACACTCCAAGTATAATGCTTTAAGCACTTAGATATTACATTCGTCAGACATCTGAAACTTGAATGGATGGCACTTCCCATGTGTCTAGCATTGGTGGTTCTTCCAGAATCGTCCATAATTTGATTTGCGCTTGGTGGGTACATAATTAAAAGGACACAACGCAGATGACGCGGATCAGGCTCGAGAGTTCGAGCCTGATCCGCGTCATCTGCGTTGTTTCCTTTTAAGTGTCGCGACATTACACTTGTCAAGTGGTATTATTGTAACACCTGTCAGGTTCTGGGATATCTACACTTGAACAAAGTGCTAGTTCAGAACTTAGTAAGTGTTAAATACAGCACTTCAAGTGTAGTTTTTAACACTTTAGTTTTTAGCGTGAAGCGAAAGACGGACGAAACGATTTTTTTCTTTTTTGACAAGCCTGCACAATATAGGATGATTTTATTCCTTCCTCTTATTTGGAAATTCAAAATAAAAAAGTCGAAATTTGACTTAAAATTTCGAAGCTTTGAGATGAGAAAGAGGATGAAAGAAATGTTGTTTTTTTTTAAATTCTATTGATAAAATCTCGAAACTTCGATTTTACCTTGAAATTTTGACATTCTGTCTCGAAATTTTTAGATACAATCTGGAAATTATGAGATAAAAAAGTCGAAATTTTTACTTAGACTGTAATTTCATGAAAAAAATGTGAAAAGTTCGACATTTTATTCGACATCTTTTTGAAAAATTCACCGTGTCACCAATACGATTTCATATTACTTTTAATTTTCAGAGAATAAAAAGTTGCTGGAGGGGCTTGTCTGGACATAGTTATTTGAATATACCGATTTTAATGATACGATCATATTTTTCACAAAACGGTATAGAGAGTGGTGGCCGAGTGGATACGTGCGCTGGTCTCACATGCCAGAGGTCCCGGTGTAACAGAAATGGAAGTCCGTAGGAAAATTAGTCCCTCTGGACTATTATTCCGCGGGATTATAGTCCTAGGTCTAACATTTCTAGGAATAGTAGTCCGGCGGACTACTATTCCTAGAAATGTTAGACCTAGGACTATAATTCCGCGGAATAATAGTCCAGAGGGACTAACGTTCCTACGGACTTCCATTCCTTTTACACCGGGATCGGGGAAAGTCCTCGAGGTATCCGAACACACTTTGTCAGCATCAATTGTGGGGTTGATGCTGTCACAGCATACCGTCCTATCGGGTGGGGACGTAAAATGGTTGTCATCTGTGCGAAGAGAGACACACTCCGTGCAGATTAAAGATCCCTCCGTAGTGTTCGAGAAGTCGCCGCTTCGAAGGTCACCCCCAGACACCTGTTCCATTGGGCCAAGGAGAGGCGTTAATATAAGGTGAATAAAGTGTTCGCTAATCCTTGTAAAACAAATGAACTTAAAACAAAACAAACGTGATAGTAATCGTCTGTGACACATATTTCATACTGTTATAGGCGACCTGTTATGGGAAAAGTTACGTGACAAGAAACACTCCGAAATAAGCTACCAATCTCAAGAAAGTACGTGCTTCAGATCAACTGATCTCAGTTGATCTGAAGAACATATATTCTTGAGATCGGTATTTTCTTTCGTAGTGTTTCTGGGGTCACAGTGAGTCCCCCACTTGAACGGAATTAATTAACTATAATGACAGTGACTTCAATTGATTTGTTTCAGAAAATCTGGAGTGGATGGACGAGTGCTCGTTGGAGTCCGGAAGTGAATTAGGGGATAGCACGTCATCAATTTCGTCACTCAAAGACTCTTGTTTGTGTTCGAGACCAAGGTCATTTTCTTTATCACCGTCGTTAGTATTCGCAAAAGAGAGAAAAGGTGACGATTCAAATTATGAGGAGATTCTGAAAACAAATATATCCATATGGAAGGCTTCTTTACGGACTGAAATGTCCAAAACCAAAAGCTGTGACGTAATATTCGAGTGTGAATAAAAAAAGTTCTTAACCAACAATTTTAAGAAATGTTAATGTATGCTCTGTGTAACATTCTATCATCGATCTATCATTGATGATCTATTATTCAAAGACTTGTCTATATGAGCCGAACTGTTAAGCAATGAATTTGACAATTTATTTATTGGTGTTTAGGCCACATATTTCTGCTCAATGGTTAATTATGGCCGCAACATGGAGCCAAGTCCAGCCAATTGTTTACACCCAAGTTGCCCATTTTAGAGGAATTCCACTCCAGGCATTGGTGACTGAGTCCTATGTTATCAGTGAAACAGAGCTTGTTTACCATAGTAAATAAGCACTGCTCACTTCTCGGGGATCCCACTTGAAAATGAATTTGACAAACAAAATACAAATGTTGAAGTGGAAGTGAATGCATCTATTGACCTATGAGGTAGACTTACAACCACGGAATCATTCATCCCCACCACCACCCCTCACCCCCGCCCCCACACACACACGAGGATGCATACTTAAACTGTTACTAGCATATGTGAAGTAACTGGTCATCTGAAGTGGTGGCGAATCTAAAATGACAGTGAGGGTCCGAGAATTTGAGATC
This sequence comes from Pictodentalium vernedei, assembly GCA_031216915.1. NCBI lineage: Eukaryota > Metazoa > Mollusca > Scaphopoda > Dentaliida > Dentaliidae > Pictodentalium > Pictodentalium vernedei. The sequence goes on along the minus strand of CM062296.1, from coordinate 733,513,449 downwards.
GTTCCAGTAAGGGGTTATAATCTATGTTTTTCGGTCTAAAAGATGATTTGTTTACCTATTCCAGAATGTTGGTGGCAATTGTCGTCTGCTAATCGCGCTAAGCAAAGGATTAACTAATATTATAGCCCTACCAAGCTCACCTATCTTGCTACCTGTGAAAAACCCGTATGTTAATTTTAGCTTTTAACCCCACTACCGGTGTAAAGCTTCTACTACGGTTAAAAAAAATACACTTATAGTAGGAAATGCATCCAACTTGACCTTTGACATGACGCAATTTGTCGGCTTCGATACATTCATACTTTGCGATGTTACATTCAAACATACGACGTTTTGCGGTACTGTCTACTACGTGCAATGACATATTAAGCTTAAAATACCTACAAATTACAATTAAATATTTTAAATAAAATTTAAGAATTGTTAATAATAATTTGACTGAAAAAGCAAGGTAAATTCAATCAACTTTGAGGATGTGTTTAGCTGTCAATCAAGCATTCACGTGCAGCCGCTAGTACTGCCCACCGGTACAGATGTAAACAAAACAAACCCACGTGTTTGCGATAGAAAGTATCGTTTTTTCTCCATTTTAAGTTACGAAGTCGATTATTTATTAAGAGCATGGTATAAATAAAACAAATAGGTACTAGGGCCGGTAATCAGATTTAAACCACTGGTAGAATAAAGGTTTTAAACACTCGGAAGAGCCTCGTGGTTAAAATCCTTATCCTTCTCTTGGTTTAAATCTGATTACCGGCCCTAGTACCTATTTATTCTATATATAACCGAATATTGATTTAAAAACGTTCATGGGTAATTTTTTTCATCAAAACGTTTGGGGGCAGAAGGGATAATCTGAAAAAACGGGATGGCCATAACGCCTGCTCAGTCTGCCCCCGTCTCTGCTCTTTCGAACGAAAAGAGAACCTATCTCCATCGTCCACACACATGTACCAACAACTCACTTTTATTATCGCCCCAGTGCGACTTTAATATTTGTTCGCCCCAGACCCCCCCCCCCCCCTCCGCTTCCCATGTTCATTGAGCCTCCTTCCGACACAAGGTGGCCATTGTCGTTAAACCCCACAAAAAAGATTGAGCATCCGCCACCATTATGTTGACAATACATTTTATGTTATACAAATATTGTAGTTTCTACGGTTACTGTGAATGCCCAGCCATTGTGCAATAAATTGAAACCCCGAATACATATCGTATATTGGAGTTTCGTGACACTCATCCATGGATTTACTTTCGTGCAGCTGGTGGGGTGGAGGGGGAGGTGGGCATCACGTGATTGAACTCATTAAATAATGATCTTTCCGAGCAAGGGAAAGCTGAATTCTCCGAACTCATTCTTCAAGTGGGAAAGAAGAGTAATTTGAGGGAGCGGGTTGATTTCGAACACAGTCGTCAAGATGGTAATAACATAATTTCTTTCGCTGTATCCTTATTATTATCTACTTCTGTTTAACCCTTTACCTGTGGGGCACGGTGGCGTTGTGTACTAAGGCGAACTGAACGTCGATTGTGCACTTGTCTTCAACTGATGCTAACCCATCCTGGTTGGAGTTAGTACGTTGGGGAGTCTGACAATTGCTGTCCGTTGCTCGGTGGTTCGTTCCGGGTACTCCGGCTTCCCCCACCCGTACAACTGTCCGACACAAGGTGACGATATAAGTCCGGGATGAAAAATATTTTCTTTGCTGGTAGTTATCCCAACCAAGCAAATATATTGGCTTGTGCCTGGAAAGTCTTCTTAACCCCAACTCTCATGTATAGATATGTATTTTTGACCTCTGATGCATTTGTATTTGTATAATAATGTCTATTTTTCTAGGAACAGTAGGACCTATACTCCTCCTCCTGGATCTGAAGAAATGACACACCGGTGGTAAGGGGAGTCATATGAGCGTACTAATTTAACACTGAATTTCCCATAGACATTTGTTCGCCAGAAAAAAATTCAGGTCTGTGTCACATTGGGCGAACTGATTTAACACTGGAAATTCCCACAGACATTTTTTCGCCAGAGTGTGCCATCGGCCGATGGCACTCTGACGAAAAAATGTCTATGGGAATTGTCAGTGTTAAATCAGTTCGCCAGAGTACACACGAAAAGATGGCACTCAGGCGAAAAATGTTTATGTGAATTTTCAATGTTAAATCAGTTCGCCCAATGTATCACAGACCTGGATTTTCTCTGGTGAACAAATGTCTAAGGAAAAGTCAGAGTTAAATTAGTTCGCCCAAGTGACTCCCCTTGTACTCACAGCATATACAATTTAGACGGAGTCACGAATTTATTTATTTATTTATTTATTTATTTATTTATTTATTTATTTATTTATTTATCTATTTATTTGGTGTTTAAGGTTACATATGTCTGCATATGGCTAATCGTGACCGCAATAAGGATATAAAGTCAAGTCCAGCCAATCGTTTATACCTATGTTGCCCATTTGAGAGGACTTCCTCCCTAAACATTGGTGACTGGACCCTATTTTCCCAGTAAAAACAGAGCTTGTTTACCACACTAAACAAACACTGCTTCCATTCCCGGGGTTCCCAAGGGGATTAATCAATACGTCGCAATTTGTCTGTTATATCATACATACATTACATGCAACAGTGGAAAGAGATTTCAGTATTGCCAAACGAGCTTCTCTCATTTCTCCTAAAGCAATATTACCACTCCCCCTCACTGATCCACAGAAAAATCTCCGAGAGAGACCTGTTCATTAATCAGTGTCAGAAACTGGTATTATCCGTCATAATGTGAAGAATAAATGTTCTTTCAGGTAGCGTTATCTTTTTCACCTTGGAATCACGCAACTGTTAACTACTGGAAACCTCAGTGGTTCTCTCCGGGTACTCCGGCTTCCTCCACCCGTAAACCTGTCCGCCGCGAAGTGACCTTGGCTGTAGAAAGTGTCGTTAAACCCCAATAAATAAATCAATCAATCAATAAATAACTGTGGAGATCCGGTTGACGGCCAAATTGCCATGAATCCAGATGTCAACATGAAAGACCAAGTGGAGTAGTCTCCCTTCGTTCATAATCTTAAAATATCCACTCGTGTATTTTACAAGAATTGTCCATGCTAACCCCTGACCAAAAGTGTGATACCTTCCATGCCAGTTCAATTGCAACAGTTGGAAGACATCATATTCATTATACACACTGGGTATTCAGATACTTGGAACCGGATCGGCAAAAAGAAAAGAGCAGAGAAAGAGGCGGGAGAGACAGTGGTGAGTTCACTTTTTGCTAAGAAAAACATATTCAGAAGCAACAATCTACCGGAATGTTTGTATGACTCAGTTGTGTATTAGTTAAGATATAATGTGATAGAATTTCAGGCATGAACAATGGTTATTAAATTGAGGAGATTATCATTTCCACTGTCACTTGACCAGTTTCGAATGAAATATGAAACATAATCGCCTGTCACATGTTAAATTTAGCACTCCGCGACAGTTTTATTGGCCCATTGTCTTCCGAAATGTCGAGAAAAACAACGATAAAAGAGGTAACTTCAAGCAGTCATCAGATTTCTATATTAGATGCATTTTATGAACGCGGGGTTTGAAAATACAGGCACTAAAACCTGCGGAGCAAATTGAGTTATTGACACTTGGAATACGGATATCACTTCACTGTTGTTTCACTGGACATTTCGGAAGACAATGGGCTAATAAAACTGCAGCAATTTGCTAAATTTAACATGTGACAGGCGATTAGTTTGCATATTTCAACAGTAATTAGTCAAGTGACAGTGGAAATAATAATTTCCTTAATTTAATAGCCACTGTTCATGGCCGAAATTGTATCACAGCATACCTTAACCTATACACAACTGAGTCATAAAAACATTTCGGTAGATTGTTTCTTCTGAATATGTTTTTTCTTAGCAAAGAGTGTACTAAACCCTGCCTCTCCCGCCCCCTTCTCTGCTCTGCGTTCTTTTTGTCGCTCCGGTTCAGTATCCGAATACCCGGCGTTTTATATGAGAAAGACCAATTAATATTTTCAAGTGCAGCCTTGGGCTGCACGTTGAAAATATTGATTGGTCTCCTACACACATTCACTTTGCAGTCATCAAACTTAATGAAATTATGACGTATCAGGTTCCTGGGCCGGAAAAGCGGCATCTCCGGTTCAAGACGTTAAGTGAGGATCCACCCTCCTTTAATACGGAATCAAATCCATAAAATTTCCAACAAATATTAGCAAAAAAAATTAGACGGTTCGCACTGATTCTGATACGCGATAGTAGTAGGAGAGGGATGAACCGTCCCTCATTGGCATGACCTAGGAAGTGACGTCATAGTCACGTGACCCGGTATCCTCAACCAAGCCATAGGTATCCTCAGATACCGAAATGAGTCGAAGAGCAGTATCTGCGAGTCACTCGAACGAGCAATTGCTCTATGGCTCATTTGCTCGATGAGCTTCGAGTCGTTCGAGCAGTATGTGCGAGTCACTCGTCCGAGCAGTTGCCCTAAAGCTCATTAACTCGATGGGCTTCGAGTCGTTCGAGCAATGACTTAGCAGTAACTACTCGATAGATTATTGGATTTAGGAATGATATAGGCCTTTGTTGTACACAGGGGAGATAACTCTGCATACAGATTATGGGAAATCAAGCAATCTGATTGGTTAGTTAGCGCCAGTAAAGTGAACTGATTGGGTGGTGTAGATAAATGAATAACAAGAGTACTCTGAATAGGGTCAGAACTAACAAGAACAGACCAGAAAAGCTAAATATAGTAATAATAAGCAAAGCTGTTCTAGTTGATAGACCCTTCTACTCTACCGGGGTGTACTCCAGGACAAAGGAACATGGCCAGGCAGACGAAAACTATTGCATATATAGATAGAATATATATAGACAGAAGCAGAGAATTCTGAAAGAATTCGAAATAGTACAAGTTGTCGGGTTGTTTGTGGTAATTCTACGAATCGGGAAATTACTCTTATTCAATCGAACATACCCTCCGAACATACACCGACCTTGTTGTAAGCCTTTGGGTCACATAGCAACTACGTGCTACCATAGAAACCAAGATTGTGGCCTCCAGTATACAAAATGGCCGACGGAAACAAGTATCACCCTAACAACACGCGCTGCGTAGATAAATGAAACAACAAGAGTACACTGAATAGGGTCAGAACTAACAAGAACAGACCAGAAAAGTTAAACATAGTAATAATAAGCAAAGCTGTTCCAGTTGATAGACTCTTCTACTCTACCGGGGTATACTCCAGGACAAAGGAACATGGCCAGGCAGACGAAAACTATTGCATATATAGATAGAATATATATAGACAGAAGCAGAGAATTCTGAAAGAATTCGAAATAGTACAAGTTGTTGGGTTGTTTGTGGTAATTCTACGAATCGGGAAATTACTCTTTTTCAATCGAACATACCCTCCAAACATACACCGACCTTGTTGTAAGCTTTTGGGTCACATAGCAACTACGTGGTACCATAGAAACCAAGATTGTGGCCTCCAGTATACAAAATGGCCGACGGAACCAAGTATCACCCTAACAACACGCGCTGCGTATGCGCACTAACACCACATATCACTATGGGGATGACGTTACAACACGGGTTACCATGACAATCAAACATGGCGCTACTGGGTCACGTGACTATGACGTCACTGTCTAGGTCCTGCACTAGGTCCTCCCAATGGGGGACGGATCATCCCTCTCCTACTACTCGCGACGATATTAAACGTCCCTAGTTTATGTCGGATAAAACATCATCGCCACTGCGGAGGACACCCCTCCCGTGATCTCAGTCCTGGACCATCTGTTACGATGCACTACTGACATGGTCCATTGGAGAGTGCCCAACAAAGATATGGCTCTTCGCGAGATGATCAGATCACTAAACAATGTAACAGCAACCATAAAGACATGCACCCAAACACATAGCTATATAAGCTGTAGAGATGATTTCGAAGACTCTATGGAAGAATGTCGCAGAGGCATAATTGGACCTTCGTTTCAGCACTCGTAATCTTTCGCCCAATGTCCAAGGCCCAACTGAAAGTTAATGAGAGATTGTTACTCAAGGGGTATTTCCGCTCTGTGACGCGCGTTCAGTGACAAGTTGACAGACGAAAGTGGAGGATGTTTGTTGTTTTGTTGTTTGGTGGGAAGAGGTTGGCTGGTAAATGTGATTGGTTCCAGTACTTTGCTTCATTATTGGCAGGGTAATCAAAGAAAACTCTAATTCGACATTTCTCTGATGGATATGATATGCTTTGCACGTTTTTTTTTTTTGTTTTTTTGGGTGGGGGGGGGGGGGGGCGAAAAATCACTCCGAGTAATTTTGTCAAGAACTTACGTAAAAAGGTTCATCCTGTATTTTTTAACCCTTTGCCCAACGTAACGGTCAAAACCGGCCAGCGCTATTCTCAAAAATCGCCAGTCAATTTTCATTATCTTTTTCATTTTTTGTCTCAAAAACATATGTAATGACCCTCTTTGAAACGAGCTCGTTCCAATGAGGGTCATAACCTATGTTTTTGAGACAAAAAATGAAAAAAAAAAACTCTTGGGCGAGAGTCCAAGAATCTGTTATTGGCCTTCTGTATTTGTTTGTCAAAACCGAAAGAGTCGTGGGAGAGGCGGAAGAAGTTTCGAGACTGATAGAAAACCCGTGTTGACTATACAGTCGAGTAGTGGAATATGCAAAAATTATTAACCCTTGATAATAGAACATGCTAAAATATTTTTAAATAAATAAAAGTTTTCATTTTTGCCCCAAAACAAAACGTATGGCGCCCGCATTGAAACGAGCTTGATGAGCTCGTTCCTATCGGGGTTTATAAACTATGTTTTCGAGGCAAAGAAATAAAAAAAAATCAAAATTTGAATCCGGGGTGGGGGGGGGCAGTAGAAATATTTGCAGATGTCATGTCCCATTTTCGGTTTAGCCTTTTTTTTTACATCCACCGTGTTCAATTTTTCTACTGCCATTTTCAGACACCCACCCCCGTTTTCCCATTGAAGTTACAAATTCCATTGACAAACATCATGATAGGTATGGAAAGAAGTGAAGTTCGCTGATCAATTTGATTCCACCGGTGATTCTAGGTACTTATTACCTAGAAAGGTTAGTTTCACTTCCTGTTTGCAAAATGAGGCTTCAGAAATCTTAAAAAACTCATAGAACAGCTCGATGTCAATGAAAGTATGAATAATGGCCTGAGATACGCCCAACCCCATTCCCCTGATTTGACCTTTATAAAATATGTTTAAATTATTCCCCTGATTTGTACCATAGGAGTTAGCTAAAAATGACAAAAAAAATCAATCCATTCTGATCCATTTATTTATTGTTTACTTGATTCTGGGAGGAGTCTGCATGATTGATTCCGTAAGTGACTCCAAGTACTAACCTTGTTAGTATGGTTTATTTATTTTTTGTTTATTTTTGCCCAAGTCTCAATTAAAAATCAGTTGAAAATGCTATTTGTCAATTTTCCAAAACCTCAAGTTACCAATGGCACATGTGGTAAAGTCTTAATAGACAATAATAGCAAGTTAAACTGTACTGAATATTATATTGTCACAAGGTCATGCAACAATATTTGAAATTTAAAAGCGTGTTGGAACTGTTAACCAAGTTGAAACACGACAGTTGTCACAATCAATTCACGAGCACTTCTTCTCCCTCAATATACTAAAAGAATGGCGAGTAACAATAGAAAATATTCTCAATTATCCTTTTAACATTTGAGTGAATAAGTGAAGCCATTGAAGTGAACAGAAAATTAGTTGACACTTGCACCTCTAGATTAATTCATGTTGTATCTGGTGCATTATAAAGCATTTTTCCAAAATATTATCCGGCATGTCTCCTACACTGAGAACCAGTCACCCACCCCCCCCCCCCCCCCACCAACATGTAGTATTTGTGACATTTGCACAGATTTCACCTCACATTAACACTTATAAAGGCTCCTTGTGTTGCAGTTGACCTACTAGGGTTGATTTACAGCATTATCTCAGCGGTTTGGAACATAAAAAATGATATATTGCAGAAAATTATAAAAAAAACTTGCATAATTTGAGAACGCACGTTTTAGCGCACCCATGAGACCCACCAACCCCACAGATAACGTCTTACAAAATTTTGGTGTAAATGTTTGTATGAATGTTTAGTAACATGGAATACATCACATATAGTACGTTTTTTTTTCTCGTGCAGAAATTATGCAAATTAGATGGACTTTGATTTTTTCAGTGCTACTTACACACGGTAAGTACACATGTCAATACGGCTCGGACTAGAGTCTGTATTTATGAACCGATCTTCACGAAACGTCTTGGGTACCTTTGTTATCACCTTGGGACGAGAAAGAGTGTTTCTGGGTGCGGTCCAAAATTCAAGATGGCTGCCAGTGGCTATTTTGTGCCGAAATTAGGTCTAATCAGTTTTTTGTACACATCTTCTATACAGCTCAGGCTAGAGGCCGTATTTATGAACCGATCTTTACGAAACTTCTTGGGTACCTTTGTTATCACCGTGGGATGAGAACGAGTGTTTTTGGATGTGGTCCAAAATTCAAGATGACCACCAGCAGCCATTTTGTACCAAAATTAGTGCAATCAGTCTTTTGTACAGAACTTCTGTACGAAAGTTCTGAATTGAATAAATGTTTGTATGAATGTTTAGTAACATGGAATACATCACATATAGTACGGGTTTTTTTCTCGTGCAGAAATTATGCAAATTAGATGAACTTTGATTTATTCAGTGCTACTTATACACTGTAAGTGCACATGTCAATACGGCTCGGGCGAGAGGCTGTATTTATCAACCGATCTTCACGAAACTTCTTGGGTACCTTTGTTATCACCTTGGGACGAGAATGAGTCTTTCTGGGTGCGGTCCAAAATTCAAGATGGCTGCCAGTGGCCATTTTGTACCGAAATTAGGTCCAATCAGTTTTTTGCCACAACTTCTATACAGCTCGTATTTATGAACTGATCTTCATGAAACTTCTTGGGTACCTTTATTTTCACCTTGGGGCAGGAACGAGTGTGTTTTGGGGTGCCTTTGGTATCACTGTGCTATGAGAACAAATATTTTGGGGTTCAGTCAGACCCACTCAGGGACTCAAAGATTTATTTTCTAGTTTAGCATCAGACGGTCACCCACCTGTACAATACTTTACCTATACATTTGTTACAGGCTACGGTCAGTATTTATGTACAGACCGTTACAATACTTTATATGTACCTTTGTTATCAGGTCATTACCTAGATGTTTGTCATTGCTGTGTCACATACTATACATGTACATGTCTTAACAAGTTGAGCTACAGTGTCATTGACACTTTCATTTTATTTTTGTCTCCAAAATATAGGTTATGACCTCTCATTGGAACGAGCTCGACGAGCTCGTTCCAATGAGGGGTCATAACCTATGTTTTTGAGACAAAAAATGAAAAATTAATGAAAATTAATTTGCGATTTTTGAGAATAGCGCTGGCCAGCTTTTGGCCGTTACTTTGGGTAAAGGGTTAAGGTCACATATTTTTGCACAATGGCTAATTGTGACCGCAACATGGACATAAAGCCAAGTCCAGCCAATTGTTTACACCCATGTTGCCCACTGTAGAGGACTTCCACCCCTGGCATTGGTTATCAGATCCTATTTACCAGTAAAACAGAGCTTGTTTACCACAGTAAACAAGCACTGCTTAACATCCCGGTGTTCACACAGGGGACCTCAATGTAAGAAGACTATAAATTCAGTATAGTGCATGGAGACTGTAGTGTGTTATTACAGAAACTAAAACACTGACGAAGTAGAATTTTCAGTCTCAAATTCTGTCCAAGTCCAAGAACGTACATGTAAATTTTAGCCAATAGACCTTTTGGTGCACCCGGAAATTTGTGGAATGAAATTTTGATTCTTCTTCTTTACCATTTGAATCTGTGAGCCCACTTTTCCAGTCCTGGGACAGGATACGTCATACTTTCAATAAGTAGAATGGCTGCTAAGTTAAAGTGTGAGGTGGACCAATAAATATTTTCCCCATGTCTGCACGTTGAAAATATGAATTGGTCTACCCCAAAAAATAAATATGGACTCTTCTAATTGCTTCAATTGAACTGAGGTGGAAGATACCTCCAGTCACTCCATCCCTAAAAGTGGTCGACCACTTTGAGGGAGGCAAGCGTTGGTCCTGCGTCCCGCCTCTGCCCTTTTTGTAAGCGCATTGCGCATCTTTTGTCCCAACCCAATAGGATTACAATGCAGACCTGCCCCCGAACCAGGGAAGTTCGGGTCTTCTTTCTGGTGGTCCCCGAAAGGGGTCGTTGTTATTTTCTTTCAAAGAGTCCAACCGAACAGAGACAGTCTGAGGCAGATTATACTTGCCAGTGACGGCCATCACTCAAAATCATCCTCGAAGTGGCAGACTTTACTTGCCTGAAAACATATTTACTTGCCTGATAACCTAGAACCACTGCACCCTCGGGGAGAGGTAGTACCTTTGTGAGAGGACCCAACCTCCCACACTGGTCCTCACCCGAGGGTTCAACCGAGATATGTCAACGAAGCCATCACGCCGCAACCGGAGACACCTGCCGAGTACCTGAACCTTTTCCCCCTTCAACACGCCTAGACATGTGAAAACTACCCATATGCAGTCACTGAGGGTCGAAAGGGGCTTGTTCCCAAGAACCGTCCCCGCGCGCCTTCGGCGCGCAAAACCCTTCCGTCCGATGCCTCCAGTGTTCAAATGGTTAACAGAATCTAGGTTATTGTCTTTGTTGAAGCCACTCTCCGAAAATATTTTAGTTATGCTCCTCTCTCAAAAAAATTAAGGCGAAACAGTGTGTACCGCTTTTACAGAAAGTTGAATCACCACCGGGAGCGCGATTGGTCGTTGATTAGCCCATTTGGGCTTCAGATCGAAAGGTCAACAGTTCGGTCCTGATCCTTGTCATTTGCGTTGCATCTTTGAGTAAGACTCTTAACCCTTTACCCAACGTGACGGCGAACCCGACCGGCGCTATTCAAAAAAATGGCATTACAATGGGCAACATTGGTGTAAGAGATTGGCTGCAGGGGCTTGGCTTTATATCCATGTTGCGGCCACGATTAGCCATTGTGCAGAAATATGTGACCTTAAACAATAATAAATATTTTTTTTTTTTTTTTAAAAACATGAATAAATAAATAAATAAATAAATAAATAAATAAATAAAAACACCTCGATCGATATAAGTTTTTTAGGTTCATATCACATCATATAAATAAATAAATAAATAAATAAATAAATAAATAAATAAATAAATAAATAAATAAAAACACCTCGGTCGATATACGTTTTTTAGGTTCATATCACATCATATAAATAAATAAATAAATAAATAAATCGATTAATTACCTAAAACAACCGCCATAATCTGCTAGAGCTTTTAACTTATAACGCTATTCAAATTTAGAATTTTTTGAATTTTTTTGCCTCGAAAACATAGTTTATAACCCCCGATATGAACGAGCTCATCCAGCTTGTTTCAATGCGGGCGCAATATATTTGTTTTGGGGGCAAAAATGAAAACTTTACTTTATTTAAAAATATTTTAGCATGTTCTGTTATCAAGGGTTAATAATTTTTGTATATTCCGCTACTCGACTATATAGTCAACACGGTTTTTTAATAGCTCTGGTCTGTTTTGGCCGTTACGTTCGGTAAAACATAGCTTATGACCTCTCATTGGAACGAGCTCGTCATAAGCTATTTTTTGAGGCAAAAAAATGCAAAAATTAGTTATTCAGTAAGTTTGTTTACAAGTGTCGTCCGCTTTTCATGTTAGCTAAAGGGTTAGTCTCGATTACCCAAGGGGGAGAACGGTTGCGCCGTGTTCTAAAAGCGTGCATGTCTAAGGTATACTTGCCTCCAACTACTGCTAACCCTACTTGTGCCAGATTAGTTGGAGAGTTCGATAGTTACTCGCCGCTGTTCGGTTGTTCTCTTAGAGATCTCGCGGTTTCTCCGCCCATAAAACTGCCCGAGATGTTAATTACTTTGGCTTTTGAAAATATCGTTAAACGTACAAACTACCAAGATACGGAAATACGAGAAATGACCTTTCTGCTATTTATTTATTGGTATTTAAGGTCACTTTCAGCATCTATGGATGTATCATAACCACAATATGGTATGAAGTCAAATTTAGCCACCCGTTTATTCCCAAATGCTGCCCACTTTAGAGGGTTCCTCAACAGGCGTTGAGCACCGAGTACCATTTTATCAGTGGCGTTGGTTACCGAGTCTCCCACTCCCTGCAAATATATATAATTGCAGGCCTGATTCTGCATAAAAGCTTTTGATCTTCTTCGGGAATAGGCGAACATGTAAATTGTCGGCATCTGGTGGTCAGAAAGACACTCTCCCAACAAAAATTTCACCCATCCCCCACCCAGGACGCTACTCATTCACCCATTTTGACTGGCTCAGCTTTGCGTTACAATGGAAAAGCATTGTCCAGAGATCCCAGGTGGGGACAGAACAAGAGAGTGGTGCTTAATTTAACGTGCTTACTGTTTGACCGACAGTCGGGGAAGAAAGACATTACCCAAAACCATTTACTGCAAAGTATTCAAGTGTTGCTTTTGTATTTCAAAGACATGTATTTTGATCATTCAGACCTGGAAATAAAGGGTTTATATCGTAACTCGTTGGCATGTTTAATTAACCCTTTACCTAACATGAAAAGCAGACGACATTTGCAAACAAAATTCTTGAATAACTAGTTTTTTTTCATTTTTTTTTCTCAAAAACATAGGTTATGACCCCTCATTGGAACGAGCTCGTTCCAAAGAGGGGTCATAACCTATGTTTTTGAGACAAAAAAAAATTAAAAAAAGAAAAAGAAAATTAATTGGAGTTTTTGTGAATAGCGCTGACCGGTTTTTTCCGTTACGTTGGGTAAAGGGTTGAGGTGGACCCAGCATGTCATTCCATTCATATGTGGATGCAACACTCGACCTTTGAGTGGAGATAGTTCCGAAAAATTGTCAATTCTTTCTGGTAAAACCTGCGAGATTAGGAATTTAATAAAGTTAAGTTGTGTTACTTTGTCGTACCCTATAGTTTGTTTGCGTATTTTACATATTACGTAACTCCACGCAGAACCTAAACGGTCGTCCGCGGGATATTATTTGATGGGGAACAAGGGCTCGCGAATAATGGAAGTATCTAGGAGACTGCAGCTTACCTTGATTTTATGGTGCGTTTATGGGATCAGGCCTACTTACCTCATTAATGTTGCGTTTTAGAAAATCGTGTCATAATTATTTACTTTTTGTTGTCTTTCAAAAGAAAAAACTTAAAAAGAAAAACATGCCAGCCACGGAAACCATTCTAGGAAGCCAACCGTGATGGGTACTCACACTGTCACCCCTTAAAGAAAATTAATTCAACGCCAGTGGCGCAGCTGCGTGGGGACAGAGGGCTGGGTCCCAAAACATTAGCCCAATGCAACTTTCACACAACTTACGAGCCCCAAAGCCCCAAAAATGGTCTCCAATATAGCGGCTGCACAGGCGACAAATACCCCAGATCCCCTCTTAAGAGCACTAAAATTTGCAAAACTTATTCGGAAGTAGGGTAGGGGGGCTAGTCGTAGCCAGGAGGGGCATCTACCGGAGGGTCCTAGTTAGGGATAGGGGAGGCACACGAAACCCCTAACAACAACATTTCAAATATCACCACCCCCCCCCCCCCCCCACCCCACCCCCACAAAAAATGGCTTGGACACCTCTATTATAGAATCTTGGCTATGCGCCTGTCCAAAATGTAACTTGTAGAGAGCGCCACAGAAATCTCATATGACTGTCATTGTATGCAGCTGACCGTGACTAACATAGGACATTCCCATCTTCCCATCATACTGAGGAAACCGGCTAAGATTCAAAGCAATTGATACTTAAATGGGACTGTTGGCTTTTCTGAAGACATCCAAAATGGCTGCTGTGGCCGTCAGTTGATTAATAAATGCAACTTGCAGTCCGTGAAGAAGGAATTCAAGATGACTGCTAAGGCAGCAATTGTGTGGTGGCCAACCGTGATCACAATACGACATTCCGATCCATGCGTATGAATCTCAACAGGAATATGTAAGTTGGTCATGATGGGGAAAATTAACTATTTATTGGTGTTTAAGGTCACATATTCTGCACAGACTGATCGTGACCGCAACATGGATAGAAAGTCAAGCCCAGCCAATCGCTTATACCCATGCTGCCCATTTTAGAGGAATTCCGCCCCAAGCATTGGTCACTGGGTCCTATCTTACTTACATGGGTATGACCGATAAAGAACTGCCATCTGTAACCCGTACAATACCAACTGTGGATAGTGTTCTGAAAAAATCCAAGATGGCTGCCGTGGGAGCCACTATGGGCTGCCAACCGTTACAAAAAATAGTATTTTCTCATCTTCTCGTCATACTAAGTCGTCTAGTAAAACTTCAAGAAAAGCATAAATGCGGGATGTAGCCTGAGCTGAGGAAATCAAGGATGGCCGCTGCGGTGGCTATTGTGGGTATCTAACCTGTGACCATAATAGGACGTTCCAATTTAGGTACGAACCCAGACATGCACACGAACTTTCGTAATGATTGGAAACGAATCGCAGGATATAGCCAAAGCTGGATGAATTGTGAACAGAAAGAAGAAACCCTATGGCCTTTATGGCTGGCCAACCATCACCAAAATAGGACATTCCCATCTACTCATCATTTTAAGTCACACTACTATATTTTTAAAAAAAATGATGCATAAATGCGACCTGTAACCTGTGTTGAATAAAATCCTAGATGGCTGATGTTGCGGCCGACTATGACAATAATGAGCCATCTAGACATGAACCTAAACAGGCATATGAAGTTTGGTGATGATCGGGAAAGAACTGTGGGCTGTAGCATGTGCTGAACAAATTGTGAACAAACTAACAGACTCACGGACTAACAGACTATCTATTAGTCCCCTACCGACATCGCCGGAGGGGACTATAGGTTTGCACTCTGTCCATCCGTCAGTCTGTCAGTCTGTCAGTCAGTCTGTCAGTCACACTTTAGTTTTCCGGACTTTTTTTGGAAATGCTTCAACCGAATGATTTCATTTTTGGTAACCTACTATAGAACGATGACTTACAGACCAAGTTTGAGTTTGAGTTTCATGCTGATTACATCATTCTTGTGTGAATTATGGCCCTTGCAAATATGGAAAATGTCAGTCACACTTTAGTTTACCGGACTTTTTTGGAAATGCTTCGTTTACCGGACTTTTTTGGAAATGCTTCAACCGAATAATTTCATTTTCGGTAACCTGCTATAGAACGATGACTTACAGATCAAGTTTGAGTTTCATGCTGATTGCATTGTTCTTGTGTGAGTTATGGCCCTTGGAAATATGGAAAAGCGCCAAAATATCAGTTTTCCGGACATTCTTTGAAACGCTTCAACGGAATGATTTCATTTTTTTGGTAACATACTATAGAACGATGACTTACAGATCAAGTTTGAGTTTCATGCAGATTGCATAATTCTTGTGTGAGTTATGGCCCTTGGAAATATGGAAAAGCGCCAAAATATCAGTTTTCCGGACATTCTTTGAAACGCTTCAACGGAATGATTTCATTTTTTTTGGTAACTTACTATAGAACGATGACTTACAGATCAAGTTTGAGTTTCATGCTGATTACATCATTCTTGTGTGAGTTATGGCCCTTGCAAATATGGAAAATGTCAGTCACACTTTAGTTTTCCGGACTTTTTTTTGGAAATGCTTCAACCGAATGATTTCATTCTTGGTAACCTACTGTAGAACGATGACTTACAGATCAAGTTTGAGTTTCATGCTGATTGCATTATTCTTGTGTGAGTTATGGCCCTTGGAAATAAGGAAAAGCGCCAAAATATCAGTTTTCAGGACTTTTTTTTGGAAACGCTTCAACAGAATTATTTCATTTTTGGTAACTTACTATAGAACGATGACTTACAGATCAAGTTCCATTTGGACTCTGTCCATCCGTCAGTCTGTCAGTCAGTCTGTCAGTCACACTTTAGTTTTCCGGACTTTTTTTGGAAATGCTTCAGCCGAATGATTTCATTCTTGGTAACCTACTATAGAACGATGACTTACAGATCAAGTTTGAGTTTCATGCTGATTACATCATTTTTGTGTGAGTTATGGCCCTTGCAAATATGGAAAATGTCAGTCACACTTTAGTTTACCGGACTTTTTTGGAAATGCTTCAACCGAATAATTTCATTTTTGGTAACCTACTATAGAACGATGACTTACATATCAAGTTTGAGTTTCATGCTGATTGCATTATTCTTGTGTGAGTTATGGCCCTTGGAAATATAGCAAAGTGCCAAAATATCAGTTTTCCGGACTTTGTTTTAGAAACGTTTCAACGGAATGATTTCATTTTTGGTAACCTACTATAGAACGATGACTTACAGATCAAGTTTCATTTGCACTCTGTCCATCCGTCAGTCTGTCAGTCAGTCTGTCAGTCACACTTTAGTTTTCAGGACTTTTTTTGGAAATGCTTCAACCGAATGATTTCATTCTTGGTAACCTACTATAGAACGATGACTTACAGATCAAGTTTGAGTTTCATGCTGATTGCATTATTCTTGTGTGAGTTATGGCCCTTGGAAATATGGAGAAGCGCCAAAATATCAGTTTTCCGGACTTTTTTTTTGGAAACGCTTCAACGGAATTCATGCTGATTACATCTAGATTATAACATTTGTATTATTATTAATGCTCAGTAGTCTGGTAGGGGACATTGTATTGCTTCAGCGATATGTGAGCTCTTGTTTATTTAGTGGTGTTAAGGTCACATACTTCAGAACAGTGGCTAATCGTTATGTAACTGCAACATGGAGATAAAGTCATGCCGAGTCCACCGTGTATACCCAACCCATGTTCCCCATTTTAGACGACTTCCTCCCCCAAGCATTGGTGACTGGGTCCTACTTTTCGAGCCAAACAGAGTTTGTTTACCACATTAAACAAGCACTGCTTCGCTTCCCGGAGTTCCCATGGGGGACTAACAGACTAACAGGCCAAAAGACATTCGCACGTCCATGGCAATTGACTTGACTGACTTCGTCAAGTTAAGCTAATGAAACTCTCATCTTAAACCCTACTCTCACCATTATATTCCCATGAGTCCACCAGAGGCTCAAGTGAGCTTAGAATGTTCACCTGGATCAAATTAAGGCAAAGGAATGGAGGATACGGTGGGAGGGTGTAAGTGAGAGCTTTTCGCCGAATTGTTTAGCCAGCTTAAGAATCGCCTTTGAAAAAAAGCATTTTTTCAAGCCAGTCTAATTTCACAGCTCATTAAAAATACTTGAAACAAGCAAATTCAGTGAATTCATGTCTCCCACAGGGCAGCAGTTGCAAAGGGAATTAATGCATCCAGTGGAATATAGTTGAGTTGCAAATGGAAGTTATTTAGAAGAGACAGAACAGACAGTGCTTTAGACAGTGGTTATCAGATTTATTTTCACGGGGGTCACTGTCAAAGCAAGTAAAGTGATGTGGGGTATAACTGTGAGAATCACTAATAATTAAGACTGTATGATAAGACCTATTACATTAAACTGATGTGAAAAGTAATCCATATGAGAAATTTCCTTGAAATCGGTTGACTCCAAGGAAAGTTAGAGTCTGGAAACCATCAGCCAATCAAATTTAAGCAACCTAACTAAATATGCGCGGAAAATGCCCATGTTCGCACTTGGACCCACAATTGATGAAAGTGATCTACTACCCAAATTTCATTGAAATCGACAGACTGTAAGGAAAGTTAGAGTCTGGAAACGAAAAACACGGAAGGTGTGCACTTACTGTGTATTAGTAGTAGCACTGAATAAATCAAAGTTTCCCTAATTTTCATAATTTTTGCACGAGAACAAAACCCGTATTATATGTGACGTATTGCATGTTACTAAACATTCATACAAAAATTTATTCAAATCCGAACTTTCATATAGAAGTTCTGTACAAAAAACTGATTACACCCAGTTTCGGAACAAAATGGCAGCTGGCGGCCATCTTGAATTTTGGACCAAACCCCAAAACACATATTCTGGTCTCACAATGATAACAAAGATACCCAAGAAGTTTTGTGAAGATCGGTTCATAAATACGGCTTTTAGTCCGAGGTGCGTTGGCGCACGGGGCAGACGGACAGGCAGACGGACATATTTTCGGTACAAAATTTCCCACATTCGAACTTGACCTAGGTATTGATAAAAGTAATCCATATGTGAAATTTCATCGATATCGGTTGATTTTAAGGAAAGTTGGAGTCTGGAAACCGTCAGCCAATCAAATTTCAGCAGCCCAATTAAATATGTGCGGAAAATGCCCATATTCGAACCTGGACCCACAATTGATGAAAGTGATCTACTACCCAAATTTCATTGAATCCGGTCACGGTAAGGAAAGTTAGAGTCTGGAAACGAAAAACACGGAAGGACGGAAGAATGGAAGGACGGAAGGAAGGACGGAAGGACACCCCGAATTTAATATCTCCCGTTTTTTTTCAAAAAGCGGGAGACATAAAATAACAAATATCTGCTATATATATGCAGCGTATAATCACTGTTCCAACAACGACGAGGTGAAGGGGGAATTTTCTTAGTTTTTTTTTAAATTTTTGGTTGCAAAGAATAACGAATGGGACGGGCCTGTGAATTTGACCCAGTCTTGAGCAGGACCAAATATTGTCTACCAACTTTCTTCACACAAACTTGAATCTACACCATTTAGGAAGATTCAAAACCATATACCAAGTCAATGCAGTCGGAAGTTCTAGAGGAAATGATTGTGTAGACTGCTTTCTCAACCGCTTAACCCTTTACCTGAGGTAAACGATATCAAAATTTATTATTTTAAATAATATGTTTTCAAAGTTTTCAAAAAAATTCAATCAAACCATATCATGTGACCCCTTATTGGAACGAATTCACAGAGCTCGTGCCAAAGAGGTTTCACATGATATGGTTTTGTCGAATTTCTTTAAAAATAATTTGCATATTACGCGGGCTGATGCGGCCGATTCGTTAGGTAAATGATTAAATGGCGGTCCCCATTTAGTTTTCCATGAGACAACTGATAGCTGTTTTTTAGCTTAACTTGACAAAGTCAACATAAGCTATTGCCATCACGCGTGCGAAAGTCTGTTAGTCTGTGAGTCTGTTCACATTTTCCTTTAGCACAGGCTACACCCCGTAGTTCTTGCCTGATCGTCACAAAATGGCATATGTAGGTTTGGGGTCATGTCTAGATGAGAACGTCCCCTTTTGGTTGCGATCGGTCAACCGGTATGGCTGCACGAGCCCAAAACCCGAAAACCATTAGCACAGTCTACATGTTGTATTTATGAAGGTATTACATTGTAATTTGGTAGGATGCCTCTGTATAATATCTAGATGAGAACGTCACCTTTTGGTCATGATCTGTCAACCGTGATGGCTGCCCAAGCCCGAAATCCAAAAACTTTTAGCACAGTCTGCAGGACATATTTGATATGGAGGGATTTCATTGTAACTTGGTAGGATGACTCCGTATAATGTCTAGATGAGAACTTCCCCATTTGGTCGCGATCTGTCAACCGTGACGACTGCCCAAGCCCAAAACCCGAAAACCTTTAGCACAGTCTACAGGTCATATTTACGGAGGGATTTCATTGTAACTTGGTAGGTTGACTTCATATAATGTCTAGATGAGAACGTCCCCTTTTGGACGCGATTGGTCAACAGTGCCAGCTGCAGGGGCCCGAAGCCCGAAAACCTTTAGCACAGTCTACAGGTCATATTTATGAAGGGATTCCATTTTAACTTCGTAGGATGACTCTAGATAATGCCCAAATGAGAACGTTCCCTTTTGGTCGCGATCATTCAACCATGATGGCTGGCCGAGCCCAAAACGCAAAAAACTTGAGTGCACACTGCAGGTCGTATTTCTGAAGGGATTTCATTGTCACTTGGTAGAATGACTCCGTATAATGTCGAGATGATGACGTACCCTTTTAGTTGCAATCAGTCAACCGTGATAGCTACACAGGCCTGAGCCCGAAAACCTTTAGCACAGTCTACAGGTCATATTTATGAAGCGATTTCATTGTAACTTCGTAGGATGACTCCAAATAATGTCTAGATGAGAAAGTCACCTTTTGGTCACGATCATTCAGCCGTGATGGCTGCCCGAGCCCAAAACCCGAAAACATTTAGCATAGTCTACAGGTCGTACTTATGGAAGGCTTTCATTGTAGCTTGTTAGGTCGACTCCATATAATGCCTAGGTGATGACACCCCCTTGTGGTCGTGATTGGTCAACTGTGACGGCTATAGGGGCCCGAAGCCCGAAAACCTTTAGCACAGTCTACAGGTCATATTTATGAAGGGATCTCATTGTAACTTTGTAGGATCACACCAGATAATGCCCAAATGAGACCGTCCCCTTTTCGTCGCGATCATTCAACCATGATGGCTGCCCGAGCCCAAAACCCCAAAAACTTTAGTGCAGACTGCAGGTCGTATTTGTGAAGGGATTTCATTTCACTTGGTTGAATGACTCAGTATAATGTCGAGATGATTACGTACCCTTTTAGTTGCAATCAGTCAACCGTGATAGCTACACAGGCCTGAAGCCCGAGAACCTTTAGCACAGTCTACAGGCCATATTTATGAAGGGATTTCATTGTAACTTGATAGGATGACTCGTTTTGTAATAATTTCACTGTAACTTGTTACCTTTAGTTGACATACGTTAACTGTGAGGGCTACATACATTAACTGTGAAGGCCACATTAACCCACCCCTCAGTTCTCTAGTACAGTCTACACCTCATATTATTTTTATTAAAAACATAGCATACGGGAACAGAAATTAACATATTCCCAGTTATCACAATTCTTGTCTTATTTCATAATCCTTTCTTAAAAATTGAACATTATCCTTTTCATCAAACACAATACACAAACAAGTTAATCTACAGTGTCATTGACACTTTCATTACCATACTACTCACACGGAAGTTTTTTTTTTACACGGAATGAAAATTATCTATCTCATGTAGTTTAGAAATTTAAAAGTCTGAAATTTTTCAATTTTTTGCTCCTGTGTATTTTTCTTCATTATATGAATCAGGTATAATCATGTCACCCACTAATACTGTATAACAATTTAGGCTCAAGTCGGTTAACCGGTTCTGTAAACTGAAACTTTGGTTGGGACCATAAATTCTGCCCCCGTACCTCGAGTGAGCCCAAACTTTCTTTCAACAAATTTTAATCTACATCACTAAAGGTGGCTGCATACCAAATATCAAATCATTGCAGCTTGTATTTCGCGAGAAAATGATTTTCCGCTCTTTTTCCGATTACCAAAGTGTTAAATGGGAGTCCTCTTAGGGCGCATCTTAAAGCAATTGAGAGCAGTTTTTAGCCCAATTAATTTTAATTTGTTTAATGATGCGTCACACCAAATAATAAATATCTATCTCGTTTAGTTTTTGAACTAAAGAATGTTTGATTTTTTCTGTTTTAGCTCCTTGGTTCCCAAGGCGGTGCGTGAAAATTTGTTTTTTTAAGTTCATGTCACCCAATGACACTACACACCAAATTTGATTCAAATCCGCATCACGATTCCGAAAACTAATTTGGGACGGATACATAACTTATGCATCCCCCGCGACGAGCGAGGAACCTTCTTTGAGCAAAATTGAATCTTGGTCACCAAAGGAAGTTGCATACAAAAATCTCAAAACATTGTGACTGGTGGTTTATAATAAAAAGATTTTTCAAGAACTTTGGACTTTTGAGACATGGCCCCGCGCTACTTTGGGATGGGGAAAAGATCATCTCTGGATTCGGCCCAGTAGATCCGAATCAACAGATTGTAATGCAAAAGTTAAAGGACACAGAACGATGGACGACAGATGAGAATGCCCAAGTGATGGACATTGCCCATTTTCAGTCAGGTAAACTCATAAAGAAGAGTGTCCGTCGTGTTCCATCCTCTCATGTCATGTTCTCATCCTTTAAACACAAGATATCCTGAGGCACAGAGGACACCAATCAAACAGGTTTGAGTATGAATACACGGAACAGGCGGAATTTATTTACAAAATGAATAATGAGTTTCGAAACAAAGAAACAAATCAATAATGTTTTTATTAACGATTAACAAATCTTCTTTGGAGACAAAGTTGTTTTATTCTCATTTTAAACACCAGCTGTAATTTTCACTCTTTGCCTTCCACAAGCCCAATTTCCAGCCTATAATAAAAATACTTCGATAATCCGCTTCACTCTGATGTCGTAATATAAAAATTTCAAGCTGCAAATTTATCCCCTAATGTAAATAGAAATTTAACCAACATAGTCTTGTTTAACCCTTTGCCAACGTAACGGCCAAAAAAGGCCAGCGCTATTCACAAGAATAGCCAATTAATTTGAATTATTTTTTCATTTTTTGTCTCAAAAACATAGGTTATGACCCCTCTTTGGGACGAGGTCGTCCCAAAGAGGGGTCACAACCTATGTTTTTGAGACAAAAAATGAAAAAAAAATTAGTTATTCAAGAATTTTGTTTGTTAGCGTCGTCTGCTTTTCAGGTTAGGTAAAGGGTTAACGGAGCTCATTGAGCTCTATCAGTCAAGATTGAATCGTTTCAATTCCTACCTGCATTATGAGAATACTGTTTCTTGGTGTTTTGAGCATTGTCGTTAAACAGAAAGGTCGCTGGTTCGATCCTGGTCAGCGGTAACTGCGTTGTGCCCTTGGGCAAGACACGTAATCATGATTATCCATGCGAAACACGCTGGCGCTATATTATTTATTTATTTATTTATTTATTTATTTATTTATTTATTTATTTATTTATTTATTTATTATTGTGGTTAACGACACTTTCGACAGCCAGGGTCATCTCGTGTCGGACAATTTTCCGGGTGGAAGAAGCCGGAGCAGCACCAGCAACTGTCAGACTCCCCAACGTTCTAACTCCACACAGGTAGGGTTAGCATTGGTTAAAGACAAGTGCACCATCGACGTGCAGTACGCCTTAGTATACAGCGCCACCGTGCCCCACGTGTGCAATCGGGACTAAGTGCCTTGCCAAATACAGTCCCCCCTGGTGGGGATCGAACCGTGGACCTTTCGGTTTGAAGTCCAATGCCGTAAACTCTGAGCCATCGCGCTCCCACTGGCGCTGTATGGTAAGACATGCTGTACATCGATTATTCATTCATTCAACTGCTTCTAACTCTGCCTCTGTCGGGTTAGTAAGTCCTGGAGTCAAGCCTGAAAATAAGCAGTCATCTTTAGAATGAGGAGCCCAGAGGGTGAATTTGGTGATGCTACCCTGCACAGCAGGATAGCATCACTAAATTTACCCTCTGTGAACCTCAATCAGAATTAAGGCATCAAACCTAAACAGGAAGAGGTACTCAGAGGATAAATTGGCTCACCGTATGGGATAACATCAGCAAATTCACCCACTGGGGACCTCATTCTGCGAATGACAGATAACTTATTTTCAGGCTTGTCTGGAGTCAAGGCGTTTGCTCGCATCTGCTGGGCGCTTCTCTCCCGCTACTCCGGATTCATCCACCCGTAACTTGAAACAGGATGTGACCCTGGCTCTTGAACGTGTCGTTAGACTCCAATAAACAAACATATTTGCATGATATGAGAAATCTGTTTCTAAAATTTCGCCATCAGTGTTAAGAGGGCCAATTGCTACCTGATTTGCAAATTGGATTCACAAAAGGAGACTCACTCAAATAAATTCGATACTCAAGAGTTCGACAGAAGGGATACTCTGTGGTATATGATATTTTAGAACTTTTGTGAGAGTCGAGAAGTAACCCATTTCTGACTTCTGAATTTTTGTGTCAATTCATGTTTTTGCAGTAGCCTTGACGTTTATCTAGTTTGTTTCTAGGAAGACGTTTCTGCAGAGCAAAAACAATCTTCCCAACAGAATATTTCCCCAAGTACAATAATAATCACGAAGGACCTACAGTGGTCATTTGCCTGCAACACTAAACATCTAAGGATAATGAACGATTGACAACTTTTATACAGTAACGAGCTGTATCAAGAACGCAGATTTCCGAACACTTAAATATTAAAATAATCTTTGACGGGGAAAAAAACTTACCTACGTTCTCAATTTATAATAGAAATATTCTCGAAAATATTCAAATCCGTCATGTTGTTCTTGTGTTTCAGAATATGACCAGGGGAAATGACCGCCGTGGGTACTTGCGTGCTGGGGGAACTCAGGAGACTTCATGTCGTTGAGGAAATGAATGTCCGTTAGAGAAATGTATTATTTTTTTTAAACAAACACCTTGGGGCATTGTGTCATTCAACAGAGGGCTTAGTAGAGGTTCAATGTAGACATTCTGTGGTTATGTATTGCCCCCACCCTACACCCGCCCCAACTAAATAAAATGCGTTTTTTTTTACTTTGTAAGAAGAATGTACAAGGTACTCAAACATATCCATCCTGATAGGAGATCTTGACCAGTATAAATTAACTCCAAATTTTATTTTGAACGATTTGCTTTTAAATAAGAGGCGGCCGAATAGAGATCCACAAGGCCAATTACGCCCAGAAAACGCGATCCGATTGCGCCCGCATAAAATTAAATTCAATGATTTTTATTTGAGTTGCAACATGAGGTGATGCCTCTAATTTGAGCATCGCTGTACAACAATTGGTTCGCGTTTTCGAGGACGTGATCGGTGCGAGAATGGTCGAAATACACTTTCCGGTAGAATCGCCTCGTTTGCGGACACAATACGCACGCGTTTTTTGTGGACGTAATCGACGCGAGAAAGGCCGATATACTCTTTCGTACAGAATCGCACGTTTGCGGACACAATCGGAACGCGTTTTTGTGGACGTAATTGGCTTGCATGCACAAAAGGCTTTGAGGTTCCGCTCCACAAGCGGTGGCGTCGCTGTAACCGGTTCTCGTCAGATCACCGAAGTTAAGCAACGTCGAGCGCGGTTAGTAGTTGGATGGATGACCATTTCAGCGACTGATTCGCGCTCCCGCGTTGTGTCCATGGGCAAGGCACTTAACCCCGATTGCCTACATGGGGCACGATGACGCTGTGTACTAAGGCGTACTGCACGTCGATGGTGCGCATGTCTTCAACCAAACTAACCCTGCCTGTGCCGCGGTGCAGCGTTCAGAGTTACGATGTTGGAGAGCTGACAGCTGCTCGTCGTTGCTCGGTGGTTCCCTCCGGGTACTCCGGCTTCCTCCACCTGTAAAACTGTCACGGTCACGATTAAATAAATATACAACCCATAACATGTATTACATTTCTCAAATCCGCAAAAAACATATAACACTATCTGACTTAGTGGAAATAAACAATCTGAATGTGGGTGGAATAATTTATTTTTAAAGGCAAGACTTCAACTTGCAAAATTGTAAGAAAAAATGCCGAAACCAGTCATTTTTAGCCGCCCAGCCGCCTCAAAAGCAGAATTTTCCCGTTACCCCTAAATACCAAGCCCTGGGGCAGAGCAATCCCTGTTTCTAAAATGCATCAAAAAATTTATATGTTTCCATTTCATTTTTTAGTTAATTGTCTGGTGGTAACAAACCTGTGTAATAATGACATTTTAAAAAATAGCCAATTTTTCGAAGCCACTGTTTCCCATAATTCATCAGGTAATTTTACCCCTATGTATCAGATTCCAACTTTGGAACCAAAACTTCAAATTCTCTTGTCCAACAAATAGCCTAATATAATCATACATCTGATACTAAAAATATATCCCAATTTACATGGCATTAGTTTCAACATATGCCCTATGTTTAGAATTTCACCCTGTGCGATAGTGCGAAACTGTAGAGCGGAATCCCTGTGGCCCTATTCAGATAAAACAGACGTACGTAAAACATATTCTGATTACTAAATTTTTTTTTAACCCTTTACCCAACGTAATGACCAAAACCGGCCATCTATTCACAAAAAATAACCATTCAGTTTTTATTCTTTTTTTTCATTCTGTCTCAAAAACATAACTTATGGCCCCTCATTGGAACGAGCTCGTTGAGCTCGTTCCAATGAGGGGTCATAAGCTATATTTTTGATGCAAAGAATGAACAAAATTAGTTATTCAAGAATTTTATTTGCAAGTGTCGTCTGCCTTTCATGTTAGGTAAAGGTTTAAACACTGAACACAATCTTATAACAGGACGTGATATTTTCCATCCTTTTAAAATTCACAACAGTACAATAAAAAATATATTTGTGTTTGGAATTCCTTCGCGAGTCTTTCGGAATTCTGTCGCAAAAAAAAACATTTTCAGCATTCGTCTTTGAATCCTGATTTCGAAGAATGATATCTTCAATGTCATTTGGATGTCAACAGATGGAAGAGTTCAGATTTAACCCGTTCAAAACGAGAGCGTGAGTATTTGCGTATAAGAAAATTAAGTAGTCGGTAAGTGAGCGAGATTATGGACGATCACTAGTTAAGGAATGTCAGTATTAATTGAATCCAACACCCCCGTTTGGCTGTTGGATAAAACTATTATTGGAACTCCCTATAAATGAAAAATGGATTCGTCCAATTGTCATAACCAGTATTGTAGGCGGTTGCCAACTTCAGTAACCTGTACCGTGAGGGTTAAAACTGAGAGAGATCAACTAATGTGTTCAGCCCTCCATCGCAAAACAGGTCCATGAATCCCGTGTTGAAAAACATGTTTTCAATACGAGATAGATTAATATTTATTTTCAGCCTGCAGTCATATGACTGAGGATTGAAATATTATTTCCTGTACCCTACAAATCTTTATCTGTCACGTTCAGGGCCGACAAAAATATGTTGCCGGCGTCATGGAGTCAACTTCATCCAGGCTCCTTTGATGTCCATGTGTTTTTGCAATGTCACCTTAATTCGACACGGCATGTCGTGCCATTTACACATTAAATGCGATGGGAGCGTAGGATAAAGTAACTAATATCAGATTTTCATCCCATTTTGCAATTTCCACACGGCGTGATGCCCCTAATGAGAACTACAACAAAGACAAATACCAACTACAATGAGACCAAGTGCAAGCTGAAATATAAAATCACTGAATATAATTTTGACGCAACAAAGTGTTGCGTTAAAAATAAATTCAATGATTATATATTCCATATCTCACGTTAGATTAAATTCTGGTGATTATTGTCTTTGTTCTGTAGCAAGTCATAAATCGAAGCGAAGGCATGTGTCGAAATTTCAGAATAAGAGATCTTGTTATTTATTACTTTATCGCCGTGAGCACGGTGGAACTTTGGTTGAAGCATTTGACCTTTAACCTGAAACGTTGACAGTTCGATTCTGACCGGCACCATCTCTGCTGTGTCCTTGGGCAAAACACTTTATCCCGATTGTCCACGCGGTGGCGCTGTGTACAAAGGCGTACTGGCCATCGATGGTGTACTTGCCTACAACGCTGCTAACTTTGTTTGTGCCGGGTTAGTAAATTGGAGAGTCCGATAGTTGCTCGCCGCCGCTCGGTGGCTCTTTCTCGGTACTCCTGCTTCCTTCACCACGACACAGTCCGCAACGTTCAGAAATCAGGCGTCGCACCTGCGGCCACTAATATAAAACCTTTACAACTGTATTTTCCAGAACTGTATTTTCTAGTCGTGACTGCAAATAGGCTGAAATGAACCATCAGCATTTTCAAAGATGTGGTAATTTGCCATTGGCAAATTGCCACATCTTTTAATATGCTAATGATTCACTTTAGTCACTTATATTAATAGGTAGAAAATATAATTCTAGAAAATACATTTGGAAAAGTTTTATAGTATTGGCTCCTGGTGTGTAAGTGTCTTAATGCTGCACGATGTACACTAAAAACTACAACGAGCACACGACAGGCCCTGAGAATTTACCGTCACAAAGTTGTTGACATATTATAGGATTTCCACAAAAGAACGTTTCTTTGAAGCACTTCTTCATAATAACTGTCATCTTTTGCAATGTCATCGTCTTCGTTGATTACTAAGTTTGGAGAACACGGTAATTTAATGTCAGTGTCCGTGGACGGAGGTGTCACAATACAACTGTCCTCATACTCGCTCTCCGACTCGAGGTAAAATTCCTCCAAGGAACCCAGGGGATCTGTAAAAATATATATATATATAAACATGGTATATGTACTGTCACTCTATCATACGACTGTTGTTGGAAATCATTCATTTACTAAACGAAAGGCTGTGTATGTCCTGTTAACCCTTTACCCAACGAAATTAAAACGTAATATGCAAATTCAGCAGTTGAAAAAAAATATATTTGAAATAATTTAAACCATACCATATGATGTGACCCATCGTTTGAACGAGCTCGTTCCAATGAAGGTTCACATGACATGGTTTTGTTGAATTTTTTGAAAAATTTGAAAAAAATGATATTTAAAATAATAAGTTTTGATATCGTCTGCGTTGGGTGAAATGGTTAACTTCATATCACCCAAGTAGATTTTTTTATTCTTTCTCAAAGGAATGTGCTGGGAGAAAGTGGATGTTATAATTATTTCCTAACAGACAGAAAACCTAGTGATTTTATTGGTTGAACAGTACGACAATAGTAATATTAACTCCCCCTCCCCACCCCTCCCTTCACCACTCTTGGAATATGTACTCCTCGATTCAGCTCTTTGTAAAAACATGAATAAGTAGGCAGAATTTTTTTTTAATACTTTTGAAAAGACAATATGATGATGGTACATGTATGTTTACATGAAATAACTAATCTTAAACCGAATGAAAAACTTGGCGTAACTTACAAATCCGGCACAACCACACCCAGCGGTGGTTAAAAGCAAGTGCACCAACGTTGTGCAGTACGTTTTTGTATACTGCGCCACCCTACCACCACACAGACAATCGGGATTAAGTGTCTTGCCCAAGGGCACAGCTCAAATTGAGCGAATTAGTAAAGATCGAACCACCGACCATTCAGTTTAACCTCTTGCCCATCAATATCAATATCAAAATTTAATATTTTAAATATTAATTTTTCCAAAAAAATTGAACAAACCCTTATCATGTGACCTCTTATTGGAAAGAGTTCGACGAGCTCGTTCCAATGAGGGCTCTCTTGATATGGTTTTGTTGATTTTTTTTGACAAACAAGATTTGTTTCCACTGCTCAGTTTGTAAATAACACGTGCGGATGCGGCTGATTTGTTAGGTATAGGGTTAGAGGTCAAATGCTCTCGCTGAAGGACTTTTTGACTTTGTAAGCCAACCGGGGCCTCACTTCTCCCGAGAGAGTAACCAAGACTGGCACAATCTCAGTTAGGAATGGGAATAAGGAGTCTCAATGAGCTCTTTTCAACGAGGGGCCATGAGCTACGTCTTTGAAATGAAAAAACAATAAAACGTGGATAGCTCAGGCTGATCGGTTTTGACCACTTTGTTGGATAAAAGGAGTTCATGCATTTTGGCAATAAAATGGCTTCTGCGGATTTTGCAGGTGGGATAAAAGAGTTCTCCCAAATATTATATCAGAAACCCAACCGGGGTTATATTTATTTATTGGTGTTTAAGGTCACATACTTATGCACAAAGGCTAATCGAGACTGCGACAGTTTTACGGGTGGAGGAAGCCGGAGAGAACCACCGAGCATCGACGAGCAACTGTCAGTTCCTCAACACTCTAACTCTGTTCAAGCTCCGCTCAAGCAGGGTTACAGCGGTTGAAGACATGTGAACCATCGACGTGCAGTACGCCTTAGTACACGGCGTCATCGTGCACCCATGTAGGCAACTAGGATGAAGTGCCTTGCCCAAGGACACAACTCGGGTCGTCCCGACCCAACCGAGGTTTTACAATTGTACATTTAGCTGCACAGAAGGACAACAAGGCCTGTTTTGATGACCAAAGGGTGAAGAACCAATCTACAAACTTGATTCCATACTGCAAAATGAATGTAGACAAAAATTCAATTCCAAACTATGAGCCCACAACATAAAACAAGAAAATACAGCAGTGCTGTGCAAAAAAGGACGATGAAAATATGCCAATGCAGTTTTACTGAAAAGACGTGACGTCAACATTGACCTATATGTTTTTATTTGCAATACATTTTGGGTCCGTATACCGAATTTGTTCAAAATCGGTCCAGTAGTTAGCCCGTTGCTAAGGTGGCGCTCTGGTTGCTAGGGAAGTCACGTGACGTCAACATTGACCTATCTGTTTTCATTTGCAATGCATTTTGGGTCCGAATACCGAATTTTATCAAAATCGGCCCAGTAGTTAGCTCGTTGCTAAGGGGGCGCTCTGGTTGCTAGGGAAGTCACGTGACGTCAACATTGATCTGTCTGTTTTCATTTGCAAAGCATTTTGGGTCCGTATACCGAATTTGGTCAAAATCGGTCCAGTAGTTAGCCCGTTACTAAGGGGGAAGCTCTGGTTGCTAGGGAAGTCACGTGATGTCAACATTGACCTGCATGTTTTTATTTGCAATACATTTTGGGTCCGTATACCGAATTTGGTCAAAATCACCCTAGTAGTTAGCCCGTTGCTAAGGTGGCGCTCTGGTTGCTAGGGAAGTCACGTGACGTCAACATTGATCTGTCTGTTTTCATTTGCAAAGCATTTGGGGGTCCGTATACCGAATTTGGTCAAAATCGCGCCAGTAGTTAGCCCGTTACTAAGGGGGGGGAGCTCTGGTTGCTAGGGAAGTCACGTGACGTCAACATTGACCTGTACGTTTTTATTTGCAATAAATTTTGGATCCGTATACCGAATTTGGTCAAAATCGGCCCAGTAGTTAGCCCGTTGCTAAGGTGGCGCTCTGGTTGCTAGGGAAGTCGCGTGACGTCAACATTGACCTATCTGTTTTCATTTGCAACGCATTTTGGGTCAGTACACCGAATGTGGTCAAAATCGGCCCAGTAGTTAGCCCGTTGCTAAGGGGCGTTCTGGTTGCTAGGGAAGTCATGTGACGTCAACATCGATCTGTCTGTTTTCATTTGCAATGAATTTTGGGTCCGTATACCGAATTTGGTCAAAATCGGCCCAGCAGTTAGCCCGTTGCTAAGGGGCGCTCTGGTTGCTATGGAAGTCACGTGACGTCATGACTGATCTCTCTGTTTTCATTTGCAATGCATTTTGGGTCCGAATACCGAATTTGGTCCAAACCAGCCCAGTAGTTAGCCAGTTGCTAAGGGCGCGCTCTGGTTGCTAGGGAATTCACGAGACGTCAACATTGATCTGTCTATTTTTATTTGCAATGCATTTTGGGTCCGCATACCGAATTTGGTCAAAATCGGCCCAGCAGTTAGCCCGTTGCTAACTGGACGCTCTGGTTGCTAAGGAAGTCACGTGGCGACACCATTGACCTGTCTGTTTTCGTTTGCAATGCATGTTGGGTCCATGTATCAAAATTGGTCAAAATTGGCCCAGTAGTTTGCCCGTTGCTAGGGGCGTGCTTTACTTGCTATGGTCGTCACGTGACATAATCAGTGACCCATTAACCTCCCCCCCCCCCCCCCCCACACACACACACTCAATATATAGGGGTCCCTTGACCCTATGAGGGTGAAAGGAATGGTGGAGAGCCATCACTTATTCTAGCGACCGAGTATCCTTGAAAAAATGTAACCTTATTTGTCCCCGGTTCCTTTGGGAAAAATCCCTAAAAGTTTAATCAGCCAGAGTCATTCTCGTGAAGTCTCATCTCGTTAACTACTTCCTACGTTAAAAAAAGTGTGAAATTAGTATAAAGGACTCACGAGTTTCGACGTCGGCTTCGCCTCCGTCTCAACTCGGGCGCCTGCGGCGCCTTCGTCCTTTATAAAAACATTCCAGCTTTTTAGAAATTTAAAGATGTACAAACCGTCTGAACTTGAAACCGAACTCAAGCTTTCTCTCTGTAATGCCCGCATGTAATTTGAGTCACTCTGTGGTCTTTTCAGTCTTGGTCGAAGACATCGCGGAGAATCTGGATTGTGTGAAAATTTATCGTGCTCTGGAGCACTAATCTGACGGAGCGACGCCCACTGGTGACGTCTCAACAGTGGTCTGGATAGATGTTTAATAGTTTCCTGTATGTGCATGAGTTCTTTAAGTAGTTTTATATCTTGAATTCTCATCAGTCTCTGAAAGGAGAGATATATATTATTAAATGTCAGCATGCCTGACCTATACCGTCATGAAAATCGATTTCGATAAAGTTATCTCCCTTGAAATTATTAATGAGTGACGATTTGAAATTATTAGACGAGTGATGAAGGTAGCAATAGAAAATAAAGCCAAGTTTCTTTTTGTTACTTTTAATAAACGAAAACAACAGACAGCTCTCGGAGCTGTCTGTTGTTTTCGTTTATTAAAAGCAACAAAAGGAAACTTGTGTTTTTCGTGGAAAGCTAATTAGACGTAACCAGTTCGCAGATAATACGTCATTAAGAATATCTATCACTATCACACGTACCAATACTAACGACCACTTTGGCTCTTTGTGTAACGAAAGGGTTTTGACAGTAATTTGCAAGTTTTTATTCTTCCTAGAAAAAAAAATTAGCAAATCTCATCTCTTAATGGAAAGGAGTGTGGCTGTTTTATATATCATGATGTGTAAACTGTTGATCCACTAAACAGAAAAAACTGTTACGGAGAGTCAAAAGATGGTGAAAAGGCCGTTTTCTTATTCTAAATAGGTTTCAGCAGAAATTAATAGTGAAACATTGAAACTGATTGGGGAAAAAACTGTAAAAAGCCAGCTTCTTTATGTTTATGCTTCTCTACAGGAAAATGCCTGAAGTTTGTTAATTAAATTTTGGAAGAATGTGAAATAAAAGTACTTGTCCAGATCAGCTAGAATAATTTCAAGACATTTACAAGCCGCCCTTCAGATCAATATATATTAAAGTTTCAAAGAATTGTTAATGGTTTTTAAAAATAACATTTCGGCTAAAAATCTTTATTGTGGCAGACGAGTGAATACAACCCCTCCCCTCATCCATCCTACACTGCACCAATACCCGAAGGAGAGGAAACTATGAACGTGTAGTCGGGCTAAATCTATATCCGAGATGCAGATGCCAGTCACCATCTGTCTTCAGTTACCATTCTAATTTTGCTGAAAGTGTAAACATTCACTGTGAATGTTCAGAGTGGTCTCCCTTGCTTCAGACAAGCGACTTTCTCTTCGATGAAATTGCAATCATTCCTCTGTGACTGATATGAGGTTTTCAATGCTAAATTGTTCATGCGCACCGTAGGTTCGCTTTTCCGACCAACGGAAATATTTCCACACGATTGAATGTAAACAGAGGCGATGGCCGTGCATATGGAATCAGAGCTTGATTAACCCAAATGTATCGTTGGTACAAAATGGCATCTGTCACGTTAGTTGAACGGAATATATTTGTGTTTATGTTTATTGGCTGTTTGAAGTCACCTTTAGCAACTATGGTTGTATTGGAAGTGCTCTTTAACCCTTTACCTAACTTCTGCGCGCGGAAAATATGCAGTATTTTAATGGCGCTAATTACGCATATATGTCACTAATGTTTTTGATGGAAAAATGTTCTCTCGACAAGTATGGTGCTGGGACGGTCCACGATGAAACAATGCCGGTAATTTCTGACAAACAATGTAACTGTAATCTGAACATAATATCTGTGTCTGACGTCAGTAGCGAGTGTATCCGCCACGTGCCCGGATGTGTTCATTGTGTTCAGCGCCAAGGCACTGAGGTTTTATTTCGCGCTTGTAAAATTATTTAATCGTAATGTCAGTGGTGCATTGCAAACCAGAAAATAAGCACACTGCCATCTGCAAAATGAAGTCCCCAGAGGGAGAATTTAGTAATGCTACCCTGCACAGCAGGGTAGCATCACTAAATTTACCCTCCGTGAACCTCAATCTTAATCAGGGTCTCAAAACTAAACAGAAAGAGGTATCCAGAGGATAAATTGGCCCACTGTATGGGATAGCATCGTCACATTCACTCTCTGTGAACCTCATTCTGCAAATGTCAGACTGCTTATTTTCAGGCCTGGTGCATGGCACGACTTAGTTAATAGTTCTCTGCAATTTGTTTTCTAAGAATTAATTACCAAAGAAACCTTGACGATGCACCACCAGACTGGAAACGTAAGTTTATAAACTGCATGTAATGATGTTACTTGCTAAATTATCCATCCACTTAGCTGACCGCTGGTGTAAATAAATATTTATCTAACAATCGAAGAACCCTGTCGTTATTTGTCGAGTATTTACGACAATGATTGCTGCGGATAATGCTAAACCAAACAGTTTACCTAAATTCCGATGGACGATATCTTTTTCTAACATATCCGGAGTTCACATTTGACACTTTTAAAATTAGTCATCGTGCCCCCATGTAGGCAACCGGGATAAAGTGCCTTGCCCAAGGACACAGCGCGGGTTGTCCCGGACGGGGATCGAACTCGGAACCTCTAGCATAGAAGTCCAACAGTCTACCACTGAGCCACCGCGCTCCCGCTCTCTCCACAGATGGAAATAGATCTGACCTATTATTTTTTTATAGTCAAATGCAAGAATGTAACAGGATTACAAAATTATGTTTAGCCTCTAAAAAACGGCCATTTTTTATTACCAAACTACAGTACGTGGAGAGTGAATTGTAACTAAATCACCCGCAGAGTGGAGTTATCACCCAAACTATAACTTTCAAATTTTGTATATATCGATTAAAAATACAAGCAATGTTTCAGCCAATGGACCTCTGGGTTTAACCCGGAGGTCCATTGGCTGAAACTTTGCTTGTGCTTGTTATGCTTTGCAATAAATTTGCAATATTTGCTTGGGTGGAATCTCCACTCTGCGGGTGATTTAGTGATAATACACTCTCCACGTACTGTAGGTACATGAACAATACTTAGTAAGATCTCGGAGTCTATCATTTTTGGACGTCGAAGGTTAAAGTGACAAGGTTACAAAAGGTGTTTGCACTCCACAAAAACGATTATTACTAAAGACGTGAACTGATATAGGGTAAAATGGGCTTCTGGTTGTTTTCAGGTATATGTGTGTCGGATACAGGGGAGAATACGCTAAAGAAAATATCAAAATAGACGTTCTCACAGATGAGTTGGCATCTGATCAACTAAAACCCACAAAAGCATCCTTCTTTAATCTCTATCGCCGATTTTTTGCTCTGTCGGCAACTACAATAGTTGCAGAGATGGAACATCTGGGTGGGGAACCCCCCCACCCCCCACCCCCCCCCCCCCCCCAAAAAAAAAATTTCGTCGGGCAGAGGTTGTGCAGGAAATTATGAAATGCCAACATACGTCCTTGCTTGCCTGACGAAAATAAATTCCCGCTTTGGTGTACCCAGTTGGG
Source organism: Pictodentalium vernedei (assembly GCA_031216915.1). NCBI lineage: Eukaryota > Metazoa > Mollusca > Scaphopoda > Dentaliida > Dentaliidae > Pictodentalium > Pictodentalium vernedei. The sequence goes on along the minus strand of CM062296.1, from coordinate 733,477,984 downwards.
CAAAATCTCTTGCATGCCCGACAAAAATATACACACACTCTAAAATCAGTTGGGTTATTTATTTATTTATTTATTTATTTATTTATTTATTTATTTATTTATTTATTTATTTATTTATTTATTTATTTATTTATTTATTTTTATTTATTTATTTATTTATTGGTGTCTAAGGTCACATATTTCTGCACAATGGCTAATCATGACCACGGCAATTTTACGGGTGGAGGAAGCCGGAGTGACCGAGAGAACCACCGAGCAACGGCGAGCAACTGCCAGCTCCCCAACATACTAGCTCCACACAAGCAGGGTTAGCATTGGTTGAAGACAGGTGCACAATCGACGTGTAGTACGCCTTAGTACACAACGTCACAGTGCCCCCACGTGGGCAATGGGGGATAAGTGTCTTGCTCAGGGACACAACGCGGTTGGCGCAGGTGGGATTCGAAAATCAGTTGGGTTAAAACTCGACCCAAATGCAGTGGGCTGGTGAATATGAACCCAGATGGGTTCATATTCACTCATCCCAGTTGATTTGGGTTAATTTTTAAACCAACCGACTTTAGCTTGCAGATGAGAAAGAGCTAGAAATGTCCGACTCCGCGCAACAGTAGAATTCCACATCCAGGGAGAGAGTAACTAATAAATGATTTTTATGACCATGACCTGTTGAAAGCACCTAGATTGTCGGGCACCTCTACCTAGCTGGTGTACAATTGCCAACACTGTCATAAAACATAACAAATTCCCTGCCATGTAAGTATATACCTAGAACTTAATTAAGCACCCCCTGAAATGTTTCATGACAGTGAAGTTGCTGTTACTGATTATTATGTTTTAATGATTGCTATGTCTTGCAGTACATTTCATCCAGTGAAACATGATGTTTCTGGTTGATAGCGAACCCCAAATACACCCCCTCGTCCACGTGAAGCATGCTTTCCACGAATGTCCAAAAAACGCTATCATCCCTATGGAATATCTGGGGAAAAACAAGAAAATTGCCACTTCTTTAATCAATAAATGCACTAAGAAGCAAATCGCTGGCCTGCATGCAACAGGCATGTCATTCAAAGCTATTACACGACAACATTGGAATCTCAGGACGTGGAGGAGAGTCCATTGGTCAGACGAGAGTAAGTTCCTGCTTCACGTCACAGATGGGCGCATGAGAGTGTGGAGGCACGGAATACTGATTACGTTCCCAGAAACATCAGACCTACTGTCCCTTATGGTGGAGGGTCACTAGTGGTCTGGGGATGCCTCTCTCGTGATTGTAAACTTGATACGGTGACCGTATGTGGGAAAGTCATTAGTCAATCAGTACATCCGGGACATTCTCAATCCGAGTGCCGTGCCTCATTTTGACAACCACCCGTTGGCTACTCGCCATGTATTCATGGACGACAATGCAAGGCCACATCGTTCCCATGCTGTGAAAGCATTCCTCCAGAAGAACGCTATTACAACACTACCTTGGCCTGCAATGAGCCTCGGTTTGAATCCCTTAGAACACATCTGGGACTTTCTTGGACGCCGTGAGCAAGCAAAGGATCCGCCGCTACAGAATTTGTCCGATTTGGAAGCTGCATTGCATGAGGAGTTTTCGCAGTTGCCTCTGGACCATATCAGAAGGCTCACTGGTAGCATTAGGAGGAGGATTCAGGCTGTCATCTGGGCACGTGGTGGATACACTCGCTACTGACGTCAGACACAGATATTATGTTCAGATCACAGTTACATTTTTTGTCAGAAATTACCGGCATTGTTTCATCATGGACAGTTCCAGCACCATACTTGTCGAGAGAACAATTTTCCATCAAAAACATTAGTGACATATATGCGTAATTAGCGCCATTAAAATACTGCATATTTTCATCATTGTGTTGTATTTCGTTTGTCAGTAGACCATTCTTTTCTGCAAACAATCACTTTTGGCCATCTGAAAGACAGCATGAAAGTAAAATGAGTTTCTATTAACCCTTCACCTAACGTAACGGCCAAAACTGGACAGCGCTATTCTCAAAAATAATTTTCATTATTTTTTTCATTCTTTGTCTCAAAAACATAGGTTATGACCCCTCGTTGGAACGAGCTCGTCGAGCTCGTTCCAACGAGGGGTCCTAACCTATGTTTTTGAGACAAAAAATGAAAAAAATTAGTTATTCAAGAATTATTTTTGCAAGTGTCGTCTGCTTTTCAGGTTAAGTAAAGGGTTAACACCACTGCGAATAAAAACATGAGGTGCTTAATTAAATTCCAGGTGTATATTTTATCAAAGGAAAGTATATTTATAGAGAATAAGTCTTTGATAAAGGCAATTAGATATGGCCAAGCCATCGGGCAGTGACGTCCTACAACCCCCCCCCCCCCCCCCTGAAAAAAAAAATTAGTCACGGCCCTCAAAAGTTGTCCCACTCTTGCCACGTCTATTCCCTTTCGGACGCACCGCAAAGATGAGTTCTGATACACTATTATGAACTATGTCGTACATTCTATTTTTGAGCTGCACGTTTTCGTTCGTTATTCGATCGCTCAGCTTGAGGAGAGCGGACTCCAGTTTTCTTGTTCAGAGAGATTTCTCGGAAATTAAAGAGAATATATTAAATGAACATTGAAGAATCGATACAACTTCAGAATTTCAACGATTGGTAAATAGACTTAGCCAAAACAATGATTATAACAAATTAAGCAGCAGATAACGTGCATGTAAAATATTTGCATGTGCTCATTGGCTCGTACCTATGATGATTGGACCAACTGTTATTCTCTTAACACCTATTTTCTGAATGGCATTTTTCTATTCACCATTATAAATCTCTTTCGCGTTGGGCTCGGGCTCTCTACCTGACCAGACAACTCTATTGGAAGACTGTTTGTTTATGTATTTATTGAATTATTTATTTGAATAATTTATAATTTATTTATTTATTTATTTATTTATTTATTTATTTATTTATTTATTTATGTTTAAGGTCAAATATTTCTGCAAAATGGCTAATTGTGGCCGCCACAAGGAGATAAAGTTAAGTTTAGTCAATCGTGTATACTCGTGTTGCCCATTTTTGAGGACTTCCACCTCAAACATTGGTGACTGGGGTTATGTGGTACCAGTACAACAGACCTTGTTTACCACAGCAAACAATCACATCTCCACTTCCCTTGGTTCCTACGGGTTTTTTTTTTAAACTGACAATCTTATTGTTAAAAAATTCAAGACACTAATTGTGTTTGTTACAATGAAATCTTACAAGTTGTTTTTTAGGAAAACAAGAAAATACTGCAACGCGAAGCATTAAATATGCCCCCCTTCTGCAATGTCAACATGGGCAATGCATAACATTATTCAATTTTCTGCAAACATTCGACAAACATTATTCTCACGGACAGCTTTTTTAAGTCTAAAAAGGGGGCATAACTGTGATAACTGTGGTAAGTATGCTCGGGCATAATCTGCAATATGCAGATATCTTTTCGCTAAGAATGGTCTATCACCACAGCAAAGGACATCAAAATCCAACAACCGATGCCGGAGTTACAACGCAAAAAGTTCGTACGGAAAGTTTTATAAGTGTAACAAGGGCCATAACTCTGGTCTGTATGTATGGACGAAACCCACAATATGCGGATGTCTTCTCCCCCATGCTAGTCTCTCCCAAAGGAAATCAAAATCAGCACACAAACGACTGAGTTATAATACAATATAATACAATAAGTTCGGACAGAGAGTTTTCGTTTTCTAAGTGTAACAAGGGCCATAACTCTGGTAGTAATGTACGTACGAAACATGTGGATATCATGACCCTTATGCAGGTCTATCATCATACCAAAGGGCATCAAACTCCGACAAGAGTTATAATAAAAAATGTTTGTACGGACGGACGCACGGAGACCTCGACTATATACCCACCGAACCTCTTAAGCAGACCGGGGGCACAATAACTACAAGTTTCTGCTTAACCAATCGATGTCTAAAATTTAACATGTGATGTAGTCGAGATTAGTATTTACTGCAGAATGAGCCACTCTGTTGTGTATTTACAAGGCGGATGATTCTTCTTTTATTTTGTCTTCTTGTCATCGAATAAACAATTCTCCTCTCTGCGCGAACTGTATGCTAGGGCTCTGCGAATCAGGCGTGTGGCCGTTCTATAATAGGGGTGCCCTGTTCAGTCTCTTTTTATAGGGTGAGGGAGATGATATTTGAAAGGCCATTGTATAGGACCCCCCCCCCCCCCGTCTTAACTAGGTTCCTCCGGCCGTTGCCCCTCCCAGGGAAGGAAAGAGGGAGGAGGGCTGACGACCAGAATGTCCTAGTTAGGTTGCACCCACCCACCCAACCCCCAGGCCCACCGCCCCCACCCCCCCACCCACACCCACTGCTGCGAATCTCAAATTTCGGGTCGAATTGAATCCTGAATCGAATCAGGAAAAACTTCGAATCGAATCTTACCGCCCTTCAAAATACAGATGTTCTACCTTATTACAACCGTAAATATTGCCAGTCTCCCCTCGAGTATTGCATACTATGTAGGGCTGCACAATATTCAAAACTGAATACCTGTATCGGTATTCAAAAAAATATCGCGGTATACCGGTATATCGAAAACTGTTCAGATATATGAACACAAATACCACAATCGAGGCTCGAGGCATCACAGTCGGAACGAATTAGCATGCCTTGATGATGCGGTTCGAAAAACCTTTACCCAACACAGACGATATCAAAATTTATTATTTTCAAAATTAATTTATCAGATTTTCCCCAAAGATTTCAACAAAACTATGTTGTGTGACCACTCATTGGAACGAGCTCAACGAGCTCGTTCCAATGAGGGGTCACATGATATAGTTTTGTTGAAATTTTTTGAAAATTACTTTTTCAACTGTTCAATTTGTATATTACGAGGGCATAAGCAGACGATTCCTTGGATACAGGGATAATATTATTCATTCGGGGCTACAGTTAAAAAACTCAAGACATCTTGGAAATTAAATTGTGGGTAAATAAATAATGACGATAAAACGATATTTTTCTAATTACATCGGTATTCAATCGATATTGGTTTGAATACCGGTATATATCGGTTTATCGATATACCGTGCAGCCCTAATACTATGACGGCTAGTCTGTTTGAGAAATCAATCAAACCTGACGAACATTCCGAAAGCAGTACTTCTATAACCGAGGGGGAACGACCGTCGATATCTGCTGTGAAACAATGGTGCTCAACTGATGACTCGGAGACAAATTAACGATGATAACAATTTAATAGCGAATCTGGTATCCCAAATAGCTAACAGTCATCAACATTCAACAATCGGACTTGTTGGATATCCGAACAATTTTACAGCAATAGCTCATGGGATTTCCCAATAAAATGAAGCAGAGTAACGTTTGGAAATCCAAACTACAACTGAATTCTTACTTGTAATCAAGGCTATATATACAATATAATAAATGCGTCGTGTCATAACAAGTTTACTTGATATAAAGATTAAAGTAAGCTTTCTCTGGATCTTAATGATATGCCTTATTAACTTAGTGAATAGAGCTTAAATAAACAATGGGGGAAAACAAGGAATAGAGGTAACTTGTTAACAACTTCTATAAGAGGGGCTCGCTGTCACACGACGAATGAAGAAATATGCCAAGTTTGAAACAAGTGAAATTAAATTACACAAAATGAGAATAGTAGATTGTGAATGCAATATAATAACAGTAAATTTGTGTTTTTGATTGGAAAGTTTATCATGGTCTGTACACGCTCCGGTGATACTTCTTTGAACTCTTCTATAAGAGTTCTTCTGTTATGTACAGAAGACAAGACCTGATGATAGAAGAAGAGTTCAAGAGGAGACACTTGGTCTAGGAATTTTAGAACATTTCGACTATAAGGAAATTTTCCGAATCACCTAGATTTCGAATCGAATCAAATTTCGAAACTCCGCAGAGTCAAACTGTATGAGTTCTAGAATAGAGGGGGTTAGGTATCCACTCTTAGTACACTTTTAGTACGCGAGGAGAGGATTATCTTTTAAACACTAGTGCATTTTAACTTTCACATATGCAATAACTCATGTTCTATTCAAACTTATACGAGGCACAAGCAAATTTTCACCCAGTCGACCACCAGGTTGTAGCCGGAATCCACTGATGAACATTGTTCCAAGCTCTCGGGCCATTTTTAAAAAAGAAATTCGGTGTTGTTATGGGGCTGAGCCAGTCTATCCCTCAAAGAGTTCTTCACTTATGTTCAACTTCACTCGTCTGGAGTATTTCATTTAGTTGGAAAAAGCTCACCTACGGTTCGCTTTTCCGACCAACTGATATATTCCGAACTGTTGAATGTGGAAAATTTTACAAAGATTCATTTTCCGTGAATCAAAGCTAGACATGTTGCTCAACCGAGACATGGTTTGATCGACATTTTGATGACCTTATAATCAGAAATGATGATCCACCACTGCCGTGGCTTTATGAATGCGCTGGGAAGTTCCACAAATTATCTTATTATCTTGTTGTTTCCAAAGGGAGTTAAATACTTATTGATTGGAATATCTGTAACTGGAGCAGGAAAAAATATCTGACTACGTTTGAACGAAAAGGCACATCACATTCCATAAACGTTTCCATAAAAAGTGGGTAAACAAGCAACCCATAACAGCGTCGACTTTCCAACAGAAATAGACTGGTGACCTAAGAGCTTCACATTGTATGTGTCTCTTACGTATCTCCATAGAATTTTGAAGTTACTGCCTGTGTGCTTTAGTGATAATTCACCCTCCACGTTCCATATTTGTAATTGTACGATTATACTTCCACAAACCTGCAGAAACTGTTGGTTAGGGTGTTCGGGTCCCAAAACGATTGTGGGGAAACATTACTGAACGGCCCAACTGCAATGTGGCCCCTCGAGGTTAAGGTACCAAAACTTTTCACAACGGGCCAACCATGGGTTGGAGAAATTGTGGTATTCCAGTACTGGAAGGTGTAAAATCTCCACATCTCAAGAGATTTACTGAAGATCAGATGATGAGTGTACAAACGTTCAAAAATTATGATGGAAATACCTAAAATTAGTTTTTAATCTGCCATGTCAATGGTATACTACCCACAAGCAAGCACACCAGGAAATACATATTCGCAGTTATTTATAACAGTACAGGCCTTTTGGTAAACTATCATCATATTTTGAAGCCCACAATCAACCATGGGTTGTGTAGTCGTAACCTGTCTAAAACAATGCCAGTGCAATACACACGAAGGGGCAATTACGGATAGTTGTCTATTGACCAATAGCCACGCTGATTATACACAGTAAACTACAATGCCCTTCGTGATTCTGGCTGGTAGCCCTGGGGTCGCCAGGTTTCCTCCAGAAAGATAAAATAAAAGGTTATTGTGATGAATTGACGGAAACAAGGTCTGAGGTTTGCGGCTCGGAGCTTCAGCTCCGAGCCGCACCCTCCGACCATGTTGCCGTCAATTCATCATAATAACGTATATGTTCCAATAAAACCCTACCCATTGCCAAAAAAACACAATGTGAAATGAACAAGGCAACATTTAAAGATAACAAGCTTAGTAAACAAGAGACCCCAAGGGGCCTGAGGGCGCTCACCTGACATTGTAGCAGAATATCAACCTAGGGAATTGATTTGAACAAATTGCATCTGCCCCTCCTAAGAAAAGCTTATACCCAATATCCAAAGATTCTGAACAGTGGAGCTAAATAAAAAAAAAATTGTAAAGAATATTCCTCATATTGAACTAAGTAATATTTAGGGCTCCCACGGGTAGCCCAAATATGAACCCAGGGACTTGGCTTGAACAAACTTGACTCTCACCTCCGTAAGAATGCTGTATACCAAAAATCAAAAGATTCTGACTGGTGGGTGTGAAGAAGAAGATATTTGAAGAATATTCCTCATATTGAACAAAGTTTTAATTCGGGCTCCCACGGGGAGCCCAAATATGAACCCAGGGACTTGGCTTGAACAAACTTGAATCTCACCCCCCTGAGAATGTTGCATACCAAATATCAAAACATTCCGTCTGTTGTATCTGAAAAAGAAGATTTTTAAAGAAAATTCCTCATTGTGAACTAAGTTATAATTCGAGCTCCCACAGTGAGCCCAAATATGAATCCAGGGACTTGGCTTCAACAAACTTGAATCTCACCCCCTAAGCATGCTGCATATCAAATATCAAAAGATTTTGATTGGTCGATCTGAAGAAGATTATTAAAAATTATTCCTCATACTGCACTAATTTAAACATTTGGGCTCCCATAGAGAGCCCAAATGTGGACCCAGGGATTTCATTTTAATAAACGTGTGAAACAATCTTCCAAAGATGTTATATGTGAAATCTGAAAGCGTTTGGAGCAGTGTTTTGGGAGAAGAAGAGTCTTGAATGTTTTTTCGATTACCCACAGTAATGTTACCCACAGTGTTAAAAAAAAAATGCTGACTCAGCACTTTTTCAAAGTCCTGGAAAAGTACCCTATGATAAAACCGATGGCATTTTTTTTTTACCATTCCTTTCTGCTGTTCCTCAGGAAGCTTCACACAAAATAAAAATTCTCAGTGCCGTGTAATTTTGAATATATGGGCGTTTTAATTTTTTTCTATTTTTAGGTCCTGCGGTTCCCATGGAGGAAAGGGAAATTTTTTTTTGCATAAATTAGGTACTTATGACCCAATAAGCCCTCATATCAAATTTGGTTCAAATAGGCTTCTCAGTTCGGAAAATAGAAATTTTGGTACAATTCGGGCTCCCACAGGAAGCCCAAATATGATCCCAGCGACTTGGCTTTAACAAACTTACATCTCATACATAAGGATACTGTATACCAAATATCAAAAGATTTTAACTGGTGGATGTGAAGAAGAAGATTTTTGAAGAATATTCCTCATATTGAACTAAGTTATAATTCGGGCTCCCACAGTGAGCCCAAATATGAACCCAGGGACTTGGCTTGAACAAACTTGAATCTCACTCCCTAAGGATGCTGCATACCAAATATCAAAACATTCTGACTGCTGGATCTGAAGAAGATTTTAAAAGAATATTCCTCATACTGCACCAATTTAAGCATTTGGGCTCCCACAGAGAGCATAAATATTGACCCAGGGAATTGATTTCAATAAACATGTGAAACAATGTTCCAATGATGTTATATGTGAAATATGAAAGCTTTTGGAGCAGTGGTTTGGGAGACGAGTAGTCTTAAATGTTTTTTCCCATTATCCACAGTGATAAAAAATGCTGACTCAGCATTTTTTCACAGTCCCGAAAAAGTACCCTATGATACCACCGATAGCAATTTTTTGGGCCATTCCATTCTGTTTGCCCTAAGGAAGCTTCACACCAAATAAGAATTCTCAGTGCCGTGTAGTTTTGGAGATAAGGGCGTTTTATTTTTTTTTTCTATTTTTAGCCCCTGGCATAAATTAAGTACTTACGACCCAGTAAGCTGTCATATCAAATTTGGTTCAAATCACCCTCTCGGTTTGGAACATAGAAATTTTGGGCAGGGCGAAAATTCTTGCCCCTCCCATAACGAAGGCAAATATAGGTCCTCGAACATCTCTTGTACAAATTTGAGTCTACATCTCAAAAGGAAGCTGTACACTAAATATCAAGTCTCGGCTACTGCTGGTTCATGAGAAGATTTTTTAAGATTTAAACACACTTTTTGGGCGTGGCTCTACCGAGGGGCAAGGCAACTTGATTTGAACAAAATCAAAATGCGATGTCATAACAAACAATTATCTCAAATTTCACTTGAATCACGGACGACAGACAACGGACGACGGGCGACGGACGCTGAGTGATCACTGTAGCTCACCTGAGTTTCAGTCAGGTGAGCTAATAAACTTTTCGAGTACCCTACGACGTCACTGGGCAAATAATCAATAACATAAATAAAGGTCGAAGTCACTTCATCTTACTTTAAATCGTAAACTGATTTGCAATTTAAACAATATTTCATTCGGAACATCGTCTGCTGCACGTGTGAAAAATCTAGAAAAACGAAAAGCGATTTGCAAGTCACTCCGTTGATGGAAAAATTGCGAAACGGGCAACGTCATTTTAAATAGTTTGCGTGGTGACGTCAGACGCAACATATGCTACTGGAGTCGTAAACATAGAAAAAAATTACGCGAGCTCTCATCCAAAACAGAGGGCAAGGATTTTAGTGTGATTGGAACATATAAGGCCTGTACGTCTCTGACGTTGGTGAATGTCTTCAAAAATCTACCAACTGTTATAAAATATTCGTAACATTTGAATTCAAAAATAGAAGGTTCTAGAAATTAACTGAATGTTTGCAGATTACTCCAGAAATTTTGGCGACGCGCGTAAACCCTGTTCTAATCATTTATGGGAAAAGGGGGTTAAAATACAATTATCTGTATTCTTTTGAAGAGTGAAAATTGGGTCCTCTGTGTGCTAGAATGACTTAGAAGAACTCTCACTCATTTAGAGATTCGGTGTACCATTCTTCAGCATAACTGCTGGTATGTACAGGTCGTGAAGAGTGGATTGGCGTAAAAATGAAAAAAATTGACATATAATGCATTTTTGTCTTAACTTTATGATCTCGTACTGGATCGAACACGAAGAGTTTGTTCCAGAGAGGGTATTGAATTCCCGTGAGTGATAATAGCCCACGATTGAAAAATTGGAGTTTTCATTAAATATTTTGTATAAAAGATTATAGGCTAAGATGTATCCGCAACAATATTTCAGTCGTTCTGTTATTATTTATTTATTTATTTATTTATTTATTTATTTATTTATTGGTGTTAAGGTCACATACTTATGCACAATGGCTAATCGTGACCGTGATAGTTTTACGGGTGGGGGAAGCCGGAGTACCCGGAGAGAACCACCGAGCATCGACGAGCAACTGTCAGCTCCTCAACATTCTAACTCTGTTCAAAGCTCCGCTGAAGCAGGGTTACAGCGGTTGAAGACATGTGTACCAAAGGCGAGCAGTGTGCCTTAGTACACAGCGTCATCGTGCCTCTGTGCAGGCAACCGGGATAAAGTGCCTTGTCTAAGGACACAACGCGGGTCGTCCCGGACGGGGATCGAACTCGGGACCTCTAGCATAGAAGTCCAACAGTCTACCACTGAGCCACCGCGCTCCTCAGTCGTTCTGTAGAGATACTAATCACGATAAACGGTACTCGGTTCGAACCGCGTTGTGTCCTTGGGCAAGACACTTCACCCCATTGCTCATCTGGGGGCACGGTGACGCCGTGTACTAAGGCGTACTGCACGTCGATGGTGGACCTGTCTTCAACCAATGCTAACCCTGTCTGTGTGGAGTTAGTACATGCTAAAAACTAAAGTGTTAAACACTACACTCGAAGTGCTGTATTTAACACTTCGTAAGTGCTGAACTAGCACTTTGTTCAAGTGAAGACATCTCAGAACTTGACAGGTATTACAGTAATACCACTTGACAAGTGTAATGTCGCGACACTTAAAAGGAAACAACGCAGATGACGCGGATCAGGCTCGAACTCTCGAGCCTGATCCACGTCATCTGCGTTGTGTCCTTTTAAATTATGTGCCCACCAAGCGCAAATCAAATTATGGACGATTCTGGAAGAACCACCAATGCTAGACACATGGGAAAGGCCATCCATTCAAGTTTCAGATGTCTGACGATTGTAATGTCTAAGTGCTTAAAGCATTGCACTTTGAGTGTTAAAATCAAACCCTAAGAGTTAGAATGGGTTTAACACCTTGAAAGTGTCAGTTTTAACACTTTAGTTTTTAGTGTGTATGTTGGGGTGCTGACAGTTGCTCGCCGTTGCTCGGTGGTCCTCTCCGGGTACTCCGGCTTCCTCCACCCGTAAAACTGTCGTGGTCATGATTAGGCATTGTGCAGAAATATGTGACCTTAAACCCCAATAAATAAATAATTAAATAATCACGATAAACATAAATAAGTCTAATAAAAAAGACACCACCCTAAACCATTTCAGCTGAGCCTACCCTGAATTATATCACCGTGTACATCTGACATCACTGTCAACATAGGAACGGGTGGTTCCTGTAAATAATTTAATTACACAGCCCACTAGGGCTGTAGGATTAATTTATTACTGACCCTTCCCTCTTATTTCGTGTTTATTTTATTACATATTCTTGGACAGTTAGCGGTTTCTTTAAGCAAAAATGTATGAATGGCGGATTACAGCCTTGTGGTAGATGAGCTGACTGAAAGAGAGATTAGTTCCCCCGTCTTCGTCTTCGTTTCTTCATATAATAAACCACAGTAAAACTCTGGCCCAAGAGTAGCAGCTTTATGATATAAAATATTTAAGAGATTATTATTTCTTGAGTTTCAAATCAGCCGAGATATCAGACCGAGGTAACTTAATATCAGTCTGGCACCGAAGGTCGAAGACTGATGTGAAGTTATCGATGGCTGATATCTCGGCCGATATGAAAGGAATCAAGCAATAACCACTTTATTTATTAAACCAAAAAAAATATATTATAACATGTTCTCTGATCTGTTACAGTTTTTCTGTTTCATTCTTTTCTCCTAATTCAGCTATCCGAACGTCGCGACTTCCCCTCTGGGGAAGCCGCGGCGTTCGGATAGCCGAATTTCTTCTCCCACTTCGACGAATCTCCCTTTACGACTCTGAAACTTAGTTTGCGCTGAATTTTCTGTGTTACTCTCTTTTTTCTTATCTTCGTACACCTGATCCTTATTTATTGCCATCATCAATCCCTTACCATACACAAACTCAGCTTCAAACTAGAGAAACAGAATTTACTGCATCCAGTAAATTCATGTCTGTGTGAAAGTGGTTAAAGCATCAGTAATAAACAAATTAGAAAGAGAATTTATGGAGGCTTATTTTTGGGGGTGAAATATTTTTAAAGAAACCAGAAATAGGTTTTCGTTAATAGTATTTAAAGATATTCATACAGGAATCAGATAAATAAAAAAATAATGCCGTTGCTTTTTTGGCGATTCAATTTTCAAATAGGTTTGTCTTTGAAAGGGTTAAAAACACATTTCCTATCTTGAAATGACTCAGTTAACAAATACCGTAAATAAGTGCCGAACCTCAAATTGATTATCAGCCATGAAGCGGTCAAACAGAGATGTATGCACTACGATCAATAAAACACGAAAGAACTCCATCCCGAAAATTTTATAACTCCAGGAAATTCCTCAACCTGATAATGCAGATTTTATTTTTTCAACGCAGCTTTCAATTCTTTTTCGGGCGAGACTCTCTTGTGTGATCAAATGTTTGTTCGTCAGCAAACATTTACCCTGATGGTGGGTTCAATGGATCACACCCTTTATTGTGTTTTTTATCTTTTAATTGTTTGCTTTTTGGAGTTTCTTCTTTTTTTGTATTTCTTCTGTTTTCCGCGGCAATTTCAAGTTTTAGAATTATGTTTACTCCAGTCCTGACGATAATTACTGAGAGAGATCTGCACACCGTCTACACCACCTCCTCCCCTACATTCAGAAAATCTCGTTATAATATGTCTACATTCTAATTGTAAACTCAAGCTCAGACAGACGTTCATATTTATGATATCCACTGCAGACTCAACGTCATGCGTTGGTTAGCCGCCCCTAAAATACAATAAAACAAAATGTGTCCACTGGAGTAAACGCCACTTCACTTTCCGGTTTTTTCCGCGGGGAGACACTTGAATGACAAAATTAGTTTATGGAATTTACGCTCAACTGGAAAATCCCTTTAAAAGCAGTCCATTCTGAAAGGCCGAGTGTGTGTGTCCCTCTAACGGACGGACCACTTTTTCATTGATAAGCAGAAGACACAATCACGAATCATTAACCATTTGAACTTTAGTGGTATCTTCCATACCAGTTCAAGGGCAGAAGTTAGAAGAATCCATATTCATTATGTGGGGATAGACAAATCAATATTTTCAACGTGCAGCCTCAAGGCTGCACGTTAAAAATATTGATTGGTCTACCCCACACATTTACTGAACAGCCGTCCTATTTAATGAAATTATGACGTTTCATGTTCCTGGACGGAAAAAAGCCACTGGGGGGTTCAATGGGTTAAGAAAGGTATATGCAATTTGTCTTCATGGACCAGGAAGTAGAATGAATTAAAGACGCATATTGGGCAGTGACCACCACCGCCCCCCCCCCCCCCCCCACACACACACACAATTATTAACGTGAGGGTATCTTTGATGCTGCTGCTTCACTTAAATTTAAGTGTGGAAAATGAAAAACTAGTGTCCGGTCTGGGAACGCGGTGGATCTGTGGTTACGCTATTGGACTTCAAACTCCACGGTTCGATCCCCACCAGGGGTAACTACGTCGTGTCCTTGGGTAGGACACTTAATCCCGATAACCTACTTAAGGGATACTGCACGTCGATGGTGCACTTGTCTTCAAACAATGGCTTCAACCATATGGCTGCAGATTAGAGATATGAATTTATTCTGTACGATAAAGAGAGCCTGTAATCGCTCACCTGGAACTCCACATAAAATGTGATATTTCCCATTGGCTTTCCATGGTAACTATGATCTGCCTGCCTACCTGCCTGTCCGAAGCAAATGGTTTCCGGAAGATAACTTTAGTTTGGCGAAACAAAATTGTACACATAGGTTTATAATCACATAATACAGTTTGGGATTATAGTGGGCTTGGTTCGGTATTTTTTAGCAGAGTTATGGCACTTTTCCAACTTAGACATGTTGATATTGGTTTCCGGAAGATAACTTTAGTTTGAGTGAACGAAATGAAACAAAAGTTTAAATATAGGTTTATAACTACGTAATACAGGTTGGGATCGATAGTGGGCTTGGTCCGATATTTTTTTGGCAGAGTTATGGCTCTTTCCGACTTAGAAAACATGTTGATATTGGTTTCCGGATGATAACTTTAGTTTTGACTGAACGAAATGAAACAGAATTCTATACATAGGTTTATAACCAAATAATACAGATTGGGGTTGGCAGAGAGCTTGGTCCGATATTTTTTGACCGCGTTATGGCCCTTTTCCGACTTAGAAGACCTGTTGATATTGGTTTCCGGATGATAACTTTGGTTTGACCGAACGAAATTCAACAAATTTTTCTACATAGGTTTATAACTACATAATACAGGTTGGGATTCATAGTGGGCTTGATCCGATATTTTGGGGCAGAGTTATGGCCCTTCGACTTAGAAGACATGTTGATATTGGTTTCCGGATGGTAACTTGAGTTATTGGTGTCCGATTTCAATCCAACTTGAAATATAGCTTACTGTAGACAATATACCAGGGTTTTATTTTGAGTGTGGTGTGATAATTTATATCTGAGTTATGGCCCCTTTTTAGACTTTGTTAACCACTAAAATATAGTTGTTCATAAAGTGGGAGCATTAGTGTCCCATGGACATATACGGTGGCCTGCTATATTGGTGGTTTGGTTTAATGGAGATAAGATAAGATATTTATTAATTCAATAGCAACAAAGAAAAAATGACTAGAAACTCATGCTTGGCAGTGGGGCGGGGATATAGCCACCCTTGGTGTTCGGCAACATCAGCTGGCTGTGCCAATTTATTTATTTATTTATTTAATTATTCATTTATTTAAGGTCACTTTCCGGTATTTATTTATTTAAGGTCATCATCAGCATCTATGGTTATATCACAAAACCACATAAAAATTTTCAATCTAGAAAATGTGGAGTGAAATTATTACTAACACAGTCAATGTGTAGGATTTTTCGCCGAAACAAACTTGTGTTCTGTCAAAAAAACTCAAGTAACATTTCAGCGAATAGACCTCTGGGGCGAACTTGGAATATCCATTCGCAAAACGTTAATTGGGTGGAAATTATTTTATGTGCTGGCCAAACTATTTTACATGCTTTCAAATCACGTCAAAACCTCGCCGAACAGAATGTATTAATACTTGCGTAGTACAGTATAGATGTAACAGGGGAAATATTGCAACATAAAGGCATCACAAAAATCTTGATTTCAACTGAATTCGGGAGCTGCGCATGTCCAACACAAAGATGCAGAGAATCAGACGACTCCGAAACTGTTTATTTACTAACGGATTCATAAAACTTTCGTAACTAATCTCTTTGCAGTGGGAGAATAAAAGCTTCCAACATTGAGATAAACGCCTGCAGATATCCATAAACCACGGAAATACACGGAAATAATGTCTCGACTGTGGGTTATATAATTAAGCAATCTGTCACAACGCACATGCGTGCACAAAATAATCGTATAAAATGAACGAATAAAATTCCCTCGAAAAACAGCGGGGGGGGGGGGGGGGAGGAGGAGGATTTGGAAGCCGGCCATATTTATTATCGCACGATACCATACAGTACAGTGATCACAAAGCGGCCATCGTGGTCAGATCGGGATCTGGTCGGACACACCTACATCCGTGAGTCGAAATGATATCAGTAAAACTAACTTAACTTGAAATTCTGGGGTGAATGAACGCTGAAGGCATCGACTCGTCTGCGATTGTAATTGTCTTTTCACTGATGGAGCAATATATAGATTGAACTTACGGGAGAACAGAAGTGCAGTTTCGCGTAGGATCTCACTTAATTGGATATCGCTTGATTGATTAAGCTTGTTCATTGAATATATATAATAGTCCTTACAACAAATATTCTCGTATGACTAATAAGTTTCATTTTTGCAAAAGCATAAAGTAACGGCCAAAACCGGCTAACGCTATACACAAGAATCGCCATTCACTTTTATGTTTTCTTCTTTGTTTTTTTTTGCTTTCAAAACATGGGTCATGACCCCTCACTGGAATTAACACGTCGCGCTCGTTACACCCCTTATCTTTTTGTAGGCTCCCTGGGGCATCCCAAGAGGGAGTCTTCATGAAAAGAAAGCTTAAACTGGGTAAATTCCCATAGTAATTTTGACCAAAATTATTTTTGAAGCTGAGCAAATAGAATTACACTGACTGACTTTCAGAATACCGATTTTAGGGACAATTTTACTAATCTTTGGAAAATATCGTGGGGGCGGGGTAAATACCCCTCTTACCCCCACCCCACCCCCGCCCTCCTCCGGTTTCTGCGCCAGTGTTCCTATCACGTTGCTCACACCCACCCACATCAAATTGTAATTAATCTCCGGGCTTCTAACAGACGCCTCTCAGACTCAATCTGTCTGCTTGTTTTGCGCGCTATGTTTTTGAGACAAAAATTCAAAACATAATGGATGTTTGCTTTTTTATATCAGATTATTTATTTATTTATTGGGGTTTAAGGTCACATATTTCTGCACAATGGCTAATCATGACCATGACATTTTACGGATGGAGGAAGCCGGAGTACCCGGAGAGAACCACCGAGCAACGGCGAGCAACTGTCAGCTCCCCAACATACTAACTCCACACAAGCAGGTTTAGCATTGGTTGAAGATAAGTGCACCATCAACGTGCAGTACACCTTAGTACACGACGTCACCGTGCCCCCACATGGGCAATGGGGTGAAGTGTCTTGCCCAAGGACACTACGCGGTTGCCGCGAGTGGGATTCGAACCGAGGGCCTATCGGCTTGCAGCCTGCACCTTTACCTACTGAGCCACCGCGTCCCCTTATATCAGATAGGACAAGTAAATAATGTATTTGGATAGTAATTTATACATTATTTATTTACTTCTCTGATATTAAAATAAAATTTTAAAAAATTAACAAAACCTTTTTCAGAAACGGAAAGAAAGGATATTTGTCTCTACAATAGTGATATCACGGAAGAGTTTAGCACTAAGCCCTTTACCCAACAAATCGCCCGCATCCGCCCGCGTAATATGCAAATTCAGCAGTTGAAAAAATATTATTTTTAAATTTTTTTTAACAAAACCATATCATGTGACCCCTCGTTGGAACGAGCTCGTCGAGCTCGTTCCAACGAGGGGTCACATGATATGGTTTTGTTGAAATTTTTTGAAATATTTAAAAAAATGATATTTAAAATAATAAATTTTGATATCGTCTGCGGTGGGTAAAGGGTTAGAGTTGGCTGCATTAATTTCAATAATCCTCTTTTCATATACATATACATTGAAAGACCTTCCGAGAATAAATTAACCGAGACAATCTTATTAACCCTTTACCAAACGTTACGGCCAAAATCGGCCAGCGCTATTCTCAAAAATCGCCAATTAATTTTCATTTTTTGTCTCAAAAACATAGGTTATGACCCCTCACTGGAATTAACACGTCGCGCTCGTTACTACCCCTTATCTTTTCGTAGGCTCCCTGGGGCATCCCAAGAGGGAGTCTTCATGAAATGAAAGCTTAAATTGGGTAAATTCCCATAGTAATTTTGACCAAAATTATTTTTGAAGCCGGGCAAATAGAACCACACTGACTGACTTTCAGAATACCGATTTTAGGGATAATTTTGCTAATTTTTGGAAAATATTGTGGGGGGGATAAATACCCCTCTTATCTCCCCCCCCCCCCCCCCCCCGGTTTCCGCGCTACTGTTCCTATCACGTTGCTCACACCCACCCACATCAAATTGTGATTAATCCCCGCGCTTCTAAGACATGCCTCTAGGACTCAATCTGTCTGCTTGTTTTGCGCGCTTAGTTTTTGAGACAAAAATTCAAAACATAATGGATGTATGCATTTTTTTTTATATCAGGTAGGACAAGTAAATAATGTATTTGGGTAGTAATTATACATTATTTATTTACTTCTCTGATATTAAAATAAAACTAAAAACATTAACAAAACTCTTTTCAGAAACGGAAAGAAAGGATATTTCTCTCTACAATAGTGACATCACGGAAGAGTTTAGCACTTAGAGTTGGCTGCATTAATTCAATAATCCTCTTTTCAAATACATATATACTCGCCCAAAAAAGAAAGTGTGCATTGCAGAAATTGATCAAACTCCAAAAAAATAATTTCGTAAGTGTAAAGAGTGTTAACCTGTTCATGAATAAGTTATATTGAACACAAAAACAGCTTTCCCCGTTAAAATTACATTAACGTTAAATGACGTGCTGCGCGTTTGTGAAAAGGCATGTTTTGCACGTGGAGAGTCTGAAAATTCATGCAGCAGTGTGAATCCTTGGGTATTTAAACACTAAAGTAAGGCCTTCCTATCGTTCACATTCAAACTTGTGCTGCTGTTAAAACGACTCCACATTAGCATGCCAAGATTGACAATGAATCAACGTCTCCTTGCCCTGGGTATGATTAGAGCTGGCAGAACACACAGAAAGGTTGCCCAGCATTTGAACTGCCACCGTAACACTATAGACAGGCTAGTCCATCGACATGCACAACATGATGACGTTCGAGACCGACCCCGCTCCGGGAGACTCCGAGTTACCACCCTTGCACAAGATCGGTATATCCGTGTCGTCCATCTCCGGAACCGGCAACAACCGGCAACGACGACAGCCAGGAACATCCGTAACCTGAGACGGATACATCCTCAAACAGTAATCAACCACCTGAGAGAATACGGCTTACGTCCTCGAAAACCTGCAATTCGTCCGATTTTGACGTTATGTCATCGTCGTGCTCGACTGCAGTGGTGTAGAGTAGGGTTAGGGTTAGGGTTAGCCTAACCTAACTCTAACCCTACACTAACCCTAACCCTAAACTAACCCTAACCTAACCCTACCTAACCCTAACCTAACCCTACCCTAAACCACTTCCATGCTAACTTGTTCGCTTCCATGAGGCGTAGATGCACAGCAGTAGTCGATGCAGACGGAGGTCATACCAGATATTGAGTGTGTGACTTTTGTGTTGGACTCTTGGTGTCTTTGACTCTCCATGGCACCAAGAGTATTCGTCGTCGCGTAATGAAATTTCTCATGTTGATCATAAATTGATTCATCTGTGATTGACTAAAACTTCCATGAATGAAAATGATATATATCTTTTTTTAGTGTTATTTTTTTAGCATGCACACTTTCTTTTTTGGGAGAGTATACATTGATTGACCTCCGAGAATTAATTAACCGAGACAAGATAACTGTCAGTAGTGGTACAATGAACAAATGCCGAAAGCGTATTATGTTCTGTCAGATGCATGTTTTCTGTCCTCAGTCGGTATACACGGAGACTTTAAATTAGAATATCCAAAAAACGTAATTTTCCTGACTTAGAAGAAAAATATCGGGAAATTTTCACGAGATAAATTCGATAGGGTATTCAACATTCGATGGACTACAAATAGGGGTTATTTTTCGAAAAAATCGGAGCATTGTTCATTTTAAGCCTTTTTCGCTTTCAACAGAGTAAAACAGTGATGTCTTCGCAACCAGTGCACTGTCAAGGTGATAGCTAAAAGTTGCGATTTTGTTGGATAAAAGTGTAAATATTTTCGATAATATTTCTACCTGGGTTAAATGTGAAGCAAGATAGATATGTGACGGACCCCGAAAACAGGTTTGTCAGAGATTCTAAACGGGGCATGAAATTTAATGTCCATTATGGCGCACGTGTTGAACACCATATGGGCTATTCTGATAATAGATCAAAAGTAAGAGAGACAATATTCTCTTCTGTAATAATTATCTGGGTAATTAAAGCCAGTTAAAATCTAATCGTTGGAAACCAGTGCATCACATATGTTCTGGACACACACCCATATTACGCATCTATCCTGTCTCCGAAATGTCAATAGATACCAAAATGCGAGTCCTTCAAAGGAACTTTAAAGCGAGTGTTAAATTAAGATAGATCTAAGCGGCCAAGTTCAAGAGAAGCGATTAACTGAGAATAAATGTTCTGGCTATCTAAATAAAAATCGAGGGATTTCTCGAAAAAATTCATTCCAGCCAATTCCAGTCGGAAGGTGTGTAAAGCTGTGGGTCGTTGCGAGGCAGTTGGCTTGAGGGCACTCAGAGAAGGTCCGAATTTAGCCTTGGCCGTCGAGGGTCATAGGCATCGAGATTGAAAGTCCGTGTATTGTCGTAACCCTGTGAGGGTTGTAAGGAACCGATTGCAGTTTGTTAACGGTTGAGAACCGTAGTGTCATAGTAGCCAAAGAAGTAAAAGCTGTAACGTTGAGGTCTAGGGACCGTATTAAGAGCTTGAGTAAGCGCTGGAGTAGCTCGCGAGATAAGATAGTTTTAGGCGATGCGAGAATTAGTGATGTTGAGAACACTTTGCAGAATATTATTATGTAAGCTTTGTTAAGTATATATCTGAAGGCGAAGAATAACTTAACCCCATGAGAGCCAGGCAAGGCGCAAAGTGATAGTGAACTGTAGTAGACGTCGATTGAATCGTGATTGAACTGTGAAAACGCTGATAGAGTCACACAAGCAGAACATTATATGTGTCAAGCCCGACTGACGGCGAAGTTAACCCTGAGAGGAGGAAGTAACGAGAAGTGAATAGACACTTTGCATTTATCACAACATGAGAAGATGAAGATGAAGTGAGGTTGATCCAGCGGACACAGCTAACTGTGGGAGACGTCGAGGGCCCTAAAGAACAAACTTTTATCCGCGTAATTTGTGTATTCTTATGGATAAATTTTGTGAGTAATTTGTTTCATATTATATTTCTTCGTACCTGTAAATAAATAATCTTTTCAGTGAATTATCGTTGATCACCCTTTGCGCTGTAAGCCACAGGCACCTTCAGGAATCCTAAGAGTCCCAAGTGGATAGGGCATTGATAAGGTGGCAAGGTGTACGTTCGAACTGGGGTTCAGACGACATTCACTGGCTGTCGGCTGAGCACTGATAAGAACATAAATTGTCCTCCATTAATTTCAACCCCGTAATCCTGCGACATGCACACGGTTCAGTTTTTCTCTGGGGCCGACAAGCGGGTCATCTATCCACCATGCTTTTGACGCTGGTGGTGTGGAGTTGTGTTACGAGAAAGCGATGTTTAACATGAACAACTGCTTTTAGTCAAGATTCGTCTGCCTGAACATGCAGACGACACTTGACTAGAAACAGCTGTAAGGCTGCAAGTATTGATATAATTTTTGGTACCCATAACAACTGGACGTTTCGGGCGCCTAAGACTTAATGATAATGAAGTATATATAGAATGAACGGGGGGAAATCACCACACAGTGTTACATAAAAGCCTAATCTCCACTCCCAGCAAAAAATGAAAAAAATACAAAAAAGGGGTGAAAATAATTCGATTTCTCTATTACAAGTTGAAATCTTCATTATGACAATGTACTTAACCCTTTACTTAACGAATCGACGCATCCGCCCGCGTAATATGCAAATTCAGCAGCTGAAAAAAATACTGTTTTTCCAAAAATGTCAACAAAACCATATCATGTGACCCCTCTTTGGAACGAGCTCGACGAGCTCGTTCCAAAGAGGGGTCACATGATATGGTTTTGTTGACATTTTTTGGAAAAATTAAAAAAAAAATGATATTTAAAATAATAAATTTTGATATCGTCTGCGTTGGGTAAAGGGTTAATATACTTGTAGAGCTTATAAGAATGTATGTAAAATATCGCATGCTACCTGATATTCGTCCGTCAATAGCGGAACAATCCCTGTCTCCCAAGTGTTCATCAGTGAGCTTTCCCAAATTTATAAAGAAAACAATTTATGCGGCAGTTATGCTTACACATGGGATACTTTTTATGGAACATGCATTTTGTCGTACAATGTCATTTGCTCATGTGGTGCACGGTAAATCAGAGTGGGATACAATTCCTACCTGGTAGTTTTTTCTTCGAGCAAAATACAAAAAACACTAGTTAATTTTCTACTCATGACGGGAAAAGTCCTGAATGGTTTGTGATGGTTGTAAAAACAACCAGATGTACCATCCCATCTTCCAAATTACTCAAATACTGCATGATAATATTAGTAAGACTTTGGCCCGCCGTTAATCTCTGGCTGTTAAATATGCCTATTGTTCTCGGAGGTTTTATGTCTTGGGATTAAAGTTTGTAAGCGTAATCCATTGTAAGGTAAAAGAAATATAGTGAGGGAGAAATCGTCTGAAGTTTTCTTTTCTGTGATCGTATTCTTTATCACCATTCTCAAGTGAAATTACACTCCATGATACTTAGAGAATGCGTGGTGACACGAAGAAATAAATTTTCGAACTGATTTTAGCGATTTGCTTTGGTTGGAAACGTCAGGAATAAATTATGTACATTCCATATAAATCTCTGATGGCTCTGATTTTAGTTTTGATAGAGAACAAACACAATAATGAACTTGAATGAGGCGAATGTTCAATGTGAAACATAAAATCAAAAAATGTAATTTTGACGCAATTGGCCGTGTATTTGTTGATCATTTGTAGATCATTCATTCATTTATTCATTCATTCATTCATTTACGCACACCATTCATTCATTCATTTACGCATTCATTCATTCGTTCGTTCGTTCGTTCATTATAAAAAATTGTATTTGAAGCCGAAAAGATTCTCAAACTTCATGTGCATTAATTTCGGACTCGTTATGGACATATGAAGTAGAAGAGAACTTTTTAAAAGAAGAAAAATTATAAAATTATAAAAATTATAATCAGTTAGATGTAAAATCGTAAAAGAAAAGTACCTAACGTATTACTATTAATTTTCCATCTCAATTCAACGTAAGGAGAATTACTCTACCTGTTGGACAACGATACTCAGTTCACAGGGAAACTGGTGTTCACTCAGAAACATCTCCCAAAATGCTCTTCTTTATCGATAAAAGGAAGCAAAAAACCATTAATGGTTACTTATAATTTTGAGATTATTGTCTTCAGTCTCCATTGCAGATTACCAAAATAACACGTAAAAATTTCGACAGACATTCAAAAAGGTCAGAAAATGGGCTTAACCCTTTACCCAACGCAGACGATATCAAAATTTATTATTTTAATTACTATTTTTTTAAATTAAAAAAAGAAATTTCTACAAAACCATATCATGTGACCCCTCATTGGAACGAGCTCGATGAGCTCGTTCCAAGGAGGGCTCACATGATATGATTTTGTTGAAATATTTTGAAAAATTTATTTTCTTTCAACTGCTGAATTTGCAAATTACGCGGGTGGATGCGGGCGATTCCTTAGGTAAAGGGTTAAACACAACTGGGGTCGACTATTTTCGTAAAATTTGCTAACGTTATACACTATTTCCTTTTTGGATTGAAAACTGGTCCTACAATTTTCAATTCAAAATGGAAGCACAAAAAGAATGACGCAATAACTATCAAAAGCATAGCACAAAAAACTAGAAATATTGAACTAAATGGACATAACACGTAAAATACTGTCACTCAACCTGTTCTTTGTGTAATAAATGTTTAAAATATTTTCTCCATAGGCCCCAGTTTTGACATTTAGACTCAGTTTTTCCCAAAAGTTGCGCATGCGCAGTCAGCGTCGCACGAATTGTTGGGAATGATTGAAATTGTTTGGTCTCATACTTCCTTTCCGATAGGTTAGTTTTTACAGTGTTGTGTGGAGAAAGCCAGATTGAATTTCTATCGGATTGAGACTGAGTCGCAATCCGATTGAAATTCTGTCCACTTTTGTAATCACAATACTGTTGATATGGGGGAGGTACAATGTGTCACTTTTTGAAGTGTAACTGGTTTAGCATCGTTCGTGTTAAATGTTTAATGGTATGATACACGTGCGTTAAAATCGGAGATAAATGTTAGTGCCCGAAGAAGGGAAATAAGGCCAAAATTCTTCATGGAATTTGAAGTATACTTACGGCGTGGTCGTTATAGAAACAACTGCCTTTTGGAAAAATCACAAAACATAACGAAACCTGTACCTGAATATAAATTCCCAAACAAGCGTACCTAATTCTGAGTAGTTCTGTCAACAAACCAAATCATGTAAGAACCAAAAAATATGATACATATTGTAATATTACGATATTCAAGTGCCGAATGAATCATGTAAAAACCAAAAATATGATACATATTGTAATATTACGATTTTCAAGTGCCGAATGAATCATGTAAAAACCAAAAAATATGATACATAATGTAATATTACGATTTTCAAGTGACGAATGAACAGCTAATTATTATATACATTGTTATTGCGCATTAAAATATAGTTCCTGAAATTCACAATTTTGACCAATTTCAACCCAATTTGAACTGGAAATGGGGGAAACGGGTTTTATTTAACGGGATTGTCAGATAAATGTATTGTCATGTCCTGCTATTTGTACCGGATTCTCTGTCGTGTTTACAATAGGATCGCAACTCGCCCTGGAGGGCTCGTAGGATCCAATTGTGAACACGACCTCCCCGAATCTGATACAAATCGCAGGACAAGCACATGATTAAGATAATGTATATTTATCAATACATTGAAGTTTTCTGGTGTGCTGTATCGCATCCTGTTGAGGACCCCCATCCAAGCAGTCAGTATCTTACGAGTCGACAGAGCCGGTGTCCGTGACTTCAGCCATCAAATTGTTATCGACTATGCCTTCTCGCGATAAATTTATCACTTTATCATTCATGTTTTTAACTTAAATTAGAATCTGTACAAAGTTCACATTGATACCAACTTAAATGTCACGGATCAACTGATAACTGTCCGAATACATGTGTGCCTAACTTTCGTCTTTCTAGGAAAAGATTCATGCGTGATTGTCTCTCTAAACCGGAAGTCCATTTGGAGAAAGTCTCATTGAGTCTCCTACGCCTTCCCTCTAAATTTAAAAAATAGTCAAGCGGAAAGTGGATTACCAATGGAAACACTTGCAAAGCGGAGCTTCCACTAAAAGTATAACAAGAAAATTCTGAAAAAGAAGTACATATATAGAGAGTTTCAGGAAATGGACATTCAGATTGAAACCGGATATATACTGACCGAAAGGGATTATAAAGTTAACCCTTTACCCAATTTAACGAACAAAAACGGCCAGCGCTATTCTCAAAAATTGCCAATTAATTTTCATTATTTTTTTCATTTTTTGTCTCAAAAACATAGGTTATGACCCCTCGTTGGAACGAGTTCGTCGAGCTCGTTCCAATGAGGGGTCATAACCTATGTTTTTGAGACAAAAAATTAAAAACATTAGTTATTCAACAGTTGTTTTTGCAAGTCTCGTCTGCTTTTCAAGTCTTTAAGTAGGGCCCGTGGATCCCAATTTTTCGAGTCGAATTGAATCCCGAATCAATCAGGTATAGGATTTCGAATCAAACTGAATCGAATCTCGAATCGGTTTAACCACTCTTGAAGTTGTAAATATTGAGTGTCCGTAAAAACCGTAAAATCATGTCAGTCTCAACTCAAGTATTGTAGGCAACGGCGACTCATCATCTGTCTTGGCAAATCAATCAAAAAAGCGGAACATTCCAGCGCGGAATCAAAGTAGTTTCGGAAGCGGAACCTCCTTGAGATGTTCTTCAATCGTAGGGTCGCCTGTATAGGACACCTGATGATAGAAGCATAATTCAAGAGGAGATACTTATCAATTGGATTTTGAAACACATCTCGACGATTCGAAAATTCCCTAATTCAGCGCCGAATGGAATCATTTGGGACAATTTCGAATAGAATCGATTTACGAAATTTCGTACAACGCTATCGTGAAGGAAACTCCAGTCTATTATTTTTCTGAGTGAACACTCTACTCCAATTGCATTAAGACCCAAGTGGCAAGAAAAAGAAAATCTCAATTGGAACTGTTGGATACAGGACCCGGAATCAGTATACACGGTCCTAGATAGCTACACGGAAAACCCAGATGCCCAGAGTATCCAGTATTATTACAATAACATGGTAGCTTGACGTGTAAAAAAAAGACCCCCGCACAGGCATAAAAGTCACATCTAGGGGGTTACTAATTGGATAATATACGAGTTGGAAATCCCTCTAAATTAGGCGTGGCAATCGTTGTGGCTACTTTTGGTGTTTGTAAGCTTCTTTTCTGAATATCTCATTAAACGGAGTCGATATGGGTACATAAAAGCAGCCAGGCACCTTATTGTTATGGTCGTGCAAACAGTGCCGAACACTTCCGTTACCCCCACTCCGCCATTTCCTTTACGTCCACCCCAGAAGATACTTACGAACCTTACCAAATTGCTCTGCGGTGATGATAACTCTAAAGGGGAAATAAAGGTTTAACCCTTTGAGACTTTAATTATCCTGACGTTCAAACGTCACTAGGAATTCAGTTTCTTCAACGTTTTCAAAATGCGACGTCAAACGTCGGAAAGTACAAATAACAAGATATTTTTCACATTTTTCGGAATCAGTACACACGGTCCTAGATAGCTACACGGAAAACCCAGATGCCTGGAGTATCCAGGATTATAACAATAACATGGTAGCTTGACGTGTAAAAAAGACCCCCGCACAGGCATAAAAGTCACATCTAGGGGGTTACTAATCGGGTAATATATGAGTTGGACAATCCCTCTAAATTAGGCGTGGCAATCGTCAATATCATGGTGAAAGTCGTGGCAGGAGCCTCAACCTTCGCCACGGCATTGGCGATCGTCGTGGCTACTTTTGGTGTTTGTAAGCTTCTTTTCTGAATATCTCATTAAACAGAGTCGATATGGGTACATAAAAGCAGCCAGGCACCTTATTGTTATGGTCGTGCAAACAGTGCCGAACACTTCCGTTACCCCCACTCCGCCATTTCCTTTACGTCCACCCCAGAAGATACTTAGGAACCTTACCAAATTGCTCTGCGGTGATGATAACTCTAAAGGGGAAATAAAGGTTTAACCCTTTGAGACTTTAATTATCCTGACGTTCAAACGTCACCGGGAATTCAGTTTCTTCAACGTTTTCAAAATGCGACGTCAAACGTCGAAAAGTACAAATAACAAGATATTTTTCACATTAGTGATTAACTGGCTGAGGACTAGATTATTTTTGGTGGTCTGAATTTGTTATTCAAAACTTGTTTTATTACAAATTATTGGAGAGTGCCCACAGGCACTCTCCAATAATTTGTAATAAAACAAATTTATATAAACAAAATATTATTTGTGTTTGACTGAAATTTAAGCAATATGAAATTTAAGAATGGAAAGTGTTGGCTTTTGCTCTGGTATCCTCATTTTTTGAATGCCCTGATAGTGGATTCTGGAACTCAACCAGTTAAGAAGTCTTGACAGCAGGATTATATTAGTACTTTAAGCTGCGATAACATTTGGCTCAATGGTTGTCAATGAGCACCATTCGGGAGAAAATAGGAAATGATGTTAAAACTTTAAAAAAATCGAAAAATAATGAAAGTGTCAATGGCACTGTAGCTTAACTTGGCCGTGTGTTGTGTTTGATGAAAAGGGTAATGTCCAATGTTTGTGAAAGGATTATGAAATACGACAAGAATTGTAATAATTGAGAATATGTTAATTTCTGTTCCTGTATGCTATGTTTTCAATAAAAATA
Source organism: Pictodentalium vernedei (assembly GCA_031216915.1). Lineage (NCBI taxonomy): Eukaryota > Metazoa > Mollusca > Scaphopoda > Dentaliida > Dentaliidae > Pictodentalium > Pictodentalium vernedei. The sequence continues at coordinate 733,449,603 of CM062296.1, read as the reverse complement.
ATTTGAGGTGTAGACTGTACTAAAGAACTGAGGGGTGGGTTAATATGGCCCTCACAGTTAATGCATGTCAACCAAATTTAACAAGTTACAGTGAAATTATTATTCCAAAACGAGTCATCCTATCAAGTTACATTGAAATCCCTTCATAAATACGGGCTGTAGACTGTGCTAAAGGTTTTTGGGCTTCGGGCCTGTGCAGCCATCACGGTTGATCAATCGCAAGCAAAAGGGGAGGTCCTCATCTAGATATTATACTAAGTCATCCTACCATGATACATTGAAATCCCTTCATAAATACGACATGTAGTCTATGCTAAAGGTTTTCAGGTTTTAGGCTCAGGCAGCCGTCTCGATTGAACGATTGCTACCAAAAGGGGACGTTCTCATCTCGACATTATCTGGAATCCTCCTACCAAGTTACTATGAAATCCCTTCATAAATACGACCCGTAGACTGTTCTAAAGGGTTTCGGGCTTCTGGCCCCTGTAGCCTCCACATTTGACCAATCATGACCAAAAGGGGGACATTCTCATCTAGACATTATATGGGATCATCCTACCAAGTTACAATGAAATCCCTTCATAAGTATGACTAGTAGTCTGTGATAAATGTTTTGGGGTTTTGGGCTCGGGCAGCCATCACGGTTGAATGATCGCTACCAAAAGGGGACGTTCTCATCTAGACACTATCTGCAATCATCCTACCAAGGTACTGTTAAATCCCTTCATAAATACGACCTGTAGGCTGTGCTAAAGGTTTTCGAGCTTCGGGCCCCTGTAGCCATCACAGTTGACCAATCGCGATCAAAAAGGGGACGTTCTCATCTAGACATGATATGGAGTCATCCTACAAAGTTACAATAAAATCCCTCCACAAATACGACCTGTAGACTGTACTAAAGGTTTTCGGGTTTTGGGCTCGGGCAGCCGTCAGAGTTGACAGATCATGACCAAAAGGGGACGTTCTCATCTAGACATGACCTCAAACCTGCATATGAAATTTTGTATCGATCGGACAAGGACAAAAGGATGTAGCCTGTGCTAAAGGAAAATGTGAACAGACTCACAGACGAACAGACTCACAGACTTCCACACGCTTGATGGCAATAGTTCATCTTGACTTTGTCAAGTTAAGATAATAAAAAAAAACAAATGACCACAAAGCATCAACGCGCTGTTTGGTTTCGAACATCATAAGACGTACAAAAGTATCAAAGGTTTAAAATAAATGAACAGTAAGTTTCCAGCAATACAAAAAAGTCTGTTTGCTGCCATTGTGGGAACTATTGTAACAGTGTCAAGTGTTAGAAAAAGATATCGTCCATCGGAATTTAGGTAAACTGTTTGGTTTAGCATTATCCGCAGCAATCATTGTCGCAAATCCTCAACAAATAACGACAGGGTTCTTCAATTGTTAGATAAATATTTATTTACACCAGCGGTCAGCTGAGTGGATGGATAAATTAGCATTACATGCAGTTTATAGACCTACGTTTCCAGTCTGGCAGTGCATCGTCAAGGCTTCTTTGGCAATTAAATCTTAGCGAAAAAATGCAGAGAAATGTTAACTAAGTCGTGCAATGCACCAGGCCTGAAAATAAGCAATCTGACATTTGCAGAATGAGGTCCTCAGAGGGTGAATTTGATGATGCTGTCCCATACAGTGGGCCAATTTATCCTCTGGGTACTTCTTTCTGTTTAGTTTTGAGATCTTGATTCAGATTGAGGTTCACGGAGGGTAAATTTAGTGATGCTACCCTGCTGTAAATTCACCCTCTGGGGACCTCATTTTGCAGACGACAGTCTGCTTATTTTCTGGCTTGCAGTGCACCACTGACATTTCGATTAGACAATTTTACAAGCGCGAAATAAAACCTCAGTACCTTGGCGCTGAACACAATGAACAAACACAAACATCCGCGCGCAGAACGTGACAGATAAACTGAATTGCACTTCTCATCAGAAACAACTACAGCCAGATTTATGAAGCCCGTTTACAATTTGTACGCGTGTAAAACGCCTTTACACGCGTGCAAATGAAAATCGATTTTTATGAAACTCGGTAATAGTTGATGCGGTTTCACACTGATCGTCCATGCAAACGAGAACAATAGAGTTCGCTGAACAGCCTCGGGGTATGTTTTACAAGCGTTTAAAGCGACATTAAATTTAATAAGTGGCTGAATTTTCTTTTTGTAATAAATGTGATACAAAAGCAAAAAATAAAAATAAAAAAAACAAACAAAAATAAGAAATAAAATATGATAAAATACAAGAGGCCCCAAGTGGCCTTAATCGCTCACCTGCCAAAGTGGTTCAAAGAAGTATTTGGGGTCACTTTCAGTTAGACATGGTTCATCAACACTACAAAGAAATGAAGTCACGAAAGGCAAATTTTATGGAAAAACACTAAGGAATGGATTTGAACAAACCTGAACCTAACATGCACCCCCTGTCATCCCCCTCACCCCACCCATAGAAAGCCCCAATATTAAGCCGGGGACTCAAATTGAACAGACTTGAATCTCACCACCTATGGATGCTGCATACCAAATATCAAAAGCTTCTGATTGGTTGATAGGAAGAAGAAGATTTTTAAAGAATATTCCTCATATTGCACTAATCTGAACATTTGGGCTCCCATAGATAGCCCAAATATGGACCCAGGGATTTGATTTCAACAAACATGTGAATGAATCTTCCAAAGATGTTATATGTGAAATATAAAAGCCCAATGAAAAAAAAACGATGGCAATTTTTTTTCTACCATTCCTTTCTGCTGTTCATAAGGAAGCTTCACACAAAATAAAAATGCTCAGTGCCGTGTAGTTTTGGAGATATGGGCGTTTTATTTTTTTCTATTTTAGCCCCTGCAGTTCCACTGGGGTGACGGGAAAATGGTTTTGGCATAAATTAGGTACTTATGACCCAATAAGCCCTCACATCAAATTTGGTCCAAATTGGCTTCTCAGTTTGGAAAATAAAAATGTTGGTACAATTCGGGCTCCCACGGGAAGCCCAAATATTAACCCAGGGACTTGGCTTTAACAAACTTATATCTCGCCTCCCTAAGGATACTGTATACCAAATATCAAAAGATTCTGACCGGTGGATGTGAAGAAGATTTTTGAAGAATATTCCTCATATTGAACTAAGTTATAATTCGGGCTCCCACAGGGAGCCCAAATATGAACCCAGGGACTTGGATTGAACAATCTTGATTCTCACTGCCCTGAGGATGCTGCATACCAAATATAAAAAAAATGTGACTGCTGAATCTGAAGAAGATTTTTAAAGAAAATTCCTCATATTGAACTAAGTTATAATTCGGGCTCCTACAGTGAGCCCAAATATGAACCCAGGGACTTGGCTGGAACAAACTTGAATCTCACCCCTGAGGATGCTGCATACCAAATATTCAAAAGATACTGATTCGTGGATCTGAAGAAGAAGATTTTTAAAGAATATTCCTCATATTGCACAATTTGTACATTTGGGCTCCCACAGATAGCCCAAATATGGACCCAGGGAATTGCTTTCATCAAATATGTGCATCAATCTTCCAATGGTGTTATATGTGAAATACGAAAGCCTTTGGACCAGTGGTTTGGGAGAAGAAGATTCTTTAATGTTTTCCTCATTACCCACAGTGTTAAAAAATGCTGACTCAGCATTTTTTCAAAGTCCCGAAAAAGTACCCTATAAAAACCGATAGCAATTTTTTTTACCTTTCCATTCTGTAAGGAAATTTCACACCAAATAAAAATTTTCAATGCAGTGCAGTTTTGGAGATATGGGCGTTTTGAATTGTTTTTTCTATTTTCAGCTCCTGCGGTTCCCATGGGGCGACGGGAAAAACGTGTTTGGCATAAATTAACGACTTATGTCCCAATAAAACCTGATGTCAAATTTGGTTCAAATCAGCCTCTCGGTTTGGAAAATAGAAATTTTGGGCGGGGCAAAATATTACTTGCCCCTCCCATAACAATGGCAAATATAGCCCCTAGAACTTCTCTTGAACAAATCTGAGTCTACACCTCAAAAGGAAGCTGCACACCTAATATCAAGTCTCTGCTACTGCTGGTTCAAGAGAAGAAGATTTTTTAAGATTTTTTAAGATTTAGGCTTACTTTTTGGGCGTGATCCCACCAAGAGGCGGGTCAACTTGATTTGAACAAACTTGAATTGACATATGATAGGGAACATGCACACCAGATTTGGGTCAATTTGGTTGAGTAGTTTGTGAGAAGAAGTGATAATGTAAAGTTAACGCCGGACGAAGGACAGACGACGGATGACGGACGGAAAGCGATTATAAAGCTCCCCTTGAGCTTCGCTCAGGTGAGATAACAATGGGAAATTAAATCTTAATAAAAATCTTGATACGTTTTTTTTTCTTCTTCAAGCCTTATTTCGTTGTCGAGTTTTTGCTTTTGACTTCTTTTTGAGAGCAAACTCAGTCAACTTTTGTACCACGCAAACAGCCTCTGTTAAATCTGTATGTACTAAATTTATAAAGCTGAAATTCACAAAAGCGTAAGATAAGATTCGAGGAAGTGATAGTGCTTTTAAAAATATATACTCATCATTGTGTTAAATTTATAGACAATGGATAAGTAGTATAGCAATTGATTCTCTTTCCCTTTTGGCAAGTCTCATGGGTAGTCTTATCTGACGTCATCGGTCATTTGGCAGGAAGAGACGTTTTAGTGGTTGTAACGGTAGCACGCGTGAAGGGTTACTTTTTGACGTCATTACCATGGCGACACGTCGTCTCACTGTGTTTCTAGGGTGGCGCACGCTTCACGAAGGATAAGACCCGACAGACAAAAAAGATTTTGGACAATAATGATGTCAAGATAGTTGCACTCCGGATGCGACGCGAAAGTAGCGAGCGATTATTATTTATTATTATTATTTATTGGTGTTGAAGGTCACATACTTATGCACAATGGCTAATCGTGACCGTGACAGTTTTACGGGTGGAGGAAACCGGAGTACCCGGAGAGAACCACCGAGCGTCGACGAGCAACTGTCAGCTCCTCAACATTCTAACTCTCATAGCAGGGTTACATCGGTTGAAGACATGTGTGCCATCGACGTAGAACGCCTTAGTACACGGCGTCATCGTGCCCCCATGTAGGCAACCGGGATAAAGGGCCTTGCCCAAGGACACAACGCGGGTCGTCCCGGACGGGGATCGAATTCGGGACCTTTAGCATAGACGTCCAACAGTCTACCACTGAGCCACCGCGCTCCCAATAGCGAGCGATACGATTTTTCTAAAATCATCGACTTTCTCTCAAGTTTCAGTTCAATTTATATATTTATTGGGGTTTAACGACACTTTCGACAGCCAGGGTCACCTCATGTTGGACAGTTTTACGAGTGGAGAAGGCCGGAGTACCAGGAGAGAACCACCGAGCAACGGCGAGAAACTGTCAGACTCCCCGACGTACTAACTTCACACAAGCAGGGTTAGCATTGGTTGAAGACACGCGCACCATCGACGTGCAGACTTAGTACACAACGCCACCGTGCCCCCACGTGAGCAATTGGGATTAAGAGTCTTGAGTTCAATTGGATGTCTGTAAATTGACCAGGGTGAAAATAAAAGGCAACGTGAAATAATTAAACTTTTTTCGGTTCATGCGTTTTCAGATAAAACGATTGGCTCACACGATTCTGTTTTTTCTTTTCATAACTCAATGAACTGAAAAAAACACAATTAGGTCCGCCCCCAGCCACGCCCCTAAAATACCAGTCTTCGGAGTTGCAACATGGTGTCAAATCAATAGAAGTTAGAACACTGGCAAGTTCTGAATGTGAAAAAGAAAAAGAAATTTATATTACTAATTTATCACCATGAAATTATTTATAAAATATTCAAATGACCGTGGTGGGTCAATTTTTCTTATTCTTCACAACTGTATTTATTTGACATTTCAATTTTTACGCACACTGGGTGATCTTCTGCGTTCATCGTTTTACCCAAATCGATTGTAAACAATGGCTGGTCACGACGAATACGGCAATTTTGACATTGCAAATTTGAATACGGCAATGTCATCTGGCTTTATATCTAACTCCACTTTTACAAACTATGTTTTTCAGTTCTCGGGAAATGGTCAGAACCAAAATACAATGTAATAATGATGGCCTACTTCCACCTACCACGGAACGTAACTTTTACGTGAAGTGAACAGTTGAATGAAATTTGAGGGAGGCGTGGCTTATGACGTTTTCTTTGCATTACGTAATTCATTGGTCAATAAAAAATTTAATGACATAAGTGCATTTGACTTGGAAAGTGTGTCAATTGCTACCTGCATTTCAATAATATGCGCCCTCTTTTATGCCAGAAAAATAATATGTCTACCAGTTTTAGTTTTTAAGTCTTTGTTCGCTGAAGTAGAGGACGACTAACACTATTTATTTATTTGGGTCGCGAACGTTTAATTATAAGGAATGATCATTCCTTTTTGTCTATTTCTTGAGTTATGAACCCCAAAAAACAAAGTCCAAACTGTGTAAATGGGCCACGCCCATTTACACAGTTTGGACTTTGTTTTTTGGGGTTCATAACTCAAGAAATAGACAAAAAGAAACGATCATTCCTTAAATAGCCAACTAGAATGTATGAGCTGAAATATTCACTTCTTGATTCTACTGTGACACAACGATTCGTTTTGTTAGAGTCAAAATTAATGATTTTATGCAATTAAACATTGGATTTAGTTTGTTCAAGTACTATTTGTATTCTTCAATCGAGCGGGCTTACAAACAGCAAACTGTACTCGAACTGTAAACAACACAGAAAATCAATTTTGAAAAAAACAATATCGCATCGCACGCGTCGCATTCAGCGTGGAATTGCCTTTAAAGTATTTGGTATGGACAGATTTGTACACGAGAGCCTGGTCTGTGGCATTCAATCATTCATAGACCTTTGCCAGGTTTAGTAGGATATGAGGTTGGTGGGGTCTTTATTTAAGATGGATATGCTATGGACATACTGGAAAACATATTCCATACAGTGCCCGTGGGCGGTTGTCATGTGTGTGTGTGTGTATTATTTATTATGGTTTAAAAAACACTTTCAGCAGTCAGGGTTATCTCGTGTCGGGCAGTTTTACTGGTGCAGGAAGCCGAAGTACCCGCCGAGAACCACCAATCGGCGTTGGATAACTATCAGACTCTCAACTTTCTCATCCGGAACAACTGTCGGTAGTAGTGATGGAATGCTTGATTACTATCAACGAGCTGTACGCAGTGATGTATTGCTAAATAAATTCTCGGGGGGGGGGGGGGGCAATCATCGCGAAGCGATCACCGCCGCCGAAGGCGGTGCAGTTGGAGAGGACGAGAGGGGGTATGCCCCTCTCGTCGGTGGGGGTCCGAGAAAATTTTTGGAAATCGGAGCCGCAACAACGCTATTTTGGCTATTCCCAGGCTATTTCGGGAGTACCCTGGCATTGCTCCTCTAGCTATTGATTTTTCGGAAAATTGAGTTGACACGCACGTACCGGGAAAACTAGTGTGGCGAGGCCTGTACTTTGGACTGAGACTATTGTTATATGATTATATCATGTAGTTTATGAGCAATGAGCTGCACATTTTCAGGAGCTACAGTCATATCCGACGAAGCTATATGATATGAATTGAATTGGGATGGTGGATCGAACAATCGTGCATGGTCAGAGACTCAGAGTTAAGAGAATGAAAAAGGCCGAAACGTCTTGGAAATCGGGCCGAAACGTCTTCACTTCTAAACATTTTTTTTAGAAGTTTGGAAGCGTTTGTGGAGTTTTAAACCCTTTACCCAACAATTTTCTATTATTTATGTGTGCTCACGTTTTTGTTTTTAAGAATTTATAATCAAATTTTCTATTAGTTATATTTACGAATTCACGTTTTTGTTACATTTTTTCTGATGGTTTATGGAATTTATAGGGGTACGCCGTTCCTCCGGTAAACAAGAGGCCCCACGGGGCCTGAAGCGCTCATCTTGTACAGAACACAATTTAAACAGAGTCCAAGAATGAGTCTACATTAAGCAAGCCATCTCCATAGGCTACACTGTCAATCCTTGAGTCCCTCAGGAGTGACAAAAATAATCCGGGCATCATGCCTTTTCTTCAGTTGATCATAAGTAAAATGTAGAGCTCCCCTATGAAGCCCCTTGATATAACCTATGTGGATTAATCTTAGTACCTCTAGAGGGTACTGAATACAAAATTTTTAATTCTTCAGCAAAATGGCCAATTCCGACTCCCATAGAGAGCCCAAATATTAACCCAGGCTCTTGATTTGAACACAGTTAAATCTGACTTCCCTAGAGATGTTGTGTACCGAATATGAAAGCATTCTGACTGTTGGATCTGAAGAAGAGAAATTGTAAAGAAATTTCTTCGAACTGCACTAAGTTCAAATTTGGGCTACCATAGCGAGCCCAAATATTGACCTATGGATCCGATTTGAACAAACTTGCATCTGACCCCCCTAGAGATGTTGTATACCAAATGTGAAAGCATTCTGACAAGTGAATCTGAAGAAGAAGATTTTTGAAGAAATTCCCTCATATTGTACTAAGTTAAATTTCATGTTCCCATATGGAGCCCAAATATTAACCTAGGCACTCGAATTGAACAACCTGGAATCTGACCCCCCTAGAGATGTTGTATACCAAATATAAAAGCATTCCGACTGGTGGATTTGAAGAAGAAGATTTTTAAAGAAATTTTCTCATATTGCACTAAGTAAAAATTTGGGCTACCATAGTAAGCCCAAATATATACCTAGGGATGTGATTTGAACAAACTTGAATCTGACCCCCATAGAGATGTTGCATACCAAATATCAAAGCATTCTGACTGATGGATCTGAAGAAGAAGATTTTTTTAAATTACCTTCCATATTGAACAAAGATAAAATTTGGGCTTCCATAGGAAGCCCAAATATTAACCTAGGGACTTGGTTTGAACAATCTAGAATCTGACCCTCATAACAATGATGTATACCAAATATTAAAAGATTCTGACTGGTGGTTCTGAAGAAGAAGATTTTTAAAGAATATTCCCCATATTACCCTATGTTAAAACTTCGGGCTCCTGTAGAGAGCCCAAATATGAACCAATGAGCTTTATTTCAACAAACTTTTATCTGACCCCCCTATGAATGCTGTATACCAAATATCAAAAGATTCTGATGATTGGTTCTGGAGAAAAGATTTTTTTAAATTTTTGCAAATATGCTGACTCAGCATTTTTTCGATGCCCATTACAGAACACCCTAACATAACCGATGGCAATTTTTTTTTACCATTCAATTCTACTGGTCATAAGGATACTTCATACCAAATAAAAGCTCTCTGTTCCGTGGGGTTTGGGAAATATGGGCGTTTGAAAATATTTCTATTTTTAGCTCCCAGGGTTCCCATGGGGATGCGGGAATTTATTTTTTTTTGCATGGGTCAAGTATTTATGACCCAATACTACCACAAACCAAATTTGGTTCATACCGGACCATCGGTTCAGAAAATAGAAATTTTGGGCGGGGCCAAAAATCTTACCCCTCCTATTACAAAGCCAAATATTATTTCACGAACTTCGTTTGAACAAACTTTACTCTACACCCCATATGGAAGCTCCATAGCAAATATCAAGTCATTGTACACACTGGTTCTTGAGAAGAAGATTTTAAAAATATTTTGGAGCATTTTCCCCCACTCCCTCCCTATGGGGCTGGGCATGCTGAGTTGAACAAAAATGAAATGCCCCTTTGGGACCATCACTCACACAAACTTTCACTTGAATTGGCCCAGTGGCTTTGGAGGAGAAGACCAAAACATGGTGTTGACGGACGACGGACGACAAGCGATGAGATTAGCTCAGCTTGACTTTGTCAAGATGAGCTAAAAAAAAAGAAAGGGGGCGCCTTTCTCCCGCGTTCCCCCTGCAATACATCGCTGGTTGTACGCCTTAGTACACTGTGCATTCGTGATCCCGCCCCAGTAAAAGAGGTAAACTATCTTGCTCACGTACACAATATATCCTTCCGAGAGGAATATATCTATGAAAATATTCATTGTAGGAGGATATATATTTAATATTCGGAAGAAATATTTGAACCGGTGAACAACTCATATACTTAACGTGTTTGGCTCCATGTCCACTATAATGGAATTTTTTCATCGGAACATTACGGGGGAGGTGAAGCAGAGTTTGTTTACTGCGATAATATATATGTGCGTTGCGTGTGCGCGTGTGGGTAATCGTGTCTGTCTGCCAAGGGTACCAATCAGCATCCAGCCATTTGGTCACATACCTCACCTCACCACTGTTAGGGTTGGTTGTGTCGGATTTATCATCTGGCTTGTCCTCTCCATCATTTCTTCCACTTATCCCTCCAATTGTTTCAACAGAAGGCCTAAAACCAATCTCATGTGGACTTGGTTTTGTAACTTCGCTGCCGTCATCAAATCTATTTATTATCTGATTGAATTCACTGGGCAAAAGATCAAAAATTTTCTGTCCTTCTTCATTCAAATCTGTCGTTTGCGAAGAACCTCCACCATTTGCTCCGATGTCTCCGACCCTCTCACCACAGGTGTTTTTTTTTTAAATTTTGTTTCATACGCCGTCATAATTCTCGATAATCTATAGGTTTTCTTCCTTCTTTTTCTGGGACTGATCTTTCATTTCATCAGCTACCTTCTTTAATGCATCATTTTTAAGGGCCTATATAAGTAATGGAATTTTGTTTATTTTGAAATTCTCACCTCTCATATTCCTTACATTCAGATTAAATATACAAAAATTATACATCAAAATGAAGGTTGGGGTGAATAGAACACGAAATACATATGTAATCAACTCAAAGAGTTGACAGCAGGCACCACTGGTTCCTGGAAGTCTGCTATCGCATTCGCAGCAGAACTGACAATAAAATAATATTTCGCAAGAACAACTCGTGGTCGAATGTGCTTCAGATATTCGATAACAAAGCTAGGCATTCAAAACACTTTCTAGTGCAGCGACAGGACTGAATTTTGGAAAAGGGAAACGCTGTCTGCATTTTTTATTGAAGATGGTTCCCATGCTCGACTGACATGCGCAAATCACTCGATACCACGAATTTCCATCGAAAAACAAAATCGTAATTCTAAGAAATTTCAACAGGTATCATGATACCTTGCATTGAATATGGCAACTGTGCAATCTCTTTCTAATAACAGTATACTGTATGAAGGCGATCTTTTTCATTATTTGATTTTAGACGGCGTTGTTTTTACATGCTTTTTCCCTCCGATGACGTCGACCGGAAATCGAAAGTATACTCATACGTAAACAAAAGCAAAGGCTTTAGACTTTTCCACCATGCAGCTCTGTCGCCGTGTTTTGAAGAATTTTGAACCCCAAGCTTTGTTCTTGGATATGTAAAGCATATTTAGCCACAAGTTTTTTTCGTGAAATATAATTAAATTATCAGTTCTGGTGCGAATACGGCAGCAGACTTCCAGGAACCAGTGGTGCCTACAGTCGACTCTTTGAGTTGATTACACATGTGTTTCGTGTTCTATACATCCCAACCTTCATTTTGATGTACATTTTGTGTATATTTAATTTGAACTGAAGAAATATCAGAGGTGAGAATTTTCAAAAGAAACAAAATTTCATTACTTATATCGGCCCTTAAGCGACTGCGATCTTGTGTCGATTTTTTTTTATTTTCTATCACCTCTATTTTTGTTATAATATCAATCAGGGTCAGTCGTTCAAGTGAGAAATTAGTGCCTCCTACGGTTTTGTTTTCTTCATATTTCTGTTCATGGTTTAAGTTTTAAAAAATTATGACAGAGATCCGTTGATTATTGAACAAGGGAACAACACTTTTCAACAAAATCCCTGAATATATACAATAAACGCAGGCTAAATCACGATTAACTCATGTTTTGTACGCGTACTGGTAATAATAGTTTGCACGCTTTTCTTGAATACCGTTTTCTTTGCGAGAAAACACTGATTAGCAGCACACGTGCAAAGGGAGTTTAATCCTTTACCCAACGCAGACGATTTCATAATTTATTATTTTAAATATCATTTTTTTTCAAAGAATTTCAACAAAACCATATCATGTGGCTCTTATTTGGAACGAGCTCGACGAGCTCGTTCCAAAGAGGGGTCACATGATATGGTTTTGTTGAAACTTTTCGAAATATAATATTTTTTCAGCTGCTGAATTTGCTTATTACGCGGGCGGATGCGGGCGATTCGTTGGGTAAAGGGTTAACAAGCGATTTGACTTCTACGCCTATTTTTTTTAAACGGGCTTCGTAAATCTGGCCGCTAGAGTTAGATGTAAAACGGCACCTAGACTTCTAAAGATAGTTGGTTGCACTGATTGTGATCCTGACCAAACAAACATTTACTCCATCTGTACAGATCAAAATTTTATGATGGTTGTCAGGTTATGCGGTTTATGGCTTTTCCAGAAAATTTACTTATTTATTTATTTATGGGTGTTTGAGGTCACATATTTCTGCTCAATGGCTAATCATGACCACAACGTGGAGATGAAGCCAAGTTTAGTCAATCGTTTATACCCATGTTGCCCATTTTAGACGACTTCCACCCCAAGCATTGGTGACTGCGTCCTATTAAAACCGGAGCTTGTTTACCACAGTAAATAAACACTGCTTCACTTACCCGGGTTCAAACGGGGTGGGGGAGGGCAGAAAACAAAATACATTAACCCCGTGATATTACAATTAGGCTGGACGCTTTCAGAACATAACCATCAGATACAACGCTCGTTGAAGTTGAGCCTTCTCGCGAGAAGCACAGAAGTAAACTTTCACTACAATCAGTGTATGCAAACCAATCAAACACCATTTATGATTGCGTTTCGAACTCTCAAAAAGTAGAATTCTTCTACAAAATGAGAAACATATTCCTTCATTGTTAATTTGAATTATCTTTTCAAGTATTGTATTTTCTAGCTATGATTTTAAATGGGCTGAAATGGATCATTAGCATTTTCAAAGATGTAGCAATTTTCCGTTTAACAAATTGCCATATATTTTAAAATGTCAATGATTCAACTCAGTTATATTAAAAGGTAGAAAGTACAGTTCTAGAAAATACAATTGGAAAAGCTTTATAGTATTGGTTCCAGATTCGATAAAAGAGATGTGAGCCACATATTCATCTTCCTTTCCCCCTTAAATCGGAGACGAATCTATTCAAGCAAAATATGCGGAAATAAAGGCAAACTTTTTCAGCATAGACAAGGATCTGTACAGATGGATCTAGAGATAATGATAAAGTATTGTCGGCTGTTGTTTCTGGTAATCAGATCAACTCAATTAAACTCCGAAGTAAAAGTTCTAAATTCAGAGATGAAGTTAAATTCTTACAGCAAGCACTAGACCAGATCGAGGTTGAACAGAACAGAAAGTCGACTATTTTCTCCGGATCTCTTGCTTCTTTACTTGCTTTTCCCAACCTCAAACTGAAAACCCTCTGATTTGGGAACTTCGGGAGAAATTGGAATACGCTAATGTCTGCCGGTATGATATCGTGTTTTGTTGATTACCTGGATATATTGGTACCTCCGATAACACCAGGACAGAATAGGCAGCAGAACAGACGCCAAACAAGCCTTTTACTGAATTTGAGATTCCTTCAGTGATTTCAAGCCACATATCAATAGTACCCCAAGTCTCTGTGGCAGGTGGTGTTGCGCAACAAATAACAAGTTCCATCGCTTCCGACCATATATTGGCGATTTATTTATTTATTTGGTGTGCATGGTCATATATTTCTGCACAATCGCTAATCGTGACCGCAACCTGGATATAAAGTGAAGTCCAGCCAATGGTTTATAGCCATTTTGCCCATTTAGACTAGGCATTGGTTACCAGGTACTATTTTACCAGCAAAACAAAGATTGTTTACCACCGTAAACAAGCGATGCTTCACTTGCCGGGGTTCTTATTATGAAATAATAGCGATAATTATATTTACGTCCAGTAACCGTTGGAGAAAAAAGCATAATTGTGATACGCGGTCACATTTGGTCATACGAGGCTTACAATTCCTTTTTGTTGGAGGTAATATGCTACCAGAATGTGTTACTTGCCAGCACATGTTACCAGAATGTGTTACTTGCCAGCACATGTTACACTCTACATTTTGAAGGCCTAAGCGAAGGTATAGCTAGGAAGTAGTATTACAACTCAGTAGTAATAGTTCAAAGCTGCAACAGTGATAGAAGACTATTGTATTGGGTGACCAGAAGTAATGGTTCAAGTGGTAGAAGACAATAGTATTGGTGACTGCCGTTGAAGCTAATAATAGGACAGATAGACCATAGACGAGTAGTGGCCTTGGAGCTTTGGAGATAAGATGGAAACCGTTGGTAAGACTATATGTATAGGAGCTATACAGGAGTTGTATAGGAGCGGAGTCATAGGTATCCTTAAATACTGAAATGAGGCTAAGAGGGATAGTAAATTAGACCTCAGTGAGGGATTTTTTCATGACCCTCATGGCTTCAAACGAAATGAGGTTAAGAGGGATTGTAAATTAGACCTCACTGAGGGCTTTTCTCATAGCCATCATGGCCTCATACGATTAAATGGGGTGCCGAAGGCCAGACGTTTTCCAAAAAGGGGTGCTGAAATTGGGGTTCAAGGGGATATGGGTGTTAAATACCGAGATGAGGCTAAGAGGGATAGTAAATTAGACCCCACTGAGGGATTTTTTCATGGCCCTCATGGCCTTAAACGAAATGAGGCTAAGAGGGATAGTAAATTATACCTCATTGAGGGCTTTTCTCATAGCCCTCATGGCCTCATACGACTGAAAAGGGATTTGTCAGAAGGTATCCTCGATAGGTATCTTCAAATAATTCAATATCAGGTCATAGGTAGCCTCAAATACCGAAATGAGGCTAAGCGTTGTATGTGCGAATCACTCGCACGAGTAAATACTTTATGGCTTATTTGCTCTTTTGGGTTCGAGTCGTTCGGGCAATCACTTACCAGTAACTACTCGATAGATACTTGGTTTTAGGAATGATATATGCTTTCATGGAGGTTGTCTATCAGTTGGCTATACTCCAAAGGGCACCCCTCGGTACTATAGCACTACGTGCTGTTCTTATATGCACTAAGTGGGGTTTCATATCAAATAAAAGTGGATTTTGGTGATTTGGAGGGATTGTCGGGTTGTTTGTGGTAATTCTACGAAGTAAACGAGGATTCTGGGGAAAAATCTGAGCCGGAAAATTACTCCTATTCAATCGAACTCACCCCGGGAGCCCCTCGATACCATAGCACTATGTGCTAAGCCGACAAAATGGGGAATCCATCGTAAATAAAGTCGTTTTGGGTGATTTTGAGGGACTGTCGGGTTGTTTGTGGTAATTCTACGAAACAGAAAATTACTCTTGTACAAAGGAACATACCCTCCGAACATACACCTGTCTTATTAGACGCCTTTGGGTAACATAGCAACCACGTGCTACCATAGAAACCAAGATGGCGGCCTCTAGTATACAAAATGGCCGACGGAAACACGTATCACCTTAACAACACGCGCTGCGCATGCGCACTAGGACCACGTATCACTATGGGGATGACGTCACAAGATGGCCGCTCACGCGGGCTACCACGGCAACCAAACATAGCGCCACTGGACCACGTGACATAATATATCTTATGAGACTGATCGTCTTCAAACTGCAGACTGAAATCAGAAAACTGCGCAGTTGACAAAGCACTTAGAAGGTATCATGAAACTTGGTTGAATTTCCTAGAATTCCACAATTATTTTCCTCTCACAATTAGGGGTATCAAGTGACAAGATCAATTCCCATCACTTAGTCTTGGCGTCAGCCTTCCAAGAAAAAACTCTGACTGTGTTGTCGGTGGATCTTGTAGTGTTTTGAATTCGTAGCTTTGTTCTTGTATATTCTCAAGCACATTTGGCCAGGAAATGTCCTCATGAAATATTATTTTATTGTTAGTTCTGGTATGAATGCGGTAGTGAACTTTAAGAAACATTTATTTATTTATTTATTTATTTATTTATTTATTTATTTATTTTATTTATTTATTTATTGGTGTTTAAGGTCACATACTTATGCGCAATGGCTAATCGTGACCGTGACAGTTTTACGGGTGGTGGAAGTCGGAGTACCCGGACAGAATCACCGAGCATCGACGAGTAACTGTCAGCTCCTCAACATTCTAACTCTGGTCAAGCTCAGCTCAAGCAGGTTTACAGTGGTTGAAGACATGTGAACCATCGACGTGCAGTACGCCTTAGCACACGGCGTAATCGTGCCACGATGTAGGCAGCCGGGATAAAGTACCTTGCCTAAGGACACCACGCGGGTCGTCCCGGACGGGGATCGAACTCGGGACCTCTAACAACAGAAACCTTTCGTGCATGGCATAAACTATGCGAATCAATAGCACGCATTTCTTCGTGTTCTTTCCACTGAGACCTTCATTTGGGTGTATACTTTGTGTATATTTATTTGAATTTTATGGAAGAAATGAATCTTTTTAATAAAGTTTAAATCATTTTTTTATTCTTCAAACCCGATATCATCTTCATATGTTTTCAACTCAACAGGTTGATTTGTGTAGTATTCAAACACCAACTTGCATTATAACCCATTCATTTCATCGCTTCTTATTCGCGGTCATTAAAATGTAAATTGTTCATGATTTTTATCACTTCTTTTACATCTTAAGAGATACTCACCTATTTTAGCGCGAATGACGTTTTTCTGCCACGACTGGGCCTTAGACGCTCATGTGGCATTAGGCAATAATAAATAAATGAATAGGAAGTGCGTGATCGAAAAGAAATAATTTTCGGAAGTTTATTTTGAATTCACCAATGGAATTTAACAAAGTTATTTATTTATTTATTGTTGCTTAACGCCACATCAGCAGCTAAGGCTATATCGTGGCGAGAAAACGTTAAAAAGAAAACATGTGAATAATGAAATAACAAGATGGAATAAAAAACATAAAATAATTATAATAAAAATGACAAAGACAGCTTGGAATGAACAACAGTAGTAATGAGAGAGATGAAACAAGAAATATGAATACCTTATAAATCAGCCTATTGAGTTTAAGACTTGAGTCTAGTTTACAAGAATAAAAATAATTTTAAATTTACTAAAAAGGTTGATTGCTTTCAGAAATGAGAGAATCTTGTGCGGGCTCGTATGACAACAGAGATCTCTTAGATATCCTACAGTGAAGTACACGCTAAAAACTAAAGTGTTAAAAACTACACTTGAAGTGCTGCATTTAACACTTACTAAATGCTGAACTAGCACTTTGTTCAAGTGTAGATATCCCAGAACTTGACGGGTGTTACAATAATACCGCTTGACAAGTGTAATGTTGCGACACTTAAAAGGAAACAACGCAGATGATGCGGATCAGGCTCGAACTCTCGAGCATGATCCGCGTCATCTGCGTTGTGTCCTTTTAATTATGTACCCACCAAGCACAAATCAAATTATGGATGATTCTGGAAGAACCACCAATGCTAGACACATGGGAAGTGCCATCCATTCAAGTTTCAGATGTCTAACGATTGTAATGTCTAAGTGCTTAAAGCATTGCATTTTGAGTGTTAAAATCAAAGCCTAAGAGTTAGAATGGGTTTAACACCTTGAAAGTGTCAGTTTTAACACTTTAGTTTTTAGTGTGTATTGCCCTCTAACATGATTAAAATCAGTACAATGTAAAAGAATGTGCTCCACAGACAACACCTGCTGGCATGGAACACACTCTGTCGCATATTACCCTCTAGCAAAAAGGAATGTGTAAGTCGTGTGTGACCAATATGACACCGCGTCAAAACTGCGAGATCCTTTCTACAAAGGTTACTAGACGGGTAGTGATCAGAAATTGTTGGTCGG
The DNA here is from genome assembly GCA_031216915.1 of Pictodentalium vernedei. Lineage (NCBI taxonomy): Eukaryota > Metazoa > Mollusca > Scaphopoda > Dentaliida > Dentaliidae > Pictodentalium > Pictodentalium vernedei. The sequence goes on along the minus strand of CM062296.1, from coordinate 733,431,646 downwards.
AAGCGATGGCGCTTGTTATTTGTCATTGTAACGATGTGAATTGAACGCAAACATAAAGTAACCTGGAAGATTAGCGACAAGAACCCGAATGGGGCAACAGGAGCCGTCTGTTTTTGGTCTTCTGTGCATGGAACTCTTTTTTCTGCAGTACAGTAAACATCTCTATATTAGATTCCGCGACCGAACAGGAGTACCAGTTAACCATCGAAGGGTCGCATAGCAGTGGGATGGTAGAAGGTCAGACACCCTGAAGCTCAAAGTGAAAAAGCACAAAACTGCAGCTGATGATTTCTATTTATTCTTATTTTTCTTTGCCAAATTAGTCAGGAAAATGGTGACTGCATGATTTTTTCCATTATCCGACAAGGATATGGTCACATAAGACCCCAAAAACACAAAGCAAGGAATATAAAATGATCTAGCCTTCTGAAGTGGTTCACGCACCTTCCAGAATCCAAAGCATTTTATATGTTCTGCTAACGACTCTCCTGTACTCTCTGGCACTAGCGTCTGTTGCTTTGGTATACATTCAAAACGAACTAAATTTCTTAATGCCAACTTGCTATTTGTCGGGAGATCGAAAGGGGACAATAAATCCATTTTCTTGGGGCGCCATCTGATCATGCTCCATCGGGCACCATTGCGGAATATCGTAGTCCTGTCTTGGTGTTTTGGTAATTAACCCGATAGCATGCAGTTCGTGACCCAGTGTCAAAAAAGCTTGGGATACTTTGTTTACATGTATAACTACATTTCGTCTACGGGGACGGTTTATAGTGACACATGGAGCTTATGTCACGCGAGATGTATTATCGGCAATGAAAGAGCTGAACCAGAAAAAAATATGTGCCTTTGAAGACTTAACCTGAAACGAATAGGAGACAATACCTGCAAAAATACATTTTGAATGACTAAAAAGTTTCGATTCTGTCTCCAAAACAAAGCTTATGATCCCTCATTCGAACAAGCTCGAAGAGCTCGTTCGAATGAGGAATCACAAGCTATGTTTTGGAGGCAAAAGTTGAAAATATCATAAAATTTGAATAGTTATTTTTTTCTGAACAGCTTTGTCCGATATACTATGCAAAGTGTTGATAAAACATTTTATGCAGTGTTTTATAAAACATGCACATTCTTCTCGTTTGTTGTGTGCCATATCTTTTGTGGTATTTTGCGTACCGCCTCACTATTATCATTCCAATTATTTTAAGAAACCATGGCAACTTGAGTGACATGAATCAAATATTTACTTTTTTGGATTTCCAACTCCTTTGTGTGGGGAATGTGGTCCAGAAGCGCCTATCGTCAGAGCGTTTAGAAACTGTCTCGACGACTAGTTTTAAGTTTGGTTCCTGTCGCCGCGATTGCTTTCACATGATGCTTTGGGTACATTTTTATTAAATTGAAAACCACGGGCGTCATAACTCTTCCCTGTACAATGTGTACTCTTACACAGTTTGAGTTATTAATCCTCCTACATTGTTCCATTTTTCATGCCAATATATTAGCCAGGCTGCTAATTTAATATGGGAAACCGGAGATCTTGTACTTCCGTATCGGAAATAACGTCTGAGAACTTTTCACGCTTTGTTAGGTTTCAGGTAGAACTCGATTTAGGTATCGCGGAACTAAATATTTAGTTTAGAGTGATTTGCCTTGAAATGTTGCACTCGGATATTGCATCATAGTCTAAAATAAGACTCCTAGAAAAAAACGTATTGCTTGAGAAAACTGTTAAAGCATTTTATTAGGTTTTTACAACAATACTGAATATTTCACAAGAAAAAAGAGATTTTCTAAGTATTTTCTGGGTCTGTAAAATTCCGTTAACTATTTGTGTATTTTTGTTGGGAATTCCCAGAAAAAACTGAGTTTAAGGACTGTACTTCATTTCCTGGTGCATTTTCTCTCTTATTTGTTGCATGACCCCATGTTTTCTGGTCAGAGAAAGTTGTGTGAAGGTCTGTACTTTATGTAAGGTATTTAAATATTTAATTTAAAGTGATGCGATCATATTTTTTTTCCACATAAGTGTTATAATGGTCGCCTATGGGAAAATATTTAGTTCTGTGAGACCTTTAATGTCGTTCATATTGTTATCAATATAAATAAGCCCCATACATACATTACAGCCGCCGTGGAATGGTCAAAATCTATGCGTGGGCAGTGTTGCCAAATGGCGTTTTTCTCGATCAATAAACAGTAGTTTTCAGCAAATATTATGAAATAAGTATCGACTCGAATCAGGGACCACTTTCATCGGAAATTTGAAGGCGATTCCATTGTTTTTTGTCGGAGATTCACTGTTAACGGATGCGTTGAAATATTGCCCAAGCATGCATGGACTTTGACGTTTCCACGACGACTGTATCTTGGATAGTTTGTTTATTCGGATTTAGAGACACTTTCAACGACCACACAATAAAAACTAAAGTGCTAAAACTGACACTTTCAAGGTGTTAAACCCATTCTAACTCTTAGGCTTTGATTTTAACACTCAAAGTGCAATGCTTTAAGCACTTAGACATTACAATCGTCAGACATCCGAAACTTGAAAGGATGGCACTTCCCATGTGTCTAGCATTGGTGGTTCTTCCAGAATCGTCCATAATTTGATTTGTGCTTGGTGGGTACATAATTAAAAGGACACAACGCAGATGAAGCGGATCAGGCTCGATCCGCGTCATCTGCGTTGTTTCCTTTTAAGTGTCGCGACATCACACTTGTCAAGTGGTATTATTGTAAAACCTGTCAAATTCTGGGATATCTATACTTAAACAAAGTGCTAGTTCAGCACTTAGTAACTGTTAAATACAGCACTTCAAGTGTAGTTTTTAACACTTTAGTTTTTAGCGTGCAGGGTGACATCGTATCGGGCAGTTTTACTTCACAGGATGTAGGAAAACAGTACCCGGAAAGAACAAAGCAGCGGCGAGCAACGGCCAGACTCTCCAACTTACTGCCCAGCAGAAGTTGAGTACCAGAGTTAGCGAAGCATTTGAAGGCAAACGCACAATCGACGTGCAGTACGCTTTAGTTCACAGCGCACAGGTACAGTGTATGGGGTTCAAGATTCTTGTATGATGCCCAGTGGGCTGCTGTGAACTCAACAGAGCCCAAGTTAGACCACGTGGCCCTAGATAGCCAAATGGAAAGCCAAGCCTAGCCGCCTGGACTATCCGGCATTATCAAAAACAATTTCTTGCCTTGTTTGACCCTTTACCGAACACGAAAGACAGACGTCACTTGCAAATCAAATTCTTGAATAACTATTTTTTTTCATTTTGGCGTCAAAAATATAGCTTATGACCCCCTCATTGGAACGAGCTCAACGAGGTCGTTCCAATGAGGGGTCATAATCTATGTTTCCGACACAAAAAATAAAAAAATAATGAAAATTGAATGGTTATTTTTGTAAATAACGCTGGTCGGTTTTGGCAGTTACGTTGGGTAAAGGGTTAATCTTTTACTCAACGAATTGGCCGCATCCGGCCGCGTAATTTATAAATTAAGCAGTTGAAATAAAAATATTTTTCAAAATATTTCAACAAAACCATATCATGTGCACCAATCCCCCACCCTCATCTCCCACACCACCCCACCCCATTGGAACCAGCTCGGTCAAATGTGCTTTTGTTGAATATTGGGAAAAAAACAACAAAAATTAAAGTAATAAATTTTGATACCGTGTGCGTTCGGTAAAGGGTTAAACACAACGGTTTCACGTTTGCGAGTCTTTTCAATGCGAAATCGAAAATTTGTCAGATAATATAGATATATAGCACGGAGGTCAAGATTTCTGAATGATGCGGACTGCTGTGAACTCAGAGTCAAGGTCCTCCGTATTAACAAAGCCAAAGTTAGACCACTGGGCCCAAGATAGCCACATGGAAAGCCAAGTCGCCTGGACTTTCCCGAATTATCAAAAGCAGTGAGGCAGCCTGCCTTGTTCAAAGGCCCCCGCATCAGCATAAAACTGGAACGATTGTTATATTTATTTATTTATTTATTTATTTATTGGCGTTTAATGTCATATACTTATGCATAATGGCTAATCATGACCGTGACAGTTTTACGGGTGGAGGAAGCCGGAGTACCCGGAGAGAACCACCGAGCAACGACGAGCAGCTGCCAGCTGCCCAACATCGTAACTCAGCACCGCAGGACAGGCAGGGTTAGTTTGGTTGAAGACATGCGTACCATCGACGTGCAGTACGTCTTAATACGCGGCGTCATCGTGTCCCCATGTGGACAATCGGGGTTAAGTGCCCTGCCCAATGACACAACGCGGGAGTCCGTATTGATCGCTCAGACGGTCACCCATCCAATGATTAACCGGCCTCGACGTTGCTGAACTTCGGTGATCTGACGAGAACAGTTTCCGCAACGCCACCGCGCCCCCGGCACGGTAGTTACTGGCTGGGTGATATGTTCAGCCGGACCAGCCCTATGAATTAGACATGTTTGTTCATGTTAATTGGCAATGCTATGATGAAAGTCATGGCAGATTGCCGCGGCTTTTACCACAACATTACTCTTTATCGCGACTTGTTTAAAAAAAAACGCACTGCAAAGCACATATATGTGTATTTTAGAATCGTTGGGCAAATTGATGCCATGTGTGGGCAAACCGGCCTACCTCCAATATCTAAAGATATTTAGAGTCCTTACCTGATATCAAACCCAACTAAAGGAGGATGGACAAGAATTTTCATTTGTCACAATATTTTTGGTAGAGTACAATATTATGAGGTAAAAATATTCTGATGGCGCCCTGGAAGGTATCCTTTCAGTCAATACAATCAACGGAGAAATGGGCGAAACCATCCTGGTTTGTTGAGAGGTTCAGTAGTAATTTAATCCAACAGCCTCGCTTCAGATTTTTTGCTCTTTGTATCGTCTGCTCGTCCACTATCAATTGTTTCTTCACGCAAAAATGTATCCACACCGGTTTGAAAGGGTTAATATAAGCGTTTTTTAGAGTTCCGTCGCTTTTCAACTAGCCGTTAACTGGTAGAATGCTAATTTTTCTGTTGGTTGCCAAAATTTGTTCATATGTCTTTGCCTTATTACAGTTTATTGGGGAGTGCCTATATGCACTCTTCCATGAACTGAAACGAGACAAATCAATACAGCCAAAGTAAATTTACTTCGAAAATAACGTGAAACACACCCACAGAAAATAAAACCCTCAAGTTGTTGTACCTGCACTTGAGAATGGAGCCCAAATATTGATGCGGACCGTGCCGGACCGCCGTTGGTGGCCCGGTCCCCCCAAAAATAGCTGTCTATTCGGTGCCCGGGTATACGGTCCAGTTTTTATCACTGGGCCGGTGAAAGGAGGTTGACTGCGCTGTTTTCGTTTTTAACCAATATAGGGCTTTTTGACGTCTTTCTTGTATGAATTCAGTGGTGGAGGGTGACGGCACATTTTTAGTTGATATCAGATATGTTTGATGAACTGCTATCAAAATAAAGATTTCTATAAGGCATTACGGATTTGTAACAAGCGAATCTGATACCTTCTCATGCAGACATTGAGTGAAACATGACGTCATCTGCAATGCTTTGGCATTGCAGATGTCGCATTGTTGCACTCAGGGGACGAATTATATCCTGCCACTTATGCCTTCACCCGTAATGACCAAGCGTCTCATTTCTGGAACGAATTGGATCTTGGACTGTGAGAGAGGAGTGTTCCCAGAACTAATCTCCTAGTTATTTGACAGGTCAAGTTGGTAGGTAAAGTCCAAATATAAGCATTGTACCCTGAAGTTGCGATAATTCGACACATCACAATGTCCCTAGGGATCGCCCGGACCGGTCCAGCTCTCGTTTGTGTAACGGTACAGCAGGGTTGACTCGGTCCGGACCCGCGGTGAAGCCCTGTACGGTACCGGACCAGTATTTTGCGGTTCGATCCGCAACGCTAGTGGCTATATCGCGACAACAGACGACGGAGAAACTGAAAACTTACGAGTCCAGTAATTCCAGTTTCATCAACAGGCTCTTTTCCGTTTTTTTTTTTTTTATTTCGTTTTTGATTTTTGAACATAGTAACGATCACTGCTCCACTTGTGGAGTTTTTATTTTGCCCGATCATTCTTCTACCTAAATGATAATGATTACATTGAATCAGCAGCGAAAAGGCTATCTCATCGGAATTCGAAAAGTATTAAGATATGCGGAAAAACTATTCAACGCGTCAGGTAAAGAAGAGGAGAAGGAAATGAGAATTCAATTTGACGGATGCCTTTCCTTGATTAACGCGAGTTCCGAATACTTTGGAGAAATTACTTTGTGTTGTCGAGCTTCCGTTCGATAAAGTCAGATTACTAACTTACGTAATGAATACACACACGCGAGTGTCTATTCGTTTTCTCGTATAAATTTCGTTTATGGTTGGTAACTCTGCAAGACGAGGAATATTGTCTGTACAGCTGTGCACTATCTTCAGTTTAATACAAAAATCCACGGCGATTGTCTGGAAATATTGCATTAAGTGAAATGCACGAGAAAACACCGACAGACAGAAAAGAACCATATGGATGTCTTGAACATCATTCTGTGATATTTTACAATTTTCCACGTGTGAAATAAAAACTGACGTTATCGCAGATATAATGTACCGATCATTTTGCAGTTATACAATATCAGCATCTAATGGTTCGATAGATTTTCACCCCGCCTCCCAGAATCTCACAGAACATAAATAGACAGAACGCGATGTGCGTTTGAATGGGTGGGTGTTTTACATAACGAGTTGGAATGGCGTAGTCATATTTCGCGAGAGCCCGGCTCTCGCGAAATATGACTACGCCATTCCAACTCGTTATGTAAATCACCCACCGATTCAAACACACATCGCGTTCTGTGTTTATTACACAAGCCATGCATTAAAATTCATTCAAATAAACAAATTTTAATACCGATGTTTAAACCCAAATGTGAAGACTTTATTTTGACCGAAGCTGTACTGATCAAATGGATCGATAAAAAATTAAAGCAACCTTTTCGGAACCAGTGTTTGTTGAAATTCGTATCTCTGTTTCTCTTCGGCTGGTGCCCATTCACGCCTAACCATTTGGTGGCTATTACTGTTAGTAAAAATATAACTACAAGTTTTGGCAGACTTGCAAAACAGCTGGGAGAAACATTTTTAAAAGAAGTTCGAAGCCTCTCAAGATCACAGGCGTCGGACGTTCTGATTATGATTATAATACCATAAAATAAATATTTTATATAATATATCTAATAATAAGTACCATATATATGATATAAAATATTTATTTTATGGTATTATAATCATAATAAGAACATCCGACTCCTGTGTCAACATGTACGAAGATTTATCGAAATGAAGTTGACCAATTTAGATATAATGGGATCCACAAAACGAGACGGCCACGGGACTGGGTTAATGTTCTGGTTGGAAATGATTGTTTTTTTTTTTGTTTTTTTTTAAAAATTATCTCATTTTTGGCTAACTAATTTTTTGTGAACCGACTTTATTTTGCTTTGGACGTTTTCATTTTCACACTATGCGACAGACGGTCGATGATTGTATAACGAAATTTGGAAACTTTTCGAAGCGTAACTAAACGGTGTGGTAAAAAAGTTCCGGCTTGTATATCACCCGTTGAATACAGAATCATTTATATCATAGCGGCGATTCCGTTGAATACAAGGGTTTAAATTTTAATGGATGAGTAATAATGTTCATTACTTTCAAGGTTAGACGCAAAGATACATGTCATATAGAGTCCTAAGACAGAACACAACGAGGGTGGTATATGGAAGACTGGAATGAACTACTGGAATTAGAGTTGTTCCTGTATCTGAAATTCACGAAAACCCCCAACCAGAGTTGTTGATTCCTGTCTTCTGTAACCGAGTTGTGTTTTCTATTTATACTACGATTAAACTGGAAGGAGCTGATATTATTATTTTTTTAAATTATCACCTTCGGCGGTCTGTGTACATTTTTTCTGCTTGACACTGTTTTGTTTCGAAGCATTTCATTCACATCACACCGTCACTCAGATGCGTAACAGCCAATCAGATGCGTTCTTCATACATGTCGTTCTTACACGTAGGCCGGAATCCACGCGAGGTGTATCTAGCAACTTTCTCGGTGTCTCGATTGTATCGGGTAACGTTGAAAGAACTCAGCAATCGTGGTAAATATATCACCCTCACTGATTCCCCATTAAAGGGGCAATAAGTCGCTATTTTTTTTAAATATCGGCACTCTGATTCTGCTTGTACAGTACGGCCGCCGTGGACTGGTCACTTTCCACGGGAGGACAATATTTCCACGGACGCAATAAAATTAGATTCCAAACACTGATTATAGGAGTATTCATCAATAATTTCTTTAATGGAGCACCGGGTGGAACCCGGTGCTTCATTAATTAAAATATTGATGATAATGGTTTTCATTACCTGGTAAATCCATGCGTGGACATCCACTGCGTGGATTACGACCAGTCCACTACGGCTGTACTGTAGGTGAAAGAGCATAAAAAGACACTGTATGCAAAAGTGCTACACAACATAAACAACGCGAAAATAATTAAATCTGTAATTAAAAAACATTAATGCAGGCTAGTTTTAAGAAGATACGACATTGCGAGGAGACAAACGGAGTTGCCCGAATGGGAACGGAAGGATTTCGAACGAGTCAACAGAGCATCCTGGGGTCATTTCTGAATGTAAATAATAATTTTACCCTCTCTGAAGTCTGAATGAATGATCGCCATGAACAGCAAATGAGCATTATTTTAACAAAAACTAGGCATTGTTCGAATACTAACTGTGTACTACACACATCTTAAAAATAGTACAGTTATTTGCCAAACACAACCAGTGGCCAGTGCTATAGAACTTTTACAATTGTATTTTTCTAGAATTGTACTTCCCAGAATTGTATTTCCGAGTTATGACTATAAATGGGTTGAAATGAACCATTAGCATTTTCAAAGATATGGCAATTTGCTCGCTGGAAAATTGCCATATCTTTTAAAATGCTAATGATTAATTTTAGTCAGTTATATTAATAGGTAGAAAAAACAATTCTAGAAAATAGAATTGTAAAAGTTTTATAGTATTCAGTTCAGTTGGCAAACACAATACACAGCTACATGTAATAATTTTTCGTCAATAACAAAAGCCAGGGGCTATAAATATGCCACTATTGGTTCATTTTCCGTAATGTTTCACTGACCCTTCCTGTTAATACAAACGGAGGCCGGGGTGCATGAGATGGGGGAATACAAGGAATTAGCAAATCATTTGTCCGAAAAAGAACAATCTCAAATAATGTACATAGACTCCAGTTCAATCCTTCTTAGAAAACGAATATGGCATTGCACCTTGTGCTGTGCCGGAAGTTTCCGTGAGTCATCGGGTAACTGGATCGAGATATGGGCCTATGTTGAAACAAGTCAAGTTAATTCATTTAACAGGAAGAATATTGGCTATGTAACTTCCAACCCTTTAGGGGGCTGCGCAGTAACTCAAGTTCCGCTCCACAAATCTCCAGACATTTCCAAAAAGGCCGTGCGAATTTTGTCTAACTTAGTTGTCTAACCTATGGCATGTATTATGTTTTCTAAATCCATTAATAACAGTGTCTGATGGGAGTTAAAATAAACAGCTCTCTATTCTGGAAACTTGAATAATACTTCACTGTAAAATGCAAACCTCCAACCTGGAAAACTGCATGAAAACAAATCCCGCAACCAGACATTTTCATGCACCCAGTAGGCTCAAAAGCAGACCGTTGTTACTGCCCTCACATACCTACCTCCGGGACACATGTTCCCCTCTTAGTGAAACGCGTGGGAATCAAACTTTGGCCAACAGTGAGTGTTCGAGTGTCAGGGATACACGCGCAGTGCGCACAATTTATTGAGAAATTGTGGTCTTTTAAACGCGTGGGTACCACTTTACCTGTGCAACGCACGCTTTAATGGCTTAACTGCTGTGGATATATCCCCGTCAGCCAAAGGCAAACGGGAGTTAATACACATACGTTAGGCAATTTGAAAGCGAACAACCAAATATGCTCAACCATGTTTCTGATGAATGTTTATAGCAACTTTGTTTAACAGGTAGAGTGCTGGAAGCCCATATTTGGGCTTTATTCTCAACAGCAGGTACCTAAAGTTAAAGACTTCATATTCTGTGTACAGTTAAAACTATAAGTCCTGTCACGAATAATGCGCTTATCTAGGCTTAATTGCGCGTTCGAATTGCGTGCAATTGCCATATCGAATGGCATCCAAAGCACAGCAGGATCTCTTGGTTACTCATTGCAAACACATGCAATGTTTCTGCCAATGGACCTCCGGGTTACCCGGAGGTCCATTGGCTGAAACATTGCTTGTGCACAGGCCCTATGTACAGAATTTGATAGCTTTACTTGGGCCTTAACGCGTACATTAGCGCGCATATCTACGCGCTATTTGTGCGCATTTCATGACAGGACTTCTAGTTTTAACTGTATGTCCTTCATATTATCTTCGAAGTCAAATTAATTCATCTCCATCGATGTGTCTTGTTACAATTTGTAACAAGACAAAAATATGTGAACAAAGTTTGCTGCCTTGAAAAACATTTGCACTCTACCAGTTAACAAGGCGCTCTTGTTCCATACCGAATTGTTTGTTTCTTTGTTTATTGGTGATTAACGGCACTTTCAGCAGCCAGGGTCACATTGTGTCGGGCAGTTTTAAGGGTGAATGAAGCCAGGGAACCCGGAGAGAACAAACGTGCAGCGGCGAGCAACTATCAGACTCTCCAACATACTAGAGTTAGCAGGGGTTCAAGTGCAGTAAGTCTTAGTACACAGCGTCACCCTGCCCGCCACGAAGGCGATCAAGATTAGGCGTTTTGCTCTAGAACACAACGTAGTTACAGCTCATCGACCTTTCGGCTAAAGGTCCAATGCACCAACCACAGAGCCACCGCACTCCCTAGGTATCGAATTACCGGGGTGGAGCAGGAGCTCTTTGTATTACCCATCGATGTTACGTCTCTGGTCAGAATGGCTGTTTGACTGGTAATCGTCAAACAAATGGTTCACTCACTTCTCTGCCACGTTCTCAAGAGAGGATTCAATTTCATCATTTTGGTGGAAATTTGACATAATCCGTTTTACAAAACACTCGTCTTTCCAGCTGTTCCGATATCAGTTTTCTCATTTACCTAAGGTTACTCGTTTCCTATCGCATCACATTTACAATTCGATAATGTAAACCTGCCTCTCTGTGATTTATTTAACCCTTTACCCAACGTAACGAACAAAACCGGCCAGCGCAATTCATAAAAATCACCAATTAATTTTCATTATATTTTCATTTTTTGTCACAAAAACATAGTTTATGACCCCTCTTTGGAACGAGCTCGTTCCAATGAGGGGTCATAACCTATGTTTTAGAGACAAAATATGAAAAACATTAGTTATTCAAGAATTTTGTTTGCAAGTGTCGTCTGCTTTTCGTGTTAGGTAAAGGGTAAATTATTTATTTATTAGGTTTAACGACACTAACAGCCAAGGTCATATCGTGTCGGTGACAGTTTTACGGGTAGAGAAAGCCGGAGAGAACCTCCGAGCAGCTGCCAGCTCCCCAACATCGTAGCTCCGCACCGCATCACAGACAGGGTTAGATTGGTTGAAGAAATGAGCACAATCGACGGAGTCATCGTGCCCCCATGTGGCCAATCAGGGTTAAGAGCCTTGCCCAAAGACACAACACAGGAGTCCGAATCGATCGCTCAGACGGTCACCCATCCAAGGACTAACCAGGCCGACATGGCTAAACTTCGGTGATCTGACGAGAACCAAGTATCTGTGATAAAACATAAGTAACACAGTCGAGATTCTTCTACATGTAGAACCCGAAGGTCAATCGCCTGGAACTTTACTTGTGCCTTGTTACACTTTTTGCAGAATTCTTTCTTATTTGGGTGGAAAAGTCACTCTACACGTGTTTTCGAGGACATTAACCCCCACCTCTTCCCGTCATGTCCTGTAAATATAATTCACGAACCAAATGCAACCTAGAATTTGGTTATATCCCAAAATTAAAAACAGAAGCCACATTTCCAGTCCTCCGCCCCACCACAATTCCCACATACCAAAATCTGCCCTAGCCCTTTTAGACTGAAAAGAGAGCCGTTGTATTTTTTAAATTCCTAAATTGTCACATTTATTTATTTAAACACAAAAGATATTATTAGTTATCCTTGTGTTTTCCAGGGTGTATGGGAATTTACACCGGTTTGGGAACTCATACACCTTGAGGCAAAGCCGAAAGGTGTAGGAGTTCTCAGACCGGTGTAAATTCCCATACACCATGGAAAACACAAGGATAACGGATTTATGTCTAAGAATTTTGGTGTACTTAATACTTTAACCTAAATTGTGTGAAAAACTGATAGAAAATTTGTACTTTGTAAGTTTCATAATAAAACCAGACAAATATGGATGTCATTGGAACTGGCTCAATGAGCCAGTTCCAATGACATCCATATCTGTAATATTTTATAACACATAAATATTAAATTTCATGAATTTTTATTTTTGTTCTAACATAACCGAGCAGAAGGTATGAATTAATAATTAAAAATGGGTACTTTTTTAGCCATATACCCTGCTATTGTGTATTCTTATTTTTACACCGTGGTTAACCACGGTGTAAAAAAAAGCTACGGTGGAATGCAAGTTACACCATACCTCTCAGCCAATCAAAATGCAGTATTTTGTTGCATTTGGAAATAATATATGACACCCACTTGAAGGTGACAGACAAACGTGTTCAAATGAGTAGGGATACAACAGGAAACGATAAAAAAATGAAAACAGACTCGGAATAGCAAAGTTTATGTAATCACAGCATGGATTTCAGAGAATCGACATGCAAAGACTTAATCTCTCACCTTATAAGACCTGTGGGCGGTAGACAGAGGCGTCGCCAAGGGGGGGGGGGGGTAGAGAGTGCCCCAATCCCCCATAATTTTCCAGTCGGGATTCTTTTGTCTAGATTGGTGTCCAACAATGTAGATATTGATTCGCTCTTGCCGGTAATAACATACTTTCTTCTTTCATTCCAGACTACATGCTAATTTATTTAGGGTCACCTCGTGTCAGACAGTTTTTCGGATGGAGTAAACCGGAGTACCCGGAGAGAACCACCAAGCAGCGGCGAGCAATTGTCAGACACCTCAACACACTCCGCACAAGCAGGGTTAGTTAGAATTGGATGAAGACCAGTGCACCACCTACGTGCAGTACGCCTTAGTGCACAGCGCCACCGTGCCCACACGTGGGCAATCGAGATTAAGAGCCTTGCCCAAGGACACATCGCAGTTACCCCTGGTGGGGATCGAGCCGTGGACCTTTAGGTTTGAAGTCCAATGCCGTATCCAGACTACATGTTAATTTTATTTATTTAATTTATTTATTTATTTATTTATTTATTAAGGTTTAACGACACTTTATAACAGCTAAGGTCATATCCTTTCGGTGACAGTTTTACGGGTGGAGGAACCACCGAGCAACGACGAGCAGCTGCCAGCTTCCCAACAAAGCAACTCCGCACTGCAGCACAGGCAGGGTTAGAATGGTTGAAGACATGCGCACTATTGACGTGCAGTATGCCTTAGTACACGACGTCATCGTGCCCCCATGTGGACAATCGGGATAAAGTGACTTGCACAAAGGCACAACGCGAGAGTCCTAATCGATCGCTCAGACGGTCACCCATCCAAGGACTAACTGGGCTCGACGTTTGTTAGTTTGATACATGAACTAATGTCACCCACATACACACAGTCGGAGGTCTGTTGTACCCGTTTCGTGCTGTTGGGGCTAGCACGATCAGCGTAGTGTACATTACGTGTTAACTGAATAAGATGTTACGTCACCACAACATGTTTGTTTTACTTATCCACTAATCAATTTCCAATGTGAGCGCGGTAGCTCAGTGGTTATGGCATTGAACTTCCAACCGATAGGTCCACGGTTCGATCCCCGCCAGGGGTGACTGTGTTGTGCCCTTCGGCACGGCACTTCACCCCCATCGCCCGCGTGGGCAAACGGAGGTGCTGTCTACTAAGGAGCACTGCACGTCGATGGTGCACTTGTCTTCAACCAATGCTAACCTTGCTTATGTGGAGTTAGTACGCTGGGGAGTCTGACAATTTTTTGCCGTTGCTTGGTGGTTCTTTCCGGATATTCCCGCTTCCTCCACCCGTAAAATTGACGGCACGAGGTGACTCTGGTTGTCGGAAGTTCCGTTAACCTCTAATAAATGAATAAATTCCTATAGTTTTTTTCAACTATAATCCCGATTGACAAATATCCCAACTACATCATCGTAGAAGGCATGCCCCAGAGGCGGCGGAACCAGGGGGCACAGGCGACACGTGCCCCTCCACTTTTTTCCACAGACATGTTGCGCGGTTACACAATGATTTAAAATGGGCGCACGCAGACATGCCAATATACAAGCATTCCTGGAATATATTATTTGCAAATCGAAGTAACATTTGGCCAAAGAATCTCACCTTCTGTCGCTTCGGTCCGTTTCTTCTACTTCACCCATCTTCCAACCCGAAGGCTAGCCTTCGGGCTGGAAGATGATTGAAGTGGAAGAAATAGACAGGACAGTGACCACACCGCGGCATGCTCATCTAAACAAGAGACTATATATAGTATGTCACTGTATATTTACTGATATACGGTTGTAACTTTCCTCCCACTTGGCCGAACTATGGTAGCCTTGAAAAGTTGTGCCCCTCCACTTTTATCGTGCTTCCGCTGCCTCTGGCATGCCCTGATGATGTACTTGGAAAATGTTATCAGTCGGGAGTTGAATCAGGATTACGCCACTTTCATTGAGTCCCCCCCCCCCCCCCCCCAAACCGGTCATCTTCGTGATGCCCCTAGCGGCAGGAACGACATTTTCCCAAACATCCCTACCCTTTCATTATTTAAACATAGCTCATGGGGAGCGCGGTGGCGCAGTGGCTGATTGTTGTACATCCATGCTGGAGGTCCCATGTTCGATCCCCGTCCGGGACGACCCGCGTTGTGTCCTTATGCAAGGCACTTTATCCCGGTTGCCTACATGGGGGCACGCTGACGCCGTGTACTAAGGCATACTCCACGTCGATGATGCACATGTCTTCAACCGCTGTAACCCTACTAGAGCTGAGCTTGAACAGAGTTAGAATGTTGAGGAGCTGACAGTTGCTTGTCGATGCTCGGTGGTTCTCTCTGGGTACTCCGGCTTCCTCCACCCGTAAAATTGTCACAGTCACGATTAGCCATTGTCCATAAGTATGTGACCTTAAACACCAATAAATAAATAACATAGCTCATGATCTTTCATTGGAAAGATTTAGTTGTGCATGTTCAAATAAAGGGTCACAAGAAATTTGGGAAGTTGTTCATGTCATCATGTTTGGAGCATATCGATAGGTAGTTAACTCGCGAGTATCGTCAATTTCAACACATCAACAAAACACATACTTACCAGCTCCACTCTCAAGACTTCCAAAGCTTTGTCGATGCGACTTGCATCTCCTTTCGATTCCTCCATCCTTAAAAATATCTTCAGAGTCTTGAGTCTGCTCTATCCTACATCCTGAACCAATCAGGTGTGAATGAAACTGATTAGGTTAATTGCATCCCTTAGGATCACACATATCCATAAACACAGCTGAATATTATTTTATACCGTTACGACCATAGTCGGTTTATGATGTTTCGAGATTCCACGAATGCTTATGCAAGGCTCATAAATCTAAACCTTTTATTTTCTCTTCACTTCAAACTAGAGGGTTCTTGCGTTTCCGTTCACATGTAAGGGGGAAGGAATCACGACTGTCCACTCCAATTTATTAACTCTCGAGACGTGCGGGGTCTTGTTGTGTAAACAATGAATGATCCGAGAGCTAAACAACAGTTCAATCTATTAACGGCGTCAAGATCTTTTGCTTGCCAAGTTAGCACGGCAAACATCGACTTCACCTTCAACCGAACCCGCGTTTGTAAAGTTTTAAACAAACATAAATATCCCTGTATCTAATTTTCTCTCCTTGTTGGAGATAGGAATCCTTGTGAAAACACAATCGGATACTTACTATTATCCGTTAAGAATTATGATCCACGATAAGATTCTTCTGATGGAAGATAAATATACCAGAGATTTCATCACTTCTATAACGATTCTAATTAGTTTTCTTTCCAACACAATTCCCCGGTACCGGGTCTTACAAGATTGTTGCTGCAGGCTCTCCTTTTTCTGTTTCTTTTCTCATTTCCCTGAGATCTGTCTGAGACAGATTACGATTTCTTAATTACTGTCTGGCAGAGTAGTATATGTTACGAAGTGCAGTCCACCATAACGCAGTCAGTCTCTGATTAAACCTGTCGGAAAAAATTGATTAGTTTACACAGAATAGACATTCTGTGACACTTCACCTAAAGCCAGTCACATAAATTAAAGAAACAATCAAAATGAGCTGAAGAAGAGCTGTATAAAACTTCTGCTCCAAATTACCTTCAATAACCCTTTACCTAACATGAAAAGTAGACTACACTTGCAGACAAAATTTTGAATAACAAATTGTTTTTCATTTTTTGTCTCAAAAACATAGGTTATGACCCCTTATTGGAACGAGTTCGACGAGCTCGTTCCAATGAGGGGTCAGAGCCTATGTTTTTGAGACAAAAACTGAAAAAATAATGAAAATTAATTGACGATTTTTGAGAATAGCGCTGGCCGGTTTTGGCCGTTACATTGGGTAAAGGGTTAATCATATATCAACCTGTTATATGAATAGGAGAGAATTTCAAGTACCGGGTACAGCTATCCTATTATATACTGTTAAAAAAAGTAGGGGATATCCAAACTGATGTTGATATTTCCGGAAAATGGTATTGGATACGCGTGATTGGACACATACATATGTTACCAAGTTTAGTGTGGATCGTGAATGTCACCGGCCCATGAAAACTTCGTGCAGGTTTTTCACAAGAGCGCCGCGTTAATGTCTGTGGGGTACGTTTTGAAATTTTCATTTGTACTAGACGGGCTTTTTCGAAGGTCTCATCATTCTTTTCTTGATATAAACTCGTTCATCAATAGTTTCTGGTCGAAACGTAACTTTTGAGGTACGCGAAGACTGACACGTGACGAACGTTTACGTGCCGTTGACATGTTGGAAGCTGGCAACAGATAGACTGCAGTGGCTCAAATTCTCGACGTTACTCAATCGGTGATTAGCAGGTTGCAGTCACGCTACAGTTAGACAGGCAATGTTGATGACAGACGTCGGTCTGGTCGTCCAAGGGCGACAACTGCTAACCAGAATCGTTTCATCCTAACTATAGCATTACGTAACCGCCATCAAAGTGCCTCAGAAATTGGACAGCAGCTACACCGAGCGACAGATGTGCGAGCCAGTGGTCAGACTAACTATCCGAAATCGCCTACACAGCTGGAATTTGTACGCCCGACGACCTCGAAAAATTCCACGTTTGACTGAACGTCACATCGCAGCAAGGCGTAATTGGCGTGGAGCACGACAGCGCTGGGACAATCGTCGTGGAGCAACGCCATGTTTTCCGATGAATCGAGGTTCACTGTGGGGAGGTATAACCATGACAAGCAGAACAGCATTACATGTCATCCAAGGGCGTGTCACGGGGCTGTACTACTGTGACAACATGTTAGCAGCTCATGTGGTGCCATTTGCGCGACGTCACGGCCGTCGATTCATTTTCCAAGATGACAATGCAAGAGCACACAAGGCTTGTGTCGCTACAGAGTTCCTCCAGGAGCAGAATATCACTGCACTGCCTTGGCCAGCACTAAATCCAGGCCTTTCACCAACCGAGCACGTCTGGGATATGCTTGGCAGGCGCCTACGACAACGGCAACAGCCCCCTACCAATGTCCAGGAACTCGCCGCTGCACTGCAGGAAGAATGGAATAACGTCAGTCATGCTGATATTGGACGTTTGGTGAGGAGTATGCCACGTTGGATCTGCGCTTGTCTCGCGAACCGAGGAGGATTTACAAGTATTAAGGTCTTGGACTGAATGTGGTAAATTCTCTGACTTGACCGTCCATGTCTTCTACAGCTCAGTGCGTGCAATGTGTGCTTGCCAGATACCCAACTATCGCTGAAATCATTCACCAGATGTCACAGTGCAATGCCTCAACTGTCTTTTTGATGAAAATACAAATATATTTCTTCATATATCTCACTTTTATCAAATATCCCCTACTTTTTGGAATAGTATAAGTGCTCATGGAGTTGTCAGTTGACAAACACTGAAAATGCTTTAAAACCCGATCCTTTTTTTTTGAATAGTATATTTCAAGACGAGGTTTTAAACCATTTTATACAGGGACGTTTAAACTGAATGGGTGCAGCCTCCTCCTCTTCTGCAGATTTTTTCTGGAAATAGTCGAGAGAGAGAGAGGGGGGGGGGGGGGTGAGGGAGACAGAGAAAGAGTTTAGGCTGACATGATCTTTATCAACCATTATTGCAGTCTAATTGGAAATTTAGCAGAAAGAGGACACACAAACCCCTTACTCTTGAGATGTGACGAAAGATTCACTCTTTTGATTTACTTCTATTGCGGACTTTGAAGTCGAGAAAAAATGCACATTTTTGGCTCCAGATTTAACCCTTTACCCAACGTAACGTTCCAAACCGGCCAGCGTTATAACAAAAATCAGCATTCAATTTTCATTATTTTTTCATTTTTTGTCTCAAAAACTTAGGTTATGACCCCTCTTTGGAACGAGCTCGTTCTCTCTCACTCTGTACTGTATGTCAGGGCAAAGCAAGCCTAAATATAGGGGCAAGGGGCCTTATATATAAAGATATTGTAAGTTCAAAAGATATTCCGCATCAATGCGAAAAACCTACGTGAATTGCACTTCTCTGTGAAGCTGGACATGGAAAAAACACACGTGGTGTATATCCAGCTTCAGCGCAGGGACCCACGGGAGAAACGGCATGTTAGATAAGGTCTAATCTCATTTAAGTTATACGAGACGTAATCGGTTGGTGGCAGGATATCGTCACGGCCAATTGAGAAACGAGATTCTAAAAGATAGAAATGTCTGTCATGACAATGACTGGCAGAAACGAATCGGTTCTCTCGACAAGTGAAACCACCGTTAAGTCACGCGCGAGATGACTTGTATTGATTCTGCCTCGATATATGTCATCTCCCACCGTTTTGACAGATGGACAGATGAGCGTCTGTCCACCTGACAGTTTAGGGTAAAAAGTATATATACCTTGAAGAGCAGAGCATTAGACACACACTTGGGGTCACACACACGTTGGTGAAGTCCAGGGCAGGCGGACTCTGTTTCCTGGCATAGGGGTACCTTCGATAACAGGACCCTGAAACGGCTGGAATCGCCAGAGAGGGTATTCCACGATTGATTTAGCTTAAGGTTGATAGGCGGCTACAGTGCCAAATTCGTTGAGAAGGAAACCCAAGGTGAAACGCTGAAGTTTAGATTGTCGAGTAGCAGGTATCAGCCTGCAATAGTCAGAAGTGTAGGTTAATTGTATTGTGCGTATTAACCCTTTGAAGCGTCAGACTGATTGCGTTGGGAGTAGTTTGTTTTGCTGTCGAAGCATCGTAATACCGACTGGAGATCGGTGTGAGTGACAATTTCGCCCTAGCACAAAAAGGGGCATTTGTGAATCGTGAATTCAACCAGGAACAGTAGGACTTTCACGGAGGACTTTCAAAAGGCACATAAGGTATGAGTAGACAATATCTGACCCAAATCAGAAGTACGGTGGCTTTATAGATGACAAACATTGCTGGTCGGAACCCTCCGACAGCCAGAGGTACAGTTACGCGCAGACGTTGACATTTGAGCCTAAGCGGGTGAAGCTCTTATGGCGAGCTCACGGTAATAACAACAACATTTCAGATTTGTGAAGCTCTTATGGCGAGCTCACGGGAGTAACATTTCCAGTGTGTAGACTATAGTGCCAGTACAGGGCTATAGAATGACTATATAATTGTTGAGAAATATTTAACCCTAGCAACCCATTTTCTGTGAAAAGAATCGAATTGTTGATTGTTGAAATATTGAAACGGCTTTATTTTTATGTGTAAATAAAAGAATCGTTTTTACTTTAAATCATTCTTTCCATTACACAGCCTGAAGTGATTAGGAACCACACCTAACGGAAATCGAACCTATTTCAGGCCAATTTGGCAGAGAAGGAATCACGGCGTCGGTCTAACTCAGCACCCAGCGCCGAGTTCGCGACACTTGGATTCCGACCCTCCACGTTGGTCTAATTTTCCCGCAATTTTATCGGCGGGACTAAATAACCCCACGTCAGCCCAGGCCTTACGGGGCCTCAGGTGTCCTGACATTGAATGGCGAGCGCTACCAGGATATTTCTAAAAGGTAAAAAATGGCTATATGGAAATTTTGTTTTATTTTAACGGAGGTTCTGTTTATGCTTTGACGCGTTCGGTCAGCTGATGCCGTTCAAGGGTTTAATATCGCAATACAGTAGTCCCCAAGAGGATACTTAATAGCCACTATAACTGCGGTAGGTTTCAGAATATTCGGGGCGTTTAATTACGTTAAATTACACAGGTAAATTAGGATTAATTGCCATATATTTTTTTTCTTTCTTTTCCTTCTCCATTCTTTCTGACGAGTGTTGAAGATAGAAAGAAAAATCAAAATGGATGTTGTTACACCCCTCGCCCAACTGGTATGATTAGGCAAGGAAATGGGCCTTGAGGGAGCCGAACTTCAGAAGTTCGTTAAAGATGAGCAGAAACGTGAGGCCAAGGAGATTGCCTTACGTAATGACGCAAGGGAGAGAGGGGCCCAAGCAGCAAGGGAGGCGAAAGAGCGAGAGATTCAGTCAGAAAGGGAGAGAGAGAAAGATGCAAGAGAGGCGAGAGAGAGGGAAGCCCAATTAGCAAGGGAGGCAAGGGAGGCAGAACGAGAGCGCGAACAACAAAGGCACGAGAGAGAATTACAGCTCCTCAGAGCAAGGGCCGATGTGGAGAATGAAAGTCGGCGCTCAGGGGATGGGAGTGCAGGGGTAGCAATTCATGCCCCACGCCCCCATCTCGCTCACTTTAATGAAAACACAGATGACTTGGACTCGTACTTGGAGAGGTTCGAGCGTTTTGCCTCCAGTCAAATGTGGCCAGAAGACACATGGGCTATGCGCTTGAGCCCTTTGTGGTCAGGTAAAGCCCTCGAGGCTTATACCAGTATGCCTCCTGCACTTCTTAACGACTACAGCAAGCTGAAGAATGCCATCCTTCGGAGATACCAGCTCACAGAAGAAGGATTCCGGACCAAGTTCCGAGAAATTAAGCAGGAGAAGGGAGAAACAGTACCTCAGTATTTTGCCCGAGCTAGGCGGTACTTTGACCGCTGGACTGATCTCGCAGAAGTGAATGAGTCATATGGAGCCCTGCGAGATCTATTTCTCCGGGAACAGTTTTTAAGTACCTGCTCCAAGGAGTTGGGCCTGTTCATCAAGGAAAGGGGTCCCCCCACCTATGATGAGATGGCAACTGTGGCAGAACGCTACATAGAGGCCCACAGTGGGAGTGTGAACGCACCCAAATCGTCTAGGGGTGGGGCAAACGGGTTGGCAATGGCACCTGTAAGGCAACACCACCCCAATCCGCCTGCGTCGCAGGCCAGCCGGAATGGGAACACCCCCAAAGACACAACTTGTTTCATCTGCAACAGGCGGGGACATATTGCCAGGGACTGCTGGCAGAAGCAGGTTAGGACCACTGTGAACATTAGACCACCTCAGCAGGGGGGCGGGAACGCAGCACCAAGGGGTTGGAAGCAAGGTGACCGCGTAGATCCAGGGCCCAGTAGACAGACGGCAGCGTTCTGTCAAACTATCGGTCCAGAACACCGTCCCCTCCGGGAATGTATACGAGAGGGAGAATTAAGGCTGGAAGGCGGGGAGGTTGTCCCGATAATAAGTGGCATGTGTGAGGCGCTCACAACTTCGCAGGAGAAGGTTAATATGCCAGTGTACCCAGGGTATGTGGGACAAAGGGAGGTCCGTCTGCTCCGGGATTCTGGGTGCTCCTCTGCAGCGGTTAGAAGGCAACTGGTTGACGACAAGCAATTGTTGGGGCGCGACCATTTGTGTATTTTGATAGATGGGACCGTTAGAAGGTTCCCTATCGCGAGGATAACGGTGGATACCCCATTTTATTGTGGCGAAGTGGAAGCCATGTGCATTGAATCACCTGTGTATGACCTGGTCATAGGTAATATCCCAGGGGTAAGGACAAGCCCTGATGAGTTATGGTCCAGGGGTAGGGGGCCAAGTGAGGGCCCAACGAGGGCAAAGGAAGTTCAAGTCGGTGGGCAAGGACCCCCGGCGGTTCGACTCGGTAACGTACCGAGTAAGGAAGGGAAGGTTCCCAGGGGAACCAATCCGATGGTCCAGGGGATGGCCCCTACACGACGAAGTGTCGGAAAGTTTCAGGAGGGACGACTCCTGTCCAATTAGGGAGAAGGGGCCGCAGGCGGTCCAGGCTAAACGCCAAACAGCGAGGGAACCCAATAGGGTCATTGGGGAAAGACCCTCAAGCAAATTTATGTGGGGGAGTTGAGCGCCCCAAGAAGTCGGTGTCACCCGTGGGGAGAGGGGAGGCCAGACCCACGCAAATGGCTGGGCAAACTTCCCCAGAATTGAGAGGGCACGGGTCAACACAAGTTGAGGGTGTTAAAGTGGATGGGACCGCTAAGTAGGGCGCCCAGAGGGCCGAAGAAAGGGTCCACAAATCAAAGGAGAAGCATCCTAGGTGGCGGAGACCACGCAGTGAGTGCCGGGAGCACACAGCGCCCAAGGTGCGCAAGAAGTCGTCGCAATGGACCGGGGGGTCGACGGCACAAGGGCCAAGGGCGGCCGGTGTCGTTCGAACGAGGGTAATCGCTGGGACGAGTGAGCCTGAGGAATATAGCGCCAAGGGAAGCTCTTGGGAATGCGACAATGACAGGGTATGGGGATCCTGGTGGAATACCCGTAGGAATAACGGGGCGAGAAGTAGGGGTGTATCAAGGGTTACCCAAGGGGATACTGGGAACCGGACCCCTACCAATGGTCGGTGGTTATAAAGAAGCAATAGTTGGGTAGCTGTGGGCCTGGTGTCTGGGACGGGGGCTCCAGTCGCAAATATTTTTGTGGGTGAGGTGATGAGTTTCGTAAACCCGGTGTTAAGGCCCGGAAGGAATTTTCTTATTTTAGTATTATTATTGCTCTGACTGCTGACTAGAGTTGGTTGTGAGTGCGAATGTGAGATACGCTGCCCCGTCCGTCGCTTGTGCGTGGACGGGGAGCCTGTGTGTCGAGTTTTGTAAGTGTGGGATACACTAACCCCGTCAGTCGCAAAGGCGCGGTCGGGAAATCTGTGTGTTGAATGTGTGA
Source organism: Pictodentalium vernedei (assembly GCA_031216915.1). NCBI lineage: Eukaryota > Metazoa > Mollusca > Scaphopoda > Dentaliida > Dentaliidae > Pictodentalium > Pictodentalium vernedei. The sequence goes on along the minus strand of CM062296.1, from coordinate 733,408,143 downwards.
GTGTGTGAGGCACAATTTTAATCCCCTGGTTGAGCTTTGCGAGGGTGAGGCTCAACATAATGCAGGGGTCGTTTGCCCTTTCACAAGACATAGGGGAACGGGAGTGAAGTTACACTCCGTTGGAGTTAACCCATCTGACGCAAAGGCGCGGACGGTGTTACTCGTCGGAGTGAGTGCCAAGTGAACAGTGTGCAAACTGGGCGAATATGTATAAAAATGTGTATGTTTAGGTGTAAATATATAGTATTAGAGAGAGAGAGAGAGTGCTGCAAATCTAAGGATAAGGCTACTCTCCATATGTAAACCCGCAAGACGGGAGCATGTGGTGGCGTGTGTGTCGTGGGAATCGACATGGCCGACGCACGAGCCCGGTCATGAGCCCCACGACCACTAGGGTACAGTTTTGTAGTCTTGAACATGATGGGTAGATTGTAAAAAGGTGTGACAGGCGAACGTGCGTGGCTCTGCCCCTTGTGTTTTAAGAGATACACAGGGTGTTTCTCTCGGGAAGGGAGTTGTCGGGGCAAAGCAAGCCTAAATATACGGGCAAGGGGCCTCATATATAAAGATATTGTAAGTTCAAAAGATATTCCGCATCAAGGCGAAAAACCTACGTGAACTGCACTTCTCTGTGAAGCTGGACATGAAAAAACACACGTGGTGTATATCCAGCTTCAGCGCAGGGACCCAGGGGAGAAACGGTATGTTAGATAAGGTCTAATCTCATTTAAGTTATACGAGACGTAATCGGTTGGTGGCAGGATATCGTCACGGCCAATTGAGAAACGAGATTCTAAAAGATAGAAATGTCTGTCATGACAATGACTGGCAGAAACGAATCGGTTCTCTCGACAAGTGAAACCACCGTTAAGTCATGCGCGAGATGACTTGTATTGATTCTGCCTCGATATATGTCATCTCCCACCGTTTTGACAGATGGACAGATGAGCGTCTGTCCACCTGACAGTTTAGGGTAAAAAGTATATATACCTTGAAGAGCAGAGCATTAGACACACACTTGGGGTCACACACACGTTGGTGAAGTCCAGGGCAGGTGGACTCTGTTTCCTGGCATAGGGGTACCTTCGATCACAGGACCCTGAAACGGCTGGAATCGCCAGAGAGGGCATTCCACGATTGATTTAGCTTAAGGTTGATAGGCGGCTACAGTGCCAAATTCGTTGAGAAGGAAACCCAAGGTGAAACGTTAAAGTTTAGATTGTCGAGTAGCAGGTATCAGCCTGCAATAGTCAGAAGTGTAGGTTAATTGTATTGTGCGTATTAACCCTTTGAAGCGTCAGACTGATTGCGTTGGGAGTAGTTTGTTTTGCTGTCGAAGCATCGTAATACCGACTGGAGATCGGTGTGAGTGACAATTTCGCCCTAGCACAAAAAGGGGCATTTGTGAATCGTGAATTCAACCAGGAACAGTGCACATTTCAGTAGGACTTTCACGGAGGACTTTCAAAAGGCACATAAGGTATGAGTAGACAATATCTGACCCAAATCAGAAGTACGGTGGCTTTATAGATTACAAACATTGCTGGTCGGAACCCTCCGACAGCCAGAGGTACAGTTACGCGCAGACGTTGACATTTGAGCCTAAGCGGGTGAAGCTCTTATGGCGAGCTCACGGTAATAACAACATTTCAGATTTGTGAAGCTCTTGTGGCGAGCTCACGGTAGTAACATTTCCAGTGTGTAGACTATAGTTCCAGTACAGGGCTATAGAATGACTATATAATTGTTGAACATTATTTAACCCTAGCAACTCATTTTCTGTGAAAAGAATTGAATTGTTGATTGTTGAAATATTGAAACGGCTTTATTTTTATGTGTAAATAAAAGAATCGTTTTTACTTTAAATCATTCTTTCCATTACACAGCCTGAAGTGATTAGGAATCACACCTAACGGAAATCGAACCTATTTCAGGCCAATTTGGCAGAGAAGGAATCACGGCGTCGGTCTAACTCAGCTCCCAGCGCCGAGTTCGCGACACTTGAATTCCGACCCTCCATGTTGGTCTAATTTTCCCGCAATTTTATCAGCGGGACTGAATAACCCCACGTCAGCCCCGGCCTTACGGGGCCTCAGGTGTCCTGACACTGTATGTCTTCATTATGATACACACAAGACCTGCGGTAAAGTGGTTTATCAAACCCAGTCATGTGACCCAATTACACAACACCGTGCAGCTGAACATTACGTGAAAGACAGTGTTCGGTGATCACAGGTACAAAAAAATCCTCATCTTTGTGTTCACAAATAAAACGCTTGGGAAGTTGTCAGTGGCGTATACCTGAGGTATGCGGCAGGTGTGGCACGTAACCTAAGCGCCACTTGAAGAGGAGAGTTTTTATTAAAGTCACACAAGTCATCATTGCATAGTGAAAAAATAATATTCTCCAGATGTATAACCTGTCTTTGATTATCATGGGCGAGAAGCACTTGGTCGGCTGGATTGTTAAGCGCCAAAAGAAGTAATGAAATTTTGTTTATTTTAAAAATTCTCACCTCTCATATTCCTTAAATTCAAATTAAATATACACAAATTATATATCAAAATGAAGGTTGGGATGTATAGAATACGGAACACATATGTAATCAACTCATAGAGTTGATAGCAGGCACCACTGGCTCCTGGAAGTCTGCTACCGAACTCGCACCAGAACTGATAATAAAATAATATTTCATCAGAACAACTGGTGGCCAAATGTGCTTCATATATCCAAGAACAAAGCTAGGCATTCAAAACACTTTCGAATACAAGGATTGGACTGCATTTGGGAAAATGACAACACTGTATGCATTTTTTATTGAAGATGGTTTCCATGCTCGACAGACATGCGCAAATCACTCGATACCACGAATTTCCATCGAAAAACAAAATCGTAATTCTAAGAAATTTCAACAGGTATCATGATACCTTGCATTGAATATAGCAACTGTGCAATCTCTATCTAATAACAGTACACTGTATGAAGGCGATCTTTTTCATTATTTGATTTTAGACGGCGTTGTTTTTACATGCTTTTTCCCTCGGATGACGTCGACCGGAAATCGAAAGTATATTTTCCCGTAAACAAAAGCAAAGGCTTTGGAATTTACCCCCATGCAGCTCTGTCGCCGTGTTTTGAAGAATTTTGATCCCTAAGCTTTGTTCTTGAATATGTAAAACACATTTGGCCAAGAGTTGTTTTCGTGAAATATTATTAAATTATCAGTTCTGGTACGAATACGGCAGCAGACTTCCAGGAACCAGTGGTGTCTACAGTCGACTCGATGAGTTGATTACACATGTGCTTCGTGTTCTCTACATCTCAATCGTCATTTTGATGTATATTTTGTGTATATTTAATTTGAATTGAAGGAATATCAGTGGTGGAAATTTTCAAAATAAACAAGATTTCATTACTTATATAGGCCCTGAAAACACGTAAATTATTAGATAAAATACAGTGCTGGGAGCAACATGACCACATACCACATAGTATCACTATTGAGCCTTTGTGCCAGCTGGAAGTAAGACTATTTTTCTGCGGAAACTAGGTTGGGGGGGGGGGGGGGGGCTTTCCATCTTCTCTGTTTTTAGTACGCCAGTCAGGCTTTTTTACTTCTCAACGGAATCTCCGCCTAAATAAATATCAACAACTACCGGGCGATCAAACCGAAAGCTAGATCAAACGTTAGTTGTAGCTATTTAGAAAATTCTTTTAAGATGGAAACAGCATGCCGTTTGTCGGAAACCGGGGTTTGTTGCTGCTGGAAGAAATAGATTCACGCCACGTATTCAGCCAAAACTCAAGGAGTGTCGCCTGAATCCGTGCGTGAACGTATGTTCCACCTTGACGAACCCGCCCGTTTCACTTTGGTCAGGTTCTTATCCTGAAGGGGCTTATAACTTTTCCTCGAAATGCATAAATCAACAAGGGTTCACTGAAAACAACAATTTGAATACATGTTTATAAAAAAATAAATAGGATAATTGGTGACTTACATGGAATCCAAACGAATAAGAAAACAAAACGTCAATCACCCCCTACCCACACAGTTTTTGAGTCACTTGCGGGCCCGCATTCTCTGATGTCGCTGGTTTTTTCCTCCTTTTCGCTGGTGTTTGTTCCTTGTCGCCTCTTCGCTTCACCCTTTCACTGCAGTCACACGGCCACTAACGTATTATCACTTTATCGGACGCGTCTGCTCTAACATGTGACGGAATGTCACTCTACCACTGCCGTCGTACGGCCACTAGCTTATTGTCACTTTACTTGACGCCTTTCACACAAGCAGTCGCCACCAATTGGGTTAAACTCTCGCCTACGTCTATCTCTGGATACTGTTCATAGAGGCAAAGCCTACTCTGCCTATGTATGGCTTGCCTTCTAAAACAGGTAATGCCGTTTACCTAAATGCAAATTAGCTCTCTGGGCTCGTACTTCGTGTTTCTGATCCTATTCTCATATATGGCCACCGACATGGCCCGCAACTGCTCCTATTCTAAATATGAGCTCTGTGGCGCCCCTACGTCACAACGTGACTATACTTTCGCACCAATGCGGCACCTCTTCTAACCTATAGCATGGGACATCCCCACCTACACGCAACGACCCACAGCCTTACACACCTTCAGACTGGAATTGGCCGGAAATGAATTTTGTCGAGAAACTCCCCGAATTTTATTTAGATATCCAGAACATTAATTCTCAGTTTAATCGCTTCTCTTGAACTTGGCCGCTTAGATCTATCTTAATTTAATACTCGCTTTAAAGTTCCTTTGAAAGACTCGAAGATTGGTACATCCGTGACATTCGGTGACAGGATAGATGCGCAATATGGGTGTGTGTCCAGAACATGTGTGATGCACTGTTTTCTACAACAACCACCTATTAACTGGCCGTAATTACACAGATACTGATTACATGGGAATATTCTTTTAATCAGTTATCAGATAGCCCATCTGGTGTTCAACAAATGCGCCATAATGGACATCAAATTCAAGCTCAATTACCAGAGTTTGAGGCATTGCTTGCCTGTTCAAGTGACAAATTGGTTTTCGGGGTCCGTTATATACCTATCTTTACGTTTTATGTTTAACCCAGTCAGAAAGGTTATCGAAAATATTTACACTTTTAAACAAGAAAATCGCCACTTTTAACTACCACCTTGACAACATTCTATTCATATGTGTATGTCAAAGGCGCTATTTTCCGTAAATAGCAGTATCTGACATCGTCAGTAACGGGAAGCCAGAAATACGTTGTCTTGAAGTGTATCGTATGACCTTGTTTGTTCGGTAGTATAAATGAACAGCAGTTAGAGCGAACGAATTACTACATTATACGTTTTGCAAATGTCAAGAAGGTCACCATGTTGAAGTATCCGTGTTGTCTATCGTCTATGGCAGTTCGAGCAGTATCACAAAAATGATGACGTTTATGTATACTATATAATCATTAAAACAAATAAGGATGTGGTGCCTCACTGGATATGGTGTTGGAATCCCGTGCACTATGTCACGAGTTTGAATCTACCCCACAGTCACTTGCGTCGTTATCTGAAGTAAAATTGTTGACTCCCACTTTTTCAGGGTACAAGCGTGCGCCAGTTGTTTGATATGAGAATTGTTTGTTAATAAACATCAAAGTATATTTTCTATGATTGTTAAAACTCTTAGGAGAAAAAGCCAATCGATTAAAGTGGAGAATCTTGAACTTAGAATTTAACATGAAAGATTCATCGTTATTGTTAAAGTTACCATGATCTTCCATGCTTTTATCTGAGACAAGCCTGGCAATGTCTAATTTGCATTACGTAGCCAAGTGAGGTGAGATAATTGTGCTCTGTCTTCCCGATTAGCGCAAACCAGTAAAACGAGATAACTATCCCAGCTTCCCGATTAGCGCAAACCAGTAAAACGAGATAACTATCCCAGCTTGTACACAACGTATCCGCGGCGCTGTTATCTAGTTATTGGAAGGTTGTGTCCAACCACAACTTTCCACACCACGTCCATATTGTTAAATACGAAGTTGCTGAATGCTGTAAGATAGTTGTGTACCCCCAACATTTTCACAACGTTTCCACAGCGCCAAGTTAAAAGTTACTAACACTTCAGGGCCTAATCCGACTATTTTACTGCAATAAAACAGGTGTCCCAACATACAGTCTCTGAAGAAACTTGCAAGTTACATCCCAAGTGCTTAGGCAGTTTTTATAGATAAGTATTGGCTTCCTGTGTAGGCAGCCAAGATTTGCCTAAAAACAATTACAAAGTCGCCACAAGGTTGCTGCAACGTCCGATTAAAGGTTCTTAAATGTTGTAAAATCGTTGTGTTGTCCGCAGCGTTTTAACAGCGTGCTTAAGTAAAAAGGTTTAAAGGGTTGTGTTGCCACAACGTTTTCACGACTTGATTATAACGTTAAGAAGTTGTTGACATGATATTTATTGCCGACGTAATGGAAAACGTTGCTGAAACGTCAACGGGAGTCCACAACTGTACCGTTAGTCAACTTTATAGCCACAAAACGCAACTTTACAACCCTAAGATGCTATCTGGGATGTGGTAAACATTCCTTTTGCCGATACAGCACAAGTTCAAACTTCACTTGTGACCGGCAAGTAAGCCAGAGTAAGCTGGAAAAAACAAGTACTTCCTGCTGCTCGGTCTTTCTGTCTGGGTTTTCCTGCTTCCTGTACCAGTAAAATGCCGTTATTCAAAGTACAATCACACTTGCAATTGAGAGATAAATAGTCCAGGATACAAGTGGTCAGCAACCCTGACCATACAATGTTTACCGGGATGTTGGCACGTAATTGTGCCGTAAAAGAACCCAAGAGACGTCTTCGGTGTCTTCAGTGTCGTGGATATAAATGTCTCCAATGAGTCTTCATTTTATACTGCAATTTACGAAACGACTTCAGTAAATTTCATCTAAACGCTCAGGCCAGCCAAAATTACTGGATGAGTTTTGTAAATTTCTCAATAAACTATTCAAGATTCTATTTATCATTCACTTTGTACAAACCGCGTACCCCCTTTATACAACTGAATAGCTGGAGCGTCAGCGAAAATCGTAGCAAGTCCCCCACCCCCACCCCCACTCTCCCAATGGCGCCAAGTCAATAGACGCGATAACTTATTCCAATCGATGACGTTTGATGACGTAGAAGCTGTTATGTTGTGACTGTAGTCACAACGTAACAGCTTTCACTTCATCAAACGTCATAGTGTTTTTAACTAGTCAAAAACTAGTAACACTGCATAAAATTTACATTCTTGGTACTTGTTTTTTATGAATTGTAAATATTCAATTTTCAATTCGCATGTATTGCCGCGAAAATGACATAAAAGTATGTTATTTAAAAGGCGATTGCGCGGCGTCAGAAAATTAAAAACCTTCGAGATTTTTGTTGTTGTTGAGCATTATTTATGTACAATTCCATCCATACACAATCGATGGCGGCCGCACTGTATACCAGGGTATCTGCGACAATAAGACAGAAAGCAACGAGGGTAGGATATGGGAAGGGGACTGTAATCAAGGACTCGAGTTGAGTTTTTTTCCTGTATTTCCTCAGCATCGGACAAGGGTCATTGATCCTGTGATCCGTACTCCACACGAGCTGTGTTCTAAATTTATACAACAACTAAACTTGAATTGAGTGAATAGAGCTGATATTTTTAAAGAAACAAATCACCTTCGGCGGTCTGTTAACACTGATTTGTGTCGAGGCATTTCAGTCACGTCATAACATCACCCAGATGCGTAACGACCAACCCGGTGCATCCTTACATGACCTTCTTACACGTAAGCCGGATTCCACGCGTCATGTACCTTACACATTTCTGTATCAAGTGGCGTTGGATACACATATCAGTAGTGGTATAATGCACATTACATCTACAAATGTTATGCTAATCTCCCATATAATCCCATTAAACTCTTCACAATGTTCAACCCGCGGTGAATAATGCCGGTCAATATTTTTTGCATTATTACCCACTTCAGCCGAAAATTCCCGACACCGTCATCGGAGACACCCAAAGTATTGATAAACGCGAGCGTGATGACGTAGTTCCTTAACAAAACGACTTCCACGTTCTGCAATATCGTAAATACGCAAAATGTGTACCGAAAGATTTTCCGATATGTGTCAGTCTGAAATAGAGGGACTGCTCGAAAATAAGGATAGTAAAAGAACTGAGTAATTCAAAATGATTCGCAATAAGGACATTCGATTGAAAATCCAATTTACAGAGTTTGTTTTGAAGTGTAAAAAAGGGTTTCGACATTCACTTCTTTCCCTATTAAAGTTAGGAACTTTGGTTCCTCTTCCATATGTGACTGAGACAATAATCCATAAATATTTATATCAAGAAGGAATCTTCATTCGGTAAAATAAAAAAAATAATGACTGAGCTTGAGGGTAACAATGTGGATTGTCTCCCCGAGGGACCATTATCTCCCTCGACTAACGCCTCGGGAGATAATGGTCCCTCGGGGAGACAATCCACATTGTTACCCTCAAGTCTAGTCATTATTTTTATAGTATCCCATTATATATATGGCAAATTGCCACATCTTTGAAAATGCTAATGGTTTATTTCAACCCATTTAACGTCATAACTAGAAAATACAATTCTAGAAAATACGATTGTAAAAGTTTTGTAGTATTCGCTCCTCAATTGAAGATCTGTTCGATCGCCCCAGAACTTGAAGGCTCTTTGGTTAAGCGGAGGTGCTTTTACCACTGAATATATACTGAGTCAAAAAAGAAAGTATAATAGAAACAAATGTGAAAAAAATAGCATAAAGGATGAAATATAATAGTTCTAATGTTGCATGTTTGTGGACAAGAAGTCGTGCAAGGAGTTTAATGACATGTTGTTGTTGTCCACCCAACCGTATACAATTTTGCTACGGATTTCAAAATAGCACGTGCTACCCGAGAATGCCAAATTGAATGGGTGACCGACGATTTTCTTTGCGTTATGTTGTGCTAGAGAGTCCCTGGGTTATTGAGAAAACACGCTAGTTTTTGTCTTCCGACATTTTAAAAAATAGCAAGGTTAACCGAAAATCAGAGGTTGGTGTGCCATTGAGGCTGGGATACCCCCAGATGAGCTCGCTGCTGAGTTCGGAGTCACTGTGGCCACTATTTACCGTCTCATTGGAAGATATAGAACCACTGGATCTACTGCCGACCGTCCGCGTTCAGGTGGACAAAGAGTTGCGACCCCTGCACAAGACCGACACATCAGGACGTCTCACTTGCGGGATCGCTTCCTTTCGGCGACGAGAACAGCAGCAATTACTCCTGGTAGAACTAACAACAGAATCAGTGCACAAACTCCGCAACAGACTCGCTGAACACGGCATCCGAAGTAGTTGTCCATACCATGGACCAATCCTTACCCAACGTCATCCTACTGTCAGAATGGAATGGGTACGTCAGCGTGTTCGGTGGACTCAGCAGCGTTGGAGCACAGTTCTTTTCAGTGGTGAATCACGATTTTGTCTACGGCGCGCTGATGGTAGGGCAAGAGTGTATCGCCGACGAGGAGAACGGTTTTCTGATGCTTGCGTGCGGGAATGCGACCGTTTCATGGTGTAATGATTTGGGCAGGAATTCCCTTGCACCATCGAACACAGTTGATCTTCATCGATGGTAATCTGAATGGACAGCGATATAGGGACGAAATTCTTAACGCTGTTGTTGTCCCGTTGTTCGGCGCTAACGTCGGATTGCAGTTATTCCACCAAGACAATGCCCGATGTCACGTGGCGCGTATCTGCCGTGACTTTCTTGAGGAGCAGAGCATCGAACTTCTTCCCTGGCCCCCAACATTCGCCAGTTTTATCGCCAATCGAGCATCTTTGGGCCCAATTGCACCGTCGGGTTCGACTTCATGATCTTCAAACGTTAGGCGATTTACGTAATGTTCTAAGACAGGGGTGGAACGCAATACCACAGGGTGGCATCTAGAGACATATCAGGTCCATGCGCCGTCGATGTCTTGCCATCCAAGAGGCAAACGGTGGACATACACGCTATTGAATGTATGTGAGAACTTTTCATTTCACCCCATGTCTGAATTGCGACGTCCTGACGTGACACTGGCAACAGTAAGAACATGAAATTATGCAAATTCATACAGCTAGACTCGAAATATGAATTTACAATAATTTGTTTGGGATTAAAGTCGATAATACTAAAAAAATTGCTCCTCAAGGTTTATTATACTTTCTTTTTTGACTCAGTATATAATCAGAATCAGAACAAATCTTTTCCAAAATTTTTATTCTTTCGATTGCGCTTATACTTTCGTTTCATTGTATGTGTGTGATGTATCTACGCTTTATGCACCGTCATGAAACTTCTAACGAATATCTGTAATGTTAATTACCCTCACTTCCCACAAACGTCTTTGTGATGTTAATTAACTATACACCAAACAATCATGCTCTATAAATATATCTATATCAGCTAATTGACAATTTGTCATAAATACAAGTCTACATGCCGGTTCCCTGGAGTGCAAGTCGGATTATTAAGCAACCTATTTCTATTACATCTCCACAAATAGTCCCCCCGCCTCTCCTCATTGCAGGCTTGTTGCGACCGGAAATAACCGCCAGGAAAAAAAGCATTAAGTATTCGACTGGAAGATTACTTAAAATCTGCGTTGCGCTGCACCTTTAACGAAAGGGCAGCACAACGTTACCCATTGGTGTTAACACCTCTTGACAAACTTTTCTTTGTGTGACTAATCTTTTTTTAGTTCTCAGTATCTAACTCGAGTAAAAGACATCTTTTGAAATCGATTCTGTTTACCTGACTTGAGGATGTTTATTTTAACCCTTGAAAATCGCAAATTAATTTTACGGTAATAATTACCATATATACATGTACACATCTGCAGGTGACTTAATAGTGTTTGTACATCATTGCTGGCTGCCTACAGGTTAAAACGCTGGCAAGATAAATGCAGTCTATCGTCTGAGTTTTCAAAGAAGAATACAATTGGAGGGGGGTTGTAGGGGTGTACTTTTTCAAGGTAATGCAAAGGTGGCAGAGTGGGTACGTATGGGGGCTTAAGCATTAAATTCGAGAAAAGCAGGCCTGGCATTCTTAAAAATGCTGGAGGGCTAAACATCGCTCCCCTTGCATGGCCTAGGGGAGCGATTAGATCTCCTCAACTCAAACTTACAAAAGCTAAAAGTGTCAAAATGAAGTTTTTCTATTAATGAATTCTGTCTTGTGGGTTTTGTACATTTTATTTGGTGCTGCTAACAAGGTAGTCTCTGTGAGACGGCTATACTGCCCCTCCGACACTTCCGGGACTCGGCAAGGCCCGGAGGTGTGGGAGGGGCAGTGTGGCCGTCTTACAGAGACCACTAACATAGCAGAGATCTGAAACATATGGGTTTCAGGAATAGGCTGTTGTGGTAATCATTTTTTCTACGGCCAGGAGGACTAGTTTTGTAAGACGAGCAGTAGACAAGCGAATAAATCGCTCTCCTAAAAATGCCAGGCCCGGAAAAGTCTGTCTAAATTGATATTAGCATGAGTTTCCCGTGGGAACACCAGGAATTTACTGGTATAAATAAACGTGGAAGGTTGCGAAGATGAACATTAGATTCCAATTCTGTACACGATTCACCAGTGTTCGCATTCCGATAAGAAGAGTGATAGTTAACTTACATACAAACACAGGTCTTAACCGTTACATACACCAACACCCTCACCCACAGACCCCCCCCCCCCCCCCCCCCACACACACACACACACCAGTATTCACGCGTCTGGTATCATTTTAGCCAATTGCACTAAAAATTTGGATCTAACGCCAACAGATTTTCGTTGGCTAAAATTTTGGCACCAAAACCTTGTGAAGGAAAGCCATTGTGGCAGCGAAGAGCGCGATCGATGACGAAACAAAACAAAATGTTAGGCGGCGTGATTTCTTCAATAACCCTTTACCTAACATGAAAAGCAGACGACACTTGCAAAAAAGTTCTTGAATACCTATGTTTTTGAGACAAAAAATGAAAAAATAATGAAAATTAATTGTCGATTTTTTGAAAATAGCGCTGGCCGGTTTTGGCCGTTACGTTGGGGAAAGGGATAAACATAAACACCAACAGATTTTCGTTGGCTAAACAAAAAAAAATGTTAGGCGGCGAGATTTCTTCAATAACCCTTTACCTAACATGAAAAGCAGACGACACTTGCAAAAAAGTTCTTGAATACCTATTTTTTTCATTTTTTGCCTCAAAAACATAGGTTATGACCCCTCGTTGCAACGAGCTCAGTTGAGCTCGTTCCAACGAGGGGGTCATAACCTATGTTTTTGAGACAAAAAAATGAAAAAATAATGAAAATTAATTGTCGATTTTTTAAAATAACGCTGGCCGGTTTTGGCCGTTACGTTGGGGAAAGGGATAAACATAAACACCAACAGATTTTCGTTGGCTGAACAAAAAAAATGTTAGGCGGCGAGATTTCTTCAATAATCCTTTACCTAACATGAAAAGCAGACGGCACATGCAAAAAAGTTCTTGAATACCTATTTTTTTTCATTTTTTGTCCCAACATCATAGGTTATGACCCCTCGTTGGAACGAGCTCAGTTGAGCTCGTTCCAACGAGGGGGTCATAACCTATGTTTTTGAGACAAAAAATGAAAAAATAATGAAAATTAATTGTCGATTTTTGAAAATAGCGCTGGCCGGTTTTGGCCGTTACGTTGGGGAAAGGGATAAACATAAACACCAACAGATTTTCGTTGGCTAAACAAAAAAAAATGTTAGGCGGCGAGATTTCTTCAATAACCCTTTACCTAACATGAAAAGCAGACGACACTTGCAAAAAAGTTCTTGAATACCTAATTTTTTTCATTTTTTGTCTCAAAAACATAGGTTATGACCCTTCGTTAGAACGAGCACAACGAGCTCGTTCCCAAGAGGGGTCATAACCTATGTTTTTAAGACAAAAAATGAAAAAATAATGAAAATTAATTGTCGATTTTTGAGAATAGCGCTGGCCGGTTTTGGCCGTTACGTTGGGTAAAGGGATAAACAGTGTGGGTTATCAGCTTTACAAAGGGCAGCATTTTATTAGATAAATCCTTCTCGCGACGGTATGGAGTATTTATGAAATTGGATACTGCCTTTTCTAAAGACTCACGACCCGTTTAGCCCAGTCGATGAACAGTAATTAGTCGATAAGTCAGTAATTAGTCGATTAATCTGTTATTATCTAAGTGCAGCAACAAGTATAAATACCGACAGCAGCCAGCCTGACATTAATTGAATCAGCATATAGAAAAAACTTTTCCCTTTTCGCATATCGATGATTTCATCAGAACTTTCGGGTTCTGTTCGAATTTTTCTATGGCCAATTGTCCTGTCACTCTTGAAATAATTGCTAGTTCATTTTTTAAAATTCGATCAATTTATTTCGATCAGAACAGCGCAGTACATCCCCCCTCCCCCTCCTAGTAGCATGTTGGCACTAAAATATCGCGACATAAAACTATTTCCAATGGTGTGAATATTTCGGAACATTCAACAGCGAAATTGTCATGGGTGTACAGGCCTGGCAATCTAGAAAATCAAGGAGTGTAAAACAATTGCCCTCCCTAGATTGCTTGGGAGTGCAATTGCACCTGAAATTTTTAATGCAAAAACTTGAATGCTATTTTGGTTATATTCACTTCAAGGTATTAATATTTTGACTGAAAAAATGTACTACATTCAGCAACATGGTGGACAAATTGGCACACACATCTTATTATTCAAAATGTTGCATTCAATTCTTATGTGACTGTCTTCTACACTCAAAATGTATCGAAATGCTACACATGAATTATTGTGAATCAATGCAACATTGACAAATCGTCCCCTGAGTTCCAATGTGTTCTCTGTGCCAGTAGGCACAGAGAACACATTGGAACCCAGGGGACGAAATGATAAGAGATTTTAAATGCAGCCCCAAACAGGTCTGGCATTCCAGAAAATCAAGGGGTGCAAAAAATTGCCCTCCTCAATTTCTTCTAGGCGTGCACTAGGCGTACTGCACTCCTACACACCTAAAGAATGCCAGGCCTGGGTGTAGCCAGCATGTTTAGAGTCAGTGTAAAAGTACATATCCCACTGAAAATCAAGAATCTTTTAGTGATGAATTACACACATTTCCTCCCTTTTTGCCACCAGCTGCAAATAAGAAAGATCTGCTTTTCAAATTTTTTCCGTCACCTATCGAAAGGGATAACCTTTTTGCTGGCCATACTCAGCTTCGCCTCGTCCGAACTAGAATCCACTGGTCGTTTTGCGCCCCTCCCGCTTCCCCTCATGGGAAATGGAAGTAGAATGTAATGACAGAAGAGGCCAAGTAAGGGATAGGCGAAGTCGAACAGAAACACAAAAGCATTCGGATATCTCTATGCCTGACAGACCCCACCCCATTCCATCACAAAACAATCCTGACTCTACCGGCCTGATTGTATTGGACGTAAAATCGTGCATCAGCTGAGAAAAGAGCACAATCACCATAAATTATTTTATTAGGAGGTGGCATATGTTTAATGACGCAAGATTTCCGGGGCCCGTTGGTTGTTTTTTTTTAAACCAACGAGGACGTGATACATGGTATGCGCATAGAGAGAACATGGTTAACCCCTTGCCTAACGAATCGGTCGCATTCGCCCACGTAATATTCAAATTCAGCAGTTGAAAAAATATTATGTTTCAACACATTCCAACAAAACCATATCATATGCCCCCTGATTGGGATGAGCTCGTCGAAATTCTGATGACTTAAGAATTCCGTGATCCGTTTTGACCATTCCGGGTTCATTTTATCTAGCCCATGATTTTTATAGCGCATGACAGTGAGGTGTTGTTACATAGAAACCAGGCGTGACTCCTCCCCATGTGTGCATTGACGTGGGCATCACTTTCAATCGCTATTTCGTAAAATCGGCAGATGAACTCAACTATGTCCTGGTTCTGAATGTATCGAGCGTAATAACAAAATGTCTTAGACAGCTGTTACAAATTAAGTGGCCATAGCCATACAGTAACTTTTCAATTACGGTATGCATAAACAAAACGTAGATTACCAACATGCGCTGTTTCTTGTTTTTATATATTGTTTTCTTCGGTATTACTGATTGGTAATTAATTTTGTATGAAGTCGTTGTGTTGTACAATCTCATATCGTTGTTTATAGTTAAGCAGACTGCAGAATTATGAGACGATAATTGAATTTTAAAGGTTGCCTACAATCAGCGTGTTTACAATATCTGGAGCCTGGCATGTGATTACAAATGACGTAACAAGAATAACTGAAAAAGTAACAAATGAGATGTGTGCATCATCTGGAAAAACAGACCCGTCAGTAAATACACAGAACCACACGCGTGTGTGAATGGGTTAATCGATATGGCACGAGTGCCAGGGCGGAAGGATAGAACGAGAGGACGCAGGCCTCGAGTTTTATCCTTCCGCGATGGCACAAGTGCCATATCAATTAACCCATTCACACACGCGTGTGTGAAACTCAAGGAACGATTTTTAGCTGTCGCTAACGATTCAAAATGTAATTGCGGTGCACGATTTGTAGAAAATTCCAGTGAAATTTCGCTTGTGTTTAAAAGTAGTTCAGCAACGATTTTCTTTTCGCACATATGTGCGGAACAGCTTTTCATTTTCCGTTTGGTTTAGTGTTGCTGTAGATGGGGATTACATGCAACAGGCGTGTAATAAACACAGGTTATTAAATAGCCTCGCCATCCCCAAACGTTAACGATAAGAGAACATCCAAGAGCGCCGGAAGCATTCTAGGGCGATGGGGTGGGGTGAAAGGGTATCAAGAAGGACACTTGACTCAGTGTATGAGTTAGAACCGGGAGTTTATAGCGTATCATAAATCATATTGTGACACTCATTAGTACTGAGATAAGGATCGCGGTGGCTCGGTGGTTACGGCATTGGACTTATAACCGAAAAATTCACGGTGACATCCCAACCTGGGGTAACTGTCTTGTGTTCAGTGGCGTAGGAATCGGGCTGGGGGGGGGGGGGGATAAGGGGGTATCCCCCCCCCAAAAAAAAATTCCAAAACATTGTAAATCGTATCTAGTATCTACACGAAAATAACCACATACATCTGCATATTCTACATCATACAGGCGCACATAAAAACTGTATGATCTACACCATTTGCAGTGCATAGAAAAGTTGGTAGCCGATGTCACTGACTGATTTGAGGCTCAACAGGTTAACATCTTCCTCTCTGACATACATCCTCCTTTAACCCTTGACCCAACGTAACGGCCAAAACCGGCCAGCGCTATTCTCAAAAATCGCCAATTAATTTTCATGATTTTTTTTTTATTTTTTGTCTCCAAAACATAAGTTATGACCCCTCATTGGAACGAGCTCGTCGAGCTCGTTCCAATGAGGAGTCATAACCTATGTTTTGGAGACAAAAAATAAAAATAATTAGTTATTCAAGAATTTTTTTTTGCAAGTGTCGTCTGCTTTTCGAGTTAGGTAAAGGGATAAACACCAAAAATTAACAGTAACGATACCTTGCTTTTTTTCACTTGAGAAGCGAGGAAATGAGCTCTCAGTAGTTCATATTTCACAAATTTTCCTGGTATCCCTCTCCCGCACTCCCCCCCCCCCCCCGGGTTTGGCTACGCAGAGCGGGTCGCCAAAGGCGTCTGTGCTGTCCCCTACAAGCTCCCGTTTACAATACCCCCCCCCCCCCCCCCAATATTATAAGCTTCCTACGCCCCTGGTTGTATTCTTGGACAATTCACTTCATCCCGATTGCACACTCGGGGGCACGGTGGCTGTGGGTACTAAGGCGTACTGCGCATCGATGGTGCATTTGCCTTCAACCAATGATAACCCCTTTTGTGCGGATTTAGTACGTTGGGGAGTCTGATAGTTGCTCGCCGCTGCTCGGTGGTTCTCTCCGGTAATCTGGGTTCTTCCAACCTTGACAATAGTGTTTGGGCTTCTACAACAATTTCCGCTGTTTTGTCTGCGCTTGGAGTACAATACGTGGTAAGTAAAGAAGAAGTTAGGAAGGCCTTACGTCACGACTACTACATGCATTTATACACGCAGAGAAATTCAAAGAACCCTGAGTTTTGAACTATTATCCTAACTGATAAATATCCCAACGACACCAACAAGGCATGCCTTCGACGAAAGAATGCATTGACTTTGTAGTTGGAATATTTAATCAGTCGGGACTTGAGCCTTCACAGTAGGCAGAAATCAGGTTTATATTCCGCTCCTTCCAAGTGGTCACCATTGCGACGCTCTGCTTCCCGCACTTAATTTACAGACCTATACTCTAGCGCCGAGGGGAGGGGGGGGGGGTAAGGGAGGCAAATGACTCGATGCCCAGGCCCCTTTAGGGGCGGGATCTTTAGTGTTTTAACCCTTTACCTAACGTAACGGCCAAAACCGGCCAGCGCTATTCTCAAACATCGTCAATTAATTTTCATTGCTTTTTTTGTTTCATTTTTTGTCTCAAAACATAGGTTATGATCCCTCGTTGGAACGAGCTCGTCGAGCTCGTTCCAATGAGGGATCATAACCTATGTTTTTGAGACAAAAAATGAAAAACATTAGTTATCCAAGAAATATTTTTGCAAGTGTCGTCTGCCTTTCATGTTAGGTAAGGGGCTAAAAGGCTGAAAGTTGGGGGAAGACTTTTGGTATGGGCCGCCGGCGCTGGTGGAGGTGGTAAGAGTACGTAGTTGCATTACTGACCAGATTCCATTCATATGAAAAAATATTCGTTCCAGTTTGTTGGTTTTTCCACCGGTTTTTCCTGCATCGTGGTGGTCAGGGTCACCTTTGAAGAAAAAATGCACCATACAAACAGAAAGACAGGTAATAAATTACCCAAATTGTAAAAGCAGATATTGTCCAGAAAATGCAATTTTTTAAATTTCGGAGATGACCCCCTCGCTTATCCCTTCTCCTTGGCCATCCTCACTCTCGGCGGCCCTGTACCTATATAAAGATGACCACCCTTGTTGTAGAGCATCGGTATGTGACAAGGGCGTGAAAATGTAGGATAATATTCAGTTGTCTCGTGTTGCTAATCCGAGAAAAGAGATTAATATATATATACACATGTGTGAGGAGACTGGATTGCTGCTGCATTTGTCATGAGAAGACGGGTGTCGCCGTAAAGTAGATGAGGGGTAGACCGTGTTGGCAAAGTGTTTTGTGGATTAACAGCTGAAAAATTAAAATGTATTCAAATAAATATACATACGTAATTATGCAAAAATATTTAAACACGACCATACCTTAATTTTGAACAGGATACCAGAAAACTAAGTAGATGTGTTGTTCAAATATACATCGATACGAACTGTTGTGCAGATTACAAACACGAGATAGAATGTGCTGATATATGAAGTGTACATATAAGATACTGAATAAATAAATAACCTTATATTGACAATCGTTTTATTTATCATTCAGAAGTCGGCGAAGAGTATGTATGAATACGCCAGAAAATATTAATGTTCATTAAACAAATTTTAAAATTAGTTCGACCGTATATCACGGCAATTAGAGCATAACGTTATGAGTAACAACAGGTGCTCGAGACATGTAAATCAGTTTGTGCCGTAAGGTGCTCGGTGGATCAGTGCGGTGCCCTGGGAAGCTGCGAAATTCGGTTCGATTCGAAGTCGTCCGAATGATTTAATATGAGTCGCGCTGAATATCAAAATCATTCCATGTGTCTCGTCTTGAACTCTCCTTCCATCATCAGGTCTCCTGAACAGGACCCCCCCACCCTCTCCACCCCTCCTGTACAGGAGACCTGATGGTAGACGAAGAGTTCAAGGAGGTTACGCTCCCGAAACTACTTTGATTCCGTTATGAAATTTCCCGATTTTTTATTAACTCGTCCGCACAGTTGAATACAATTTTTGGAGTGGAGATTCGATTCGAAATTCGATTCGAATCGAATCCAATAACAGATTCGATTCGGAATTTGATTCGGGCCGAAATTTTAGACCGATAGGGACATAGTTCAATGGTTAGTGCTGGACATCAGATCGAAAGTTCGTCGTTTTGATTCTGAATCGCGTCATCTGCGTTGTGCCGATAGGCAAGGCATTAACTCCTAATGGCGCATCTGTCTTCAGCCAATGCTAATCCTGCTTGTGTGGAGTTAGTATATGTTGGGGAGCTGACAGTTGCTCTCCGTTGCTCGGTGGTTCTCGCCGGGTAATCCGGCTTCCCCCAACCATAAAACTGTCGTGGTCATGATTAGACATTGTGCAGAAATATGTGACCTTCAGCACCAATAAATAAATAAATGAATAAACATTCTGAAACACATGATTGTTGAGTCATTATTAACTGACAGTGTGCTAAACAGACTTTTCTGGTAGGATTGTGTTCATCAAAAGTTCTTTTGTTGCCTTTTATTTGATCATGGCTATATACACTTTCTAATAAATGGCAACAAACAAATTTTTACGTGCAAAATGTAGCTTGCTTTTGCATGAATGTTAACCCTTTGAACTATAGTTGTATATTCCATGCCAGTTCAATGGCAGCAATTAGAAGAGTCCATATTCATTATTTGGGGTAGTCCAATCAATATTTTCAACGTGCAGCCTCGGGGCTGCACGTTGAAAATATTGATTGGTCTACCATACACATTTTCTGAACAGCTATCCTATTTAATGACGTTATGATGTATGATGCTCCTGGCCGGAAAACCGGCCTCTAGGTTTCAAAGGGTTATGCAAACACTGCTAAAAAGCCTTCACTACAGGTCTGACAGATTCATTAGACGCTCAATTGATAGTTGTTTATAGTGTGGATACAGTGACGTCATCAGCATATCGCTTGTATGTTCAGGTCAGGATCTAGAAGCATCAGGAACCTAAAGTATAAAGTGCTCAAGCTCGCAAGAGTTAAAATAGAGTTTGTTTTTACTTGTGCGTTTAGGAAAGAGCCAAAGACATTTTTCGTGATGAGTTAAAGCATACCCTACAAAAGCTATGATATAAACTAGAGAAACAGAATTTACTGTGTCTGTGTGAAAATGGTGAAAGCATCAGAACTAAACTACATAGAAAGAGAATTTATGGGGACTTATTTTCGGGAGTAAAATATCTTTAAAGAAATCAGAAATAGGTTTTCGTAAACAGCGTTTAAAGATTTTCATACAGGATTCAGATAACATTTTTCAAGAAACTAGAAATAACTTCTCAAAACGTGCTCGAAAAAGGTATCAACAATGGATATTTTTTACTCTGCCAACTTTTTTGAGAGAAGAAATACATGTATGAACTTCAGAAATGCATTGGGGTTATAAAATACAATTTCAAGCAATTCTGAAAACTGCACTTAATGAGACCCGTGTGACCTTAGTGAACTGGACCCAAATTATTAATTTCCATGGTGTTTCGACTCATTGGGTGTTGGTCCCAGAACCATATGTCATATCATGCTTGAGATATGAGTGGGACCAACTATCAAAATTTTAGGCTCCCACCTAATTTTTTGAGTCTAAAAATACATGTATGAACTTCCAAAATGGATTGGGGGAGAGGGCATAAAATGTGATTTCCAGCAATTCTGAAAAGTGGACTCAATGCTCCCTGGATGATATCATTGACCTTGACTTATATTTTGAACCCCCAATGAGTTTTAACACCTTAGTGTTTGTCCCAGGTCCATAGGTCATACCATGCTTGAGATATGAACATGACCTACTTTCAAATATTTTGGCCCCCACCCACTTTTTGGAGTGCAAAAATACATGTATGAACTCCAGGAATGCATTAGGGGGTAATAAAATGTGATTTTCAACAAATCTGAAAAATGCACTCAATGACCCTTGGTGACCTCAGTGACCTTGACCCATATTTTGAACCTCCATTCAGTGTTGACTCATTTGGTGTTGGTTCCAGGTCCATATGTCATACCCTGTTTGAGATATAAGCGTGACCCACTTTGAATAATTTTGGCCACGCCCACTTTTTAGTGTAAAAGTGCATGTATGAACTTCGGAATGCATTAAGGGGTCAAAAGATGTTATTCCCAGCAATTCTGAAAATGCACTGAATGACCCCTGGGTAACCTCAGTGATCTTGGCCCATATTTTGAACTTCCATTGAGTTTTGACTCATTTGGTGTTGGTCCCAGGTCTGAAGGGAATACCAAGCCTGAGATATAGGCGTGGCCTACTCTAAAAAAAACCTATGGACACCTCCAATGCCCCAGGAATCTGAAAAACATACTTGTGACTGTCAGTATGCCAAAAATCAGCGAGATAGGACAATTTGTTTTCGAGTCAAAAAGAAGAAAAAGAAGCCAAACAAAACCAATAGCCCGTGTGTTTCACACAGACTAATTATATTATTATATTGACTGTGTGAAGTATTGTTTATGACTGAAACTCTGTCATAAACATCTGTCACGCAGAATGTAAGCCGGCAGATTTTTAAAATACAAAGATAGGAGTGGTGATAGGATATATGCACTTGTCCCTTACGTTACAGTTCTCAGGTAAAATCTATAAATGACATTAATTTTCTGGTGATATCAATTAACTCTTTACCCAACAAATCGGCCGTACCCCCCCCCCCCCCACCGCCGCGTAATATACAAATTCAGCAGTTGAAAAAATATTTTTCAAAACATTTCAACAAAACTATATCATGTGACCCCTCATTGGAACGAACTCGCCAGCTCGTTCCAATGGGGGTGGGGGGGGGGGGGGGGGGGTGGGGGTGGGGGGAGAGTCACATGATATTGTGTTTTTTGAGAAATTTGAAAAAATAATATTTAAAATAATGAATTTTGATATCATCAGCGTTGGGTAAAGGGTTAATCGATAATAGAAATTACAGAATGCAATTTAATTGGGTGGGGGTGGGGGTGGGGTGGGCGATTGTTGACTCTAAACAGGACAAGAAGCGCCCCAAGTAATTGGAAATCCCTTCTGAATATGTGAAAGGGAGGGGTCTCCTCATGGAAGAGTTCTTCCAGAAACAGTTTGTGTCATGGGCAGTTTTGTGAGATGATTGGGCTTGATTTTGCGTCGTTTTTGACCCGCTCTAAAAATTTAGGGTTCTAAAATAATGTGAATTCTGTATTTATCGCCCCCGTAGTGAATCGGCTGTTAACCCTGAACACCCGAAAGCCTTTTTCCCAACTTTCATCAATATAGTCATAGTTCCATAAATAAATGGCGGTTCATCGAATCGGTAGGGTGGATCAATCAATATTTTCAACATGAAGCCCCCCAAAGACTTCACGTCGAACATATTAATTTGTCTGCCCCAAGAAATAAGGTTTCTTCCAATTCATGTATACTATTAAAAAAAAAGTAGGGAATATTTGATAAAAGTGAGATATATGAAGAAATATATTTATATTTTCATCAAAAAGACAATTGAGTCATTACACTGCGACATCCGGTGAATGATTTCTGCGATATTTGGGTGTCTGACAAGCACACATTCCAGGCACTGAGCTGTAGAAGACATGGACGGTCAGTCAGAGAATTTACCACATTCAGTCCAAGACCTCAATACCTTGTAAATCCTCCTCGGTTCGCGAGACAAGCGCGGCTCAGACGTGGCATACTCCTCATCAAACATCCAATATCAGCTTGACTGATGTTATTCCATTCTTCCTGCAGTGCAGTGGCGAGTTCCTGGACATTGGTAGGGGGCTGTTGGCGTTGTCGTACGCGCCTGCCAAGCATACCACAGTCGTGTTCGATTGGTGAAAGATCAGGACTTGGTGCTGGCCAAGGCAGTGTAGCAATGTTCTGCTCCTGGGGGAACTCTGTAGCGACACGGACCCTGTGTGCTCTTGCATTGTCATCTTGGAAAATTAATCGACGCCGCGCAAATAGCACCACATGAGCTGCTAACATATTGTCACGGTAGTACTGCCCTGTGACACGCCCTTGGATGACATGTTATGTTGTTCTGCTTGTCATGGTTATGCCTCCCCACACCATAATTGATCCACCACAAAGCGATCGTGTTGCCTAACGGTTACGTCGTGGTATCCCAGCGCTGTCGTGCTCCATACCAATTACGCCTTGCTGCGATGTGACGTTCAGTCAAACGTGGTATTATTCGAGGTCATCGAACGTACAAATTCCAGCTGTATAGGCGATTTTAGATAGTCTGACCACTGACTCGCACATCCGTCGCTCGTGCTGCTGCTGTCCAATTTCTGGGGCATTTTGATGGTGGTTACATAAAGTTGTGGTTCGGATGAAACGATCCTGGTAAGCAGTTGTCGCCCTTGGACAACATGACCGGCGTCTGTCATCAACATTGCCTGTTTGACGGTAGCATGACCACAACCTGCTAATCATCGATTAAGTAACGTTGAGAATTTGCGCCACTGCAGTCTTCTGTTGCCAGCTTCCAACATGCCAACGGCACATAAACATCCGTCACGTGTCAGTCTTCGCATACCTCAAAAGTTTCGTTTCGACCACTGACTCGCACATCTGTCGCTCGGTACAGCTGCTTTCCATTTTCTAAGGCACTTTGATGGCGGTTATGTAATGCTGTGGTCCGGATGAAACGATCCTGGTTAGCAGTTGTCGCACTTGGACGACCTTACCGACGTCTGTCATCAACATTGCCTGTCTGACGGTAGCGTGACCACAACCTGCTAACCACCGATTGAGTAACGTTGCGAATTTGAGTCACTGCAGTCTGTCTGTTGCCAGCTTCCAACGTAAACGTTCATCACGTGTCAGTCTTCGCATACCTCAAAAGTTACGTTTCGACCAGAAACTATTGATGAACGAGTTTATACCAAGAAAAGAACGGTGAGACCTCCGAAAAAGCCCGCCCAGTACAAATGAAAATTTCAAAACGTACCCCACAGACATTAAGGTGATTCTAAAGTCATGGCTGCGAACATGGAAGCCAGAAACACAGAAAAATATGAACATTTCATTGAACAATAACTTGGCAACGAAACAGCCTTGCCCTTGGATACCAGGGTTGGGGGAATGGTCATGTCACATAGAACGTGATGGGACCCGCAAAATATGCATTTAACAAATTTACGAGTCATTTGGAGACATTAGAAAATATGTACTGTCAAAAAGTCGGAAATGGCGTGGGCAGGATTTCAAAAAATAGCGAGACGCCTCACCTCCCAATGAACAACCAACGTGAACTATCAATAATGTACTGCAGCAGTTGAGTCTTAATTTTTAATAAAACACATCGAGGATAGGACTAAGCACGTTGTCAACCTGGGTCGTTTCAGTCTCAAAAGTGTCCGCCATGTTTACGGTGGGAAATTCAAAACACTGAAGGTTGTGAGCAACATTGCGACAAAAGATCTCGCCATATGTCCCGTAAATTCTCATGACAATGGCACTGCTGAAATTCTGATTGTCGATATATCTCAAGGGAAGCAGACTAATAGAAGCAAATTGCATTGATTGTCTGTTCTATGTAAATATTCTCCCCTCACCAACTGAAGCAATGAATTTGTTTACATGGATCGACCTTGCCATTAGTTTGTATTCATGCGCCAAAATTACCAATAGAGAACAAAAATTTCAATTTTCTTTAATTAACAAAACGGTGACATATAGTGGAATTAGGAAACCATGTTGTATTCTTTCGTTGTTGAAATATTCGTAAACTGGTTGCTTTTTCACTTCTTTTAATCGCAAATCGGGGGAAGTATTGTTCGTCATGTAATATTGATGGTTAACTTTATTGGTCTGTCATTCGGTCCCGTTTCGGTCTGGTTTCGGTGAGTTCCAGAAATAATGCTCCTAATTTTCCGATCTGGTGTGATTTACATTGCGAATCATTGTAAATGATGTATTTCATTAAATTTGTTTGCAATCCACAAAAATCATCGATAATTTCGAATAATTTGTGGGCTATTAGACTCATGCCTGCAAGTATTTGTTGATCGAAGTTGTTGTCACCGGAAAGTCGCATGCGTTGGTAAGTCGCTTGTTTAAAGTGGGAAAAATAATATGTTTTCTTTCTATCCACCCCCACTAGACCTCCTAATCACAAATAAAATATGATAGAAGTGTGAACATGAAATTTTTCTCTAGAAAATTATTTTATCAGTCGTTGCATAGAAATTCTCAACGAAAGTGAAGTATGGCAACACACACAAGGCACAATCGAGCATCAAATTTTTGGGAACGGGTCAACTCGCCACCGGGTCAAGTCGCCACGGGTCATCTCACCACCAAAAAAAAAACAATAATACAAGGTAGGTTTCTGACACAACATGAGTTTATTCATGATCCAAAACATAGCATTTAGAACATGAAAAATACTTTTATACATTAAGCACCTTATCAGATTTTTTCAATAATTGGACGAATATTTTATACTTTGAGCACTGTAAGTATTGGTCAATCGATACGACTTATTGGCGGAATTCAATTCCATAACTTCCCTTCGAGCCTGCATGTAGCCCTGGTAGGTGATTCCAGTGTCACACTTTTTCAACTTTGAAAACTCCTTTTTTTATAGTTTCCAACCAATAACTTCAGCTGTAATTGACAGAATCAAATAAAATTTGTTGTGTAGGTGTATCAACATAAAATACAGGTCAAGTCAGATCAGGGTTTGATCCGACAATTTTTGCCAGAGTTATGTCCCTTTTACAATTTTGAAAAATTCGATTTTTTTGTGGTGGGGGTGGGGGGTAGCCACGCAGTCTTTTATTTTCTATTATTGGGACTTGACGATACACTTTCAACAGGGTCATTTCATGTCAAGACAGTTTTACTTGTGGAAGAGGCCAGAACAGACATATCACTTGTATGGCTAATATTTCCAGGGGATGTCAACTAGATTTCTGATTAGTGTGGTGTGCCATACTTTTGAACTGTAAATAGTTCCCTGTGAAAAAATGGCTGGACCAGTGCATGCAGTGGTCCTTCAAAAATTTAAATATACATACAATCGGATTTATTTTTTTAAAAGTTATGACTCAACTGTTGTTCTCCAGTGCACATAGAAAGCATATTTTTCAATGTGAGATTCATATTTTAAGTTTTGGTGGCAGGAAGTTGACCGTGAGTTAGGGATTTTTAAAAGCATTTTTTTGGTGAGTAAATTCTTTTTTTAAAAATTTTTATCACATTTTTGTAATCTATTGGGTAGGAAGCAATCATTCATGTATTAAATAACCATTACTATTGAAAAGTAATGAAAAAAACATCATGTTTTCGACCTGTCCACTCAAACTGCAATCTTCAGTTTAGAATCACCTTAACGTGGCGCTCTTGTGAAAAACCTGCACGAAGTTTTCGTGGGCTGGTGACATTCATGATCCATACTAAACTTGGTAACATATTGATGTGTCCAATCACGCGTATCCATTACCATTTTCCGAAAATATCAACATCAGTTTGGATATCCCCTACTTTTTTTAACAGTATATAATAGGATAGCTGCATCCGGTACTTGAAATTCTCTCCTATTCATATAACAGGTTGATATATGGTTAACCCTTTACCCAACGGTACGACCAAAACCGGCCAGCGCTATTCTCAAAAATCGCCAATTAATTTTCATTATTTTTTTTATTTTTTGTCTCAAAAACATAGGCTATGACCCCTCATTGGAACGAGCTCGTTCCAATAAGGGGTCATAACCTATGTTTTTGAGACAAAAAATGAAAAAAATTAGTTATTTTTTTTAATAGTATAGTATGGAACTGACATGGTAGTTACCATCAGGGTTTCGACGGTCAGCATATCATTCAATTGAAAACTGACATTGATTGGAAATTACTGATCTTCCATTTATCAACAATTACATTTAGTATACTTTGATTACCGGGTGTGCTGTATTATAATTTAAATCGATATTAAAAGCAAGACGCTGGGGACTCAGATCACAATATGTGTGTGGTTTCAGGTCACGTGTATTCAACGTTCCTCCAGACATGTTGGTGCTCTATCAGGCTGTTCTACCCAACTACTGCGATGTCTGATAAAAGTGGAATATTAAGGTATAATGCACGTAATAGTTGGGACAGAGAGTCCTTATCATGCATTTAACCCTTCACCTAACGAATCAGCATCAACCACCGGCGCAGCAGCTGAAAAACAATTATTTTTCAAAACGATTCAACAAAACAACATCATGTTACCCCCCCCCCCCCCCCTTACTGGAACGAGCTCGTCGAGCTTGTTCCAATTAAGGGACATACGATATGGTTTTGTTGACATTTTTGGAAAAATTTGAAAAAAAATAATAAAAATAGTAACTTTTGATATCTTGTGCGCTGGGTAAAGGGTTAAGTAGCATACGATTGTATAATACACGAAATAGATTAGACCGATTAAGTAGGACCCCTCAAGTAGTTCGGAAAATATCTAGCAGGTCCCCGGGGTAGGAAAACGTGTATTGTTTCTTCTTTTTTTCTTCTTTTTTTTAACAAGACAGTCCGAAGGGCACTAACTCTAACACGATTATTTCAAATAAATGTTTTGTTTGAATTGACGCTTCAAATTTGTTTGTTTGTTTGTTTGAAATATAGTTGTTCATTTTGGGTAGATGCAATAGTCTGTTCAGTATATATTGCATCATTGTTCCCACGCAATCATCTCGAGAGGTTAATGTCAATGCTCGGGATACGATCGGAGATAGTTGAGACAAAGAAGAATGCTAGGATTAGAGTAGACAGAGATAGCAAGGAATGGAACCTGAGATAGGCAGAAAAACGAGGATTCAGGAAGAATACGAGCCAGTTAAACAGTAGTTTGATTGTTTCTGGTAATTAGATATACTTTCATCGAATCAGATATAATGCAGACCCGTTGAAAGCTTTCTGGGCATTAGAGCACTACGTACTTCTCATAACGGTAGGCTTCTGCTGGAAGAATTCGATCCAAATAAAGTCCGTTTAGGTACTTTTAGGTTGATGTCGGGTCTTTTCTGGTAATTAGATATATTTTCATTGAAATAAACAGCCCCTCCTAACACACCACGCCCTATTGTAGGACTTTCAATTACCTAATAACCACGCGTAACCACCGTGAAGTAACTACGAGACCCCATGGAAATCAATGTGGCGACATACAGTCAACAAAATTGAAGACAGAAACACGTGTCATCCAACCATACGCTTTGTGCATGGGCACTAACACTCGTATCGCTATGGTAATAACGTCACAACACGGTACTACAGTGACAACCCACGCGAGACCCCACAATGCACTGCACTATGACGTCATTTCATGTGTCATCCACTAGGTCATCAAAATGGATTACTCGGGTACATGGTATTCTGCTATTTGGTAATCATATGCCTTTTAGATATCCATTTTTCAAACATTGTCCAAGTCAAGGACGTGACGCTCTTTATTACTATAGTGGTTGTTAGATGCCATAAAATAGCTGACAGAAATTAGCTATGCAAAGCTCCGACACGAGGTAACCCTGGCTATCGCAAGTGTCTTTAAACTCCAATAAATAAATAAATAGCTATGCAAAGCATCGCAGTGTACCCTTTGAATACTTCTTCTAGTCTTATTCAACACAATTTACAGGCTAGTGGTAACGGTGTTTTCCAAACTTGTGACGTGAGGAGGGCTCCCACCTCTTGCCTTGGTGTTGATTTAACACTGGCAATTTGGCCAATGGAAAGAACGCAGAAGAGAAATATGTGTGTGATTTTTTTTTTCAACAGAACGGGAAAAATTGAAATCCGACAAAAACACCCCAGATTAATTTCGACGATTCGTTAATGCATTTTCACACTATCATCCCGAAGGCGTACCTAGAGAGGGGGTACCGGAAGCATGTGTTCCACCCCACCCCACTTCACCCCACCGCACCCCACCCCAACACACCCCATCCAAACACCAAAACAGAGCCATGCACAACAAAGTAGTGATAAACATAGGATGGAAACTTGGCTGAGCTATATTTATGATTGTTGTACTCTTTACCTCGTCAGGATATAGCCTTAGCTGCCTTTGTGGCGTTAAAGCATCAATAAATAAATAACTCTTTACCTAATGTAACGGCCATACCTACTCAGCGCTTTTCTAAAAAGTAATAAATATTTGCCCCAAAACACAACTTATGAAATCTTATTGGAACGAGGTGTACCTGCTCGTTCCAGTAAGGATCATAAGTTATGTTTTTAGGCAAAAAATGAGTGAAATTTTTTATATTCAACATATTTTAGCACGTGTCGTCCGCTATAGTCGAGTTGGAAAATTAGTTTAGCTTACAAGTGTCTTAACTATCGTGTATTGGTCAGTACATAGCGGTGACGTTATTGGTGGATGCGTTGAGGATCTAATTGTACCATGCACGCGTAGAAAAGAAATGTTTGTGCTCTCCGACGTTTCAGCATCAGACAAGATCGTCGGTGCTTTCTTACCAGACACCACTAAACTGGAGAATGCAACTGCAAAAATATTTCGATGAATGAAATGGAAGAAGCATTTCTCGTGTGTCGGGTCATTTGACGCCAGTACAAACACTGTTCAATTTCATTCTTGGGGAGGGAGTGCCGGTGGATGAAAACCTCTCTCCTGAGCTCGGGGCTACTATACATTCACAAAAAGAGGCTTCACGCGGGGCTGCGAATGCATAAATGCATACATTGGTTTTCATAAGATCTACGATGAGATGACATGGGTGTTGATCCCTACCCCTGCTCACCAACCAAAACAGCCTTGCAACTGGTTCGTCATATCAAGGTGACCATTTTGTCGTTTGTTCATTAATAGTCATGCTTCCCTTCTCAGAATATAACACGTTAACAACATTCATATGTTTTGATGCATGCAACGTTGAATCTTGTGTAGCATCGTCAATACGCTGACTGAATATTTAAAGACGTAAGTGACTTTGAATGCATGTTGATCAGTAGCGTGATTTTAATTTTTCAATATCTTGTTCTGCTGGTAAAAGCATTTTCGTGTTTCTACGTTTTCCTTTGACGCCTTTTCCTGTATCTTATGCAGCCAAGTTATACATGTCCTGCGATGGGAGTGCGCAGAATATGTGATATGAACTGCACTTTTCTAACTTGGAGAGGCTGTTTAAAGAGCGCAGTGCGAAGCTGACACGAACCGTGGATGCTGTCTTCATCTTTTACAAAACTAAATGCTGCTAATGCGTTAACAGATCGTGTTTACATCACTGAAAAGGTATGCTCTATACTTAGTATTGTCAGTCGAAATGTCTAGATGTCAAAGCCGGTCGATCTCTGTTTTTAGGTACAGTGCATCCTGAAATAATTTCCTTCAGTTTTTTATTATAATGATATCTGTCGTCTGTTTGTTTTGTTTGTTTCTTAGGGTTTAACTTCACCTTCAACAGCCAGGGTCATTTCGTTTTACGGATGGGGAAGACGGAGTACCCGGAGAAAACCACAGAGCAGCGGCTAGCGATGGTTTGACTCACCAACTTACTCATCCGACATAAGGAGGGTTAGTAGTGGTTGAAGGCAAGTGCACCTTTTAAGGAATGGTGCATGGCTTGTCGTTGACTACGCCCATATAGTGCCCAGTGAGGTGGTGTAGTTCCCGACGCGAAGCGGAGAGAACTTTACCACCTCACTGGGCACTATATGGGCGTAGTCAACGACAAGCCATGCACTAGTCCTTATATTATATCGAACAACACGAAAATGCAAATTAACCAAATAATCTACAACCCAAATTGTAAACATGTCATGATGTTTTTATTTTAAACAGAGAAACGAGAATAATGTGTGGATATTGATAATTGTTCGACACAATGATACTACCCCTCGCCTCTGCCCCACTCCGGGTTCTAAGGGTAGATCGCGACTCGTCTTCGACTCGTCGTGATCTGCCCTTAGAACCCGGAGCTCGACTTGGATACATATTTTGTACATCCACATTATGGTAATAATCTTTATTTATCGGAATGTATCACCTCGGAAAACTTTGCGGCTATTCTTGCGGCACTAAAAAAACGAAGTGTATATTTTTTATGTAAATCGAATTGTCTAATTGGTGGCAGGGATTTTCTGCCACCATTTTGGAAAAATCGTTGCTTTGTACGTTTTTGTAACCAGAAAATGCATATGGTGCCCGTGCTAAAAATAGAAAACATATAGTGCCCGCATGTAGTGACCCTTCAGCTCTGTGCTGGACAACTACACGAAATAGGGTATCACCTTTCAGCCAATCAGAATGCAAGGAAGTCACGTGAGGTATAATATTTAAGGAATAGTGCATGGCTTAGTACACGGAGCCACCGTGCCCCTACGTGGGCAAACGGGGTGAGGTGTCTTGCACAATGGCACAGCACAGATAGCGCCGGTCTGGATCGAACCGCTGATCATTTTACCCTTTACCTAACACGAAAGGCAGACGACACTTCCAAACAAAATTCGTGAATAACTAATTTTTTCATTTTTTGCGTCAAAAACATAGGTTATGGCCCTCTCTTTGGAACGAGCTCGATGAGCACGTTGCAATGAGGGTTCAATAAGCTATGTTTTGGAGACAAAAATTTAAAAAAAAACAATAAAAATTGAATAGTGATTTTTGTGAATAGCGCTGGTCGGTTTTGGCAGTTACGTTGGGTAAAGGGTTAAAGCCCAAATGAGCTCCCTTATCAGTCGTTGTCAATGATTCATGAAATTATCTTGCTGAAATCTATCCAAGAACTAAAGTTTATTGTTTATTCGGATTTTAACGACACTTTCAACAACCAGGGTCACGTCGTGTTGGATAGTTTTACAGGTAAAGGAAGCCAGCGTACCCGGAGAGAACCACCGTGAAGCGGCGAGCAACTGACAGACTATCTAACTTACTAACTTTGAACAAGCAGACTAAGTAGTGGTTGAAGGCGCGGGAACCATCGATGTCCAGTACACCTTTGTACACAGTGCCACTGTACCCCCAACACGGAAAATCAGGATGAAGCATCTGGAAATTAAAGACAGGACCGTGCTTAATATGATTAAATGAACCTTTTACTGGTGATTCTACACTTATTGTTGACTGGAAATGTAAAATACATACTATTTTGAGTATGGGGAAGAGCATCTCCCATATATTGGTG
Organism: Pictodentalium vernedei; assembly: GCA_031216915.1. Classification (NCBI taxonomy): domain Eukaryota; kingdom Metazoa; phylum Mollusca; class Scaphopoda; order Dentaliida; family Dentaliidae; genus Pictodentalium; species Pictodentalium vernedei. The sequence goes on along the minus strand of CM062296.1, from coordinate 733,376,031 downwards.
AGGTGGGCCTATTTACAGCCTACTGTCGCTGTTAGGCAAAAATAGAATGTATTCGTTATCTGTTTATTTGGCCACTTCTTTGGACCCAACACTTCCAATTTTGTGATTGTATTTTCCAACTGATTTTAGACATCTCCCATGTTTTGCAGTTTTGATTTAATATGACACCACATATGTGGCAGATGGGTGTGGATGACAATATTAACCTGTGCGGTCATATTGTAAAATAATAAACAATAATATATATTTGCCTGAACTAAAAGATCGTTTGTGAAGTGCTCGTATATACAATTTTATTTGGTAAAGAATCGGGATGAATTCTTTACCGAAGAATAGAAGTAAAGAAGTTCAGCGATCACTTGACGGAGTATTCGTCCATTTTTCGTCTTTTACGATGCCCAAATTCAGAATTACATGAAAACGGAGCGTTCTTCTTCACGAAGAAATCTAGTAGTTTCTTGACTTTTTTCATGACCACGACCCGGAGTTTATTCGGACTGAGCATCATAATGTTTAAGTATCCTCTTACAACGGCTTCATTAACCCTTTACCCAACGCAGTCGATATCAAAATTTATTATTTTAATTACTATTTTTTTAAAATTAAAAAAATATAATTTAACAAAACTATATCATGTACTTGTACCACGTTAGTAAGCTGCAGAGTCTGACAGCTGCTCGCCGCTGCTCGATGGTTCTCTCCAATGAATCAGGTTTCCTCCGCCCGTAAAACTGCCCGAAACGATACGGCCCTGGTTGTTGAAAGTGTGTGGTGAAATTCCAATAAACAAACAATCCATAATGTTCTTAACCCTTTACCTGATACTAAAAGAAGACGACACTTGCAAATAAAATTCTTGAAGCACTAATGTTTTTCGTTTTTTGTCTCGTTGAGCTCGTCCCAAAGAGGGGCCATAACCTATGTTTTTGAGACAAAAAATAAAAAAAATAATGAAAATTAAATGGCAATTTTTGTGAATAGCGCTGGTCGGTTTTTGCCCCTACGTTGGGTAAAGGGTTAACCTACTAAGTATTTTATAGTATTTCTGAGAAATCACGTCATGGCTGCTGTACAGCAGCCATAGTCATGGCTGCTGTAAAGCAGCAATGTAGGGCAGCCATGACTTGTTTTGATGAGAAATTGTGCGGTCAAAAAAAAATTTATAAGCTGATAGGAATCTTTTGGGATATATTTTGTTAACAAGATTCGAGATTATACAACTATGAGGTAATAGAGTATTTTTGTACTGAGCAGGAAATAAGCCACCTGCAGGCAACAGTTCAGAATCCACAAATTGCTATCTCCATCGGTTTGTTGAACCATGTTATTTAGCCAACAATAATATGTCGAGTCATCTGATACTATGTTTGTTTATTTAGCGCGCATGCGCGCTTTTCAGTTTGTCCATGTGGTTGTTATTTGTAAATTAACCATTTCAATCCGTTACTCCAACCGTTAGCGTAAAATAGCGTTGGATGACCACGAACAGACAACAAAGTAAATTCCGGATTGGGAAGGAGGATTAGTTACAATTTAATCACACAGCGCTAATTATTACTGAACCTCCCTACAAATACAATACAGACTCGTCCTTTTCCCTGTTGGTAGTAGTGATAGGACGATACCATTTCGTCGTCTGTGTTGAAAGGGTTAAACTGATTAGTGGTTGCTCATAAAGTTTGATGAGGTCTTATAGAGTGATTCGCGGGTGTAGACGGATTCGGCATAAACTCTCTCCCAAAATAAAACACAAACTCCAAATCTAGCAAATATTATTTACGAACTCCAGAAATTTCGTCCAACATGGATTTCGATATTTTTTTGAAAATTTCAACAATTCCCAAAATACGAATTAAAGCGGTGAATAGCGACATATTATATACCAAAATAATGGCAAAAGTACACAAAACGTGTATTTATCCAGATTTTTTTTATTTTATTTTTTTGTTTTTACTTTGATGACAAAAAAGAAATTGCCAGCCGCACAAGTAACCGACAAGAATAACGAGGAATAGATCGGTAGTTCTAATGTCTGAGTGGTAAATAAAACACCCCACACTCCATACTCGAAGAAAGCATATTCATCACCGATGTGTTGAAAACGCTCAGAGGAAAATGAACGGCCACGAAATTATAGATTGTGTTGGAACGACATGCTTGTTTTGATCACGTGATCCAAGTTGGGAAAGGATTTGATTTCCTAAGATCTGCAAACATTTCATTGTTGTTTTCGAATCTGCGAGGAGATGTAATGTATAACACACGATACATTCATAGGAAAATATTCCACTGACAATGTGATAATTGCGAGATACAGTCCTCAGTAGCAATGTTGAATTCGGAAACTGTAGAAAGTTACGCAAGTTTCAGCAAGGGATTAATACGCCACCGATTCGAACTACTATTTTTTGGTTCTTGTCTATAAGCAAAACATAAAACTGGAAAATTATATTTGAAAACAAAAATATTTTCACATCACCATACATTGCAGTCCTCACAATTGTTTATTTACGAAAAAATAATTTGACTGTAGCCGAACTATATTTGTGACGAAGGCTTGGTGAAGTCTAGTAATCGAAAAAGAAGATCAATGTCAAGGAGAATTTTCAGAACGTTTTTTTACTGTTCATCGTATATAGCGAAATTTAGTGCCATCGTCAACTTAAATTTCTTCCTCGCACAACCACATTTTGTGTAAGATGGATCAAAGTCGATTTTGATCGCTATTGCCACTAAAAGGTTGCCAAAACCTTTGTGTATAGACAATCTGTTGACAGAAATAGCATGAAGCCATCTGGTGGACAAAATTACACGAATTACCGAAATGAGACTACAACGTCTCATAAGTTTTTAGATAAATGAATTTAATAACCAACATAATTGCGGTATTGTCCAGGCCGGTAATTCACTGCCTATAAAATTATTATTGGTAAGCAAATCAGTTATTAATGTACTTAAATCTCACAAGCAAGCAACAATCAAGCCTCCTCAAAGGCCAAACAACAACTACAGAAGGGCGACAGTTTCAAAACAAATGAAGCATACCAAACCATGTACACAAATGAATTAGAAGCCATGCTTTCTAACTTAACGAAGCCGATTGATGCAGGTATTCTGCATGCAGGTCAGGTCATTTTTGTTGTTTGGGCCATACTTCAGTATTCACATGCACTCTTGGCAGCTCGTCCCCCGAGTTTCAATGTGTTCTATGTGCCTACTGGCACATAGAACACATTGGAACTCAGGGGACGAGCTGCCATTGCTCATGCAACCTCCGAAATGGTCACAGATAAAACCAAATGAGTAAGTTTTGTAGTTTTCCCTTTTTGCAGTATCAATCTCATCTTTTTTACCAATTTGACACAGATCTCATGCAAAATGGCACAGAATTGCGGGTGGGTATGATCACAGCAGACTGACAAAAGCCATATTGGACATTCTTCATGTTACATTGATGCACTCTCTCATGACTCCATACTTGTCCTTGTGAACTATGTGGATTTGACCCTTTGGACTTCATGAAAGGTAAAGAAACACAAGAAAAAATGGTAACCCTTGTGAAATTTAGACATCCTAAATTACACTTACTCTTGCGGTCCGTTCCTTGCAAGAACGAGAAAAAGATTTCACCGAGTCCGTACTAGAAGGATTGCATAATTTTACTATTCAGTAAATTTAAGGTATTTTATTCTATAAAATCTGGTCTCTTACTTATGCCATAGCAGACATCCGGGAAGTGATTTCTGCTACATGGTAATGGTTCCATGGCAAATATTAGTTTCCACAAAATCTATGTTTCATTCCAAAAAAATGATATATAATGTATTGGGGTTATTCCCTTTAGGCCTTTTCTGGTCTTTGGAGAAAATTACCTGAAATTTGACCAAAGTTAAGTTGGAGGTTCCATTAAGAAAGATTTGCCAGTGCAGAAGCCCAATTTTGTTCTGCTTTGTCTAAGATGGGTGCATTTTCAGCGGGTTTTTGGATTGTAGCACAATATGACATTTAGTCAGCAATCGAAGGTGCTATTAGTTTTGGGGGTAGGGGAGGGGTGGGCTTTGGTTAGGTCGATGATAAGGAATGTCAGATTTGTAATTTGTCAGTAATGGAGACAGGGACGCCGAAAGCAGCTGAGGGTAAGTCAGGCAGGAGTATAAAAAAGGGGCACTCGATTCTGGACATGAGTTAAGACCGGGAGTTTACAACGCATCATAAATAGGCAGAACGTTCGAACGCATTCTGTATTTATTGCACGCCTACAATGCGCTAAAAAATTATTAATCGGTTTTGCCGAAGGGATAATATTGAACCAGAAGCCTTCGGCTTCTTGTCCAATATTATCCCTTCGCTGAAATCGATCGAGTGTGGTACAAATGGGCAGAAGGCTCACTGGTAGCATTAGGAGGAGGGTTCAGGCTGTCATCCGGGCACGATGTTGATACACTCGCTCCTGACGTCAGACACTGCTATTGTGTTCAGGAGATCACAAGTTACATTTTTTGTCAGTAATTACCGGCATTGTTTCATCATCGACCGTTCCAGCACCATTCTTGTCGAGAGAACATTTTTCCATCAAAATCATTCGTGACAGATATGTGTAATTAGTGCCATAGAATACAGCATATTTTCATCATTGTGTAGTCTTTCATTTGTCAATAGACCATTCTTTCCGCAAACAATCACTTTTGGCCATCTTCTATTAACACCACTGCGAAAAAAAACAGGCGGTGCTTAATTAAGTTCCTGGTGTATATTTTATAAAATTAATTTTACTTTTCTTCATTAAAAACCAAAGTTTCGTGATATATTCCAATAATACTACAATCCTTGCCCTCTTATTGGACAAGAACTCCCCTATTTTGTTTCCTGTGTTTTCGGTTCCAGCAGCACGTGTTACCGTTTGATGGCACCCAGTGGTGGCGCCAGGGGAGGGGGGCACCCCCACCTCACACCCCCGTCGGAGATTTTTAGTCAGTCCGTCGGAGAGTCTCGTAACCCCGACTTCACGAGAAATTTCCGACAATCGAATGTAGATATCTCGTCTTGTGTCAATCAAGAACGAGGTATATGGTTCTTCTTTGTAAGGCATTATGCCAGTTGTTATCCAACTGGCGTTCCATTACTTCTATACCTAATCATCGGTTATCGTCATGGTAACTGGAACTTTGATAGAGAATAGAGATTCTCACGGAATTCCTTAATGTCGTTCGTCAAACTTGCTTTATAGATGAAATAATATTTCCCGACCTTATTATAATATGTTTACGTTAAATAATCAACAAACATACTCAATTTGCTTCTATTTTGGTTCTCCAATTTACCAATTTTCACTCATTTTCCTTCGTTTGGGAGGTCAAATATTATAGCTCCCCCCCCCCCCCCCCCTGTCGGAGAGATCAGCCCCCCTGCCGAGAAATCCCTGGCGCCAGTGCACAACCCCTGATGGCACCACGTGTAATATTTGAAACGAGGTTTTCCGTTTCAGAATTATTCCATCAATGGAGTGACTTGCAAACCTCTTCGTTTTTTTTTTAGATTTGCCACACGTGCGGCAGACGTTGTTCCGAATGAAGTATTATTTAAATTACAAATCAGTTTAAGATTTGAACTAAGATGGAGTGTCCTCGACCTTTATCTGATTTCTTGATTATTTGTCCAGCGACGAAAGATACGAAAGGTTTAGTTACTAAACTTGTTATCGCTAAAAGTTGCCTTGTTCATTTCACGATGTGGGTTTTGGGCTAAGGGTAGGGTCTTATTGGAACATATACGTCATTGTGATGAATTGACAGTAACAAGCAAACCTCAGGCCATGTTGCCGTCAATTCATCACAGTAACTTAATGCTTTCACATAACATTAGTAATGTGTTTTATTCTTGGGGATCAAACTCAGTCTTTGAAAACCTTAATTGCTTCTGAAAACATAGCCGACTTCCGAATGGTATTGCATAGAACAGTAATGAAGCATGAGGTTATAGTCAATCAATTCGTCCCCTGAGATCAATGTGTTCTATGCGCCTACTGGCACATAGAACACATTCGAACTCAGGGGACGAACTATTGGCTGCCTTTGAAAACACCAACAGCTGACTCAAAACCAGTGTTGGGGAAGATCATCAATTCTGCTTGATTTTCATGCCCTGACACTTGGCCTATTGCCCACACAGAAGCAATAGGTGTTGCTTTCAGGATTACTGGGAACGCGCTACGCACTGTGAGATCATAAGGATAAAATCCTTTGCAAGATAACTCGGAACTTATAGGGACACAAATCACTCAGCTCTACAAGTGGTGAATTCTAAGGGCAAGTGACTGTGAGCAATTAGCGACGCGCTAATATCCGAGACGTTTGTGTTTGTTATCCTGGTTGTGTGTGACCTCTCTCTCTCTCTCTCTCTCTCTCTCTCTCTCTCTCTCTCTTGTACAGTGTTTGGGTTAGATCTCGCGTGGGGCAAAGCAGTAATTTACAATATGTAAAAAGAAATTTTATCTCCTTTATCCCGTTCTGCATGCCGAATTGGGCCCAGGAGCTCAGGATCTCTCATCCCCGGAATGCCACAAGTGCGATGAAGTGACTTGCTAAAGAACACAACGCACGGGCCTCTAGCTATATTACATCAAGATCACGTTACCTACGCGCTATCTAATTGGCCATTACCATCCAGCGTATATAAAGAACTCGTCACTTCTGGTCGCGAATGGTATTTGTTAACTGACTGTTAACTGCGGATGGGACACATTCAACTGTAAGCTGGTCCGATTTTCATATTGCACTACTTTCGATTAATTGCCGGGCTGATATTAATTAAATTGATTAAACCAGTTGTATTTTGCATATCAAAAGCACCAAAAAGGAATCGCGTATTATGGTTCTTTCGTTACCACTGTTCTATTCGAAGGTTACAGGCGGAATGGTGTTTCAATGTTGGACCAAATTTCATTTTAGGTTCAGCCGAAAAGAGAATCTTATAAGTTTCATTTACTGCTCTCTATAAATAATGAAAACTTATATAAGATCGAAGGATATTAATTGATGTCATGGGGTACATTGCAAACTGAAACAGTGGGCGAGATCATTACTAAACAATCAAAGTAATTGGCCCCCGGTGTAGAACTTTCGTTTAAAGAAACATTAAAGATATAATTAGATAAGGAAAACGGGGATCACAGATCAGTACATTTTTCATGGCGATAACTAGTTTAGTTTAACTCTCCAAACAGAGTATGCATACGTTTTTATTCGTAACTGAAGCATGGCAGTCCATGGACAGGGGAGTAAAGGATCAGCCAATGGATGAAAATGGCCATTTATAGGTCAGTAATCAGGTCTGGCAATGTTCGTCATTGGAAGAGATTTACGGGAAAGTTAGCTCCCCTCAACTTCCGAAGGCTGTCAGTAACACTAAGGGTATGGGAATTTTATTTTTAAAAAATGAAATTTTGAAATGTTAACGAATATGTATCATCGATATGCGCATTATTTCACAAAATTAACCCTTTGAACTCTAGTGGTATCTTCCATGCCAGTTCAATGGCAGCAATTAGAAGAGTCCATATTCAATATGTGGGGATAGACCAATCAATATTTTCAACGTGCAGCCTCCAGGCTGCACGTTAAAAATATTGATTGGTCTACCCCACACATTTACTGAACAGCCATCCTGTTTAATTACGTTATGATGTATCATGTTCCTGGCCAGAAACGCGGCCGCTAGGGTTCAAAGGGTTAAGGCAATTTCCTGAAGAGTGTTATTAAAAAATACAAAAAACTGGCCTTTTACATTTTTCCCCAATCAGTTTGAACGTGTGACTATTATTAACCCGTTGAAACCCATTTAAAAATAAGGGAGCACGGTGGCTCAGTGATAGACTGTTGGACTTCTTTGCTAGAGATCCCGAGTATCCCGGTTGCCTACATGGGGGCACGATGACGCCGTGTACTAAGGTGTACTGCACGTCGATGGTGCACATGTCTTCAACCGCTGTAACCCTGCTTGAACGGAGCTTGAACAGAGTTAGAATGTTGAGGAGCTGCTCGTCGATACTCGGTGGTTCTCTACGGGTACTCCGGCTTCCTCCACCCGTAAAACAGTCACGGTCACGATTAACTATTATGCATAAGTATGTGACCTTAAAGACCAATGAATAAACACTATTTAAAAATAAGAAAGCAGCGTTTTCACCATCTTTTGATGTTCTGTAATGTGTTTTTCTGGTCCTTATATGAACAGTGTGCGCATCGTAAGATATAATACAGCCATTCATTAATATAAAAACGAAAAATAAAAACTTGAAAATTACTGTAAAAACACATTTGTTAAACAAAGAGCCAAAGTGGACACTTTAGTGTTGGTAGGTGAAATACTTATAGACATTCTTAATGACAGGTTATCAGTAAACTACATTCCTCTAATTAGCTTGCCATAAAAGCCAAGTTTTCTTTTTGTTACTTTTAATAAACGAAAACAACAGGCAGCTCTGAATGCTGTCTGTTGTTTTCGTTCGTTAAAACTAATGCCTTCTCCATTGTACCTTCCCAGTTTTTCTAATGATTTCAAGGGAGATTACTTTATCGAAAGTTGATTTTCGTGACAATATGAGTCGGGAATGACAATTCTTTCGCTGTGGGGATAAACCGTTGATTGTCCTTCCTCCCCAGTGTTCCAGATTCTGTGTTGTCCATCCATACAGGACCGTCACGACGATGACTGATTGGAGGTGTAAATCCGATTTGCCCCGACTGTAGTGACTCAAGGCTCGACTGATAAAATTTTCCAACGGCATCATCAAGGCAAGCCTTCTTGATGATGTGGTTGGAATATTGGTCAGTCGGGATTATAGTTCAAATAGTCTCTTGGAAATGTGTGGATAAATAAAACACACATGTAGTAGTCGTGACGTGACTTTTTTATTTAGTTACTACGTACCGTACCGGTACTCCAAATTAGTCATACTTGGCCCCAGCGGCCCGAATACTATACGATACTACAGACCTCCATTTTGTATGATCGACTATTCATGTGTGTGACATTAATCCAAGTATCGAATCTAGTAGGAAGGTATTTATTTATTTATTTATTATTTATTTAGGTTTAACGACACTTTCGACAGCCAGGGTCACCTCGTGTAGGACAGTTTTAAGGGTGGAGGAAGCCGGAGTACACGGAGAGAACCACCGAGCAACGGCGAGCAGCTGTCAGGTCCCCAACATACTAACTCCACACAAGCAGGGTTAGCATTTCGTCGGCTGAGTGCTAGAATGTTCTATGTCCCATAGGGGACATAGAACATTCTAGCACTCAGGCGACGATTTGTGGAAGACAAGTGCACCATCGACGTGCAGTACGCCTTAGTACATAACGTCATCGTGCCACCACTTGGCAATGGGGGTGAAGTGACTTGCTCAAGGGCACAACGCGGTTGCCGCAGGTGGGATTCGAACCGAGGACCTCTCGGCTCGCAGCCTGCACCTCTACTTACTGAGCCTCCGCGCTCCGGATATTATTACTTGAAAGACAGAATCAATATCCAAGATTTCAATCCAGACGAAAATGTCCTGACTGGGAAATTACGGAAAAGGGCGGGGGGCGGGGTCACACAGCTCTAAACCCCCTTAGCGATGGCAGGTCTTGGTGGTTAAGCAGTTAAAACTGAAAACTACTGGTTTGTGACTGTAGTAAATTATAGTAATAATTGTCGATGACGTTAAATGTGCCGGTAGACTTCATACCATTGTGGTGAAGAATAGAGGTTTTAAATAACTGTACGACGAGGAAATAATTACACGTGAAAGCATTGATATAAAACAAGACCATTTAAGCCAGCATTATATTTGATAAAGTTGAGCAATACGAGTATTCTGACAGCCAGCATGTAGCCTGCATGGGGGTATTTCACAGTATAATTGTTTGTGTGGTATCAACACTACGAGCTGGAGAAATGGGTGCTCAGGCACCTGCGTTGTCTATGAGCACATGGGTGCTGCATCCTGAACTGTGCCTGAGGCAGGACCCATTCAAGCTGCATCTCTTACTGATCCTGAATCGGGCCAGTGAGACTGACTGCCAATCGGAGCTGGTTCTAGCGTAGAGCTCCCATGAAGGTCACTAGTATGTGCCACCACCTTTCTGGCGACACAAGAGAATATGTTAACGAACAAACAGGAACCAGGATATTGGTCTAAATCAACGTATGTACAGCGTGTGGGTCAACATTAATCGCATAATTTTCATGGGATTCGCCGGAACCCCTTCAGACTGTCAGAAAATTGGCTACGCCGATGGGTTCCTCCTGCCAGCCCTGGCCCAAATGAACTCAATGGAGCGAGCACATCTACCTCATACCATCAAGATGAAATGGGACATTAACAGGATGTAGAAATAAGATTGGACACGAATATACATGTACTTGGAGGATGTAAGTGGCAAATAAGTGTCGGACTCGTTGGTGTCCTGCGTAGATAGTTGAAAGGTGGGTTGGCGGCTGCAACCCTGCATGCAGGTTAAGGCGGGTTGGCTGGCAACCCTGCTGATAGGATGGGAGTGAAGAGCAATCGAAAGCTAGTGTTTGTGAGGGGAATAACTGAGAAGCAATGACAAATATATGTGCACCAGTTGGTTGGGATAGTTATTGCAAGCTGAGCTGCTTGCAATATGGAGTCCGGTGTGCGTTTGTACCTTGTGTAGCATCAGATGACCACCGGTCGAGGGTTTTTATAAGGTGATCCTTAAGACGGAAGTGGCAAGCCGCTGTTGCGGCTCCTATCCGGAAACTGTGACCGGAATAAGAGTGTGGTGGGAGACCTACAATTGCAAGGAAAGTCTTCAGCTTACTTATAAAGTGGGATCTCGTCAGTGTGTTATCAGTGGTTACAAGCAAATGATGATGTGGAGGGCCTCTTTCGGAGATGCATATGTGTAGGTAATTGTTGAGAAAGTACAAGGGGCATACCTTGTTTGCGGTAGGAAAGGGTCAGATAGTTATACCTGTTCAGTTTTTCAAACGCATCTGAACCGTGGTAGGATTATTGTGAAACTGCACGTCGCCAATGCATAAGTGAACATCACGGTCAAAGTGAGTGGTAGGCGTTGTGAATTCCCCACATCGTAAAAAACAAAAAAGGCGGTCACCATTGTCGTCTGTAAGAAGATATTTCTGTTCACTGGGAATGGGCCATTGATCACGCATAGGATTTTTTAGAAAGTCGGATGTTATCGGTGTGGCATATCCTGGGTTAATGGCGATGGCTCAAGGTCCATCTGGCGGTTTTATCATACAGTTCGGACTTCAGTTGTTACTAAAACGTCTTTGAAAAGAGGTTGTGGTTCTTTTATGTCGCGGTTCCTCTGATCCACGGGTTTTTATAAGGTGATCATTAATATGGGTGCAAAAGATAACTCGAGACAAGCAGCTCCCTTTCCGGTTAATTTTATTAAATACAAAGTCTTAAGAACTTCACCAAGTTCTTACGTCAAAAATATTAAAATAGTCTCAAAGCATCAAACTCAAACACTTATTCACCAATATTGGAGTGACAGTAATTTCCTTAGGACAGTCAAGCATTTCTGTCCAGCCAAATATCCCACTATGTGTGCAGAATTGCTAACAGCGTACCATTTGTGGGTGTGACCGGGGGTATTTGTTTTGGGGTTCTGCCGGCAGTTAACCCTTTACCTAACATGAAAAGCAGACGACCCTTGCAAACACAATTCTTGAAAAACTAATTTTTTTCATTTTGTTGTCTCAAAAAAATAGGTTTTCAAGCATTTCTGTCCAGCCAAATATCCCACTATGTGTGCAGGATTGCTAACAGCGTACCATTTGTGGGTGTGACCGGGGGTATTTGTTTTGGGGTTCTGCCGGCAGTTAACCCTTTACCTAACATGAAAAGCAGACGACCCTTGCAAACACAATTCTTGAAAAACTAATTTTTTTCATTTTGTTGTCTCAAAAACATAGGTTAACCAATGTTTTTGAGACAACAAATGAAAAAATAATGAAAATTAATTGGCGATTTTTTTTAATAGCGCTGGCCGGTTTTGGCCGTTACGTTGGGTAAAGGGATATATACACAGTGGGATGTGACTGGCCTTGAATAGAATTGCGAATTTGTGCTTATTAAGCATCACGAGATCTTGACTAAGTCAGTCAGCAGATCAGGTGACATGAGGTACCCATTGTCAAAGAAGCGCCTCCACCAGTCCGTTCCCATACTTCAATAAAAATCTCCAAGCTCCAGTGGATGTCGGCCTGGAGGATGTTCTCTGTTAGAAGAGCGTGTGATCTCCCAGTCAGAACCAGTTGATACCGGTTGAAACTGGCTAAACATCACGCGACTGTTCGAGTTCTGAAAATCAGGTACCATGTGACAGAACAATGGAATACTTTAACAACTAATTGTCAAGTTCTCATCAAGTTATGATTCCTCACCACCTGTAGAGGAAAAACACCCAGTAACTTAACATACCAAAATGTCCGATAGTCGTCATTATCAGAGCACAGTTTTGGTTCCTCTGAGCATGAATGTCATTACAGAGAGGCCTTTCGTAACCTTCGTCGAAGCGTAGCTAATACATTGACAGTTTAGTATATAATTTTCATCAACTGGAATTTACACCTCCAAGCGCATCTGGCGTCTGCTTTGAACAATGGGTACTTTGATTGATAGGTAGCAATCACACAGCTTGCAATTTTCACCAGATGTCCTGTGATTCATGGTACAACATAATTTAACACTTCCCTATTCTATACGAATATATTCTATCTGACGAGTACTTTCAAGTATTCTTATATTATTTTATTAGATGTGACTATAAGCTCTAAGCCCTTTAACCCTTTACTTAACGTAACGGCCCAAACCGGTCAGCGCTATTCACAAAATTCTCCATTCAATTTTTATTACCTTTTCATTTTTTGTCACAAAACATAGCTTATGACCCCTCATTTGAACGAGCTCGTTGAGCTCGTTCCAATGAGGGGTCATAAGCTATGTTTTTGACGCAAAAAATCAAAAAAATTAGTGCTTCAAGAATTTTATTTGCAAGTGTCGTCTGCTTTTCGTGTTTGGTAAGGGGTTAAAACTTTATCTATCATAAAATCTTCTGCTGTAGGCTGAATTTCGCAACAATCGGCAAACGACACAATGCGGCAGCTCAGTGGTTACGGCATTGGACTTCTAACCCAAAGGTCCACGGTTCGATAACTGCCAGGGGTGACTGCGTTGTGTCCTTGGGTACGGTACTTAATCCCGATTGAACACGTGGGGCACCGTGGTGCTGTGTACTAAGGCGTTCTGTACGTCAATGGTGCACTTGTCTTCAAACAATGCTAACCGCGCTTGTGCGGCGTTAACACGTTTGAGAGTCTGAAAATTGCTGGGTGGTTCTCTCTGGATATTCCGGCTTCCACCACCCATAAAACTGTCCGACACGAGGTGACGCTGTCTATCGAAAGTGTCGTTAAAAACCAATAAATAAATAAATAAAAAATAAATAAATAAATAGGATAGCTTGTAGACGAGGCCAGGAAGTTTCGGAAATGGATGTTAAGGAGTTTGGACAGCTATATTGCAAGTAAAAATATTGTTTTTCTGAGAGGTACAGGTTTATGGTTACTATTAACAATTTCCGTTATATTAACGGTAATCTCTCCGTAAATTTTACGGTAACTACTGTATCTGGTCAAAGTGTAATCAAGGCAAAGGGAATTGCTCATGTTTAATGGGGTCCAAAGGCATTTCATTCTTTAATTACTGCCTTTGCATAACAGAATCATCCAGACCGACTTGTCTGGGATTTCCATTTTCAAGGTAGACTAATTAATATTTTTAACCTGCAACCATTCGGCTGCAGGTTATAAATATTAATTGGAATACAGTGTTGCCCACTTAATTGGATATCTCTTAATTGTATATCCCTGTTAACTGAATATAATTTCCCAACACAAAACCATTTACCATACCTCCAGTACAAATTTGACCTCTTAATTGAATATAGGTTATAGAGCAAATTCCTGCTAATTGAATAGACAATCTTGTAACCTGTCAAGAAATTACACTGACTCTCCCCAGTTTTCCTTTGTTTATAGACCTATTTGGCCTCAGTACATCCACTACAGACATTTAATCTATTATATCTTGTTTGACAGAGCTCGTGGAGCTCTGTCAAACAAGATATAATAGATTAAATGCAAAGTTTATCTCTAGAATACAGGAAAGTGACACAATTCCTGTTAATTGAATACTCCTGTTAATTGAATAATTTTCAATGGCAAAGTGGCTATTCAATTAACAGGGTTCCACTGTACTATTGATGATGATTGTGCAAGCGTCTGATGGTGTGAAGCAATATATACAAATCAGATCCTTGGTTCTGCTTCTCGATCGAACAAAATGTATTCATTGCAAAAATACGGGTTATTACCGTTCAATTTTACGGTAGTATAACGGCATTTAGTTGCCAGTACTTTACCGTATTTTCAACAGTTTAACATTGTAGCACAAGGTAGGTGTAATGAATCAAACAAAAAACAATAATATATATATAAGTACAGACTCAGTCATTGCAGGCAGTGTATTGCTTGGTACAAATTTGGTATCGTCGAGAGGTGGGAAGCGTCGAAAGCAGGACAATCTAGTCCAAAAAGACCGTCTTGTGCCATCACTGATTGTCCTATGTTGAATGTTGTTTACGACCATATCTAATCCAGACCGTCCTCTGTGAAAGGAGGACGTAGGTATGGGGTTCGCTCTACAGCTGGTGCATACTTCCTGAAGTCATGAGAAAAGCGAGAAAGAGAATCAGCAATAATGTTTGGTTTTCCCGGATTATACTTAGCACGAAAGGTAAAGTTGTATTGAACAAACGGCGCATCAAATTTATTATTGAAGGGACGGCAACCTGCCCTTGTTAATAATGGAGACGGCAGCTTCGTTATCACAAAGAAAGATGATGCGCTTGTTGGCCTAAAAAGACCCCCCCACAAGATTACGGGCACCACCACAGGGTACAGTTCTAAGAGAGACATGGACTAGGGTGTTTCGTTCAGCAGATGTATCTCAGATGGCCAGTGATCTTGGAACCGTTTACTTCGAAAAAACTCGCCAAAGCCAATGGTAGAGCTGACATTGGTAAAGAGGGCCAACTTGTCTAAGGAAATATGGGAACTGTCCAGGAACACGGAGCAGCCATTCCAGTTTGCTGGTAAGTTTACTGATAAGTTTGCATGGTGCCATGACCACAAACAGATGTGGAAGGGCTGATTAGGTACGAGATAATGGACATCCCTGGCACTAAAGCCCTGCAAGCAAAGCTGAGATTCCCTGAGTGACTTAAGAGTTTTCGTTTTGTGGTTGTCCGCCGTTTGCCAAATTGGCTGACTTGTTCAAGTATCCATATTCTTTTGTCTTCGGGAAGATGGAGTTTGAGTTTGTTCGTATCTATGATGATTCCGAGGTATTCCAGAACAACTGTGGGAACCCGGGTCTTCTCTTTTGCAGGGGGATATTCAGAAGGGCGGAAGTGTCGAGAACCTTGGAGAATATGGGCTTTGGATCGACATCCGGGGAAATGATTGACAAAAAATCATCAAGAAAGTGGGGAAATTTGGGAACAGCAAAGATATTTGAAGCTATCCAACAGATGACCTCGAATAACAGTTTACTGGCCAAACAGTTTTGAGCTCGAACGAGAACCAAAAGTCAGTCGGCGGTAAACGTAGGAGAGTCCACTCCAATTGGTGGATGGATGGGTAAGAGCCTGAAAGCACATTTAATATCGGTTTTTCAGAGCCATGTCTCAGGACCGAGTTGCTGGATGAGACGGACTAGATGGTCAATCGTGAGAGTAAACGGCCAACCAGAGCATTGATTGAATGATGTACAGCTGATCGACGTGGTGCAGCGCAGGTCAATCATGAGACGGTGCTTCGTAGAATATTTTTTGGTTGCAAGCCCCAGCGGGCTGATGCGGTATGATGTGAACGGAGGCAAAGTGAAAGGAAACTAAGATGAGGCATTCGGAGCCTTCATTAAAAGAAGGTCACGCACAATGTCTGGGTTGTCAGTTTCCGATTCTTTAGTTCATTAGGGGAGAATCAATGTCGGTGTGAAAGCCATGAATGAGCCCCTGAACTAAAAAGAAGACAAAGTCCTTATCGAGATGGTCCCATAGGACATGCTGTAGAGCACTTGCACTGATCGGAGTTGAGGCTATCAAGTGGAATCCTGTAAGTTGTGAACAGACCTTATGTAGTCACTTTGCACGCTATTTTGCGATTGGGCGGACTGAAGCTTTTGGACGTAAGGTCTGTGGGTGAGAATTTTGGCACGCGATGCATAAATGGCGAAATTAGCATGAGATGCCAAACGGGCAGCCCCTGGCTGAGTTGAACCGTAGTCATGGCTCAGTTTGGTCAAATCCAGAAAGACGCGATTTTGTAGCAGACGAGCGTTCTGAGAAAGAAACCTTGGGAGCGAAGACAGACTTGTTCGGTAGCGCTGAGAGGGCAGAAGTTAGAATTGTAGTAGAAACTACGACAAAGAAAGCAGCTTTGAGTCTTGTGGTCAGCGAAGATTGAACAGAAAAGTTTGTTGTCCATCACTGACAGTCTACCGTAACATTATGTTGGCGTCAAGCAGCTGCTTTTGCGAAAAAGCATGATGATATTGGTAAAAATCTTCCCTGTACTGGGATGCTATATTGATTAGCTCAGACTGGTAGCTATCCAGTTCCGAGTGGTGGTGCGGGTAGGCTTCACACATGGTGAATTTGTACTTGTTGAAAGCACGTATGAATTTATGAAGAGAAAGATTTTTAGACAGACGTTGATCGAGCTTGTTTTCGGTGACTTTGAAAGCAGTAATAGTGTTCAGAGGAAGCATGATCAAACGTACCAAGTTCACATCCTTGCCCTGCAGAATGTCTTGACGGAAAGAGGCTCCGATATCGGCGCCAATATCGGGCAAGTTGGCTGGTGGTGTGTACCCGAGGAGTGCAATAAATCTTGTGTATTAGAAGAAGTAAAATCGAGATTAGTATTACCTGGACAAGCAAGTCTCGGGGATTTGATGCAGATGTGGTGAGAACGGAGATAGTATTATGCTGCAAGTCGTTTGATGCGGACATTCTCTTAAACCTGTTTTGAAATTGGGTAAGCTGGTGTTGCTGCTGCTGTAGTTGTGCTATTGTTGATTTACTGAAGGGTATTCTGCATGGTAGGAAGTGGAATCCATGCATGCAAAATATTGTTTGTACGACAGTTAGAAATGTCATGTTGATATGGTTGGTGGTTGGTCTGGTAAATTCAATGTCCAGGTCGGAATTGTGTTGGGTAGGAATGTTGTTCCATTGAAGGCGAAGTCCGAGGCCTTGACATATCTTGTAGTGTCATATGCAGTGTCATTGAAATAAGACTGCCCAGTTGTGGTGACGGTGCCTGCATAGGAATTACTAGTGTGTCAATACCCAAGGTGCACTTCCTCGGCCTGGACCGATTCCCAGAGTGGCAACGAGTGTATAATAGCTCGAGTATAACTTTGTGGTAATTCGATACAGTTGTAAATTTGTCGATAAAAGTCCTGAATTCAGTAGGTCGAGTGATGTCGTTTGGTTGGGCAACGGTGAACTTCGCATTGATCTGGTATTTATATTGTCCATATCCGAGTCAGTGGTAATGAACTGCTGGGTAAATTTGACATTTTCCGAATAAAGCTGGATCAGGACTACTTTCTCCAATGAAGGCAGCTTTTTGATTCCAGCGTCCAACAAGTCCAGTTTTTTAGGTCGTGACGAGTCATTGCTACGTTCACTTTGTTGGTTGTTGTGGTATTTCGTGCAGAAACTTTCAATTCTCATCTTGAGGTTATACACACACCGGAGTCTTCTGGCAATTGCCGAGCTGGAGACGCAGAATTCCGAAGCTGTCCGGTCGTTGGAGATCTGCCTTCCAACTGGTCAATGCAGTCGGAAATGCTTCTAGTGTTGTGATTCGCACTTCCCACCCCATTCCAGTACATTGTCAGGATAACTGTCCGCGAATCGAATCTAGACAACGAATTTAGATCCTATAGATATAACAGAAAGTTACACTCTCAACATTGCTGTACTGAGTTGACGTCGCTGTTTTTCGCAAAGAAGATGATAATACTCCGCAATATTAATGCAAGAAGCCAGGTTTCCTCAAAAATGTTTGTTGAACAGAGTGAGGAAGTTCCGTTTTGAAAGTTATTGATAACTAGAATGCTTATAACAAATAATTATTTCGCGCAAGAAAACATTTTGTAAAATTACTGAATGAATTCTGAATTTGCATGGTCAGCTGGCAAAGAACTAAGTGACGCTGTAGGGTGGTCACGTGACTACCTGTTCGGTTAAATGGTCCGAGGGCGTTTTCCTGGCATATATCGGTGGAATGATTGGTCAGTTGTGATAGCTAAGAAGGAATTTTGGAGTATGTGTAATGAGAAATTGGAGTTTGCAGACTTGCAAATCCCAGTCCTTTTCAGGAATCCTGGATTTGCAGCCTGGTAAACTGGAAATGAATTATGGGAGGGAGAAGTTGAGAATCTGAGACCTCCTGTATTGATTAAGGGAATTTCATTTTCTGACCCACACAAATGTTTCCAAAGAATGACAGAGGTGAAAGTCATTATGGTATGCTGTTGTAGGGTACACAAATACGGACTCGTTAAATTGTTTGCGTTAAACTAGAATTAAGACCGTAAATTTTGAACTTGGGCTGTGGGTAGTGTTCAAAAAAATTGAGTCTTTGAGGAATCTGCCGTTTTGCGAGCCATTATTATTGTTTTTGTTTTAAGTGCATATATTTTACTTGGATTGAGTAGGTTATACAACTTATATTTACGCCTCTCAGGATCCTTGGCCCTTTGAGAGAGCCAAATTCGCGGCCTCGCTCTTCTCTTCTCGAATACTACGAAGGAATTTTTAGCCTACAAGGAGTGTGTCTCTGTACAGGTGCAGCAATTTTATGTCCCCAAAAGGAAGGATGGTGCGCTCTAACAGCATCATCCCCACATTTGATGCTGATGGTGTTCGGACACCTCGAGAACTTTTGCCGACTGAGGATTGACCCCAGGATCTGTGGCATGACTAACCACTCGGCCACCACTATTATTATTAACCCTTTACCAAACACAACTAAAGGAAGACACTTGCACATAAAATATCGAACAACTGAACATTTCCATTTCTGCCTCGAAATCATAGCTTATAATACCTCATTGGGCGATCTTGGCGAGCTCCTTCGAATGATGGGTCGTAAGACGATGTTTTCGAGTTAAAAATTGAAATTATAACATTTGTATTGCTGTGTATTGCTGTTTCTGTGAATAGCTTTTGTCGTTAAGTTAGGTGAACGGTTAAACGAAAATTTCTATTGACAGTACAGGGGAAGTGATTAACGACGAGGACACTCGCAGTTTGGGTGTTTCTCTCGGATAAAAAACACCAATTGATAACCCTTTACCTAACATGAAAAGCAGACGACAGTTGCAAAAACATTCTTGAATAACTAATGTTTTTCATTTTTTGTCTCACAAACATATGTTATGACCCCTCGTTGGAACGAGCTCGACGAGCTCGTTCCAACGAGGGATCATAACCTATGCTTTTTAGACAAAAAATGAAAAACATAATGAAAATTAATTGGCGATTTTTGAGAATAGCGCTGGCCGGTTTTTACCGTTAAGTTGGATAAAGGGTTAAGAGTGAATAAGCACCAGACATTTTTCCGCTAAGGAATCCCTGGACTGAACGCAGTAGACCACACGCTCAATTGCGTCGTTTGTGCTTGCTGTTTCCCAACATTAGAGGAATCTCGTAACGGTTATTGTTAAACTATATTCCTCTGACGTCATTCTATTGGCTGCGGTATAGATATCAACCAACTGCTGCTTCTTCAGCATAGTCCACAAAGTGTACCACATACACTGAAGCGTAACCCTACATTTGCGCTGAATTGTTTTAGTCGAAGAAGTAAACTGGAAGATGCACCTTCTTTGTTTCCAAGGTCTTCGGCACTTATGCGATTTGTACTTTTAAATCAAAGAACTTGCGTTTTCTCATCTTTTCATCGTAACTAAAAACTTCACTCTATATGTCGATTGTTGTGAATCACACAACCTCTACTGAGCTAACCAATTATAAATATTCTTTCAAATGAACCAGAAAGAATTTTCGTCGCTGCACTCGCCATATAGTCATTTATTACCCTTTTAACATTATACAAGCTTCCTGATTGGTCAGTAACCAATTTATCCAGTCCGATGTAACAGGAATGGAAGTCCGTAGGAACGTTAGTCCCTCTGGACTATTATTCCGCGAAATTATAGTCCTAGGTCTAACATTTCTAGGAATAGTAGTCCGGCGGACTACTATTCCTAGAAATGTTAGACCTAGGACTATAATTCCGCAGAATAATAGTCCAGAGGGACTAACGTTCCTACGTGTCAGGGGCACCTAAGGCCCCGTAAGGCCTGGTCTGACGTGGGGTTATTTAGTCCCGCTGATGAAGTTGCGGGAAAATTAGACCAACGTGGAGGGTCGGAGTCCAAGTGTCGCGAACTCGGCGCAGGGAGCTGAGTTAGACCGACACCGTGATTCCTTCTCTGCCAAATTGGCCTGAAATAGGTTCGATTTCCGTTAGGTGTGATTCCTAATCACTTCAGGCTGTATAATGGAAAGAATGATTTAAAGTAACAACGATTCCTTTATTTACACATAAAAATAAATCCGTTTCAATATTTCAACAATCAACAATTCAATTCTTTTCACAGAAAATGGGTCACTACGGTTAAATAATTCTAAACAATCATATAGTCATTCTATAGCCCTGTACTGGCACTATAGTCTACACACTGGAAATGTTACTACCGTGAGCTCGCCATAAGAGCTTCACAAATCTGAAATGTTATTACTGTGAGCTCGCCATAAGAGCTTCACCCGCTTAGGCTCAAATGTCAACGTCTGCGCGTAACTGTACCTCTGGCTGTCGGAGGGTTCCGACCAGCAATGTTCGTCATCTATAAACCACCGTACTTCTGATTTGGGTCAGATATTGTCTACTCATACCTTATGTGCCTTTTGAAAGTCCTCCGTGAAAGTCCTATTGAAATATCCACCGTTCCTGGTTGAATTCACGATTCACAGATGCCCCTTTTTGTGCTAGGGCGAAATTGTCACTCACACCGATCTCCAGTCGGTATTACGATGTTCCGACAGCAAAATAAACTACTCAGAACGCAATCAGGCTGACGCTTCAAAGGGTTAATACGCACAATACAATTAACCTACACTTCTGACTATTGCAGGACGATACCTGCTACTCGACAATCTAAACTTATACGTTCCACCTGGGGTGTTCATTCTCACGAATTCGGCCCCGTAGCCGCCTATCAACGTTAAACTAAATCAATCATGGAATGCCCTCTCTGGCGATTCCAGCCGTTTCAGGGTCCTGTGATCGAAGGTACCCTTATGCCAGGAAACAGAGTCCGCCTGTCCTGGACTTCACCAACGTGTGTGTGACCCCAAGTGTGTGTCTAATGCTCTGCTCTTCCAGGTATATATACTTTTTACCCTAAACTGTCAGGTGGACCGACGCTCATCTGTCCACCTGTCAAGACGGTGGGAGATGACGTATATCGAGGCAGAATCAATACAAGTTATCTCACGCGTGACTTAACGCTGACTTCACTTGTCGAGAAAACCGATTCGTTCTTGCCATGATTGTTAGGTGACGATACGATAGACATTTCTATCGTTTTAGAATCTCGTTTCTTAATTGACCGTGACGATATCTTGACACCAACCGATTACGTCTCGTAAGACTCCGACTACTGTAGAAACTAAACGAGATTAGACCTTATCTAACATACCGTTTCTCCCCTGGGTCCCTGCGCTAAAGCTGGATATACACCACGTGTGTTTTTTTTCCAGCTTTACAGAGAAGTGAAATTCATGTAGGTTTTTTCGCCTTGATGCGGAATATATTTTGAACTTACAATATCTTTAAATATGAGGCCCCTTGCCCCTATATTTAGGCTGGCTTTGCCCTGACACTACGGACTTCCATTCCTTTTACACCGGTACGTTTAACTCCAACGACGTGTACGAAGTTCAACAGGGTGTATGAGATTATCTCGAGTACAGACATTCTGAGGCACACTTCGCCGATTTTCCTTTCACTCATCGCCTCAAACATTTTCGTCCGTAATAATAAACATTCAGACTCACAAATAAAATGAGAAAAATACTGTTTCATGAGAAAATTCCACAAATATGAAGTTAAACATGTGTACATACCCCCAACGTCCGATTTTACTGTTGGGAAGAGGGATTTTGTTAAGGTGTTTCTACACTACAGATCCGTTGTGGTTTCAAGAAACATGCAACCTATCTCATTGTATGAATTATCTCTTCAGTGAAACTTATTAAAGCACGTGTACAAGTTTGAATATAGTTTCTCTGATTCTCCAAGACACGCAACGCACCACTGTATCGTATAAAACACTTATAAAGTCAACTTGTGTCCCACAATAATAACGACGCATCGTTTCCCAATGTCCTTGAATTGAAATCTCCCAAATGTTTGTGTTCAATCAAATGGAAATAACTCCAAATCGTTCTTGTTCAACAATAAAGAAAGATTTGTTTCTTTCAGTTTCTATAATTATTCCTTTCAACAAGGTTTTGGTCACTGGAATACCGTTTGGGGATAATATAAAATAATTAAACTTTTTTTCGGTTCATGCGTTTTCAGATAAAATGATTGGCTCACACGATTCTGTTTTTTCTTTTCATAACTCAATGAACCGAAAAAAAACATAATTAGGTCCGCCCCCAGCCACGCCCCTAAAATACCAGTCTTCGGAGTTGCAACATGGTGTCAAATCAATAGAAGGTAGAACACTGGCACGTTCTAAATGTGAAAAAGAAAAATAAATTTATATTACTAATTTAGCACTATGAAATTATTTTTAAAATATTTAAATGACCGTGGTGGGTCAATTTTTCTTTTTCTTCACAACTGTATTTATTTGACATTTGAATTTTTAAGCACACTGGGTGATCGTCTGTGCTCATCGTTTTACCCAAATCGATTGTACACAATGGCTGGTCACGACGAACAAAAGTTTTCAGTTTCCAATTCCAATGAATGAACACTACCTGAATTCAACTAATTTCATGCCATCTGACTTTATATCTAACTCCACTTTTACAAACTGTGTTTTTCAGTTCTCGGGAAACGGTCAAAACCAAAATACAATGTAATACTGATGGCCTACTTCCACCTACCACGGAACGTAACTTTTACGTGAAGTGAACAGTTGAATGAAATTTGAGGCAGGCGTGGCTTATGACGTTTTCTTTGCATTACGTAATTCATTGGTCAATAAAAAATTTAATGACATAAGTGCATTTGACTTGGAAAGTGTGTCAATTGCTACCTGCATTTCAATAATATGCGCCCTCTTTTATGCCAGAAAAATAATATGTCTACCAGTTTCAGTTTTTAAGTCTTTGTTCGCTGAAGTAGAGGACGACTAACACTATTTATTTGGGTCGCGAACGTTTAATTATAAGGAATGATCGTTTCTTTTTGTCTATTTCTTGAGTTATGAACCCCAAAAAACAAAGTCCAAACATCGCGTAAATGCATTTACGCGATGTTTGGATTTTGTTTTTGGGGTTCATAACTCAAGAAATAGACAAAAAGAAACGATCATTACTTAAAAAACAAAACTCGACACACTGAAGGGGCAGGGTAAAAAATTCGTCACAGTCTTTCAGCAGGGTGTACGGGACTGTACTACCTTTCTGAGATTCGTTTTATGCGGATCTCAGAAGAGTAGTACAGTCCCGTACACTCTGCTGAAACACCGTGTAACTAATAATATCCCCTGGATTACGTTCAGGAGAATATGCGAGGAAGAGTAGATTCTGATACATTACACCGTGGAACTGAAGACAATGAAATAGAAGTATATACACATTCCCAGTCCATTTTCTAAATTAAAATATCTCATCCGAAAAAACACAAAATAAATGAAAGGTGTGGAATCATAGCCCCATAGCTGTAGCTTTCTCAAACCATTACTGCTGATCGTGTTGACGAAGCAGGAGATTCTGTTTTGGAGAATTGATGGACTGTAGATTCTTCGATTTTAATCGTCGAGGCACCTCGGTGACGGGTACATTAAAATCGAAGAATTTACACTTTCCAAGTCCATTTTCCATTTTAAAATATTCCATCCGGTTAAACAAAATTAATTTTAAAAGGTTAATCACACTTCGCTGATAGCAAATTGCATAAATTTATCTTGTCGAAGCCGTGAAGTTGATTCGTGAAACTGAAAACCCGCTCTCAACAATTCCCTTTGTTTCACCTGCTGTGCTGCTATCCAAAAGAATTACCGTACCGAACAAATTGTGTGCATTATTTTTAAGAATGGCTAGGAGTTTTTTTTTCACAAAATGCCTGGTCATTCTTGAAAATAATTCTAAGTCAGATAACAGCTCGGCCCAGGATATTCGGCCAGATAATGGTCTCAGGCTCAGTTCTCGAAAATTTTCTGGACGAAAACCCTGGGCCTCATATATTGTCTGTCATATTCTACTCCTCAAACTATGACAGAGCGACGTCAAAGGAATAACTTAATGAAAATGGTAAAAGTTCCTCTGACGTCATTCTGTTATTTGGGCGGTAGATAATTTTCAAGAAATCTTTCCCAAACATAATCTGCAGCACTTATCTCTGTAATTTGCAGTCAGCGAATCGTAATCTGCACTTTTTCAGTTGTTTTGTTCAAGTTGGGGAATGAACCGGGGACGCATACATTCTTTTATTTAATTTTAATTCGTTTTTCTTCACCCAAAATAAATCGTATACCCACTCACACTCACAGAAAATGGTATTCCACTCCCAGCATCGTATTCCACTCTCAGCGATGAAGGACTATTTTTTTTGACATGTTTTGAAAGTAACCACGAATCAACTATAAAGGGTTGTTTTGAGAAACAAATAAGGAGAAGATAAATTAAATACAAACGTTCACTGTTCGTGAGCCGCGAGGATTATTTTAATCGGCTAAAGACTCGTGAAATAATCTTCCGTGCACTCCACACAACGATAAAAATCGCACTCAAATCCGAGCAGTGAACTATTATCTATTTATTTCATTTTCTCCTATCACCTGGCCATTGAGATACGCGTGTCCAAAGTGAGATATCTGGGTGAGATAGATCTATCTTAATCACTCCAGGTGATCATCCGCATTGGAAAATGTAATCATCGCTGAACTATTTCAGCGTCGTCTGCATTTTGTAAACAAACTCAGCATCCCGATTCGCGTCAATTGACACAGCTACCCACTCTACTCCACACCACTTGAGAATGGTTGTTTTCTCACCACACGCCACATGGCGTCATGGAAATCAATAATTTTAAAAGTGCTATCACCTGAATGTCAGCTGTTTCACTTCGCCTCACTACCCAAACCAATTGCTGCCGTGAACTATCGCTATTTTCCGTAGATTTTACGGAAATTTGCGACTCTCTTTCAGAATATGCAATTCACTTTTCTCTACGATAAGTCAGCACAGGCGTAAATTTTTAATGCACCATTGGTATTTGGATTTCGATGACGTTATATAGAGGTTTGGTGGGAGATAAATCGCCATCGAGTGTGGTGTGATGGGAAAATTTCACCCTGGAAGAAAAATATTTGACCAAGACATTCCCCACGCCTCGTGTCTGGGCCACATGTCTTTTCCTTCAGGTAAGGTTTTCTCATCCCACACCAGCGCCACTCGGAGATAATACTAGTCTTGGGCCCCGATGTATTTCAGCAATTAAAATCGAAGAATCTTCACTTCCTCGCCAAATCTTTTTTATTGTTTTTTTTATTAATTTATTGGGGTTTAACGAAAGCCTGTGACATAAATTTTAGCTTTGCACGCCAACCGTGGTGAACACGTGTGTCTGTGGGGAACACGCCAGCAATGGGATTTCAATAGTTAAAATTTACACCTACAGTGCAACTACATCCCAGCTGACCTTTGGTGACCTCGACCTGAAAGCAAACTTGTCTAAATTTATCGCTCGTCGCCTCGCGAAGAGTGAAATGAAAACGGAGATTATTTATTATGTTTTTAAATGAGTTTACCTCATAAGAAACCAAAAGTTAACAAATATGCGTTGTCTCATGTTAATAAAGCATCCATAACTCGAAATAGTATGTTATTATGTTATTAAAATGAAAAAAGCCCCGTGATTTGCGCGTTTCTTTTTCCATTTCGTTTCGGCGATAACATTGACAGCGGAAGTACCGCAAACGGGTGCTCGTGTAAACGAAAACAGATTCGCACCTGTGTACGTCTGCTGCTCAGTAAAATCGAGAAAAAATAATGGCGACTCTTAATAATCTGACGATCATTATATGAATAAAATATTAATATCATGACCACTAGTGGTGAACATCTGGTACACCAAGCTACTGTGGGTATATTCTATATATTTCCATTATTGCCTCAAGAACATAGCTTACGCCCCTCCCCACTCGCGCCTAAGCTATATTTTGGAGGAAACAACTGAAAAAATATTAAAATTTTAATGGCAATTTTTTGTGAAGATCGCTAGATATATCTGTAATGTTTGGTGATGGGTTAGCATAATTTTCTCTCAAGATAACAGAGTGAGGTTGCATGAATACGTTAATGATTTTTTAAATACATGCTGAGAGGAAATCAAATAATCAGGTGATGGGTGGCTAATTGCCAAGATTGTTAAATAACCCAGACAGGGATATATACACATGCGAATGTCTTTTATAATTAAGGTCAGACGGTATGAAAAGTAGAATGTAAGTAAGAAAGACCTCATAGAGCGGGAGGATGGCTACAAAATATTGAGAGGAATGGGATTCAGAATGTTTTCAACCAATGAAAGAATACGTCGAGTCAAATGATTTGTTTTTCATTTTGAATGAAATACGAACCACTCTTTTGAACACATCGAATTTCGTTTCATAAGAAAGAAATAGACAGAACGCGATGTGTGTTTGAATGCATTAAAATTCATTTAAATAAACAAATTTTAATTCCGATAATTAAAACCAAAGGTGAAGAGTTTATTTTGACTGAAGCTGTACTGATCATATGGATCGATAAAAAAAATCAAAACAACCTTTTCGGAACCAGTGTTTGTTGAAATTCCTATCGCTGTTTACTAACAGTAATAGCCACCAAATGGTTAGGCGTGAATGGTGCCCATTCACGCCTAACCATTTGGTGGCTATTACTGTTAGTAAAAATATAAGTACAAATATATGCAGATTTGCAAAACAGCTGGGAGAAACGTTTTTAAAAGAAGTTCGAAGCATGTCAAGGTGTACGATGATTTACCGAAATAAAGTTGACCAATTTAGATATAATGGGATCCACAAAACGAGACGGTAACGGGACTGGGTTAATGTTCTGGTTGGAAATGATTGGGTTATTTTAAAATATTATCTCATTTTTGGCTAATATTTATTTTGCTTTGGAAGTTTTCATTTTCACACTATTTGACAGACGGTCGATGATTGTATAACGAAATTTGGAAACTTTTCGAAGCGTAACTAAACGGTGCAGTAAAAAGTTCCGGCTTGTGTATCCGCCCGTTGAATACAGAATCATTTATATCATAGAGGCGATTCCGTTGAATACAAGGGTTTAAAGTTTAATGGATGTGTAATGAAATGTTATACTAAAATAACATGCAACCAGAGGCTGAGGAATGTCTGATCGAATCTAAAGTCACCGAGTATGTGCACTGCAACTTGATCAGAAATGGTGAACCGTCCAAAAGGAAAAAAAACGGTGTGTAAAACACACATAAGCTACTCTGGAAATCTTCAAAATGGTGGCTGGGGTGGGGCGTGGGTGGGCTAGATGGATGAGAATTAGACGGGTACGAACAGAATATGATGGACCGAGGAGATTCACCACATTCTTTGTTTCAGCATCTGTGGTTTTCTCGCCACTAAACACGAGAATAAAGTTTTTACAACGGCCCATGCTTATGCTGACAACTTTAGACTGCTCGTACAGGGCTCGCCTTGAGTAAAATGGTCGGGGCCTAAAAAAAGTCCCCCACATATTGAGGTCGGGGCCTTTTCGGGCCTGATTTTCCATTTTGTCCATTATTGTTAGTGTTTTTTTGTGGAAAATGTCGGGGCTTGAAAAAAAGCCCCCAGCAAGTGCTCCTCGGGGCTGATCTCGGGGCCTGGGCTGATCAGCCCCGACTCAAGGCAAGCCCTGCTCGTACCTTAACCATTGATCACCACTGGCGAATTTGAACCTTTCTACACAAGAAATCACGAAAGTAAGGCAGTGTAGATTATCAGCTGAGACTTGAAGAATTTTTGCACATATTTCGATGAGAAAGTATGCAATGGGATGGGGTTGTCTAAAAAGACTGATTTACATTAGATATCCTCGCAAGAAAAAAAAGCGTGCAATAAAATTTGAATATGACTGAGACAATCTGTTCTGATGAGTCATACTGCGAGTTTTGTGACGTAAGCACGAAAAATGGTATTGCGGAATGATTGCTTTTAATAAAATTGAGTCTCAACTTTCTAATTTGTGAAAAGTAATTGTCCAAAGTAAACTTGAAGATGGATAAATTAATACAGGAATTCTTCCACACTCTTTGAGAACGGATCTAGGGCCCATGGCATTGGGAAAATCTGCGTAATGGCGCTCCAATTGGGAATTTGTTTCGTAGGGGAAGAAACATACACAGACTAAGAAATTTTACAGTCAAATTGAACAGAGAACATAAAGATCGATACCCAACTAAGCGACTGCATGGATACATAAAGAAAGGCTTTGCTATGGAGGGGGAGGGGGACATGCAAGGCTACTATTTGAACAGAGAACACAAAAATCACTACCTAACTAAGCAACTGCAGGTGTACCACCAGTAATTCTTAGAACAAAGAGTCACATGGAATAATATTCACCCCGGTCTGTGTAGTCTCTATTAAACTATTCTTATTCAAAGAAGAACTTATCACTAGCCTTTGAATTCAGGCACTTTCTACGCTTTGTTAGGTAAGCAATTTAAATTTTAAGGCACAGTTAGTGCCTGAACTGTGTGGTCGTAAGGCATCAGAAAACTTATTCAAAGAAGAACTTGTCATTAGCCTTTGAATTTAGGCACTTTCTACGCTTTGTTAGGTAAGCAATTTAAATTTTAAGGCACAGTTAGTGCCTGAACTGGGTGGTCGTAAGACATCAGAAAACCTATGGAATAATGTTCACCCCGGTCTGTGTAGTCTCTATTAAACTATTCTTATTCAAAGAAGAACTTGCCATTAGCCTTTGAATTCAGGCACTTTCTACGCTTTGTTAGGAAAGCAATTTAACTTTTAAGGTACAGTTAGTGCCCTGGACTGGGTAGTCGTAAGACGTCAGAAAACCATAGGTTTTCTGACGTCTTATAACCACCCAGTTCAGGACACCAATTGTGTACTAATTTTTTCTTTGAGAACTGAGATTGGGAAAGTTAGGTTTGGGATTGAGAAAAATCATGCCCAAATGCCATTGGGAAAGAGCTCAATATTCAGCCCATGTAGAGACCCAAACGAATCCCTCTGATATTTTAGGCCTTAATGCCAATCTTCGAAGTTTTACAGCATCAAGTGAATCGTCGAATACATTTTCGACCTTCTTACCGTTTATACAGGAGTTGGTTCTTCTCGGTTAAAAACAGTAGGAATAACGATTCAAGAGATCGGATGCATCAATCGCTGGCATAGATAGCCAAGTTTATTTGATGTCTAAATACTAGCGCGGAAATGTTTGACAATAAAGAAAACCTTTACATCAGAAATTAAACCATTTTAGCTGAAAAGCAAATATATGGGTCTATTAACAGTACATAAACTCCTCGATGGGTGCACTTGCCAACATCCTCCAGGTATCACAGTATAAACTTCGCAAGTCGCCACACGGATAAATTCCAACAAGTACATTAACATTTCACACACAAGCACTATGGAATGTAATGTTATTTAAGACATTTTCTAATTAACTATTTTAGTACCGACTTGACCGATCTGATTTAGGGATGTTACATACTTGGACGCGACGCAAGTGTGGCGCGCAGTATGATAAACTAATAATTAGACATTTGAATATTGTCTCGGGGTGATGTATCTAAAGTGAGCCTTGTTGTCGAACAAAGACAAAGTAATTGATCTGAGGGAAGTGTTCCAATTGAAACATACAATCATAGAATATAATTTTCACGCAAGAAGCCGTTAGGACAAAATTATAATCGGCGATTTTCTGTTTCAACTGGGCATTTATCCGAGTGTGGCCAATATTTGTCCTTGTTTTACACAAAGGTTCAATTTGAGGTATCACTCTATGTCGAAACGGCTGACTGTTTTTTTCAAATATGATTGATGACAGCATTATACTTAATATTTTCACAAGATTTTTCTTCAATAAAACCATACAAAATGGATGCCTATGGAACCAGCTCATAGAGCTGATTCCAACAATATCCATAGTTGTATGGTTCTTATTGAAAATGTTCTAACTTATTCCAGGTCGTGTTATATAAATGTTAGTCATGTTCCTGTCCTAATGCTCTCAGTAATTGTCAATATTCTTGACCATTTGTGATCAAAGCATTCCTCTTTTATCTCCTTGATTGGTGATCACAATCGACTCGATGTTTATTTTCAAGATTCTCCACCACTTATGACCTTGACTTTTCACTATTTCCTTTTAAAGCCGTTGTCCACCTATGGTTGGTCTAGTTTGCTGATTTTTGTCAGCTGTGCTCGTTAAATTAGCAAAAATGTTTGAGTGAAAAGGATCAACCGTTTTTGAATATAGCCATTTAATTTACGAGATAATTAGGAAAATTAAGCCTTTCTCTAACGTAGCTGTGCATTCGTCGCCATTCACAAAAAATCGCCATTACAATTGTATTTTTTTCAACTTCTGCATCTAAAACATAACTTATGATTACTAATTGGAATGAGCCCACGGAGCTCGTTTAATGAGGGCTCATAAGCTATGTTTTGTGGCAAAAATGAATGTTTTACAAATGTCGGTTAGGTAAATAAGTGTTAATAAGAATTATGAGCAGGGCTCAAAATAAGCAGTGTTGCGTCGCTTTTTGCTGTGCAAAACTTGCAAAAAGCTACACAATGTTCAATTATGTATAGCATTTTGCGATACAAGATAATCAACTGCAGCCTATTAGGCTGCAGTTGATTATCTTGTATCGCAAAATGTAAATGAAAATTTGCAAACAAATTTGAAAACTAGTTCACTGATGCTTTACTTCTGATCGTGGAACATTCCAGGCATAACTCAGATTAACTCTCCATCAAGCATCATTAGCAACTACATATGTAAGATGAATTCTATTGGTTTAAATTCTTCCTGTTTTACAACATTTTGCATAAAATGTCCATTAAAAATAACTTCAAGCCCATCAAATTAAAAATCCCAACTTCCATTTTGAGAATTCTGTTAAACAACCAAGACGCCAATTGAAAATATCCAAGTCCATGTAACTCTTAAAGGCAGTTCAGTTAAAAAAAACATAGTAAATGTTTCATGTGTTGCAGATCATTTGGAAATGGATGGAAACTATTCTGTCTACTTAGAAGAATTCAATACAAAACAGCATAACATAACTCTGGTATACAATAATAGCTATGCAATTTTTACAAAATGCTATTCATTTTTTGGAAATTTGTAATATTTTGTACGGAAGCCCATTAAGGTCAAATGCGAAAAGTAACTTTTTTTTAAACAGCGATTGTTTGCGTTATTTAGCAAAAGTATTGCGTTATTTCGCAAAAGTAAATACTTTTGCGAAATAACGCTATACTTTTGCGAAATAACGCAATAGTTTTGCGAAATAACGCAATAGTTTTGCGAAATAACGCAAAAGTTATTGCGAAATAACGCAATACTTTTGCGAAATAACGCAATACTTTTGCGAAATAACGCAATAGTTTTGCAACGCAATAGTTTTGCGAAATAACGCAATAGTTTTGCGAAATAATGCAATACTTTTGCGAAATAACTCAATACTTTTGCGAAATAACGCAAAAGTTATTGCGAAATAACGCAATACTTTTGCGAAATAACGCAAAGGTTATTGCGAAATAACGCAATAGTTTTGCGAAATAACGCAATACTTTTGCGAAATAACCCAATACTTTTGCCAAATAACGCAAAGATTTGCGAAGTAACGCAAAAGTTTTGCGAAATAACGCAAACGATCTCTGTTTAAAAAAAGTTACTTTTCGCATTTGATCGTAATGGGCCTCCGTAATTTTGCTACGCAAAGAAAAAACGTTATTTTGAGCACTGATTATGAGTATACACTTTAGTCACGTTACTTAATTAAATATTTCTGATATTGAAAGATAAGCTGGCTCAGGCATTCCCGTTTTATTCTAATTCTAACTTAGTTCTTTTGAACCTAAAGAAAAATCATGAATTGACAGTTGTTTTAAAGTTCAAAGGCACGGCTGCATGGATTTTTTTTTAACCTGACTATTGCTATGAAGTACATTTTCCAATGCAATCATTTAAAAAAATATAATGCCTGGGAATCTATTTGTGGTGTTCATCAGTTTAATGGTAAAATTAACATTCCTTTGAGGATTCGGTTTATCATTTGATGAAAAGA
The DNA here is from genome assembly GCA_031216915.1 of Pictodentalium vernedei. NCBI lineage: Eukaryota > Metazoa > Mollusca > Scaphopoda > Dentaliida > Dentaliidae > Pictodentalium > Pictodentalium vernedei. The sequence continues at coordinate 733,343,300 of CM062296.1, read as the reverse complement.
ATTAATATCACATGTTTATGAATGAAATTATTTCGTTAAATTGTTTCTAGCACTGCGCTTCTGTCTTACGTTTGTAATACAGAAAACCAGCGCTGGAACTTTTGGTTCTTTCTAAGTATATTAATAAAGATGTGTCCTGGTGGGAACCCTGGAAGTGGAGCAGTGCTTGTTTACTGTCGTAAGCAACTTCTGCTTTTCTGGTAAACCAAGACCCGGAATCAACGTCCACGGTTGAAGTCCTCTAAAGTGGGGCAGTATATGTATATAAGATTTCTATACTTGACTTCATATCTATATTGTGAATAGGATGTAGCCAAAGATGCAAAAAAACACCTTAAACACCAATAAATAAATAAAAAATAAATATGTGGCTGCCTTTGTAGGTAAACAATAAACGAAAATATGTAACCATGTGAAACTGTACTGCATGGAGCGTGGATTACTACAAACTACGGTTGGTGGAGTTTCCATCCAAGTCATTTACGATTTATTAACACTGAAAAAGAAGCGCTAGCCAATTTTTAGCTTTTGGACCACCAGGTGTAGCTGAATGTTCGCTAGATATTCTTGTGCTTTGTTTTCTGAAAATGTAAACATCTGACGGGTTGAAAAACTTCCCCACCCTGGTGTAGTAGGTATCCACTCTCCTTGTACTGTATGGCTTTGCAACCTCCCTCGCCACTTAAGGTGAAATAATATAAGTATGAGGAAAAATTATGAAACTCTCCCGCTCAGACCGGGTTTTTTACAGTTTCAGCACTGCGTTCCTTATTGAACTTGCATAGAATACTGTATGAGAGATTTTTTTGGCATTCGTATAGCTATATTGAAATAAATCAATCCAATAGCGCTATTGGACTGTGGGAATATTTATCGACCCTTCTTTACGCTGGGGAGCCTGACAGTTGCTCGCCGTTGCTCGGTGGTTCTGACCGGGCACTCCGGTTTCCTCCACCTGTAAAACTGTCCCCCACGAGGTGATTCTGGTTGTTGAAAGTGTCGTTAAATCCCCCAAAATAAATAAATCTACCCTTCTTACTGGTTCGTGTTTTCACAGAATCGACCGCCTGTCGCAGAATGCTTTCATATTTGGTGTACAAAATCACTGGGGGGGGAGGGGGGGGGGGGGTCAGATTCACGTTTATTCAAATTGGGTCCCTAGGTTAATATTTCGGCTTCCTTCATTTGAACTTAGTTCAATATTGGAGATAATTTTTTAAAAATCTTCTTCAGATCCACCAGTCAGAATGCTTTCATATTTGGAATACAACATCTCTAGGGGGTCAGATTCAAGATTCAAGTTTGTTCAAATCGGGTTCCTAGGTATATATTTGGGCTCTCTTTGGTAGCCCACATTTTAGCTTAGTGCAATATGAGGGAATTTCTTTAAAAATCTTTTTATTCAGATCCACCAGTCGGAATGCTTTCATATTTGGAATACAACATCTCTGGGGAGGTCAGATTCATGTTTGTTCAATTCGAGTACCTGGGTTAATATTTGGGCTCCATATTGGAACCTGAAATTTAACTTAGTACAATATGAGTGAATTTCTTCAAAAATCTTCTTCTTCAGATTCACCTTTCAGAATCTTTTCATATCAGGTTTACAACATCTCTAGGGGAGTCAGATTCAAGTTTGTTCAAATTGGTTCCCTCCTATGGTTGTCCGAATTTTAATTTAGGGCAATATGAGGAATTTTCTTTAAAAATCTTCTTCTGCAGATCCACTAGTCAGAATGCTTTCATATTTGGTATACAATCTCGGGGGGGGGGGGGGGGGCAGATTCCAGTTTGTTCAAATCGGGTCCGTAGGTTAATATTTGGGCTCGTTCTGGTAGCCCAAATATTAACTTAGTGCAATATGAAGAAATTTCTTTAAAAGTTTTCTTCTTCAGATCCAACAGTCAGAATGCTTTCATATTTGGTATGCAACATCTCTTGTGAGATCAGATTCAACTTTGTTCAAATCGAGAGCCTGGGTTAATATTTGGACTCCCTATGGGAGCCGCAATTGGCCATGTAGCTGAAGAATTTGAAATTTTGTATTCAATATCCTCTAGAGGTGTGTAACTAAGATTAATCCACATAGGTTGTATCAATGGGCTTCATAGGGGAGCTCTACATTTTAGATTATGATCAACTGAAGAAAAGGCATGATGCTCGGACTATTTTTGTCACTCCTGAGGGGCTCAAGGTTTGACAATGTATCCTATGAAGATGGATTGCTTAATAATTAAACAGACTCATTCTTGGACTCTGTTTATGTTATGCTTTGTTCAAGGTGAGCGCTTCAGGCCCCGTGGGGCCTCTTGTTATTTTATCGTCTGCTCAGCTACTGTCATTTTTCTATTGATCGAGGCCGAAAGACGAGGTGAATATGACTTTTAAGAGTTGATAAGTCATTATGTTAATCACATGAAAAGTCAACAACTGTTTTATTTACAAACAATCAACCAAGATTCATACATATCAGGCTGAAAAGGTAAAAGTATAACCTCAATACCTGACACTAGTGATGGTGCATGCTCAACTCGGAGCACACACCTTGGGTCCAAGACTTGCCTAAAGAAGACGTTTTCTCATCGTTAGAATTAGTGATGGGCAATATACCGAAAAACCGAAATCATGTGGATACCGAAAAACCGAACCGAACCAATCATCAAATACCGAAACAATCTATATTTCCAAATTTTCCTGCATTTGCTAGTTATAAGACCCCGTTGAGGCCTGATAGCAACTGAAGTGTTCATTTTTATGAAAGAAGTGACTGAATTTCTCCTTCAGTATAGTTAACCAATAAAGGCCTGAGCAGTCGTCCCGAATTCCCACTAGACAACAACCCTGTACATGTCCAGTTGTTTAGCGGTGATTTCTAGTCAAGTCTTGGCTGCCTCAACAGGCAGCCAAGATTTGACTAGACATCACTGCCCAGGTGATTTGTCTATTGTCAGCGGGACCTCCTAATGATGCCTGAAATAGACCTTTAAAGGTTAAGATGTGTTTGGAAAAAGTCACAAAATTACTGTATAGATATGGTTAGGATTGGCAAAAGAAAACCAGTGTTGAGCTCATTGGCTGTGGCATTTGTGGCGCTGTGGTAGAATAGTACAAGCACAACTTATTCTGTATTTTTTCTGATGTGAATTTCCCTTTAGTATTATCAACAAATCTCAGTCAAGTCTGATTCCGAATACCGAACCAATACCGCTGTTTTTATACGCAAGACGATAGATTATCGAAGAAATTGCGGAAAGATAGAAATCGTATCCCCCGCTGTGAAGATATAGAAATTTTCACTTTAACGGTATCAATCAAAATGGCGGCTTTCAAAACATCACTTCAAGGTGAATACGAGTCAAATTATCACTGGAAATGATCAATTTGTTCTAAAGACGTATCATGAAAAGTAAATCTAGTGTGTTTGAGTGGATACAGATCATTTCCAGCAATAATTCAACACGTATTCACTTTAAATTGATGCATGAAACCCGCTAGTCCAAACATGGCCTGAAAGTCCGTAATATAAGTTTTTTGGTTTGGTACGTTCAGGCCAGGCCATGTTTGGACTAGCGGGTTTCATGCATCAATTCAAGGTGAATACGGGTTGAATTGATACGTCGTTTTAAAGGACGTACCAAACCAAAAACTAATATTACGGACTTTAAGGCCATGTTTGGACTAGAAACCAGCCAGCTGAATCAGATTGCAAGACGCCATATGTTCCGAGTATCAATCAAATCACTTCCGCGTATCAATGATTCAATATGCTGTTTACTTTCATGCATCAATTGAAGGTTGAAACGAGTGGAATTATCAGATTCTTCAATGATAAAAAAGCGTATAATAAAAAGAAAATCTAGTGTTTTTGAGTGGATACCGAAAATTATATCACTTGTGATCGAGACAAATGGTTATTTTCGCTCGCGAAGAATAAATATTTGTCTCGGTCACTCATGAGATAATTTTCGAACACAAAATTCTAATACCGCCTATCTCGAGTTAGAACGTACCTTCAACGCAGTCTTCACAATAAAATGTGCATTATTATATACCAATTAATTATTTAGCATGTGACAGATGATTGTTAAATTTGTCAGCCGAACATTTATCAAATTTTATAGATGGTTAATTATCTTATATTTATTTTGGTCTAAAATGAGATGGGGAGTGGTGGATTAACGACCGGCATGGAACATTGACTTCTGAACAAGAGGAGGTTAGTGCAAATTAAGTCAGCGTCATTACTTAATAGGCCCCTACGACGCTTCGAGATCCGATTTGATTTGATATTGGGGGAGAATACTACTCTCTGCAAATTGTGTAAGCGCAATGTAAAAGTGATGTATGTCACCTAGGGCTGCACGATATTTAAAACAGAATACCGGTATCGGTATTCCAAAAAATACCGCGGTATACCGTTATATCGAAAACTGTTCAGATATCTGAACATAAGTACCACAATCGAGACTTGAGACTTCACAACGGAACGAATCAGCATGCCTTGATGATGCGGTTTGAAAAACCTTTACACAACGCAGACGATATCAAAATTTATTATTTTAAATCAAATTTTTCCAAAGATTTCTACAAAACAATATCATGTGACCCCCAATGAGGGGTCACATGACATAGTTCTGTTGAAATTTTTGAAAATTATTTTTTCAACTGCTGAGTTTGTATATTACGCAGGCATATGCGGACGATTCCTTGGGTAAAGCGATAATATTATTCATTCTGAGCCTAAAAAACTCAAGACATCTTGAAAATTAAATTGTGGGTAAATAAATAATGACGATAAACCGATATTTTTGTAATTACACCGGTATTCAATCGATATTGGTTTGAATACCGGAATATATCGGTTTATCGAAATACCGTGCATGCCTAATGTCACCAGTATTCCGTTCAGTACAGGATATGTGCACTAGACCATTGCGAACCGCCACACGCCCATATGAAGCCAACTGGTTGACTCCATATGGGCCTGTGACGGCGGGTAAAAGCCGTGTTCACATATCCAATTCTAAATATGACCTGCTATATAGGGGAGATAATTTCCTATTATCGGAACCACAGAACCGACCATTCGAATTGTGATTCGATTCGAGGTTCGATTCATTGTGAAATCATTTCTCCGATTTGACTGGAGAGTCGATTCGAGAAAAATCACGATTCCGCCGTGCTCAGTACTTTCGATATGCACTTCACACCACTTGCTCTTGTAAGCTCGCAGTGGTACGGGGTACTAAGGTTTGGACGGCACATGGCGCGTTGATCAAACACCTGCCTTCATACAATGCTGACAGAGTAGAATCTTCACCTTTGATCGGTTATTACCCCTTTATCTAACATAACGGTATTATCAGCCCTTAGTTATAAACAAAAATCGCCTTTCAAATTATCACATTTGTTTTTAAAGTTTTGTTTTCAAAATATATCTTATGACCCTGAAGCCCCGTTTATTCAGGCTTCGAGCTTGTTACAATGAGGGTTCATTAACTATGCTTTTAAAACTAAAAAAGTGAACATTTTTGGAAATTCAGAAGGAGAAAAAATGCAAGCGTCGTCTGTTGTAGGTAAATAGTAAAGTTAAAAAGTCTAACAGTTATTCCCTGGTTATTTTGGGGCTACTGAGGTTATTCCTGGTGCAAAACTATTCGGCACCCTGTGGCTTGAGTGTTACAGTTAAAACTAGAAGTCCTGTCATGAAATGCACACAAATAGCACGTCGACCTGCGCGTTAATCTACGCGTTATGTCAATAGAAAGGCCATCAAATACTGTACATATGGCCTGTGCACAAGCAATGTTTCAGCCAATGGACCTCCGGGTAACCCGGAGGTCCATTGGCAGAAACATTGCCTGTGTTTGATATGAGTAACCAGAAGAACCTGCAATGCTTTGGATGCCATTCGATGTGGCAATTGCGCGTAATTGCTACGCGCAATTAAGCCAAGATAAGCGCACAGTTCGTGACAGGACTTCTAGTTTTAACTGTAAATGTGTCATCAAACCTCGGTAATGCATTTGTCATATACTGCTATAAGTATTATTTAGAGTGAATGAATGGCGAAACAGTGAGAAGCCCAAATGAAATGTTCTAACAGCTGAAACGAAGCACCTTTGGTCTGTCCAGTTCAAGACGTAAATAATACGACGTCACGTCACAACCTCGTGTTCCAGCATTCTGCAGCCATGTCATCATTTGTGTCTTCTTCATCATCATCTTCCATTAAACAGTCAAATCTATCACTTGAACAATAAGACTCCAGAAATTCTGACTGCAGTAACTCCGAATCTAAATAAATGTGAAAAAGTATATACTTGATTGTTACGCCGTTTGTATGAAAGCTGATGACAGAGGCACTAAAATTTTGGAGAATACAGATACCGGAATGATACGGATAGCGAAGGGTTCAGCAGCCAGTACATGGAGGTTACCTTTTCTGATTATTCATAAACATGAATTATATCATGAGTGTCTGCAAGCAGGGCAAAAATTTTGACGAGAATCCGAGAATCGATTCGCACAAAGATTCGCGCAATAAAACCGGCGAGAATCCATGTAGATTCTCGCTGCACATCTGCTAGGATTCGCGTAGAAAGAACTGAGTCAATTTAACCCTTTATTTAACACAGCAGCAACAAATTAACCAGCAGAAGGCTAACGTGACCTGAAATATCCTGACACTATGTCAATAAAATCTTACAAATATGGCTGTCGTTGGAACCGGCTCATTGAGCCGGTTCCAACGACAGCCATATTTGTAAGATTTTATTGGTAAATATTGTTCATTTAATAATTTTATCATCTATTTATTATCTATTGTTTAAAAATTATCAAATTTAGTTTTAAAAATTAAAAAGTTGTTTTGGGTAAAATGTTAACATGTGTTATCAGTATACAACAGTGGTTCAACCATGGTGGCGTCATGGGATCCTGGGACACTCATAGTTGGTATGGATTCTCGCAACCATTTTCACGAGAATCCAAATGGATTCTCACAAATTTAGACGAAATATAAGCCCTGACAAGGAAATATAAGTTTCCACGAGCGTGCTCTTGAAAACTGAGATTTCCTTGCAATCACGAATGACATCATTCTGATACTCACTCCAAAACAATAGGTATTCTTTTCTGTTGTATGCGTTGATATGTTTTAATTGCAATTAAAGCGCCCAAGCGTCGAAAACATGCAGTAATATTGATCGCAACGTATCGCGTAATGCGCGTCACTTCCGGAAAGATATTCTGTTATATCCACCGTGTCAAGAGACATCGAAACATATTTGTTGGACATTTCCCGTTATCGAAGTTTTTTATAATAAATACAATTTTAATACAGCAGGGGTTCAACTGGTAAATTGTGTGGCCGGACACAAACGGCCCATGCCCTGTGGCGCGGACGTGAAATGCATTCAGGAAAGAAGTCGTACCTGAAAAAATCTTAACATTTATTTTCATTTCTATTGTGTAAATGTACATTTTTATACATTGACAGTTTTTCAGTCAAATCAAATATCATTTTCCGGGGGAGTTATTCTATTTGAAACTTCCTTTGCAGTCAAACAACTGGGGTCATGTTGGGTCGAACAGTTTTGCATGTGGGAGACGGAAGAAACTGGCGATTAATAACCAGCTACGGTGAGTGGCTGTCAGATTTTCCAACATACTAAATACTACTGGATCACGAGCGGTGTTTGACCTCTGTTGTTTATGGTCGAAAGCACCATTATGCCCTACGCAGCGTAACATACCGCGTAGTAAACCGTGCAGCACACCGCGACACCGTGCTTCCTATAAGCATATGTGAAGTGTCTTTTCACTCTTTACCAAACACGAATGGTAAAAAGTTTAGTAAATTGTTTTCTTGGATAACTGCTAATTTTCAAGTTTTGCTTCAAAACAAAAGCTAGTGATCCTTCATTGGAACGAGCTCGTTCCGATGAGGAGTAATAAACTATGTGTTGGAGACAATAATAAAATAAACTTTGCATGTTGATTTCTGTGAATGGCACAGGACAGGTATGAAGTCACGTTAGGTAATTGGATAAGCAAAGATGCAAACACCCCACGCCACAAACATATTTCCAACAAAGAAATAAATGACTGTCCGCGCCCAGTCCATTTTAACCCTTTACCCAACGAATCGGCCGCATCCGCCCGCGTAATATGCCAATTTAGCAAATGAAAAATATTATTTTTCAAAAACTTTCAACAAAACCATATCATGTGACCCCTCGTTGGAACGAGCTCGTCGAGCTCGTTCCAACGAGGGGTCACATGATATGGTTTTGTTGAAATTTTTTGAAAAATTTGAAAAAATGATATTTAAAATAATAAATTTTGATATCGTCTGCATTGGGTAAAGAGTTAATGAAAGAATGTCTTGAAAAAAATGGATCAACTGTAATAATGATTACTTCAGCTCAAGTTCCATTGCAAATGTTTTAAGATCAAGTCGGTAGTGTTTTCCAGCATCCATGATTTGATTTGATGAGGAGTTCAATAAGATGTTTGATAGTATTAGCGTTAACAAACATCGAATAACAATTCAGTGGTGACGATGTCTCTCGATGGATAAATTTTCAAATTTGATTTTAAATCGCATGAATCCTGACCTTGGTTTTTTTCTAATGGATTGCAATGGCTCGCTGGGTGGCGTCACTACTAGCGTATCGAAATGCTCATCAAAAATCGCGCCTCTTCCTGTGTCACAGAGCAATACACCCCACACCAGGCGGCGTAGTGGAAGCACGCCAGTATAACTCCAGGCGGCATTTGGCATGCTGTACAGTCTGTAATGCGGCCAAGACCCAAGCACGTTTTGTGCCTAGTTAGTAAATGGTAGTCGGGCTGTTATTTGCTGCTGTTCGGTGGTTTTCTTCGGGTAAGACGGATTTCTTCATCTGTTGAAATTTCCGACAAGATATCATGCTGTTTTGTAACTCCTTGCATGCTGCTGGCGGATATTCCTGCCCAGGACAGGATTTCTCTTGCCACTGAGAGCAGTCTAATTTGGGCACATTAATAGAATTTTGCTCCTGGAAGCTGAATGGATTTTCTCACCAAAGATTTTCCGTATTACATTTAGATTAATTTTCCACCAAATTTAATCATGGCGGCTTCACAGCAGCCATGACTCGATTTGATGAAGAATGTCTTTAAATTACTCAGCAAATTAAGAGTTAAACCTAAATAAACAGATCGAGACCAAAATAAAATGGAAATGTTCTGCAAAAGTCAAAATCAGTTTACATGGTTATACTCTAAAACTTCAGCAAAACTGGGTTCTCGGTGTTTCATTTATTTTAGAAAGAAAATAATTTTACATTTTCATAGGTCGCCACCAAACATGCCAAAACAAATCACTATTTCGATCATCTTTAAATCCAATTGTTAAATTTGTCAGATCTTAATAAATAAATAAATAAATAAATAAATAAATAAATAAATAAATAAATATAAATAAATAAATAAATAAATAAATAAATAAATATTATTTATTTATTTTCACGAATCACCTAATAGTAGTCAAAACTTCACTGACTGACTGATTCATTTACTGATAAATTCAGTACAGCTAGGGATGTATGACATCATCGAGTGACATTTTCAGATTTGCAATAACTGTTAAGATTTGTGAAACATACATCATAAACATAATTTTATACATTCAGTTAAAATAACCAATGAAACTTAAGAATATTGATCGGCATTGGGCAACTAAGCGTATTTTCACTGCAAAGAAGGTTATGAAAGTCTAAAAGTGAGCACGTGATCTATTGGCCTCTATCGTTGCCGTGAGTAGGATTAAACGGGGATGATCGGTTAAGTGGCTGAATACCTGCTGGCTTCGAAACCATTAATTAAAAAATTGTCCACTTTTGAAAGGATTAAAAAGTTTATTTGGAAATTTATGCCGAAATGTGTGAGAATCTCTCATAACATGAGGCATGAAGAAAATGTCAAGGTCATTTAGTGCATGACCATACGGTAGTGGTGCAATTATTTATTTATTTAATTATTGGGGTTTAAGGAGACATATTTCTGCACAATGGCTAATCATGACTGTTTTACGGGTGGAGGAAGCCGGAGTACCCGGAGAGAACCACCGAGCAACGGCGAGCAACTGTCAGCTCCCCAACATACTAACTCCACACAAGCAGGGTTAGCATTGGTTGAAGACAAGTGCACCATCGACGTGCAGTACGCCTTAGTACACGACGTCACCGTGCCCCACCTGGGCAATGGGGGTGAAGTGTCTTACCCAAGGACACAACGCGGTTGCCGCAGGTGGGATTAGAACCGAGGACCTCTCGGCTTGCAGCCTGCACCTCTACCCACTGAGCCACCGCGCCCCCTGGTTGAAGCGCAAATTCAAAATGTAAATTCCAATTTCATATGGGACCATATATTTTTTTCCAGTCGATTTTTTTTCACGAGATGGTGCACTTTATGGATGCATAGGTCATTTATTTCAAAACAACTTGGTGTGTTGCACAGAGAGTGAAAAGTTAATACTGTTGTCAGTGGGATTTTTAAGCTTTCATAACCACAAGTCAAACGCGAACTGCACGCTTAAAAATTGTTTTTGGTTGCGTTCGTAAAACAGGGAGAGTTTACTCCCTTGATGCATTTGAAAAGATGACTGTGTCCTCTTCTGAAGTTTAATTTACACTATGTGAGCGCGGTTGGTAACAGCGTCGTGTCCTTGAGCATGCCACATAATCCCGATTGCCCACGCGGGGGCACGATGGCGCTGTGTACTAATGAGTACTGCACGTCGATAGGACACATGTCTTCAGCTACTGCTAACCCTGTTTTTGCGGGTTATGTTGGGGAGTTTGGCCGTTGCTCGGGGGCTCTCTCCGGGTACTCCGGCTTCCTCCACCCGTAAAACTGTCCAACACGAGGTAAGCCTGGCTGTCGAAAGGGTCATTAAATTCCAATTAAAATTCACTTTCTTTAGTGAACAATGAAAACCAAAAGCAAAAGGGCATATGTATGTCGATTGCGCGATCAGGGTCCTGCGAATCACATATTTTCGATTCGAATCAAATCTCGAATCGCATCGGGTCTGTTATTCGAAATCGAATCGAATCTCGAATCGAATACAGGCGTCTGGAAAAATATTCTTCAGAAATTATTCTAACAACATCATCAAGGCATGCCTTCGTCGAAGGCATACCTTGATGATGTAGTTGGAATATTACCCATAAAGAATCTTTGTTCAAAAACCATAATTACCTGTAGTGGGCACTGCACGGGGCTAGCCGCTGGCAACCGTAAGCTCAGCGCCGACATTGCTTGGGAACTTTAAATTTGCTTTCAGCAGTGGTAGTGACCAGTAAAACTGGACTTAGCATTTATGGTGGCATGGAAGCAGATGCTTCTTGTGTTAACCCTTTACCTAACATGAAAAGCAAACGACACTTGGCAAAAAAATTCTTGAATAACTATTTTTTCATTTTTTGTCTCAAAAACATAGGTTATGAAGCCTCGTTGGAACGAGCTCGACGAGCTCGTTCCAACGAGGGGTCATAACCTATGTTTTTGAGACAAAAAAATAAAAAATAATGAAAATTAATTGGCGATTTTTGAGAGTAGCGCTGGCCGGTTTTGGCAGTTACGTTGGGTAAAGGGTTAACATAGCGGAAATTACACTCAGTCTTTATTTTTAACGTTATTTATGTATCATTTCTATCTCGACTAAATTTGTTGTGATACGACGAAAATGAACGATACTAAGCGAATTTCCAGTGAAAAGATTCGAAGTCAAACGAATCGGGCAGCCGATTTCGAATCGAACCGAATATCAACTTAAGATTAGAAATAAAAGTCAATCTGGAAGCTTCGCAGGGGCCAAATTGCAGTATTCAAATAAACATACCAGCAGTTTGACTTGGCAAACGGTGATAAGAGATATGGCAATATAAACTGTCAAAATCAAACACAGAAACACATCTCTTAAGTGAGGGGGCGCGGTGGCGTTGCGGTAACAGGTTCTCGTAAGATCAGCGAAGTTAAGCAACGTCGAGCCCTGTTAGTACTTGGATGGGTGACCGTCCGCGTTGTGGCCTTGGGCAAGTTACTTAACTCCGATTGTCCACATGAGGGCATGATGACGCCGTGTACTAAGACGTACTGCACGTCGATGGTGCGCATGTCTTCAACCAATCTAACTCTGCCTGTGCTGCAGTGCGGAGTTACGATTTTGGGGAGCTGGCAGCTGCTCGTCGTTGCTTGGTGGTTCTCTCCGGGTACTCTGGCTTCCTCCACCCGTAGAACTGTCACCAACACGATATGACCTTGGCTGTTAAAGTGTCGTTAAACCTAAATAAATAATCTCTCATTTTTCTATCACTTTAGCATTTTTTGGAAGAGATCGAAGGCACTGAGGACAAAGACATCTCACTAACAAACTGTTAAAACCAAGGCCAAAGAAATTTCTCAGAAGCAGAGGCGGACTAGCCGTATATTCCATCAAGGATATTTCACGGTGCGCCCCCAATTAGGAGCCCCCAGGGCCCCGAATATAGATGCAGCACAACACCTGTTGGTGCATGAAATTTCGTTAAAATGACCAAAAGGCAAAGTGGACTTGATTGCATAGACTGTCGGTTTATCGAAATGCCATCTGTGTGGATTGTCATTGGCAGTCCACATACAGTACGTGGATAGCGTATTATCACTAAATCACTCGCAGGGTGGAGATTCCACCCAAGCAATAATTGCAAATTTGTTGCAAAGCATAACCAGTACAAACAAAGTTTCAGTCAATGGACCTCCGGGTTAAACACAGAGGTCCATTGGCTGAAACATTGCTTGTGTTTTTCGTCGATATGTACAAAATTTGAAAGTTATAGCTTGGGTGATAACTCCACTCCGCGGGTGATTTAGTTGCAATCCACTCTCCACGTACTGTAGAGGGAATTTTGATGTACCAGCAGTCTTGTCTGCAGTTGATTGGCCAGATGCAAGGAAACAGCATTCTTTCGGTTCTAAAAATCAAAACTTTCTTCCATTGGGCCGAACTATGATTGGCTCGATGAGTCCGGGGACCTCTTTGGTGCAACCATTCTTGCGAAATGAGCGACGAAGATTATATAAAAGTGCCATCGAAATGTTCTCTATGTGGTCTGCCATTGATTGCTCAGATGCAACGAAGCAGTGTTCTTTTAGTTCGAAATATCGAAATTTTATCCGGCATCGATACATTTCCCGACAACTTTTTGGCCCAGTCCGCCCCTGCTCAGAAGACATTATCAATTCACGTCTAAATGTGCCACCCTCCAAGAGAAAATGGTAATGGAAGATATGCCACTGAGCTGATCAAATTAATGCCATTGGAGACATAAACTGTTTTCATATATTTTTTTTTTAATTTCGTTGTGCCGCATCCAGTCACCTGTGCTTCCATGAACTTGGCATCAACGACTTCCTTTTCTCTGCGGATAAGAGTTGTTCTGTGTTCTATGTCCGATAACTTTGATGTTGTGGATTTAACCCTGCCCCTATCACGACTCGGTGACGACATTTGTTGAACAAACTCTTGAGTAACTAAAAATAAAAATGTTCATATTTTACCTTAAAACATGTCTTATGACACCTCATTGGAACGAGCTCGTTCCAGTGAGGGGTCATAACTCATGATTTGGATGTAAAGAATGGAAAAATAATAAAAACATGGATGGCGATTTTTCTTGATACCGCTGGTCACATATGACCGTTATCCCCGCAGAAATCCGGGAAGTGAAGTAGTGCTTGTTTACTGTGTGTAAAATGGGACCCAGTTACCAGTGCTTGAGGTGGAAGTCCTCTAAAATGGGCAACATTGACTAAACTTGACTTTATCCCCATATTGGGGTCACGATTAGACATAATGTAGAAATGTGTGCTCTTAAATATCAATAAATAAATAAATAAATAAATAAATAAATAAATAAATAAATAAATAAATAAATAAATAAATAACCGTTACGTTAGATAAAAGGTGAACACTAAATTTATGACAATACCTAGGTCAGCAGCATTAGACAGCTTTCTGTTCAAAATTTGCTTCAAATCACCGTCGCTCTGTCGTCGAACTAACGGAGGTAAACTTTCCGGTGGCCACTTGAATGGCATCAAACATTCAGATTCACTTTTTCTACGTTTTCCAAGTCGTTGCATCAGTCTTTGTAATTTCTCTTTTGTAAGTATTCTGATCTTACAGTCTATGGAATTAAACTGTTCTAAAAGTTTCAGATCTATCAATCTTAGTTCCTTCTGCAAAGAGAAAACATTTAACTGGTCAAGTGCTAGAAGGCACTATAAAGGCTTTCAAAAATGAGGGTACCAGAACAAAATCCAACATTTTACTTGCTTGTGTTTCATAATGAGTCAAATGCAAATAACATTTTGTTTGTATAAACCTGTTTTATTACAAATTATTGGAGAGAGCCTGTAGGCACTCTCCAATAATTTGTAATAAAACAAATCTTGAATAACAAATTCAGATTACCAAAAATAATCTAGCCCTCAACCAGTTAAACATTGTTGGTATCAATGAATCCAAAATCTCCGACCGCTAGTTAACTTATGTAAAATATCCGACGCTGTTATGGGCAGTTTGTTTACCCACCTTTTCGAGGAGTTTGCGCGCAGACTACTATTGATTTAATGTTTTATTCACAAAGATGCACAGATACACTTTCGTGCTCTAAATAATGATATTCTAATCAATAAAGTATTTAATTCGCTTTGAAATCATCAAGATATTAACATAATTTGTGGAACTGCACAGAATAATCATAAAACTACAGCTGTGCTGGAAAACAAACATGTCTGATAGTATTGGAAATGTCATCAAAGATTCGGTCAAATCAAGAGAAAGATGACTTGCGTTGATTCAAAGAAAATGAATGTTTAAGACATTTTTTTATCAAATTAAAAATTTGGAATATTACAGTTGGTGCGAAAAGCGTACCTACGGTGGGGACGTGACAACCGTTACTTTTTCTCAGTTCGTTATTCGAAATTCGTTATCAACCGAAAATCGGTTGATAACGAATGTCAAATAAGGAACTGGTAATAAATAACAGTTTTTCCTTATTCGACATTCGTTATCAACCGATAAAAAAGATTGATAACGAATGTCGAATAAGGAACTGGCAATAAGTAACGATTGCCACGTCCATACCTACGGTTCGCGTTTTGTTGAGTTTAATTTAAACAATATTTATTTCAGACAATCAAGTAAAAGAACAAGTGAAAGATTCCAGCCGATAGAAACTAAAAATACGTGACACTATTTAAGGCCTAGACTGGTCCCAGGCCATAATAGTGTCAGGTTCGTTTAAGAATTTGACTGGTGGTTTGAGAACTTGTAGTGAGTCCTGCACTATTTTTCGTCAGTGTCGAGCATGTAGAGGCGCCTCATCTCACTTTAATCATTTTGAAGAAATTTTTAGTTATGTCGAATTTCTGTTACGTAGGTGATTGTTCACACATGTTGTTGGAACATGAAAAGATTACCTAGAGTCACATTCAAGGAAATTACACCTTTCAGATATGAATATTTTCAATAATTTTCAAGATAATATAGGGCTCTCTACCTCCTTTTGATTTTATTCCGAAAATGTTTTGGTAGCTCTAACCCATCACTAGTACTCAAAAAAGCTACTGACGTCATTGCAGTGTTGAACTATTCAAGCCAATATGTTAAATGTTTGAGTGTTTCTTACATTTTTACCAACTGAACTTATAGAACTACGAATTTGTTCCATCGGATTTAAACCGCTACTTTAGCGCTACGGGAAAAATCCGAGCGAATTAAACAGTTTTTTGGCAATTAGCTGAAATTTTCGGATCTATTTGGGTAATTAGATAACTCTTATACAAAGGAAAGCGCCTTATAGCACTACATGCTACTTTTATATACCCAAAATGGGCATTCTCCAAGTCCGTTTCGGTAGTTTTGTGGTGATTTTGAAGGATTGTTGGGTTGTTTTGGTAATTAGATATACTCCTATTCAATCGAACACACCCTCCGAACATACCCCCTTTACTTTAAGACGTCTTCTAGGCCCATAACACCCACGTGGTACCATAGAAACCAAGATGGCAGCCTCCAATATAAAAAATGGGCGACGGAAACACGTATCACCCAAACAATATTCGCTGTGCATGCGCTCTGACACCACTTATCACTATAGTAAAGGCGCCACAACATGGCCATTTACGGAGGGTACCATGACAACCAAACGTGGTGCAACTGGGTTACGTGACTATGGCGTTAAAAACTCAATACTGAACTTATAGGAAAATGCACAATGGTGTCAAAAACGTTTTGAAATAGAACACAGCCTATACGAACAAAAAATTATTTAAGTGGTGCGACTAGTAAATATGCATTCCTGTGGTGGCTTTCGTTACGGTCTGAAAAATGGATGATTGCTAAGTAATTTGCTTGGGTTGCCACACATTATTTCCGACTGCGAAACAAATTGCTAAACAGTGCTTGCAAATTGAATTCGTTTTTTATAAAGTTAAGTTATTCTGAATGTTTTGCCTGGTAGAAGAGGAGTTCATTAAAACTGTATAAACAGTCATTTATATTCTATACTTAGGGGGAGAATTTTTGTAACAATTCTCATGTCATGATAAAGGGCTCTGTGTATATGGCTGCAAGCAGACCATAAAAAGTATAACTGTACTAAATACAGAATTATTAGAATTACCCGCATTGAAACGTTGCACTCGGAAGTGATACAATCTCCGAAAACTAAGCAGCCTTGGGAAAATATATAGTTTCAATAAACGTTTAAAGCATTCTACTGACATCTTGCGTTAATGTTAAATATTCCAGATAAATAAAGAGGGTGATTTGATGATTTTTAGGATCTAAAAAATACAATTGGCTATTGGCGTGTTTTGTTGGTAATTCCCTGAAAAATATGTGCATGTGACCGACGTTCCTTCCTGCCAGTTGTTCTCTCTTATTTGTTGCATGACCCCTTGTTTTCGGGTCAGAAAAAAGTTGTCCGAGGGGCTACAATTGACAAAGCTATTTGAATGCCAAAATTAAAGTGATGCGATCATATTTTTTTCGCCTGAACTTTTTAATGATCGCCAAGATGGGAAAATATTTAGTACTGTGATACCAAAAGTAATACACTTGGGATTCGTTTGTGAGAGAAATGAAACACGAATAGACCGCAGCTACACGCATCTCGTTTAATTACAGGAAGTTGAATATGTACGCTGTGTTCGGTAAGCCTGAAAGGTATACTTAATTTTGTGCTACGAGGGGATGTCAGAAAGTTTTGAGCCTAACATAAATAAAGCTGGAATATCGGTACAGAACATAATTAGTACCATCTCTTTCCAAATTTGAAGAAACACTTACGTGGTCAAAGTGACTATCATCTCTTTCCAACTTTGAAGAAACACTCACGTGGTCAAAGATTTCAAGATGATGAGGTACTTACTGCTGCTGAGGAGGCTTGGCTACAGGACCAAGATATGGACTTCTACAGACGTGGCATCAACGACTTGCAGACCAGGTGGAACAAGTGTATTGAATTACAAGAGGACTATGTTGAAAAATAAATATGTTCTGTACCGATATTCCAGCTTTATATATGTTAGGCTCAAAACTTGTTGACATCCCCTCGTACCTAAATTGGTGTCAAGTGTCTACGGCTTTTTTCAAAACCATTGAGCTTGTTTTACATTCTTGATGACTTAAACTATGTTGTTCTTATCCATAGATAAACGAACAAAAGCTTTACCAGAGACTTTCCGGGATAACGGATGGGACGTGACAACCGTTATTTATTCCCAGTTCCTTATTCGACAATCGTTATCAACCAATAAAATTATTTGATAACGAATGTCGAATAAGGAACTGGGAATAAGTAACGGTTATCAGGTCTGTGGTCCCGGATAAAATCTGCCTACAATCTATGATATGGTGGAATTCTTCTTTTACTTTTACTTTGTTTTCTGTTCTTTATTTTTATGGTTACGTGCGATATTTGACAAAGTATCGTCTGTTCTCTGTAGGTACTTGTGGATATTTATATGTTAATTTTCATTTTACTGTAGATAGTTCTAGCATGCATTCCACGACATTAAACAGACAGGGTGAGATTCAACAGCGTTCTAAATATACGACCTTGAAACCAATTATTTTTTACATTGAATAGTTTGTTCCCTGCACGAACTCGTGTGTAATTATATGCCAATTTTTATTTACTGTAGTCAGTAGTTGCAAGTACTGTAGTGACATAGGCGACTATTTTTCGAACACAGAGAGCTCCATTTCTATTTTCGCTTCACGATTCGAGTTTGTATGGCCTAAGGCACCTTTGTGATGGCGAATCTTCTCTTCTCGGTCGCTTAAAAATTAGAACTTATAGACATATCAACATTCCTTTTTTAATGAAAAATATATTGCACACGAAATTCTTCGAGATATCCTCTGCAACTCCGGGCAATTTTAGTATCACAGCGCAAATCGTTTCGAAGGAGTTGCGATAACTTATCCCACCTGCACGCAAATATACAACGCGCCTCGTACACTCTAAAATCGGTTGGGTTAAAAATCAACCCAAATCGACTGGGTTGAGTGAATATGAACCCAAATTGGGTTCATATTCACTCAACCCAGTCGATTTGGGTTGATTTTTAACCCAACCGATTTAGAGTGTATATATGTATGCACAGAGGTGTTCGATCCAAAATGTTTCTGTAGAAACCTGCTCAGGTTTAATCGAGTCGGGATTAGAGTTAATAATAAAAGCCTGGAATAAAGTGAATGAGAGGCCTGTAGACATATATTCATCTAACTTAAGCTCCAAATAACACATAAAACACTCATACCAAGCTTTCAGTATGTCAAAGACATTCGTCAGGGTGCCCGTAGATAGAAAAGAAGAAACAAATACACACAAACTATAATTGATAAGACTTTGGAGATAGGCCTCTAGTAAATAGGTTCCAACTTCAAAAATGTGGAGTCAGAAAAAAATTAAAACCGTTCCAAATGTTACCTCTTTGAACCCTGATGGTATATTCCATACCAGTTTAGAGCCACCATCTGGTAGAGTCTATATTCGTTAGATGGGGTATCACCAATTAGAACTTATAGAATATTCATTTGTCTACCATACAAATTCACTGGGCAACCATCCAGTTTATGATTTCATGTCGTATCATGATCCTGGACCGTAAAAACGGTCTTTTGTGTTGAAAGGGTTAAGTTATAGAAGGAAACTGCTTCCGGAGAAAACATTAACAAAATTCTAATTTCTTAACTCCCATTTGCACGCAGATTTCCACATTCTTTGAAAACTCTTAGGAATCAAGAAGTTTTGGAAGATCTGTTGAGACCGAGGATTCTGTATGTACCAGGCTGTCCAATCCAAAATGTTTTTCTATAAACCTGCTAATTTTTAGTCTACTCGGATTTGGAGTCAATTATTATAAAGGCCTGGAATGAAGTGGGTGAGCGGCCCGCAGACATGCAATGTCGCATGGTGGAACAATTACGTTCCATCTTCTTGAATGGCCTTTTGTTGTACACACTTTTTGAAGTGAAGTAAGGTTTAGCCAGTGTACTGGATTTCGCAAATACCACACTGGAGCAGGTAAACCAAATTGGAGCTTTTGTATTCTGCGCGGTAAAAAGTTCCAAATGTTTCTCCAGTGCCATTGCTGAAGGGAATCGGCCCTTGTCATCATCACACAAGTATTACTAGCGGCGTTTCCACATTCTTGGCGCGAGACAAGGACAAACAAGAATTTATCTCATAAATGGCTGTTTATTCGAACAATAAAAGCCTTGGATAAATGTTTGCTTTATTCACCTAGTAGGGTCATAAACTTTCTCCAAGGGTTTAACACTGAAAGAATTTATTCCTACACTAGAGACGGACTTATTGACCTCTGACCTCTACCGCATTCGTATAGTATAATTACCAGTTCAATTGTTGTTTTCTTTAAACCTTTTTGAAATTATTACACAATGCCAGTAGAAAACACTACACATTGTTCATTTAATATAGTAATTTTGCAGGTTTAGCTCAAGTTTATAGGGGAATTATTTTTATACAGAAATGTATCACTGCGCCTTTTTTTATTTTTGTTAATAATGCTTGTCATCGAATTGGACCTATGTGCTCCTCACTTCTCGCTGTGTTTTGAAGCGTGTAACAGCACGATTTCGCCGCGACTGCCCTGTAAAAAATTTGTGGGGCAAACAAAATAAACGTATAGTGTTTTCAAGTAAAAAAAATATTCTACTCGTAGAATTAAGAATGAAACCGACTCGCCAGAGGCTCGTCGGTTTCATTCTTAATCCAACTCGGAGAATATTTTTTACTTAAAAACACTATACGTTTATTCTATATGTCTCGAGTATTTTTAGTCGTTTAAAAGCAACGACGAATGGCTTGGGAAATTCGTAGTTAAAGATAGATCATTCTCAGTGAGCCCAAAGTGTTCCCGAAGGATGTTGGATAGGCTTGAAAGATATGGATGAAATGTGATAACAAGTGATATACACACATTTTTAACTTTCGGGAGATAATTCGTCATGTGGTAGGTTATCAGCTTTGGCGGTAGTATTGAAACCTGCTCCCGTTAATTGGTTCGGCTCACAAGGTGAGACCTCGGATTACTGCAAGCAGTATCTTTATCAGCAGGGAAATATGTTACTTTTCAGTACCCGTCAGGTGCGCAGATGCCCCTCAGTGTCCACTCACAGTCTTAGTCCCTGCATTCCTACCACTGTAATGTTCAGTGTGTCATCGGCTGAAATACTGACACATTTTTTACGTATTTTTACGTAACGGATCACGTTTCCATCATTTCACGTTCATAAACAAATACTCACTAAAGCATTTTCTTCTGAACAATTATCCCCGAGAATTTATTAGTTCTCCTAAACAGGTATTCAAACCGATGCGACAATAGTTTGGATGAAAATCATAATATGATTCCTGTTCAATTGGACTTAAAAATAGATGGTTAATTGACAATACTGAACTATTTCAACATAAGGATTTGTTCGAACAGAGACAAGAACTGATTAGAAGACGAATGAATTTGAAGAATTTGTATCTCGTCTGGAACATTTTTGAAGCATGTGCTTAAACTATTTATCAATGTTATTTATGCCTCCAATTCAACGTGTCTTTATAGAGTCTTACCAGAGTACCAACTGCTAATAATTAGTTCCAAGAGAAAATTAATTGCCTTCTGTAAAAATCAACACGATGCGTTGAAGAATCACGAACGAAATATTGGATGTACTGTGTGCCTTTCAATGTCGTTTAATGATTTGGTATCACAGAACTAAATATTTTCCCATAGGCCACCATTATAACGTTCAGGCGAAAACAAATATGATCGCATCACTTTAATTTTGGCATTTAAATATTTTTGCCAAGTATAGCCCTTCAGACAAATTTTTCAGACCCCAAAACAGGGGGTAATGTAAAAAATAAGAGAGAAAAAATGACACGAATGGAAGTACCGGTCACGTGCACATATTTTTCAGGAATTCCCAACAAAAACACACAAAAAGTAAATTGTATTTTTTAGGTCCAAAAGTCATCAAAGCACCCTCTTTTTTATCAGTAATATTCAACAATAATATAATATTATTAGAACGTTTCTTTTCATGTTCTGTCGGTCGATAAAAGCTGCTGAAGGTTTTATTTCGGAAATCACACAAACTCAGGTACTATCGACCGATAGAACATGAAAAGAAACGTTCTAATTATTTTATTATGCCGAATAAAAAATAACTTTCATTGTTAAGCGTTAACTGCAATGTTCATGTCGTCAATCTTGTAATAACAATGTAGTCGAATCCAAAAACATGACGCCATTTCGAACGAATGACGTCTCTTCTAAAATGACTTGTCACAAGCGCCGTCGCTTTGGGAGTTTCTGTATCACCAAATGCCAGTGTTTACAACTGCATCATGCTGTTCATGTTATAATTCATTATTAATGCTTGTGTGATAAGTGGTATAAATTAATGGAATATAAATTCGTGTTTCTTGGACGACGACACTTGATAGAATTAAGTGGAGTGAAACAATTTATTTTGAACTTGAGGCGGAGGCTCAGTGAGGTCGAGGAGTTGTGGAAATATAATTGATTGAAGTCATAACTCATATTCAGGATTCACTGAAGTGGTGAACAACACTTGAGTTTTTAATATTTCTGATTCTTTTGAATTCATTGTTTGCAGTTAAAATTGAAAACACATCCACTGAAGATGATATATTTGTTGGTAAGTTTGTGTCTAGCGGTGACGAAAAAAGTTAAACGGACACAGCGCCAGCGTTTGGTGTTGAGAAATTCCAATCAGGGCCTGAGTAATCGACGCTGATCAATAGAAGTGGAGCTTACATTTTCTTTGTTCTCTTGTCTCCAGGGAAGAACGTTCCGATAGTACCCGTGCTTTTCCCCAAAACTCCAGTACTATGACTTTTAGAAGGTGTCAAATTAACCAGTCACGACTGATGTTACAAACGTGAGGCATAATAATGCAAGATGGCAATAGAATGTTTCAAACTTTTATTGAAACAATATATGTTCCCAATGCTGTTTATTTTTAAAGATTGCAACATTTCAAGGTGGCTAACTCTAATTCAAATATTTAGTTCAGCGATACCATTTACCTAAAGCAGCAGCAAAATATGAACAGACCTATTCACATACCTCGTCAAACCAATTTTATTTTATTTTCAATTTTTGCGTCCAAAACGAGGCTCGTAATCTCTAATTGGAACAAGGTCGTTTAACTCGTTTCAATAAGGGGTCCCATAGTGCGGTGATCGCAATGCGGTATATTCGTCATCCGAGTCACGACACATTTACATCCGTGGACTGAGATTTCATTAATAAAATAAAACGAAATCAGGGCAAAATAAGGCCAGAAAACGAGATTAGCACCCGTCAATTTCTTTGTTTATTGGTAGGGCCCTGCGAATCGCACATTTTCGATTCGAAACGAATCTCGAACGAATCACTTTTATTAATCGAAATCGAATCGAACCTTGAATTGAATCAGTGGCGTCTTGAAGATGACTGATTGGGGTTGGGGTGCCTGAATTGTTCCGACTGTGGTGGTCCAAGTACTGACTGTTAAAATAATCCAACGGCATTATTAAGGCATGCCTTCGTAGAAGGCATGCCTTGATGATGTAGTTGCAATATTACCCTGTAAGGATGATAGTTCATCGTCGACATTTGCTTGGGAACTTCAAATTTTCATTTAACAGTGGTGGGGGCTATTGATATTGAAATTAGCATGGCTGGTGGCACTAGTGCAGATCTTATTATGTTATTGTAGCTGATGTTACACGAAGTCTTTTATTTCAACATTATTTATGTACAATTTTCATCCGAACAATACGTTTTGTGAGACGATGAAGCTGACTGATAGTAAGTTATATTCCTATGAAAAAGATTCGAGAGGAAACGAATCTAGCAGCCGATTTCGAATCGAACCGAATATCACCGTAAGCTTGGAAATCGAATAGAATCTCGAGGCTTCGCATGGCCCTATATGTTGGTTTGTTTGTTTGTTTATTGGGGTTTCTCAATACTTTCAACATCTAGGATCACAACATGTCGGATGGTTTTACGGATGAAGGAAGCCGGAGTACCCGGTGAAAACCACCGAACAGCGGCGAGTAACTCTCAGACTCTCCAACTAACAAGCTCTGGACAAGTAAGGTTATCAGACCTAAAGGCAAATGTGCCATCAAAGTGCAGCTTGTCTTAATGCACAGCGTCACCGTGCCCCACGTGGGCAGTCGGGAATAAGTGTGTCCAGGGACAAGCTATCAAGCCACCAGTCGAATTTTGTAAGGAATTCGACGATGTTATACTAATAATTAATAATAATAATTGTATAGCCTGAAATTCACACATGGTGCTCTTTGGCTGTATAAAATTGCAAAACGCCTTACGGAAGAAAAATAAAATTCTGAGTTTGTTGCTGTGATTATAAATCTCTTGTGATGCGATCGGAGCAGAGTCAAGCTAAGAGCAATACACAGCAGCCAATACTAGCGTCTGTTCTGGGGGACGCGATGAACAGAATTTATGTAGCACGTTGCTATTGCCCATCCATATCCATTCTAACGTGATTGCATGTGTGCGTTTGTATCTGTTCTGGAGTCGATGTTGTTGTAAGTGTGTTCGCGAGTGTGGTGTGAATTTGCGGTTTGATTCTTTGTTGTGGTAAGATTATGTTATGTTATGGCCTGAAACCAGTCAAACTCTAAAATAGTCCCTCGCCTATGTTTAGCTTCAATCGACTGGAATATTTCAGTTGGTCGGAAAAGCCGATTGAATCTCATATATAGAAAAATTTTCATTTTCTTCTAATTAACGCAAGAAATGTTTTCTTCGTGACGTGATTTCACCGAATCTTTGATGGCATTGTCATCATGAATGAAGACTCACCACAGCTAAAGTTTTATGACTGCACCGCGTAGTTCCACCAACTGTGTTAATATCGTGATGTTTTGAATGCAAATTAAATACTTATTGACTGAAATATCCATAACTAGAATCCGAAAGAATATGTCTATATATTTGTGAGTAAAGGGATGTCACATTGTATCAACGGTCGTCGTCGCGCAAACTCTACGAAAAGTGGGTAAGCAAGCAGCACATAACAGCGTCGAATTCCGAGCAGAATTAGACTGGTGGCCCGAGAGCGGACCTGGTCTAGGGACACGGCGCAGTTACAGCTGGTCAGGACTGAACTGTGAACCTTTCGATTTCAAGCCCTTTGCTCTAACCAATCAGCCACCGCGCTCCTATGGAGACGCTATGTTTTTTTTTCCTTTCTTCTTCGGCATGTGAGATTCTGTAGTGTTGTGGGCAGGGAACGAGAAGAGAATTTCGGCCAGATCGCGACCAGTCTGCGATTTGTTCGAAACTCTTTGCCCGTGTTCATAATCACAGTACTTTGAGATTTGTTTTTGAAGTAAAACTGTCACGAATTATGCTTACTAAAGAAACGAATTTACAAGAGCCGTCTGGTACTGGTGTTATGTAAAGAGTTAACCATGAGGCATGAAAGTAAGGGAAAATAATGTTTAAAACACCGACCAACCAAGCAAGCAGATTTTCCGCACAAATATTAACCCATACAAGGTATGCCTAAACTTTTACATAAAGGGGAAGTTGGCTGTCGATGAACAAACAAGACAATAAGCTGATAAGCAAAAGCAGTAACTGATCTTATACTGTAACTTATCGAGAAAATGGTAAGGTTGTAAACGTCGATACCTCCCGAACGGTTGATAAAGTGTGGTTGATAAAGAGAATTGGTTCCACGACGGCGTGACCGTTTCACACGTTTCCAATTATAGAATCAAGTTATCCTTACTTTCTCCCGAGGTAATTCAAGAACAGTTCAACTTCAGCTGAAAATCCTCTTTTGCTGGTTTTCTCTCTCATGAAATTTTATTTTCAAAATAATTTCGACCAATTGGTAAACGCTGTGTAAAAATACTGTGGGACTATAGATTTTGCTGGGCCGATTCAACAAACGCAGTTGGGGATTGATTAGGTAACGATCAACTGATTTATGTTTCGAGTGTTTCACCGGGGGCTCTACCGAGAATACTAGATTATTTTCTGAAAGGACCATTTTTGTAACGGTTAACCTTCAACTAGACCAAATTTGTACTGTATAAAAAAAATACTTTTTATCCGCCCAACCGGTAGTGTATAAATATGCGATCAGAATGGACGCTGCTGGAGAATAGTAGTATTATTACTCCGGTTAAGGTAGTGTTGCGTGGACGTTGTCCCTGTGATAGACGAGAATCAAATGAATACTGAATTTATTTCCCGGATGTAAAAAGCTAACACGAACAGCAGACGATGTTTGCAAAAAATGTATTGAATAACTAAACATTTTCATTTTTGGGCCCAAAAAACATACCTTATGGCCTCTCATTGGAGCGAGCTCAACGAGCTCGTTCTAGTGGGGTGCCATAAGATATGTCTCTAGGCAAAAAATTAAAACATTAATAAAAATTGAATGTGGATTTGTGGGAACAGTGCTGGCCGGATTTGACCTTCACATTTGGTGTTTGAATGTGTCTATAATATATAGTGAATAACAACTCAATGAGTCAAGAGGTCCTGAGGCAGGGGCTTAGCTGGATGGTCTTCAATTGGTGGGGGTGTAATCATTTAGATTTTTAACTGAGGAATGGGGTCCCGGCAAGACATGCCGTTGACATGCATCGAAGGCAACAAGCCCGAGTTGAGGGAGTGTTCGAGAATTTGTATCCCCTTCTCGATGGTTGGGACCGCTCCCGATGAAAATTTTTATTTTTTGAATCCTGAGATTGATTCTAAGCTCTACCTCTGGCTTAAATCTAGTCATTTTATCACAGGAAAAATGCATTTCATCAGAGTTTTCCGTTACACTGACCAGGCTACACAAGGACAATAGACTGGCAGCTATTCAGCCAATACAAACTCCTTCCAACTGACAACGCCGAGGCGGAAAAACGGAACGATGAATTTGAAAAACCGGAGTGGTCACAAATTCGAATCGGAATTTCGGAAAAGTATGTCGATCACATCAAATCTGAGAATATGATCGAAAATTGAAAAATCACTTTTACTCTGACTGAAAAAATATAACAAGAGCAAATGAATTTCCAATTTTTGGAATTTACATCCCCGAATTTCCCTTTTGAAAGTTTTGGCGATAATTAGGGGTGAGATATCCCTCCACGCCCACTCTAGCTACGTTCCTGGCCTGAGGTTTCAGATTTCCCGTATAGTGCTCTTTATGGATTGCCTGACCGGTATCGTTCTTAACCCTTTACCCAACGCAAACGATTTCAAAATTCATTATTTTAAATATCATTTTTTTAATTTGTTTTTTAAATTTCAACAAAACCATATCATGTGACCCCTCTTTGGAACGAGCTCGACGAGCTCGTTCCAAAGAGGGGTCACATGATATGGTTTTGTTGAAATTTTTCGAAAAATAATATTTTTTCAGCAGCTGTATTTGCATATTACGCGGGCGGATGCGAGCGATTCGTTGGGTAAAGGGTTAATTAAACTTTCTAAAAAATGTAGACCAAATGGTTTTGGGGATTTTTTTTATAAAGATAAACAAACAGTATGATATACAAGAAGAAAAATGGAAGGCTGTACATATAATAGTACACAAATAATGTGAATAACAAAAAACTATTAGTACTTTTATCTGTCTAATTGAAACTGTGAAATCTTGCAGACTTGGGAGATGGTTCACATAAGCTTTCATCTTGCTTCCGAATCGGTGTCGTCTCGTTATGCCGATGTGCTTAAATAAACGTACCGGGATCGGGATTAGTGAAAGGTGCTAATTACTTTTACTGGTCACTTTTACCCAGAATGTTTAGCATGCACTGAATATAACTGGAAGAAGAGTTTAGGCGACTTCTCAAATGTTCCATCACAATATAATGCTGCCGCTTCACTGAGTAGTTGAAGATTTGCTGTGGTGGCAAAGATCATTATTTTTGCGAATCCCCAACTGCAAGAATTTAATTTGATACATTATGTGTTAATTGTATTCACTGAAAGTTATGTACAAAACATTCAATCCATTTACATTTTTCACATGTTTGCAGTTAACTTGTTTGTTTTTTTTCAATAAATATTGTTTAAACTAAAAAACTATTATATTATAACGGAAAATATATAGATGTGTATTTATTCTTTTCAGCCAAGCTCGACTTTCAAATTTATTTCTCATAAAATCATATTATTACGGCCTGGACACTTTACAGAGAGAATTGTAATTTTGCATCTATGTACAATAAAAGAAAAGTGCCTCCACTGTTGGTTAATTTGATATGCAGGGTAATTAAAACGGTTGGCCACGTAAGGGAGGCTCCCTCGGGCGTCCGTTGACACTAACGGGGCACCGTCAGCTTGTCCAAATTGTAGGACCAAGTTGCCCAAGTTTATGGTGTCCTTCTTGCCGTGAAGTAAGGGATATTTGATAAAAATGAGATATATGAAGGAATATATTTATATTTCCATCAAAAAGACAGTTCAGGCATTGCACTGTAACATCTGGTGAATGCTTTCAGCGATAGTTGGGTGTCTGACAAGCACACATTCCACGCACTGAAAGGTAGAAGACGTGGACTGTCAGTCAGAGAATTTACCACATTCAGTCCAAGACCTCAATACCTTGTAAATCCTCCTCGGTTCGCGAGACAAGCGCGGATCCGACTTGGCATACTCCTCACCAAACGTCCAATATCAGCTTGACTGATGTTATACAATTCTTCCTACAGTGCAGCGG
The DNA here is from genome assembly GCA_031216915.1 of Pictodentalium vernedei. Taxonomy (NCBI): domain Eukaryota; kingdom Metazoa; phylum Mollusca; class Scaphopoda; order Dentaliida; family Dentaliidae; genus Pictodentalium; species Pictodentalium vernedei. The sequence continues at coordinate 733,314,943 of CM062296.1, read as the reverse complement.
CGAGTTCCTGGGCATTGGTAGGGGGCTGTTGGCGTTGTCGTAGGCGCCTCCCGAGGATATCCCAGACGTGCCCGAATGGTGAAAGGTCTGGACTTAGTGCTGCCCAGGGCAGTGTAGTGATGTTCTGCTCCTGGGGGAGCTCTGTAGCGACACGGGCCTGTGTGCTCTTGCATTGTCATCTTGGAAAATGAATCGACGGCTGTGACGTCGCGCAAGTGGCACCACATGAGCTGATAACATGTTGTCGCGGTAGTACTGCCCCCTGTGACATGCCCTTGGATGACATGTAATGTTGTTCTGCTTGTCGTGGTTATGCCTCCCCACCACCAAAACGATCGTGCTGCCTCACGGTTACGTCATGGTATCGTTCGTTTCGCCCGACACCACACTCTGTTTCTTCTGGCGTGGAAGTCGAGAGTGAACTTCGATCCAAAGGAAAACATGACGTTGCCCCACAGTGCTGTCGTGCTCCACACCAATTACGCCTTGCTGAGATGTGACGTTCAGTCAAACGTGGAATTATTCGAGGTCGTCGAGCGTACAAATTCCAGCTGTGTGGGCGATTTCGGATAGTCTGACCACTGACTCGCACATCTGTCGCTCGGCACAGCTGCTTTCCAATTTCTGAGACACTTTGGTGGCGGTTATGTAATGCTGTGGTTCGGATGAAACGATCCTGGTTAGCAGTTGTCGCCCTTGGACGACCTTACCGACGTCTGTCATCAACATTGCCTGTCTGACGGTAGCGTGACCACAACCTGCTAATCACCGATTGAGTAATGTTGAGAATTTGAGCCACTGAAGTCTGTCTGTTGCCAGCTTCCAACGGAAACGTTCATCATGTGTCAGTCTTCGCAAACCTCAAAAGTTAAGTTTCGACCAGAAACTATTGATGAACGAGTTTATACCAAGAAAAGAACGATGAGACCTCCGAATTAGCCCGCCCAGTACAAACGAAAATTTCAAAACGTACCCCACAGACTTTAACGCGGCGCTCGTGCGAAAAATCTGCACGAAGTTTTCGTGGGTCGGTGACATTCATGATCCACACTAAACTTAGTAACATATTGATGTGCCCAGTCACGCGTATCTAATACCATTTTCCGAAAATATCAACATAAGTTTGGATATTCCCTACTTTTTTGGAATAGTATATAAAGGTATTATGTTAATTATCACACAAAGACTTAATACTGTTTTTGACAGAGATGGTGCTGGTGAAATCGGGAGCTACAGCCTCCCTTATTGTGAGATAACAGCTGTGTTGAAATTGTTTACGTTTAGTAAATTCATCGCAATGTTCAATGATTCTAGAAGTTAAACAGTAGCTGTTCTAACTTGTAACAGATGTTAAGTAACTCGAATACATCTACATTACCCGGCGTGTCGTACAAACTGGCGATGTATACATTGAATTCAGGATGTTAAATTGTTAATGGTAATAAAAAGTGAGGTGGTTTCTTTGGTCAGTCAAGCGGCCTGCTTAATATGGTTGTGAAGTTACCAAAGTTTGATATCTCCTTTTTATTATATGCTAGCCTGTGAATTATTGCACATTATCTAAAAGATATTTCTCGATATTCATCCTCGATGAAAATCGCTGAATATCCACCAGTAGCTTCCAAAATGACATCTCGCTACTCCGCATCACGTCGCCTTGAAGGAACGATCAACTGATATTTGTTATTGTTTTGAAACTTACGCATTTGTGGTCGAATTGCACTGAATATTATGCAATAAAATGTCTCGTAGCATATAATAAAAAAGAAAATCTTCTCTATTTTAGTCAGTATCTGGAATTATCTCATGAGTGTGTATCTGAAAGTTTTATTTTTCACGAGCGCTTGCACAAGTGAAAAATAATATTTTCAGGTCCACACGATGAATTTTTTCAGTAGCTTCCTAAATGGCATTATGCACATTACGTCGCCTTGAAGGAACGATCAGCAGATCTTTGTTATTGTCTTGAAACTGTTTGCAGTTGAATTGGGCTGAATATTGTGCAGTAAAATGTCACGTAGCATAAAACAAAAAGAAAATCTACGCTGTGTTTGTGAATATCGGGAATTATCTCATGAGTGTGGACAGGGATGTGGCGACAGGGGGGTGGTGGTGGGTGGGGGTGTCTCACCCCCCCCCCCCCAGCTAAGAGTATTTTTTTTTCAATAGTTGGAAATTCCGAGGTCAAAAATCAAATAGCTGGAAATTCAATAAATTACCATTGTTCATGAAAAATATTAAAATTCCAACTAATGATGAGAAATTTTGATTTTTTATTTCCAACTGGAAACTTGAGTTTCAAATTTCCTACTCTAAAATTGACATGGCCTCAAAATTTCGACTCTGACATCAATTCGGTAAATTTTCTGACCCAGACACATTATAAATGATGCTTTTTCCGTTTCAGGACTAGTGAAAATTTTCAGAAGGGTTCAAAACCCTTTACCTAACGCAGACGATTTCAAAATTCATTATTTTAAATATCATTTTTTTAAATTTTTAAGAAAAAATTCAACAAAACCATATCATGTGACCCCTCTTTGGAACGAGCTCGTTCCAAAGAGGGGTCACATGATATGGTTTTGTTGAAATTTTTCGAAAAATAATATTTTTTCAGCAGCTGTATTTGCATATTAAGTGGGCGGATGCGGGCGATTCGTTGGGTAAAGGGTTAAAAGATATCAACCAGCGCTGCAGTGCAACCACCTATCGAAACCACTCACAGTTGGAATTTACACCGGTGCCCCGCCCCCCCCCCCCCCTCCCAGCCTCCCCCCCCCCCCGAAACCCTCTAGCCACATCCCTGAGTGTGGATCTGAAAATTGTATTTTTCACGAGCGCTTGCGCCAGTGAAAAATAATATTTTCAGGTCCATAAATAAAAAGGGCGTAGATATCCTCTATTTATTTTCAAAGTATAATTGATGGGATTGCACTTAAGTTTCAAGTGTATACATCTGCAGCTTGTTTAGTAACTGGGTGGCGTGGGGGCACGATGACGCCGTGTACTAAGGCGTACTGCACGTCGATGGTACGCATGTCTTCAATCAATCTAACCCTGCCTGTGCTGCAGTGCGGAGTTACGATGTTGGGGAGCTGGCAGCTGCTCGTCGTTGCGCGGTGGTTCTCTCCGGGTACTCCGGCTTCCTCCACCCGTAAAACTGTCACGGTCATGATTAGCCATTGTGCATAAATATGTGACCTTAAACATCAATAAATAATAATAAATAATATAGTAACTGGGTGACTGGTTTAGTGTTAAAAGTAAAGCTGTGCTCACCATTCCGAAAATGAGTTCATGAATACTTTTCGTAATATTTTCTGTGTCGACTTTGGTGCTGTTCCGTTTGATATTGTCTGTGTGCGTTTTTCGAGTGCCATAATCTGTCATCATTCACAGCCTGGCCGCAGTGATTGTACAAAATATTTTATACTTGCTGCTTCTCTTCTATCCATGTGTGTTTATGAATCTTTTCACCGTACAGAAAGTATATGACATCGAAAATTAACAATTACCGGACGTCATTCATTGGTGAATATACGAATGGCATATTTTGACATTGATGCTATTATACATTGTCGTGAAACGTTCACCTGCTTCAATTACATTCAACCGCATACATTTAACGCCTTGCCTACACTGTAAAATCAGTTGGTTTAAAAATCAACCCAAATCAACTATGTTTAGTGAATATGAACCCAGTTGGGTTCGTATTTACTCAATTCAGTTGATTTGGGTTGATTTTTACCCCAACTGATTTTAGAGTGTGATAAATAGAGGATATGGAATGAGTGTTTTTCTCATATAATATTTATGAAACGAGTCTAAGAATTTTCCGTTTTGGCGAGCCTCTGGCGAGACCAAACGGAAAACTCGGACGAGTTTCATAAATATTATATGAGAAAAACACTCATTTCATATTCTATTTATCATATGATACACACACACGCAAAAATTAGCCATTTAGTAGGACTTTTTAACCCATCACCCGACTTGAGTTGCAGACGGTACTTGGAAAAAAACATCCTCCTATAACTAAAAAATTTCAGTTTATGCTTCCAAATATGAAATATAAAAAAAAATTAATGGCGTTTTTCTTGTATGTAAAAGATTAATACAATATAACCCGCCCTAAATAGGACAGATAACGTAAATTCTCCCTACTGAAATTAAGCAAATATGACCTAGTTGTATTTTGTTTAGCCAACCAGATTGTCCAGTTTTGAAATTGACCAATGAAAGCTCCCAACTCTAATTATGCAAATTATGAAAATGTGGCCCAGTTTTATTTTGTTCTGCCAATAAAATTGTCTGGTTTTGAAATTGACCAATGAAATTGACGGAAGGCTTTATTTATCACTGATTAATATGAAAACAAAAAATCAAATGTTTTAAAGTGAACAAAACGGACGAGTCATATGATAAATATACGATAATACCATAGTGTGCTTTGATATGTTTGATATCTCAACGAGTTGAAAGTGAGTTTTTTTCGCGAGGCTTGCCGAGCGAAAAAAACTCACTTTCAACTCGTTGAGATATCAAACATATCAAAACACACTATGGTATTGTTGTATTTATCTTATACCGACCATTTTTGTTCTTTTCTGCATTTTTAAAAGGGTTTTGGGGATGATTTCGTGTCAAAATGTCGACTCATCTGGAGTGGAGTCGACTGCTTTCTCTTGTTGGGCATGAATACATGTGATGTGCCCGGAAAAGCTGTTGGTGCGTAACAAGGCTACAAATTCAAGTGAATGATAGAGTATAGTTCCCCTTAGAAAGTGGCCCTGTAACTGGGAAAACAATTACAGAAAATATACTTACGCCTCAATTCTTATGATTTATGACAAAAATATGTTTGATAATCAATTTCGCCAGATTTGACACAATTTATAAACAATTTTGCGAATGTCATCATTATATTATAATATAGAAAAAGACTATAGTCCGTTCTCCAATCTATATGACATAGGGGTATGTGTTATAGATAATCTATAACACATGGGCTATATCTTCAACAGGTATAAGATAAACAGAAATAACATTTTGCCACCGATAACAGAACTTTTGGGCATTTTTTTTACTTCGGGTCAAGAGCTTGTTATAACGAGGGGTGGGGAGTGTCATAAACACGGGGATGAAAATTGCACGCCGAAAATAAGGAGACATAGCCACTCTGATATTCACTCAATCCGTAACAACACGACATTTTCGTACGATGCGATAAAATATCGCCTGATTGCCTTGTGCCCTGCCCTCATAAGGTTTGGCTAGGATCTAGTAGCGAAGAGCCAGTGGAAAGCCGGAAGCATTACCAATTATCATTTTCAGAAATCAAAAATGCATTTAACCCTTTAAACTTGAAAGCTCGCTTCTCTGATCCAGGATCATGCTATGTTCGAATTTAATAAAGTACACGGTTGCCAATCAAATGAGTGTGGCAGACCAATTAATATTTCAACGTCTTCCCCAAAATAACGAATAGGCCTATGGACTCTTCCAAGTTATGAAATGTACCTCCAGGGTTAAAGGGGTTAAATTGAAACAAACTGTGAAATTTTTAAATAAACAGAATAAAGCATATTGAATTGAAATGATGTTGTAGGTGGAGATATATCAGTCCAGCAAACATCAAATTTAGGGTGGCCGGTAAAGATAGATTTGTTATGTATTTTCCACCTGGGACTGCTTGGGTCGCAAAAAGTTCGTGGGTTTTATGGATCCTCTGTATGTACTTTTCATCATTGTTCGGTAATTGAAAATGTATACATAACTGACTAACGATTTATGTGTTTATCAAACAGTGTGGCGGTTCAATGAGGAATCATAAATGATGTAATCGTCTCAAACGGATTTGACATATTAAGCCCTGGGCCCTCATACCTTTTCTTACCGTATAAATCCAGGTTTTGAACTATAAGCGATTTTCGTTGTTTGTTTATTTTTGTTTAACGACACTTTAAGTATCCAGAGAGAAGCACTGAGCAGAGGTGGGTAACTGTGGGACTATGCAACTCACTGGCACGGTGCAGGCAGGGGTGGTAAATGGGTGGAGTCAGGGAGACACAGGCCTCCGTCGGGGGGGGTTACCTCCCCCACCCCACAGGCACTTATCGGGGAATCTGGTAAAATTTGTAGGGAGATAAAATTATGCAACACCACAAAAATAGATATAAGACTCTAGAAGACCCGATACACGTGCACAATAGGAATAACCCGGTGGGCATAAAATCACTATGACAGAGGCTGAGTTAATTAATTTGCGAGTTTCTTTTTTGTCCGATACCAGAAACTTTCTACACAATCACTGGTCGACACGCACCTTAACCCTGTTGAATGGGTTATATCGTACTTATTAAATTTGTGGTTTATGGAAGTAGGGTATCAAAAACAGGTGTCATGGCGAATCGCCATGACACCTGTTTTTAATACCCTCGTTCCAGAAGCCACAATTTTTTTTTGTTTAGTTTTGACTCTCTTGAAAGCCTCTAGTGTCACGGGTATTGTGGCTTTTTCCCACTTAAAACAAAAATTTCTCCCACAGGGCCGAACCATGATCGGCCCGGTGTCCGGGGACTCTATAGCCCCCTGTCAGGATTATGGCCCCCACGACGGGGAAATCCCGGTGCCACCCCTCGGTACAGGCTAAGTAAACCAAGTGTGCCTTCAGTGTGTTGTGCACCTCTGTACACTGCGCCACCATGGTCCCACTTGGGCGATTGGGATTAAGTGCCTTGCCCACGGACACAACCTAGAAGACCTTGGTCATGACTAAACCTACGTCAAATGAGTCACAATGTAAGCGTGCACCAGGTATACACTGTAAAATTAGTTGGGTTAAAACTCAACCCAAATCAAATGGGTTGAGTAAATATGAACCAAGCTGGTATATTCTTCATTCCTGAAGATGGCCACAGCTTTTCAAGGGTTCTCATTTTTCTATTGATTCTGAACACTAAAGAGCATTCTTCTTTCCTGAAAGACCGCGCAATGAGATCCCATGATACACTTCATCCTTCTTTGTATTGCCTGTAGAATGTTTTATGTGTAATTAATAACTATGACGTTTGTACCTACTTGAAAAAATTAGAAAATTACTGGTATTGTACAGGCATGTTTCGTTATATACCTGATATGTTGCATATCTGTCATCTACCTTTTCACGACCGTATCACCAGTTATCAAGTTCTTATTACATTCTTACACGAAATCTTTTCACTGCTGGAGCCAATACTATAAAGCTTTTACAATTGTATTTTCTAGAATTGTATTTTCTACCTATTAATATAACTGACTAAAATGAATCATTAGCATTTTAAAAGATATGGCAATTTGCCAATAGCAAATTGCCACATCTTTGAAATTGCTGATGATTCATTTCAACCCATTTAGAATCATGCCAAGAAAATACAATTCTAGAAAATACAATTGCAAAAGTTCTATAGTGTTGGCTCCTGGTGCCTGTTACCACTCTTTCTTCGGCTGCCAAAGTCACGCGAGAAGTGGTAGGGAAGCGCCGTACTTTAAAGTTTTGTCGGATTTTTTGTCACAGTGGCCTGTTCACGTTAAAAATAATTGTCAGTTATTAATTCGAGTCCATAAGATTACGCCTTTTAGAAATAGATTTTAACCCGTTTCCTAACACACCTATAAAGAGAATATGAATTTCCCCAAATCACTTAAGATTCTGGTGTTTGTCTACCAAAGATATCTTATGATCCCTCGTCGGAACAAGCTCAGCGAGCGCGTTTCAACCAGGCGACACCAGCTATCCACTGGGGCAAAAAATGAAGAAATATTGAAACCCGAAATGTGATTTTTTGTAAATAACTCTAGCTGGATAACCCGTTGCGTCATGTAAAGGGTGTTTAACAAGGATTTAGATTGGTAATATAGATATGGGAGGGATCCCAGTGCTCACCTTCTCTACCAACAAGGATAATGTAAGAAAGTCAGGGCTTCGACGATTTTTTTTCACTTCCACAACAGTGTATTCAAGCTAAAAATAACTGACCATTAATAGTTATAAGGGCATTAACGTCATTAAGCCTTTTAGACTTCCATTTGAAAAAGCACCTGACTTAACCCTTTGAACCCTAGCGGCCGCTTTTCCGACCAGGAACATGATACTCCATAACGTTATTAAATAGGATGGCTGTTCAGTAAACATGTGAGGTAGACCAATCAATATTTTCAACGTGCAGCCCAGAGGCTGCACGTTGAAAATATTGATTGGTCTACCCCAAATAATGAATATGGCCTCTTCTAATTGTTGCCATTGAACTGGTATGGAAGATACCACCAGAGTTCAAAGGGGTAAGAAGTTTAAGCAACGCAATGCATTATTGGTGTTAGAGGACAGAGGGTCATCTTATTTCGTTGTATGGTGACCAATTGGGGTTATTTCCCAAGAATTTCAATATCTGACTTTTAAACTTGCGAATTTGGCTTGGTGGTGCTCTTTGTAAATATGTTTCCATACCAAACGAGATTGCTCTTGGATGGGAGAATGCAATAACAAATACCACCCCACCCCCTCCCCACCCCCACTCTGTCATTTCTATATTTGATGCATGGAGCTCGGTGGCTCAGTGCTTACGGCACTGAACTTGAAACCGAAAGGTCCACGGTTCGATTCCCGCCAGGGGTAACTGCGCTGTGTCCTTGGGCAAAGCATTAAATCCCGAATGCCCACATGGGGGCACCGTGGCGCTGTGTACTGTGGCGTACTGCACGTGGATAGTGCACTTTTCTTCAGCCAATGCTAACCCTGCTTGTGCAGAGTTATTACGTTGGGAGTTTGACAGTTGTTCGCCGTTGCTCGGTGGTTCTCTCCGAGTACTCCGGCTTCTTCCACCCGTAAAAGTATCCGACACGAGGTGACCCTAGTTGTCGAAAGTGTCGTAAAACCCCAATAAATAAATAAATATTCGGCACATATATTACTCAGAATAGAGTTTGACCGCCATATTACATTGATTCAATATATGTAGAACGATAAAAATAATCTCCTTAAACAAATAATCTTCTTATTCGTATAGTGAGAAAATCTTCTGGTATTAAATTAGCCAGTTTAATTAGCCAAATCAATAACTTGCAACAACACTATGTCCTCAGACGATAATTTTTTTTACTCTTTTGATTTCTTTCTGGCACCTCTCGACCAAAAGATAGATAAACCAACGAACTGACTTTTTGCATTTTTCCTTTAGGGGTTGTCCAACCTAACTTTGGTTAATTTGTTGACATTTTTCCCAATGCCTCAGAAACAGATAAGAGAAGTAAGGAAAGGCAAATTATATATCAAAATAATTAGTAAAGTGCATAGAAAAGGTACATATAATTTTTTCAGGAAAAAAAGTGAATTTTATGATTTTGAAGAAGATTAATTTGCAAATGGCATAAGTAACGAACCGGTAAAACCACAAAATAATCGGTAATTCGAAAGCCTTGTCCTCAATATAATGATAACATACTACAGACTCGGAGAAAGCATTTTTTTGACACACACTCTGGTGGGTTTTGATGTTTGAATGTAATAACCCCAACACAAGTTTTGGATGTTCCGGATGTGGCCATGTTTCAATCATGTTTATTCCGGTCATGTGAGTACGATGTGGTTCTTGTAGAAATACTCAAATTGGGTAATCGTAAGAATGCAAGGACGTGATCACGCCCTTTATTTGTTCGGGACAGTGTATGAGCGGATTTGCAAACAGGTGACAGCAAATACTTCAGCTGTTAATGTCATAACTGCAAAATATGGTTCGAAATTCCCTCTCGTGTTTACAGGCCGTCTGAACTTTTTTGTTGACAAAAAATCGGAATTATTGCGCACTAGAAAGACAACATGAACCACTTGTAAAAAAATAAGCGAGTGTATAAAATTGGGACGATACACATAACATAAGGCAATATTCATAACAAAGGAAGCAGAATGCTTCAGAAATCACTTTTTCACGAAGTATATTCCAAGTGACCTGGAGCTATATTGAGCGCGTTGATTTCCCCCGATGTTGTGAAGTTATTTACTTCCTAGTAACCATGGAATTTGTCGCGGCTCTGTTTGAAGTCTGCAAAGGACCGAATCAAGATGGGTTGAAAATGATGCATTCGCGCTTTTAAATAAGGTTTGTTTGGACGATGCTGAGAATTTAGTTTTTTCTTGCAACCAACCATACTAACACAAGCATTGATCAGTGTCTTTTGTCAACGTTTTACACTGACAAATGTGACAAATCTCCTTCACCGGAAACTATCTCCCAATTTGCATATCACAATAAACATAACCGCTGTCAGCGTGACCGTGTTGTCAAAACCGAAACGAATTATCGAATCCACGGTCAAAATTAGCTGCAATTGGCTTTTAAACAAATGAAATACACAAAATATTCGCAATTTCTTCATTATCCATGCCGAGTTACTTTTTAACCAAACCACATGCGTTCAGTTTCGTTTGTCGGCATCAAACTGATATTGTCTGTGGTAATTAATAGTACGAGAAGGCGAAAGAAGCCAAATATTTCCCATCATCTATAAATTAATTAAAATTGATAATTCCTTTTATTGTACTGAAATTATGAATTGATAAGGTGGGTGTGTTGCGATTATTATGCCCCAGACCTGGAAGTTGTAAAATCAAAGGTGCATCTAGGGCCGTGCAGTGGTGACCTCTGTCCTCTTACTTAGTCTTCCATTCATCATTACATATACCAACATTCTACCTTGTACCTCTTACTTAGTCTTCCATTCATCATTACATATACCAACATTCTCCCTTGTATCTCAACCAATGCTACTCCAATTTGAAGGATATTTGGTGTTGTGATCGAGCCTCATGGGAAAACAGTGCCTGTGTAGCTGCTGTAGCATGTGTTTCTTCCCACATTTTTTCAGAGTTGTGATACTTTTTCACTCTTTTGAGTTAGAAAATTTTGTTTATAACTAGTTGATTTGTTACAATTTTTTGGAAAGTGCCTGCTGATACCCTCAAATGTATTGCTACAAAATATTTCTGGCGAAGATTTCGTTCCTTTTACTTAACAAGCAATAACCTAATGAATATTCTGTATAAAGCCACCAATCTGATGTTTGACACTTTTACTGGAGCTGTTATGAAGGCTTATGGAACTCAAAATGTTCATTATGTCAGGACTTTTTTATTCACCCATTAATCAATAAATTAAGTGTTATAGTTGGAAGTAAGAAGCATGAAAGGTCCAGAACTTAAAGTCTAAAAAGAATGTTTTGCAATGTAACATGATTTTTGCAGATACATTTATTTGGAAGGTTACCTGTCTGATAGTGTTTGGAACATGTGTGACCAGGATTTTCAAAAAGAAAAAAAGAGTTAAACTTTGAGAAAAAAAAAGGCATATGCCTTGAGCGCCGGAGGTAGAGTCATACAGGGAAGAGAGCCCCCCCCCTGCCCCCCCCCCCTGCCCCCCCCCCTGCCCCCCCCCCGGATTTTTTTTTATGTCAAATGGAGCTCACTTGTCACCTTTTGGGGATTGCTTTGTGTACTGCATTCTTGAAAAAAATATGTGAGACCCTCTGGATGTGCCCTTCTGATCTCAATATGCCAATAAGCCTCCTTGGGGAAAGTACATGCAATAATGGTTATGTAAGGTTGATTTGATGTGTTTTGAATAACAATGTACTTTTAAGTACATTAGATGGTTTATTGCAGTGACAGGTTACAGCTTCCCTTATTTCTTCTCCAATAGATATCATGAGTGTATTGGTGTCCAAGAGTAAACAAAGCTATTATACTTATTGATAAACCAGACAAATTTAACAATTTAATCACTATCAAATTGATGCATGGGATAAAAGGGGTTACAGTGCAAGGGGTTTGTAAATATATTTATTCAACCCTCTATGTATGACTTTGCAGTGCATTCTACAAAGGAGAATATCTTAGTTTCTTTCCAAACCACCACAGTGACACATACATCTTTATATTGGGAGACACCCTTTTGTCCTTCCATACTTCTTCTGGTGGACTCCTTCGAGTTGACCTTTGTTGAACTCCCCAAATCAAAACATAAACAAAAGAAAATGTCTGCCTTCAATCAGTGAGCACACCACTTATAGCATTTGGTCTCAATCTTTATTACTTTCATGAATTAGGAAAAGATTTCTTCGAGTATGTACTTCAATGTTTATAGAATGCAGCTGTTATTTTATTTTGAGGTATTTTATTGTAAAAATTTTGTTCTCTTACTTATGCCATAGTAGACTTTCAGGTGGTGCTATTTACACATGGCAGCAGTTCAAATTTTAGTTTCCACATGTTCTGTGTTTCATTCCAAGCATTTTGGTATATAATTCATTGGGGTTATTCATTTTGGGCCCTTTTTAGACTTGAAAGAAAATTGCATGAAATTTGAACAAAGTTAGGTTGGACGTCCCCTTAACAAACCCATAGATACGAGCCTTACAAAGAAGCAACATTGTCTAACCCTTTACCTAACATGAAAAGCAGACGACACTTGCAAAAAGAAATTTCGAATAACTAATTTTTTTCATTTTTTGTCTCAAAACATAGGTTATGGCCCCTTATTGGAACGAACTCTTTCCAACGAGAGGTCATAACCTATGTTTTTGAGTCAAAAAATGAAAAAAATAATGAAAATTAATTGGCGATTTTTGAGAATAGCGTTGGCCGGTTTTGGCCGTTACGTTGGGTAAAGGGTTAACGAATCGGCCGCGTCCGTCCGCGCGTAAAATGGAAATTCAGCCATTGAAAAAAATAAATTTTCCAAAAATTTCATGAAAACCATATCATGTGACCCTTCGTTGGAACGAGCTTGTTGAGCCTGTTCTAATGTGGTCACATGATATGGGTTTGTTGAAATTTAAGGTTTACGGCATGGACGGTCACATAAAAATATCATCGTGGCAAAAAATGATCTAGTCTAATTTATTTCGATGAGTTAGTGGTTTATCTACCATTTAATTACTGTAAATCAAAACATGGTCTCCACATTTGTGATCAGTTTTCTGCACGCTAAAAACTAAAGTGTTAAAAACTACACTTGAACTGCTGTATTTAACACTTACTAAGTGCTGAACTAGCACTTTCTTCAAGTGTAGATATCCCAGAACTTGACAGGTATTACAATAATACCACTTGACAAGTGTAATGTCGCGACACTTAAAAGGAAACAACGCAGATGACGCGGATCAGGCTCGAACTCTCGAGCCTGATCCGCGTCATCTTCGTTGTGTCCTTTTAATTATGTACCCACCAAGCGCAAATCAAATTATGGACGATTCTGGAAGAACCACCAATGCTAGACACATGGGAAGTGCCATCCATTCAAGTTTCAGATGTCTGACGATTGTAATGTCTAAGTGCTTAAAGCATTGCACTTTGAGTGTTAAAATCAAAGCCTAAGAGTTAGAATGGGTTTAACACCTTGAAAGTGTAAGTTTTAACACTTTAGTTTTTAGTGTGTGTGAGTGCAGGGGAAAAAAGTTCTCTTTCTGAATCGAATGATCGCACGTGCGGTTGCTACCCTCAATGCAAGATTTGTATATTGTCTAGACGTTTTCATTTGTATTTGGGGAAATACGTTCTTGTCGTAAGATAAATGTCATTATCATTATTATAACTTGCAGTCTTTTATCACAAGCCACACTCTCACTATATATATACCATATTTAACCCTTGAAACGCGAGAGACCGCTTTCCTAACCAGGAACATGATCCGCCATAATTTCTATTTTAAGTTGTATTGTTGGTAAGTGAATGTGTGCGGTAGACTGATCAATATTTTCAACGTGCACTTTGAAAATATTAATTGGTATAATCCCAAATAATGAATATGGACTCTCCAATTGCCAAAGAACTGAAATGGAAGATACCACCAATACTCAAAGGGTTAACACTCTGCACTCTGACGTCAAAATACCAAAGTTTTGAGCATCAAATTTTTCCCACAATGCAGCTGAGAATTTAAAAAATTATATCTTGTTTGACAGAGCTCATTGAGCTCTGTCCAACAAGATATAATTTGTTAAATTGTTCTTGTTGCATGGGCAATATGGAGTTAATGACGAAAAATTTGAAATACTACCAGAGTGCTAGGAGTTAATTTACAACAAGGAGTTATATAAACAACAGATATACATTGTCACAAGACATGCTTTTTACTTCGACTACAAACATATTACAGGGTTTTGGGCATTTTTTTCGGTTAAAAACAAATTACAATTCCTTTTCACAACATGACAACAAGTATATTCTTTAGTTTCTTCTGGTTTATCAGAGTCTCTATCGCTTCGTCTGAAAACGTGATGCACCATAATAACATGTCAAAAGGTTCGACGGGTGTAGAGACATAACGACGTATTTCACGATTTGATAGCTCGAGGCCTCTCGTTTTATCCTTCTGCGCTGGCACTCGTGCCATATCGATTAACCCATTCACAAGCGTGTGTCGTTCTGTGTATTTCCGTGTATTCTACAGTCTTTGAGAGTCATGTCTTTACGAGGATCAGCAGATCAATGACAAACTGCTAAATATTTTCCTCATCTATACTTTACGAACGTGCAACTATATATATTAAGAAGTAATTACAAACTAGTATGAACCCATGTAAGGCTATTGTCCCGGGAGCCCAAATGTTCATTTATTCCAGCTGTTATTGTGGAAAAACTATAACAATGCATTTGCTGTTCATTACGAAAAGTCCAGACCCCGTTTTATAGAGCATTTTGATATTAAAGTCCAACAGCACAGTAGTATGTAGTAGTCTCATTAAACACTATTAGTCTGGGCCACAGGCGACAATAGGTAACGATACGCTAATAGGGTCGACATTGGGTGCTATCCAGATTTAGTGTAATGTAACGCTCTTTGTTAGCTTTAATTCATAGAACAACGTGTTAATCAATGGGCATACGTTTTGGGGGCTGTACACCCTAAGCCGGGGGCATAAATTAGGCATTTAAGATGAAATGGAATCAAACCTATTTTATCATCGCCTAAACTTTGTACGGGTAACCCCATGCCACCACATCAGCAGGGATGTTTTAATTGGTGTTGGAATTTGTGGAGAGGGCAGTGAGGAAATTCCAGCTACAAGTGCAACCGGCTAAAAATTTACACCTGGCAGTGAAGCATATTCCAGCTTGTATTATTGAATTGCATACCGTAGTCTTTGAAAGACCTGGAATCTGATCTACGAGTGCCTAGGCATCGTAGAATAGATTCTAAATCATAGGAAGTCTTTTCAAAATAGTTATGTCTCACATCGTTCCCACCCCGTCGACATAACTATTCCCTCGTGTCATGATGAAGGTTCGTCAAAGAACGAGACAGATATCACATGCATTGGTAGCCGCTGCCTTTTGCGTCCGAATGAACCTCTCGGGGTATGCCTTTTCAAACGGCAAATTGGGAACTTGAAGCAAATTTAACAAATGACACTCGACCGACGGGTGCAACTTTGTCGCGATCAGAATGGAATCTGATCGAGAAAGAGACTTCTTTTTCGATCACACAACTGTAAACTGTCGTGCGTCCAAATGAAAGGCGTTATCTACTTCCTAAAATAGTAACGCGTCGACTGTAGCCAAAAGTGGTATTTACATACAGAATCTTTGCTATCGATGGTAGAAAAGACTAATCATTTGACCCTGTCTTAGTTTAAAGTAAAAAAGACCCATTCTTTTTAATACATATATTAAGATAGAGATAGACCTAGCCTGTTCGCCAAATCCGACTTCAGTTGAATGAAATAAAAATATCCTTTAAAGAAAGTAAAACGGAGCACTAGGGTCAACATACCGAAGATCATTGGCGCACGTTAGATTTTTGCAAAATACAAATGCGCTCTCGGTTCTTCAACACGAAACATTATATCCTTGTTATGTAACAAAGCAACCAATAATTCTGCAGTATATTTCCTACTATGTCATAATGAGTTTAGTCCCAGCAAACAATTCAATTATGTCATCCATGTACGGCTCATGGGTATATACAATGAGTTGAAAACGTGTTATTCTAACATAACGCAATTTGATTCCATTTTAATTCCGAAGATTCTTCTCAATTACAAATCAAGTTAACCCTTTACCCAACGTAACGGCAAAAACCGGCCAACGCTATTCTCAAAAATCGCCTATTAATTTTAATTATTTTTTCATTTTTTGTCTCAAAAACATAGGTCGAGCCGTTCCAATGAGGGGTCATAACCTATGTTTTCGAGACAAAAAATGAAAAAAATAGTTATTCAAGAATTTATATTGCAAGTGTCGTCTGCTTTTCATGTTAGGTAAAGGGTTAACCCTTTGAACAATAATGCCTTGAATGATATCGTCTAAAATAGTACTGTATATAATATACTACTCAAAGTTTGCTAAGCACAAAGTATATCCAACTACCTGTTTTACGTTTTAGTTGAAATATTGTAATGAAAAGTGTATATATTTTTTATTTAATTATATCTTCAATGATTTAAGGACAGAATTTAAGATTTTATTTGTGTTTGACATTATTTTTTAGGTTTTGAATACGATAACCATGGAAAATGGATATTATTGGTAAAAGAGGAAATTGTTCAATTTGCCAAAAAGTTGACGGAGCGAACTGGTATGGGTTCAGTATCGAGTATGAGACCCATTACTGTTAATTGCAGCTTGACAACGCCTTCTCATGTTCCCAGTCAGGTTCCTGGTGGTCCGTTGTGGGATGTTGTTTCATTCTTGGACCAGCATGGCACCAAGCTCCTGGACACTTCTTGACTGGACTGGACAGGCTGAAATTGCAAGCTGCAACTCATTCTAGACATGTTCGATTGTATTGAGGTCAGGGGATCTTGCTGGCCAGTCCATACGCTCAATCCCCTCCTTCTGACAGTACTCCCCGACAGCATGGGCAATATGAGGACGGAAATTATCGTCCATCAGAATGAATCTATCGACCAACTGCACCTGCACACAACCTGACGTGGACATCAGATTCTCATCAATATACTGCTGCGCAGTCTATGTACCACGTTTAAGGGCACAGAGCTCTGCACGTCCATCCCTGCTGATGCCGCCACAAACCATAATTGACCCTCCACCACAGCGGTTATGCTCAGCAATGTTGACTGCATGGAATCGCTCTCCTTGTCTTCTCCATACCCTAGAGCGCCTATCTGTGTGGTCTAGGCAGTACCTTGACTCATCTGTAAAAAGGACAGGTCTCCAATTTTCTCTGGCCCATCCAAGGTGGTCCATGGCCCATTGATATCGTGCCTTGCGGTGGTTCTGGGACAGCGGAATGAGAATACATTGTCTTTTCGATTGGAGACTACCTTCATGCAACCTTGCCCGGATAGTCTGAGTTGAAACATTTACCCCGGATGCATTTTTAAGATCACTGCGAAGCTGGGTTGCTGTGGCAAAGCGGTTCCTACGGGCCTGAATGATCAAAAACCGGTCTTCAGCTGCAGATGTTGCCCTGTCTCTGCCACCACCATGCCGTCTTACTGGTGTACCATACTGCTGAAATCTTGCCCAGGCTCTGGTGATCACCGTATGGTGCACACTAAGGGCTTCACCAACCTGACGATGGGTAGCCCCTTGCTCCACCATCCCTACAGCCCGCCACATTTCTGCTTCAGACAAATGTCTTCCTACATTTGCATTTGCCATATCCAATCATTAAATCACAAGGGTTTGTGTTGAATTGAAGATTGAATACCCTTCACGTGTCATGTACATGTAGACAGTACTTGAAAACATCATGAAAATCAAGGGGTACATGCTTTCCATGACTGTCACGAAAGGTCTGCCTGTCAAGAGAGCTAATGTAAATACTGGGGACCATCTCAATACATTCCTCAATCACATCCACCAAAAATGTCGCAAATATGTCACAAGAAAATTTCACAATGATGTGTCAAATATTTGGTGCTTAGCAAACTTTGAGTAGTATATAGTATAATGCGCGAGTCTATCTTGTATTCATTGGGAGGTTCAGTAATAATTTAATCCTACAGTCCTACGGGACTGTAGGATTAAATTATCACTCACCCTCCCGACCACATAGATAGTTTCTATTTTCAACTCACGGACTGTTAACTTTTGCTTCAGGCAAACATTTATGCATATGGAAATGATTACGACATAATATCTTTGGATGCTTCAAAGATTGCAAGGCCTAAAAATCTAGTATAGGCGTTATTCAGTTTTAGTGTAACATTTTGTGTTAAGGTTTTTCTTTCTTTCTTGTGTATATATATTATATTACCAACATTTATATTTATTCAACTTGAACGTCGTGTCAAAGATTTTACTATATAAGGAATAATGAAAGCGTTCATGTTTTAACAACAGCATTATAACTGCGCTCTCTAATGTTGGGTGGGTCTCGAAGTGATCTGCAGGTGTCCCACGAAGCAGAAGAAAGACTCGTACTACAATGAAGCCATTCACTAAAACGACTTGATACCTATATAGTTTAGTTACTTTTTTATTTGAATTCTATGGGGTGCAAAGTATATAAAAATGTCATTTAAAAAGGTAACTAAATGTTTGATTGTCCGATCATCACGGCTCGAAGATGATTGTGTGATATCTTAGGAGCTCAAAGAATACTCGTGCAATCTTTGAGATTTATTGTCTCACGGGTTGTCGAAACAACCGTGAACATAAAAAGGAAACTGTTCGACGCTGTTTCCGTGTGTACCGAGAGAGTGACGATTATTTATTTATTTATTTATTTATTTATTTATTTATTTATTTATTTATTTATTTATTTATTTATTTATTGGGGTTTAACCACACTTTCGACAGACAGGGTCACCCCGTGTCGCGCAGTTTTTCGAGTGGACGAAGCCGGAGTACCCGGAGAGAACCACTGAGCAACAGCGTCCAGCTGTCAGACTCCCCAACGTACTAACTCCACACATGCAGGGTTAGTATTACTTGAAGACATGTGCAACATCGACGTGCAGTACGCCTTAGTACACAGCGCCACGGTGCTCCCACCTGGGAAATCGGGATGAAGTGCCTTACTCAAGGACACAGCGCAGTTTCCCCTGGCGGGAATCGAACCGTGGACATTTCGGTTTGAAGTTCAATACCGTAACCACTGAGCCACCGCGCTCCCGAGAGTCTGTCGATACTCTGCTCATATGATTTGAATTGAATTGAATTGAATTGAATTGAATTGAATTGAATTGAATTGAATTGAATTGAATTGAATTGAATTGAACTGAATTGAATATGAAATGCACGGCTATGAAAATCATCGAGTTTATCAGTGCCCATCAGCTATTACTTGAGTACCTCATTTTCTGAGACTATTGCCCTCTGTTAACCCTTTACCTAACATGAAAAGCAGACGACACTTGCAAAAAAAATTCTTGAATAACTAATTTTTTTTCATTTTTTGTCTCACAAACATAGGTTATGACCCCTCGTTGGAACGAGCTCGACGAGCTCGTTCCAACGAGGGGTCATAACCTATGTTTTGGAGACAAAAAATGAAAAAATAATGAAAATTAATTGGTGATTTTTGAGAATTGCGTTGGACGGTTTTATCCGTTACGTTGGGTAAAGGGTTAATATTTGTTCATGTTTGATTTATAGATCAAACCATCCTACATTTACAGTGTTATAACTGTTGTTTGGACATTCTGAATTGCCGATCTTACAAATGTATTAACCCTTTGAACCCTGGTGGTATGTCCCTGTCAGTTCAATTATAGCAATAGGAACAGTCCATATAGCTCTGTCAGCAATAAGTACTAGATATATCACTATTTTGTGTACTATATGGGTAAATAATTGTACAGTTGTGCAAGTGTCCGGAGATATTTTGGACGAGGTGATTTAATCCACAGCCCCTCAATGTTAACAAAAGTCAAAAAAATTATTTTT
Organism: Pictodentalium vernedei; assembly: GCA_031216915.1. Taxonomy (NCBI): domain Eukaryota; kingdom Metazoa; phylum Mollusca; class Scaphopoda; order Dentaliida; family Dentaliidae; genus Pictodentalium; species Pictodentalium vernedei. Next base: position 733,295,055 of record CM062296.1, on the reverse strand, counting down.
TAGAAAGTTTGACACGAGTAAAACCACATTTTAAAACACTTTTTGCTTGCTCTACCCCCGAAAAACAAAATGGGCATAACCCATTGTTTGCTTGCTAGAAAGTCTATTGAAGTTATGACACGCATCAGGAGTTCAGATATTGTGAACAGATCTGTGGCTTCGATTTGAACTCACATCATGACGTAATTTGTTCTCCCGCTAATATAATGTCTCAGCTCAAGGGTGGAATACTTATTCAATCCCTCATCGAAAGTGCGGCAGATAAATTTAACAATCGTTCATTTTTAAAGCATTTGGAAAAAATAATCCTTTTTTTTATCTGAAGAAGAGGTTCCCTTTCCCTCAGGGGTGGCGGGTGGTGGTGCCTGATTGCCGTCTTAATATTTGAAAAAGGGCGTTTTTTAGGTTATTTATTTATTTACTGGTGTTTAAGGTCACTTTTCTGCAGCTATGTCTAATTGTGACCGCAAAAAAGGTGTAAAGTCAAGTTTAGCCAATTGTTTACACCCATGCCGCCCATTTTAGGGGACTTCTACCCCGGGCACTGGTGACCAGGTCCTGTTTTACCAGTAAAACTGAACTTGTGTACCACAACAAACAAGCACTGCTTCACTTCCGAGGTTTCCACAGGAGTCCTTTTTAGGTTACCAGGGATGTTGGTTATTAAAAGCAACAAAAAATTACAAAGTGCATTATAATTTGGACACGATGCACACTCAATTCAGCAGCTCTGTCGAGAAAAGCTTGTCGATAATTCATGTGTTAGAAAGTTTTTCACACCTCCTTCACACCATCTTTACTTTTGAATGGTTATGATTACAGTACCGTGACAATCGTACAAATATCTTGTTTTGTTTTGTATGTTACTGTTAAATGTACTACGTTTACACTTTACGCCATAGGAATGGTAAAAAGTGGAGAAATAAATTGAATTGAATCTAGTTATTGGGACTGTTTCAAAACCGTCCCAATATCCAGATATTGGTACTGTTTTACTGTGCTGTTCTTATCAAAACCGTACTTGGTGTGATTTTATAGGGCTTGTTTTCATGACAGAGAACAAAAGAAATATTAGGTAGCTGTGGATTAACTGCATAATATATCTCAATAGTTTGTATCTGACAATTTTAATTTTCTGTTCTCTCACTTCCATAACATCTCGGTTCAGTCCCTTTGAATTTTACACATCTTCTACAGATTACCATCCATTTAACAATCATCTGATCCACATCAGCACCAACAACTTGCAGCCTTCCTAGACTTCCCGCTAGACCCCGGAGCCGCCGCCATGAGCCGCCGCCGCCGCCGCCAGCCATATTTTTCGTAAGCCACCGCCAGCCACATTTTTCGTCAGCCACCCGTATTAAAAATCAACCGCAACGAAATTTTGCGCCGCTGTTACAGGAATGGAAGTCCGTAGGAAAATTAGTCCCTCTGGACTATTATTCCGCGGAATTATAGTCCTAGGTCTAACATTTCTAGGAATAGTAGTCCGCCGGACTACTATTCCTAGAAATGTTAGAACTAGGACTATAATTCCGCGGAATAATAGTCCAGAGGGACTAACGTTCATACGGACTTCCATTCCTTTTACACCGGCTTAAGCTGTGTAAATTGTCAACATTTCATAATTAACTCTTCACCTAACGCCAGTAACAGACGACACTCGTAAAAAAATTCTCCTGTAACTAACAATTTTCATTTTTTGCTTCCAAAACATGGGTTATGAACCCTCCGACGCGCTCGTTCCAATGATGGGTCATAACCCATGTTTTGGAAGCAAAAATGAAAATATTTTCAAAAAAAGTTTCGCACTGGCCGGTTTTGACGGTTACGTTAAGTAAAATGATTAAACGTTAGAAAAAATGTTTCCATATGTCGATTCCCTTGCCCTAATTCCAATTAGTCTACCTTAGTAAGATTTATACATCTGCCTTTCTAGTACATTTTAGTTTTGTTTCATTCCACCAATCTGGGATAGCCGTGTTTTACACCTCTCAGTCAGCTGAGTCGCCATGAGCCGCCATCCGTTAAAGTTAAAACTTAGCCAGCTGAGCTGGCTAGCCAGCCATATATTCCTTCAGCCAACCACGAAAATGAATTTACATGGCTTCGGTGTCTACTTCCCGCATCTCATCTTTGCTGCGCCTGTTGATCACTGGCCTTGGTATGCTATACTTATTTTCTGCTTCCCTGAATGACAATCCATTGTTAACCCTTTACCTAACCTGAAAAGCAGACGACACTTGCAAAAATAATTCTTGAATAACTATTTTTTTTCATTTTTTGACTCAAAAACATAGTGTTATGACCCCTCGTTGGAACGAGCTCGACGAGCTCGTTCCAACGAGGGGTCATAACCTATATTTTGGAGACAAAAAAAGAAAATATGTTGAAAATTAATTGGCGATTTTTGAGAATAGCGTGGCCGGATTGGGCCGTTACTTTGGGTAAAGGATTAAATAAACTAAAACAACAAACAGCTCATCGAGCTTCCTGTTGATTTTGTTTATTGACAGTTCCAACAGAAACTTGGCTTTTTATGGAAAGTTAATTAGAAGCATCCACTCCACAGATAATCCGTCATTAAGAATATCTATCAGTATCGTACCTACCAACACTATGTAACCGCACACTTTGGCTCTCTGTTTAGCGATTGTGTCTTACGGTAATTTGCAAGTTTTTAGACCACCCAGGAAAAAAATAGCAAATCAAATCTCCTAGACATTCATATTAACAGAAAGGACAATGTCTGTCTCCTATGTTACGATGCGCACACTATTGATATAATGGACAGAAAGAAGTTACAGAACATCAACAGATGGAAAAAGACTGTTTACTTATTTTTAAATGGATTCCAACAGAGAATAGTCAAACGTTGAAACTGATTGAAAGAGCCAGCTTCTGTATTTTCATACTTCTTTACAGCAAAATGTTTACAATTTGTAAAATGGTGCGCACATCGTGTTACAAATTAGCAAATATTTCGGAATTTTAATCTCTATATGAAATTCTCATACCCTTAGTGTTAAAGTTACTGACAGTTTTAGGAAATTAGGGGGAGCTAACCCCTGTAAATCTCTTCCAGTGTCGAAAATTGTCAGCAATGGGTCGATTACGAATTGGCCTTTGGGGGTTTCTCCATTCTGTCGAGTGAACGTGTTAATGTAAGTGGACACATACACTCTTGATAGTTATCTGTACTCTAAACAACCTTACAATACCTAACCGGGAATCAATACTATAAAACTTTAACAATTGTATTTTCTAGAACTGTATTTTCTACCTTTTGATATAGCTGACTGGGAGAGCGATGGCTCAGTAGGTAGTGATGCAGGCTGCAAGCCGAGAGGTCCTCGGTTCGAACCCTCCCTGCGGCAACCCTTTTGGTTCCTTGGGCAAGACACTTAATCCCAATTGCCCATGTGGGGGAACAGTGGCGTTGTGTACTAAGGCGTACTGCACGTCACGTTGGGGAGTCTGACAGTTGCTCGCCGTTGCTCGGTGTTCTCTCCGGGTACTCCGGCTTCCTCCACCCGTAAAACCGTCCGACATGAAGTGACCCTGGCTGTCGAAAGTGTTGTTAAACCCTAATAAATAAATAGATAAAATAAATAAATATAACTGACTAAAATGAATCGTTAGTATTTTAAAAGATATGGCAATTTGCCATATGGCAAATTGCCAGATCTTTGAAAATGCTAATGGTTCATTTTAATCCATTTAAAGTCATAACTAGGAAATACAATTCTAGAAACTACAATTTTAAAAGTTTTATAGTATTGGCCCCGGATCTTGTATGCATTGGCACTCACTCTCCCATGAATTATAATAAGGTAAATCCAGACAGCCTGGATAATTATACCATGAAATACATCCCTAAAATATGCAGGCTTTAACCCTTTACCCAACGCATACGATATCAAAATTTATTATTTTAAATACCATTTTTAATTTTTTCAAAAAATTTCAACAAAACCATATCATGTGACTCCTCATTGGAACGAGCTCGTTCCAATGAGGGGTCACATGATATGGTTTTGTTGAAATATTTTGAAAAATTTAATTTTTTCAATTGCTCAGTTTGCATATTACGCGGGCGGATGCGGGAGATTTCCTTTATTTACAATCACCTATTTCGAATGGAATATGTGGGTTCAAAAGGGACGGTGTTATCACATATTATGTAGAAAAACCAAGGTTTGTTTGTTTGTTTGCTTTTGAGGTTTAACGACACTTTAAACAGGCAGAGTTATATCGTTATATCGTACTGGATAGTTTCTAAGGTGGAGGAAGTCGGAGTACCCGGACAGAACCTCCAAGCAACGGCGAATAACTATCGATATCTCAAACTCACTTACCCCGTATGAATAGGGCTAGGAACGGTTGGAGGTATGTGTGCCGTTGTCGAGTCCTACGCCTCAGTACAGACCCCCCCCCCCCCGTGTCCCCACACATGCAATCGGAATGAAGTGTTCTGTCCAAGAACACAACGCATATGACGTGGTTCAGCATCGAACCATCGGACTTTCGATGTCAAGTGCAATTCTCTAACCAATGAGCCCTCGCACTGGGTAGAAAAATCAAGTTTGGAAATTGCACAAAACCGCGTTATATTAACCTGTGTCACCACATGACAGAAGCATGTGATGTTATGGGACAAGGGCTCAGTAATCATCAACTAATCCAAAGTTACATGTATTGGTGCCTAGGTGGAGTTTTGGGGTGACAGGTAGAAGATATGTTTTCCTGTCACATTTGACAGAAATATTTTTAAGAACATGCCTGACCAGCAAAATCCTTTTCAAAAAACAGTTATTTTATTGTGCTTCAAAGGCTACGAGGCAAGGTCAAAAGACACAACATATTTTATTGTGTGTATCTTGTATTGTGAACAAATGAAACCGCACCAAGGGATTACAGAGGTATAAAATTATTGCATTGCATATTACTGACGTGTGAAGTCATCGGTGTGTAATATGCATAAACGGTAACCACAAACTTTTTGTATATCATTCATTCATTTATTCATTTATTGGTGTTTAACCCTTTACCTAACATGAAAAGCAGACGACGACACTTGCAAAAATAATTCTTGAATAACTAATTTTTTTCATTTTTTGTCTCCAAAACATAGGTTATGACCCCTCGTTGGAACGAGCTCGACGAGCTCGTTCCAACGAGGGGTCATAACCTATGTTTTTGAGACAAAAAATGAAAAAAATAATGAAAATTAATTGGCGATTTTTGAGAATAACGCTGGCCGGTTTTGGCCGTTACGTCAGGTAAAGGGATAAGGTCACATATTTCTGCACAATGTATATCATAAATATCGCTCTATTATTCTTTTGTTAAAACGTTAACCATTTTTCTATCGACATACACCAAACTCTAATTAATTTGAACCTTTTAATTAGATTTGAATATGCAATATAGTTGTGTGATATTGTCTCACCATCAAAAGTTCACCTAAAACCACGGTCTGTCTAATTATGTTTGAATTGCGAGAACATTTCTCCCGAATAACACGTGGATGTAGGGGCTCGTCTATTTACACAATGCTACCCAATTCAACCCCATACTTCCCAATACTACCCAATATTTCCCCAATACTATACAATACTTTACTAATATTACCCTGTACAACGCCGCTCTACCCAATACTATTCAAAAATGTCCGGACGTGATTGCCATTGGGTGTTAACCTTTGCGACTTTATTAAAAGCATAGCTCCGTAACTCAAAAAGGTCCACAAGCACCTTCGACTTAATGGACGAAATGACGTAGACCGTCTTTCATTGAATGGCGTCTTTAGATTTATTCCGGAGGAGGGGGTTGGGGAGGGGGGTGTTTGTTTTGTTTTGTTTGTTTTTTGTTTTTTGGGTTTTTTTGTTGTTTTTTTTTGGGGGGGGGGGGGGGGGTGGGGGTTCTGTTTCTCCCATCGTTTCCCTAACGAAAAGATATACTTGTTTGAAAAAGTTTAACACGGTTCTGTAAAAAGATGAACGGCAGCATTAAAAGAAAACTAAGGTGGTTCTACGGAATACTGAAATAGCATTGGGCATGTTTTGGGCAAGTAATGGGGAGTAATATGTAATATGGGTAGCATTAGGCAGTATTGGGTAGTATTTTGTAGGTACTGGGCTGGTTGGTCAGGCATTGTACCATTTAATAAGTATTGGGTTGTGTGGTGTAGTATTGGGTAAGTATTGTGTTGTATTGGATAAGTGTTGGGTAGTATTGGGAGAGCATTAGTTTACCCTGAAATCAGTTTGGTTAAAAATCAACCCAAATCAATTGGGTTCATATTCACTCAACCCAGCTGATTTGGGTTAATTGTTAATCTAAATGATTTTAGAGTGTAGTATTGAGTAGTATGGGGTAGTATTGGGTTAATTGGATGCGTCACGTGAGTCTAATATATTAAATTAATTTAGAAGCACAGTCCTGAACGAATCCATATCTGTCATCCTTCCTCGTGATATCGTTGTTATGACTGCATGTTCTTCTACAAGCTATGACAATGATTACTGGAAAGCTCTCACTTTCTGGGAACTAAGGTGAAATGGTCTAAAACAACACTAAACTGATTGTGAAAAATTAGTTTGATTTACTTTCTCCGCATGTTCTGTACTTCTGAACCACACGAACATCTAAAGGGTGGTTTCATTGACAGCAATAGGTAATCAATCAAGTATTGTAACTTCAGCTAGTCCTTAATCCTTTACCTAACATGAAAAGCAGACGATACTTGCAAACAAAAAATAAATAATTCTTGAATAACTATTTTTTTCATTTTTTGTCTCAAAAACATAGGTTATGACCCCTCGTTGGAACGAGATCGACGAGCTCGTTCCAACGAGGGGTCATAACCTATGTTTTTGAGACAAAAAATGAAAAAATATTGAAAATTAATTGGCGATTTTTGAGAATAGCCCTGGCCGATTTTAGACGTTACGTTGGGTAAATGGTTAATTAACTGTGTGAGGGAGCTCGGTGATTCAGTGGTTACGGCCTTGAACTTCAAACCGAAACGTCCACGGTTCGATCCCCACCAGGGGTGACTACATCGTGTCCTTTGGAAAGGCTCTTAATCACGATTATCCATGTGACCCGCCGTGTACCAACGTGTACTGCGCGTCGATGGTGCACTTGTCTCTAACCTATGCTAACCCTTCTTGTGCGAAATTTTACGGTGGGGAGTCAAGACAGTTGCTCGTCGTTGCTCTGTGGTTTTCTCATGCTTCCCTCACCCGTAAAACTGTCCGACACGAGGTGACCCGGGCTGTCGATGGTCGTTAAACCCCAATAACAAATAACTGTATGACAATTGGGTTGGCTGACTACCTGGAGGTAGAGCTTTTAATTTCTATACGAACACTTTTAAAAAAAACCCAGTTAACACGCCCCAGCAAAAACATATAGACACTACACTACGAGGCAGGATACATACCGAAAATTCAATTTTGGGGTTGTTATTCAACTCGAACTTTGTTTCAGTTATGAACAAATATTTAACTTCTATGGTTTGTTTCGTAAACAAATTATCAAACTAAAACTAATATTTAAAAATCCAGATTCTTAAAAAAATGAATGAAATTCACTCCGATGCATTTTTATGAATCTGGCATTTATAAATATTAGTTTTCAATAAATCCAAAATGCATTTAAGCTGTTTCCTGTTTTTCTCCCAAGTACCATTCATTCCTATCCCTCGAAACATTGTCATTTTTCTTGTAACAGTTATTCCCAGTACCAGACGCTCCCGTACCAAACATTCTAGTACCAGAAATTCCCGAGAGCGTGGTGCCTCTTTGGTCAGACCACTGGACTTCACATCGAAAGGTCGTAGGTTCGATCTCGACCCGCGCCATCTGCGTTGTGTCCTTGAACAACATACTTAGAGTCAATTGACCAGGTGGAGAGCAGTGATGTCAAGTGCTGAAGCGTACTACATGTCGATGGAACACTCTAAAATCAGTTGGGTTAAAAATCAAACCAAATCAACTGGTTTGAATGAATATGAACCCAACTGGGTTCATATTCACTCACCCTGGTCGATTTGGGTTATTTTTTAACCTAACAATTGGGTTCACATTCACTCAAACCAGTTGATTTGAGTTGATTTTGAACCCAACTGATTTAACCCTTTACCCAACGTAACGTCCAAACTGGCCAGCCTTATTCATAAAAATCGCCACTTAATTTTCATTTTTTGTCACAAAAACATAGGTTATGACCCCTCTTTGGAACGAGCTCGTCGAGCTCGTTCCAACGAGGGGTCATAACCTATGTTTTGAGACAAAAAATGAAAAAAATCAGTTATTCTAGAATTTCGTTTGCAAGTGTCGTCTGCTTTTCATGTTAGGTAAAGGGTTAAGCGTGTATACATGCCTTCAGTACTAACCGTGTTTGTACAGGGTTAGTAATAGTTGGAGAGTCGAACAGTTACTCGCCGCTGTTCCGTGTTTCTCTGTGGGTACCCCGACTTGCACCAGCCGTAAAACTGTCCGGCACAACATGACCCTGGCGGTTAAAAGTAACGTTAAAACCCAAATAATAAATACGTAACCTGATATTCCTGAACCATTCATTCCAACTGTCACTCTAACTTTGTGCTTTCAAATCGAAACATAGCTTATTCACATTTTGATAAAACGATACACAGTATTTGCTGAGTGGTTTGTCACTAAATCATCTGTGGAGTGGAGTTATCACCCAAAGTAAAACTCCCCAATTCTGTACATATGCACAAGACGCATAAGCATGTTTCAGCCAAAGGACTCCGGGTTTAACCCGAGGCTCTATTGGCCGAAACAAACTTTCCTTGTGCTTACTATGCTTTGCAATAAATTAGCAATTATTCATTTTGTGGAAATCTACTCTACGAGTGATTTGGTGATAATACACTCCCCGCGTACTGTACAGGAAATCGCTGAAATAAGAGTTCGTAAATTGTGTTTAAGAAGTAAACAAGAAAGGACTAACAACAAAACTTGGAGGCGCAAAAAATCATCGACTTGTCTTGACTGATTTAAATGTTGGGTTAATGGAGAATAAATTATGTTTTGGAAGAAGAAAATAATTTACTGACTGATCAGAAAACTAGTAAGGCTTAAGGTTTGCAATGTAAAGTTTGTTTGTTTGAATTGAATTTTTTCGTTATCTCCTTTTGTCTTGTATTTTATTTATTTTTTTAATCACTCGGAGTCCATGATATTATAAACCCTTTTCCAAACACACTGAAAATCAAAATTTGTTATTTTTCAAACTTTTCACACAAAAAATCATCCAAACCCTATCACGTGTCCTTTCACTGGAACGACCTCGACAAGCTCGTTGCAGCGATAGGGTTTTGTTGAAATGTTTTGAATTTTTTCAACTGTTCAATATTACACATTAGTCCAGGCACATTAGACATAAAAATGAGAAAGTAAGGAAAAAAATCGGAGAAAGCTGATTTTTTTATATGTTTCCGGGACACACATTGCGGATAAAGTGTGAAAAGTCCCCGCGAATCCGAGTTGAGCTTTTTTAGTTATAGCGTTTTTTTGATGAAAATTTTTTTTTTTTTTTAAATTCGACCCAGCTCCATATTTCTCATTCTTATTCGCCTTAGTAGGGTGAGAATCATAAATATCGTGCTGAATTATATTGAGAATACATATCCCCAACAGAAAATGCCAACTTTGTACCAATCCTCACACTCAATGGTGAAATATTCACGAAAATGTACAAAATTACGAAAAAAAATTTATTGTTTTCATACACACAACGGTACACAACGTCCATTAAATCAAATCTACGACTACTTTGGGAGTTAAATTATATATCAAAAATTGCAGAAAAGCAGTGGCTTTATAATGCTATATAACAATAGTCATTTATTCCATAATGAACTGGTGAAACGTGTGAAATATTAACCATACCCCCTAAACTCAAATTCAAACGGCATCGACTTTTCTCATTCAAATATCGTATTATAGCATCATTGTTTCAATTTCCATGTTCGATTAAATCACATAATGTGGTGTTCGCCTACACTCAAGATGCAACTGCTCCAGAATGCGTCCGTAGGACGCACAGGAAAGCTTTGGGTACAATACTACGAGCAAATAGGTATTCTCCAGTTGTTCTTGAGAGCAGAGCGCACAGGCGACTGGGAACTCCACACATATTGTGTTCGCAATATGATTCCAGTATTTCACGCAGGTGGTCATTTTGCATACTCAAAAAGTTCTCATCTCTATTTGCAGCAGATGAATGAGCTAACAGAAATAATGCAACAGGATGATTTGAAGTTGTTCACTGAGAAAGGTTACTTTACCATAAGGCGCTCAGATAAATTCTGGGACGGGATATATTCTGATCAGACCATAGAGCAGTGTTTAATGAGAATGTTCAAGCTCCCTGGTGGTCTCACACATGGCAGGGGAATAACCGATAGCACTGTTGCGAAATGGGTACATGGACTACCTTTTTGCCTTCCGATATGTAATGCTCTCGAGAAGTTTGTTCATGTTCACACTGGTCATGGCGAACAACATCGGGATCTCCGTCAAAGTTCACAATTGACTGATGCCAATGATATCACCAAATTATTGAACAGGCTCAGAGTGCATTCCCCCTTTCAGAATAGAGATCCACTACAATTAGTCTCTATAGCGACCGGGCTTGTGGCCGACGAAACTGTGAACTGTGACCAAGTTCGCAAAATTGGTGAATGTTGCGTATCGAATGTTGTAAGCAAAACGTTCAACAGCATCAAACTACGACGTGTTGACACTGTGAAGTCTTTCGCATCGATGGCAAATAGCATCAAAGTCCGTGGAAGTAAGGTAGTGATTGACCCCACAATTCTGTTCAACCGCATCACATGTGTTATTCAGTCACAAGCAGAGATGGAAGAGTATCTCAAATATGAACTCGCCCCGAAACCACCAGCATTGTTTGATTCTGCTGGAATGAGGAAGACACAGAAAAGCACGCTCGGTAAGATCCTCAAAACATACGGTTCCGAGCAAACTAAAATCCCAGAATATTCTCTGTTTGTTGTAGATGGAGGATTTTTATTGAGGGCAGTTGTATGGCCTAAACAGTCGTCATATAAGGACATATGTACATCATATTCCAATTATCTAGTGAGACATTTTGGGGCGAACGTCGTGGTTGTTTTTGATGGTTATGCTTGTACAATGTCGACAAAGGGCATGGAACAAGCCCGTAGATCTAAAGACAGGTATTCCATTGATATCAATATCTCACCCGAGTTACCAGCCACCACACCCCAATCCGATTTCCTTGCAAATGCCAAGAACAAAACCCAACTGATCGATCTTCTAATGCAGGAGCTATCTGCTATCAATATTCAGTCCAAGCAGGCCGAGGCTGATGCTGATGTACTGATAGCCGAAACTGCACTTGACATCGCTCAAGATGACAACAATGTTGTCGTTGTGGGAACAGACACAGACTTGTTAGTCATTCTTACCTCTCGAGTTCAACCGGGATGTAATATTCACATGATGTATTCCATTACCCCAAACTTACTAGTTTCAGTTAGTGAAATAGCAACCAAAATGGGTGACCATAGAAGCAACCTCCTTGTAGCACATTCTATAAGTGGTTGTGACACTACTTCTGCACTCTTTCGAGTTGGTAAGAAGAAAATATTCAGTACAATTGTCGCCGATGTTACTAGCGACTCACAACAGTATGTCAACACAATTTTGGCGGAAGACAGTACACCAAGTGCAGTAGCCGCTGCCGGGGAACAACTTCTCCTGATCTTATACGGGAGTAAAACTGTTTCCTTTCTCGACCAATATAGATATGTCACTTACAAGCGTTATGTAGCAAAATCTAAACTGAATAAACCCATCGACCTAGCCTCACTCCCACCAAGCAGCGATGCTGCACAACAACATGTCTACAGATGTTATCTCCAGGTCCAACAATGGCTGGGCACTTCGCTTCCTCCGACGGATTGGGGGTGGTCGCTAGACAATGGACTTCTTGTACCGACTGCAGCCACAAAGCCATGTGCCCCCGATAACCTACTGAATCTGATCAGTTTTGGTTGCAAGAGTGCTTGTACAAAAAGGTGTGGGTGTAAGAAGGCAGGACTCTCTTGCTCAGGTTTGTGTAATTGCAGTTCGGATTCTTGTAACAACCACAGAAACACTGTCCTGTCGGAAATTTCTGAGTTCGATGAATAATATGTATATAGGTCATGTCATTTCTGTATATAGCGTTGATAATAGTCAATGTAACTTAATCCATGTTGATTGATTTGTACATTCTGTAAATATTATTTATTGATTTTTGTACATTCTGTAAATATTATTTATTGATCTAATGCTGCCAGACACAGACGTGTCTGTTCGGTCCCAAGCCCGAAAATAGTTGAGTTCTCATGCTGACGAATCTTATGCCAAAAGGGGAACTCGGCCAGAAGCAGAGGGGGTCTTCCATAATGTCTATTTTGTAAGCAATGATAAAAGTCTTCAAATGGTGGCGGATTTTTTATCGTCTGTCCAACTAACATCCCGTTCTGTACTACGACCCTTTGGGCAAATCCGTTAGGAAAATCGTCATTTTTTGCGTAAATCTGATACTTTTTTGTGAATTTTCAATAATTTTTCGCAGAAATTGTCACAGAATGCACATTTTCCTCTAGGTAAATGTATATTAGACATTATGTAGCTCGAAATACGTGTAAACAAAAAATACAGTTGGATCAATTCGAGGTTACAAAGTTCGTGCGATTTTTTTTAATTTTTTTCAAACGCGTTTTCGAAAGAAGGCTGTAGAAAAAAAAGCTCAACTGGGATTTTAGGGGACTTTTGTCTAATCGTTCAGTGACATGTACTCGACATTCCCTGAAAAAATCAGCTTTCTCCGATTTTTTTCCCTAGTGAAACCTAATGTTCTTGGGCTACATGCGGATGAGTTCGATTTGATTGCGTGAAGGTGGTATTGAAGAGATAAAGACATGCGGCCTTAATGGTTTCCAGAAACTTCCGTTCTTCACGTTTATGTGTTTGTTAGAAACACTGTATGGGGTTAGGTGGGTGGTTGTAAATGGCAGGGGTCGTGGTTAACCCTTTACCCAACGTAACGGTCAAAACCGGCCAGCGCTATTCACAAAAATTGGCAATTAATTTTCATTATATTTTCATTTTTTGTCTCAAAAACATAGGTTATGACCCCTCATTGGAACGAGCTCGTCAAGCTCGTTCCAATGAGGGGTCATAACCTATGTTTTTGAGACAAAAAATGAAAAAAAATAGTTATTCAAGATTTTTTTTTTCATGTGTCGTCTGCTCTTCGTGTTAGGTAAATGGGTTAAGAGATGGTGAACAGGGTTTGGGATGCTAGTATGTGTGAGACTATTTGTGTGTATTTATCAGGATTAATACGAGAGGAATGTGTGCATTGATGGGTTAAGGTGTGGGCATGTGAAAAACACCTATAGATACTTTCACTGCGACATAAGTACCATTCTGAATATCAAAAATGCTGATAAAATTTATGTTAAATGTGTTAAATTGTGTTTGTGTCATTCGCGAGCTTTACTTCAATTTGTAGTTCTTGGCTTGGAGTAGCAATTTAATGCCTATTTCGATACTTTATTTCCTTATTCGATAACAGTACTATTTTATGTACCCGCGTACCTAGGAGAAGTACTTTGTTAATCTTTGTTGAGCCGCTCGCTGAACTTGAATAGTGTCGCTGTAATACAGTTCATCATTCTTTTTGTGACAATTTGAGCATAAACTATATTCTTCAAAATGTCCCCTGTTTTATTTTTGGGGGGTGGGAGAGGGGCATTGTCTGGCTCTCGATTTCATGGCCTGAGTTTAATCCTCTGCATCTGTTTTGGTGCATTCAAAAGGAAGATGTGCGTAGGCAACCCTCACATGGGAATGCAACACAACAGATCAAAATGGAGAGACCACTTTTTAGGCGTTTAAATAACTTATTTTAACCCTTTACCTAACATGAAAAGCAGACGACACTTGCAAAAAAAATTCTTGAATAACTAATTTTTTTCATTTTTTGTCTCAAAAACATAGGTTATGACCCCTCGTTGGAACGAGCTCGACGAGCTCGTTCCAACGAGGGGTCATAACCTATGTTTTTGAGATAAAAAATGAAAAAAATAATGAAAATTAATTGGCGATTTTTGAGAATAGCGCTGGCCGGTTTTGGCCGTTACGTTGGGTAAAGGGTTAAAATGTTTAGGTCGTATCTTGATGATATCATACACAGGGGCGTGGCCAGGCCAAATTATTGAAAAAGGTCTGGCGTTTTTCCCCTGACGGCTAAAGTACCAGAAAGTCGATGAATTACCGTAGCAAAATGACCGAAAAATTTTTGGGGTGAGAGTGAATGGACATGCAGGTTTTTATGGGTTTCAGATAAGAATGTACATGTATATGAGGTTGACATTTGTTTCAATTCCTTGTTGCATTATGGGAAATATTTGCTGCCTAAAACTCGGGCATTTTGACACAACAGAGCAGCTGCGGACCCTTTACTGACCAGAACCAGTTAATCAACTGAGGTCTAACTAACAAGAGCCCTATGTTGTTACGGATATTTTACTGTTTTTCGACTAGTACTGTATAATCGGAACATAAGTCTGCGTTGCTCTGATTTAAAAAGATTAACGCTTGATTTTCAACATCAGTAAATCTCTACTAACAATGTACAACGATGTATGTACAGAATTCACGTTAGCTAGTTAAAACATATACGTGTTGCATAATCCAATAATCCGATTTAGTCAAAGAACCATTTCATTAAATCATTGTGTCTCGGTTGAAACAACAAACACCATAAAATGCATGTATATACTCGATTGCAATCAAGACTGTTATACGAAAAACGTCGATAACTATATAATCAGTCACTGTTTTTTCCAACAAAATATTATTCATAAACTTTATATCCTACCACACCAATATCAAATTCTCCAAGTGGATCTATAAATAGTTATTTTCTGGAATTTGTTTTCAAATAAGGTATGTAGTTTTATCATTACCTGCATTTCTATGAGAAAATCCTGATAATTTCTCCGTCCCAAGGACATTTTTTTCAAAGGACATTTCTCTCTATTCTTAATCGAAACATGGAGATTCCCCACCAATTCAGAGTATTTACCCTTTACTTAACATGAAAAGCAGACGACACCTTAAAAAAATTCTTGAATAACTATTTTTTTCATTTTTGTCTCAAAAACATAGGTTATGACCCCTCATTGGAAAGAGCTCGACGACTCGTTCCAATGAGGGGTCATAACCTATGTTTTTGAGACAAAAAATGAAAAAATAATGAAAATTAATTGGCGATTTTTGAGAATAGCGCTGGCCGGTTTTGGTCGTTACGTTGGGTAAAGGGTTAACCTTCAGTTTATTAATTAAAATGAACTAGTTATATAAATATATGCTAAATTTAATTAATTTTATTTTATCTTAATTTCTGAGATATTTTTATATTAGGTCCTCTTTAACGTAAAGCCAAAACCCACCAAAGGCTATTCGTACTTCTGAATTGACATTTAATTTTTGGTTTTCAATTTCTGCCTCTAAAGCATAGCTTATGTCCCTCATTGGAACGATCTCAATGAGCTCGTTCCAATGATTCGCCATAAGCAATGTTTTCCAGGCAAAAGACGAAAATTGTCCGTTATTTGAGATTTTTTTTGGGAGGGGATTTTTTTTTTTTTTTGTTTTTGCAAATGGTGTCTTCCAGTAGTGTAAGGTAAAGATATAACTGAAAAACTCTAGAGTATATAGGACACTCTTTTCACAAATATGAGTTAAAAAAATTATTGGGCACCATCGAACATTCGATAGTTTCAAACTATTTAGCCATGAAGTTGCGAACTAAAATATTTATCGATCTCTCCTTGACATAATACCTGTAGCGCTGTTCAGAGATTCGCGGAGGCCGTGTCTGGTCCACATCATCAGATCGGCTTTTTTTCTTTCTTTTTTTTTCTTTTTTTTGTTATTGTCCGTTACAATCGATTACTCCAGCGTTGTCTTCTTTCTGCCTACTTCATTTCTATTTTCCCTAATTTGTTTCCAACCTTTCCCCATCTGTTTATTGATAATCTATTGATCATTACAACAACTGAACAATGGTCATCTTGAAAACTTCATCTGTAATTGCACTATGAGTGGAAACGACCATGCATAAGTTCTCAGCTTTCTGTCGAATCCACACACTTTTTCGTATTGTTTCGTGCATCAAACGTTGGAAATAAATATTGTTTAAACTACTAAACGTTAATCTCTATAGCTTGTGTATACAAGTAAGTTCTTAAGCTACCAGTCAAATTCTTGAACGAATCTGAGGCTGCTTTAGCCTAGAACTGGTCTAACCCTTAAATAGTCCTAGGCCTATTTTTAGATTAACCATTTACTTAACATGAAAAGCAGACGACATTTGCAAAAAAAATTCTTGAATAACTATATTTTTTTATTTTTGTTTCAAAAACATAGGTTATGAAGCCTCATTGGAACGTGCTCGACTAGCTCCTTCCAATGAGGGGTCACAAGCTATGTTTGGGGGCAAAAATGAAAATTGAATGGTGATGTTTGTGAATAGCCCTGGTCGGTTTTGGCCGTTACGTTGGGTAAAGGGTTAAATCGGCGGGAATTTAACCCTTTACCTTTAACCCTTTACCCAACGTAACGATATTTTAATTGAATCGGTGAGATTATTCCAGTTGCGCGAAAAAAGCGAATCGGGCAAATGAATATTTATTTAACCCTTTACCCAACGTTGGGTAAAGGGTTAAATTTCATATTTTTATCCAAGACAAGAAAGGAATCTCAGTGGAGACTTGATTTGATGCCCGATTCGCTTTTTTCGCGCAACTGGAATATTCTCGCCGATTGAATGTAAAATACCATAAATATTAATTTGCCCGATTCGCCTTTTTCGCGCAACTGGAATATTCTCGCCGATTGAATGTAAAATACCATAAATATTCATTTTTTTTATCCAAGACAAGAAATGAATCTCAATGGAGACTTGATTTGATGGAATCTTTGTTGACATTACCAATACAACATATATGTTTGTCCACTAAATAATTACGAATGAAGACTCCCTCCAACCGTAGTTTTATGATCTGACTGTATATTTCACCAATCGTGTTAATATCTTGTTGTTTTCAAGATGAATTACATACTTATTGATTGGAATATATATATAACTGGAGCCTGAACGAATATCTACATTTTTGTGAGTAAGGGACATCACATTACATCAACGGTAGTCTGCGCGCAAACTTCGCGAAAAGTGAATAAACAAATAGCTCATAATCATGAAATCTTGAAGCAGAAGAAAAGCATGAGTATATTTACAACAAGATGTTATATAGGGCTGGTTTTTTTCGGTTTTCCGGTTCGGTTCCGTTTTTTTTGGGGGGGGGGGGTTTGCGGCAAAGCGGAAAATCGAACCACAAGGCGGGAGCGCGGTGGCTCAGTGGTAGACTGTTGGACTTCTATGCTAGAGGTCCCGAGTTCGATCCCCGTCCAGGACGACTCGCGTTGTGTCCTTGGGCAAAGCACTTTATCCCGGTTGCCTGCATGGGGGCACGATGACGCCGTGTACTAAGGCGTACTGCACGTCGATGGTGCATATGTCTTCAGCCCCTGTAACCCTGCTTGAGCGGAGCTTGAACAGAGTTACAATGTTGACGAGCTGACAGTTGTTCGTCGATGCTTGGTGGTTCTCTCCGGGTACTTCGGCTTCCTCCACCCGTAAAACTGTCACGGTCACTATTAGCCATTGTGCATAAGTATGTGACCTTAAACACTAATAAATAATAAATAATAATAAATAACCACAAGGCCCAACAAAAACCGACCGGACGGTTTTACTGTGTTTATGCATAAACTGATCTAACTATCTTACTTGAAGGGAACTGGCCTAGCGACCACCGTGGATCCTCGTTACGAAGTCTATCCGGCAAAGGTGCGAATACGTAGTTTTCTGATTATCACATTTCCTCCCTTACTAACTCGTCCACGAGTCAATAAGGTAGAATTATCACTACGAGATTACAACATAGATTAGACGAACATTATTCATTTGTTGTCCCGATTTATTTTTTTTTTTCTGGCTGAATAGGATTAGCAACGGACCCCCGAGGATCCCTAAGGATGATCAAAGGGAAGTTAGGCTAAACCGAATACAGACATGGCTTTTGTGGTGAGTGGTGTCATTCATTTGTGGATTTTGTCCAAGTTAAGGAGCCTGAAGTGTTATTTATTATCTTTTCTTAACACATAGACCAACCGAAGCGAAACCGAGGTGTTTTTTTTTTAAATCGAACCGAAACCGAATCTGAAAGATCAAAACCTCCCAGATCTTATGTTATATGCCTGGGTTATTGTCACTGAGTAGAACATCTTTATGTCAATTTGTAACCAGTAGAGTGTAATATAGAGGTGTCCTGCCATGCATCAAGTTGCTGATGGGGGAGGGGGGGGGGCAAAGCTAAAGGAAGCGTGGGGACAAATAGTATTCCCCCACTTCATGTTACTCAGCGCTGGATTTAGAGTGTGCGTTTCCCAAAGGCTAAGGTCTAGGTCTTCCCAGGGTTAAGAAAATAACCTTTTCATGCTGATTGGAGCACTTTTAGTATTTTTTTAAAGCTCAAGTACCCGGATAGTGAAGGACTAACTGTAGCAGAATGACCCAAGAAATAACGGGGTGAGAGTATATGAACCAATTTTAAGGATTTCGGGCATCAACTCTTTACCTAACGTAACGGCAAAAACCGACCAGCGCTATTCATAAAAAATCACCATTAAATTTTCATTATTTTTTTCATTTTTTTGTCTCAAAATATAGCTTATGACCTCTTATTGGAACGAGCTCGTTGAGCTCGTTCCAATGACAGGTCATAAGATATGTTTTTTACGTAAAAATGGAAATATTTAGTTATTCAAGAATTTTGATTGCAAGTGTCGTCTTCCTTTCGTGTTTGGTAAAGGGTTAATGTATATAGGGTTAAGATTTTTCAGGGAATTTTAACCCACAGTTTGTTGATATGGGTTGAATGTGTGATAAACTTCTTTATTTTTTTAGCCATGTGCATCGTAAGTCAAGAAATATAGTTAGTGTAGGTTTTTTTTCTGGTTGGCAATAAATATCACAACAATATAATTTACAATGGAGTCAGCTAAAACTGCAACAAACCGACCTTACAGTTTAGAATATGTGTTGTCACGAATCAAAAGGTTTCATAATAAATGTCGTAAATTAAATTCAATGCCACAGTTTGATTCAGTTGAGCACAGAACTGTGTCTGTGGAAGTAAGCTGGATTATAACAACAACAGTTGGGTATCTGACAAGCACACATTCCACGCACTGAGCTGTAGAAGACATGCATGTTCAGTCAGAGAATTTACCACATTCAATCCAAGACCTCAATACCTTGTAAATCCTCCTCGGTTCGCGAGACAAGCGCGGATCCGACGTGGCATACTCCTCACCAAACGTCCAATATCAGCTTGACTGATGTTATTCCATTCTTCCTGCATTGCAGCGGCGAGTTCCTGGACATTGGTAGGGGGCTGTTGGCGTTGTCGTAGGCGCCTGCCAAGCATATCCAAGACGTGCTCGATTGATGAAACGTCTGGACTTAGTGCTGGTCAAGGCAGTGTAGTGATGTTCTGCACCTGGAGGGACTCTGTAGCGACACGGGCCCTGTGTGCTCTTGCACTGTCATCTTAGAAAATGAATCGACGGCCTGACTTCGCGCAAATGGCACCACATGAGCTGCTAACATGTTGTCACGCTAATACTGCCATTTGACACGTCCTTGGATGACAGGTAATGCTGTTCTGTTTGTCATGGTTATGCCTCCCCACACCATAACCGATTCACCATCAAAAGATCGTGCTGCCTAACGGTTACGTCATGGTATCGTTCGTTCCGCCGCCGCCACTCGCTGTTTCGCCTGTCGTGGAAGTCGAGAGGGAACCTCGATTCATCGGAAAACATAACGTTGCTCCACCGACGATTGTCCCAGCGCTGGCGTGCTCCTCACCAATTACGCCTTGCTGAGATGCGACGTTCAGTCAAATGTGGAATTATTCGAGGTCGTCTAGCGTACAAATTCCAGCTGTGTGGGCGATTTCGGATAGACTGACCACTGACTCGCACACCTGTCGCTCGGTGCAGCTGCTGTCCAATTTCTGAGGCACTTTGATGGCGGTTACGCAATGCTGTGGTTCGAATGAAACGATCTTGGTTAGCAGTTATCGCCCTTGGACGACCTGACAGACGTCTGTCATCAACATTGCCTGTCTGACGGTAGCGTGACCACAACCTGCTAATCACTGATTCAGTAACGTTGAGAATTTGAGCCACTGCAGTCTGTCTGTTGCCAGCTTCCAACATGCCAACGGCACGTAAACTTTCGTCACGGGTCTGACTTCGCATACCTAAAAAGTTACGTTTCGACCAGAAACTATTGATGAACGAGTTTATTTGAAGAAAAAAACGATAGACCTCCGTAATAGCCCGACCAGTACAAATGAAAATTTCAAAACGTACCCCACAGACATTAACGTGGCGCTCGTGCGAAAAACCTGCACGAAGTTTTCGTGGGCCGGTGACACTCATGATCCACACTAAACTTGGTAACATATTGATGGGTCCAATCACGCTTATCCAATACCATTTTCCGAAAATATCAACATCATTTTGGATATCCCCTACTTTTTTTGAATAGCATATAATGTCAATATAATTGAGTGTCACATCACGATTTATGGTGCATTATAAACTCCCGGTCTTAACTTATACCCATAGTCGAGCGCCCTTTTGATATCCCTATCCCTTGCCATCAGATTCTTCCAGCGCCCTTGGCTTACGTCGACTGAAACATTCCGTCATAATTGAAAATATAACAACCTTCATCCCCACCCCCACAACAATTGTAATAAAAGCCATTCAGTTCCCTGCTCGAGTTTACATTGAGCTAAGACAATATATGCTCTGTAAATAGGAGATGAATTCGTAAAGCTCTGTTTGGAAAAGAAAGTGACAATTTAAAAATAGCAAGTCAAGAAATAAATTAAATGGGTACAAGTCAAAAACATGAAACTCGCATGTGTGGTTATTAAGTCAAGTGCATTCTTGTTCTCAAATTATAGTAATTAAACTTTTCAACAAATATTTTTCATTGTTTTCACGATTTCAAATTTGTAGAAGAACTTAGACGTGAATGGGCGAATATTCGTTCGAATACAAGCGACAATACCCCCGCAATGTGTCCTTGATTCTTAAATTCCACGTGTTGTTGAATAAATTCTAAGCAGGGGAAAGTTTAAATATTAAACTGTTATTCAAAACAGCGTAAATTAGAAATGATCGATAACTTTGTATACAATTTTGCATGAATAGCATTGATAATTGTTTCTAGTTGTTAAATTACGGTAGTTGTAATCAATTATTGGAACTATGAATACAGGTGTACAGGTAATATTCGGCATTGTACCATTCAACAAATTCGGAGCATCGTGAGCAAAAAACACCAGAACATGTTAATATTAACCTAACGAGAACCGCGCACAACCTTTAGATAAAATGATCAAGGTAAAAAAATGGTCAAGTTACCTCGGTGCCCATTAACCCCCTGCACACTGATGTCAAAATATCCAGATTTGAAGTAGCCATTTTTCCCATAATGGAACTGAAAATTTAACCAATTCAATCTTGTTTGGCAGAGCTCATTGAGCTCTGTCAAACAAGATTGAATTGGTTAAATTTCTAGTTGCATTATGAGAAATATTTGCACCTTGAACTTTAGATATTTCGCAATCAGTGTGCAGGGGGTTAAATAGGATACCTCTTAATTGAATAATCCTGTTAATTATATATAATGTTTACACACCATACTATTTATATATATTCCTTTATTTCCTCCGATTCGAAGAGCTGATATATTACATGACAAACACAAGACAGAAACAGACAATACAAACAAACGACAAAGTATGTATCTTACATTATGTACATGTTAGATTAAGAAAGAGAGAAAAAGAAAATAAAGAAAAAAAGGTCAATAAAACGAAACATGAAAGTGATGAAAGTGGACGTGAACGCTCATTTCTGGTGCTTAACTTGAAATAATTACATTGTTAATGTAGTTATACGTTTTGGGCCCAAATACTCAATTACCATTGGTCAGCTGGGTGAAAACGTCATGACCAAATGTAATTCATTTTCCAATGAATACATTTGGTCGAACTTTGACCCACATTTACGGTAGAGCGCAGTTGACAGAATGTAATTCGGGCAGTGTTTGGGCGGGTTTTTCAACTTTTAGCGCCTCTTGCAGTGATCAACTCCGCTGCTGTTTCTTTGGTGACATTTCCCAACTGTGGCATAAAGCCCGTTACTGAAATACTCGTTTCCATTTATAAAGTTGTGAAAATTAAAAATCAGAGTTGTGCGCTTTGTCTTTTGTGTGAGGGTGGTTTTTCGTCTCGTTCGTTCGTTTTATTTCGTCTTTCTGCTTTGTTGTTTGGTAAAAAGTAGTTTAAACAGTTACGGAATGTAATTATAAGAATTGAATGCAATTTTTATAATCTTTATTGGAGTATGAACGTGTGGGAATGGGTACAAATTATGTATGAATCCCTTCGGGATTCATACATAATTTGTACCCATTCCCACACGTTCATACTCCAATAAAGATTATAAAAATTGCAATCAATTCTTAATTGGTGTACGGATACGCCAGGGCCCAATACTATAGAACCTCCACAACTGTACCCTCCAGAACTGTATTCTCCAGTCATAACCTTAAGTTGGATGAAATGAATCATTAGCGCTTCCAAAGCCATGGCAACTTCTCAGTTGGCAAAACTGGTAAGTTGCCACATCCTCCAAATCACCAATGATTAATTTTAGTCAGATTATTTATTATTTATTGATGTTTAAGGTCACATATTTATGCACAATGGCTAATCATGACCGTGACAGTTCTACGGGTGGAGGAAGCCGGAGTACCCGGAGAGAACCACCGAGCAACGACGAGCAGCTGCCAGCTCCCCAACATCGTAACTCCGCACTGCAGCACAGGCAGGGTTAGATTGGTTGAAGACATGCGTACCATCGACGTGCAGTACACCTTAGTACACGGCATCATCGTGCCCCCAAGCGGGCAATGGAGGTGAAGTGTCTTGCCCAAGGACACAACGCGGTTGCCGCAGGTGGGATTCGAACCGAGGACCCCTCGGCTTGCAGCCTGCACCTCTACCTACTGAGCCACCGCGCTCCCAATTTTAGTCAGATAAATTAGTAGGTAGAAAATATCATTCCAGAGAACACAACTGCAAAAGCTCCACAGTACAGCAATCACTCCTGGTAATGATACGCTCCATGTGCGCTCTGTGGAATCCACCTATTCAGCTTTGTGCAACCTCTCGTTCTGTATTGTGGTATTTTTCCCAAAGCCGAAAAGTCTTCTTAGCAAAGAAGTGCAAACATTCTAACCGGTCTTCAATGATATTGAGTATTTGATCGGGTATGTAGCCGAGGTAAACTAAAAGTAATCATCTGGATGCAGTTGGTCTAAAATGAGAATTTATTGGATACCAACTGCATCCAGAATGTAGTAGCCGATTTCATTTCTAAGTTGGTTCAGGTAGGAGCAGTCGCGAATAATGTGGGAAACTTCTTCATCATACTCTTTAGAGCATCTGGGGCACGTACCGGCTGTCCAATTAGTTTAGCGACAAGATGGAAGGCGCCTTTGTGAACTGGAAATTGTCTGCATGATTTCCACAGATCAGACATACTGAGAGACTGATTGTTGGATGCGAAGTAACACAGACAGACGGCTGTTAGCTGTGACTTCTTGAAACCAATCTGATTTTGTTTGATACGCAATTTCCATTTTACAAATTGCCCTCCATGGAGGCTTTGGTGGAAACACGCTATTCTGGGCATATTCAAGAATGTATTGTTGAAGATTGTTCTTTTCTAGAACAGAAAATATATCCCCAAAGTAACAGGCGATAGTTGAGGAGTTCCTGAGAATCCATTCATGTAATCTCATAAGAAACAGTTCTTTTGCAACTTTAGTTTTCTTCAGATTACATAATGAACCGAACAGTGACAGTTTACGTTTTTCAATCAGGGAGAGTAAATTACCCAGACCAACAAGTCCTTGATCTATAAGTGTGTTGGTCCTAACTGTTAGCCCTTGGTCGATTTCAGAGTCTATGAACTTTTTCTAGTCTCATTTGCTCAGTGCTGTTCAGGTCCCACAACAATTCGGATCCATATAGGCCCCTATTGGTGACTATAGAATTGTATATCTTTATACTACTACAGGGAGTGATTCCATTGGCGTACATACCTGCATTGGAGAGCATAAGGAAAGTGTTTCGGTTTTTCGTACAAATGGATTCAGTAAGATGTTTTGTAACCAGAACTTGTGAAAAGGAATTCCCAGATGAGTAACAACCTCTACTTCGGAAATTTCAGAATCTCCAATTTTCCATTTGCGTGTGGATCGCGTGTAATCTCTTTTGCTTTCATTAAAAGTGATGACCGCACATTTTGTCGAATTGTAACGGTATCTCCACATCAGGCTATAATTATAGAACATGGCAATTAATGCCAGTAAGCCAGTCTGTGTCAAAGAAAGCAATGTCATATCGTCAGCTAGAGTTGGGGCGGCACAACTCAGAGAGTTAACAGATAGGCCAGCTTTAAATGCTACAAGTTCATGGATCAGGTCATCAATAAAAATCATAAAGAATATAGGCGAAAGGATACCACCCTGTCTGGTACCCTGCCTAACAGGAAACCACCTTGACGTATTATTGTTGAAGCGAATACAGCAAGTAACCCCGGTTAATAGACCATTGAAAAGTTTCCAGGATTTCCCAGTGATTCCACGCTTGTAAAGCTTAAACAATAGTCCGCTGATCCAGACTGTATCGAACGCTTTCCAAATATCTAGAAAGCATGCAAACAGTTTTGAATGGTGCTCTGAGGTGTACGTAATACACACCTTAACGATTAATTATATATAATGTTCACACACCAAACTATTTACCATTTTCCTGTTACTTACATATAGGTTATAGAGTAAACTCCTGTTAAGTGAATAAAAAAATTGTAATCAATTGAAGAATTACTTTGACAAACACTAAATTCTATGTTTTCTTGATCTCTCTATCTTCAGTTCATCAAAAGTAAACATTTTATCTATTATATCTTGTTTGACAGAGCTCATTGAGCTCTGTCAAACAAGATATAATAGAATAAATACTCAGTTTATCACAATACAGGAAAATGAGCACATCCCTGTTAATTGAATACCCCCAATAATTGAATATTTTGTACTCACAACGTCGCTATTCAATAAACAGGGTTCCATATTTATTTATTTATTTATTTATTTATTTATTTATTTATTTATTTATTTATTTATTTATTTATTTATTTATTTACTAATTGGCTTTAACGACACTTTCGACAGCCAGGGTCACCTCGTGTCGGGCAGTTTTACGAGTGGAAGAAGTCGGAGTACCCAGAGAGAATCACCACTCACAAGCAGGGTTAGCATTGGTTGAAGACAAGTGCACCATCGACGTGCAGCACGCTTTAGTACACAACTACACTGTGCCCCCTCATGGACAATCGGTGAAGTGCCTTGCCCAAGGAAACAACACAGTTACCCGTGGTGGGAATCGGACCGTGAACCTTTCGGTTTGAAGTCCTATGCCGTAACCATTGAGCCACTGCTCGCCAACAGTGTTCCACCGTAGTGGGTTTGTATGTCTATTGTCGCTTTCAACAGTCACGGTAATATCGTGTCCGACAGTTTTACGGATGGGGGAAGACGGAGTACTCGGAGAGAACCACCGCGCAGCGATCAGCAACTGTCAGACTCTCAAACTTACTAACCCGGCACAAGAAGAGTTGAAGGCAATTGCACCATCGACGTGTAGTGCGCCTTATCTAGTGCACAACGCCACCGTGCCCCATGTGGGCAATTATGGTTAAGTGTCTTGCCCAAGGATACAACCTAGAAATCGCGGGTAAGGATCGACGCGCCTTTCGATTTCAAGTCCAATGTTCTAACCAATGAGTCACTACGCCCCCACTGTAATAGATATAAATAGTGAAAGTGGAAAATGTAAAAATGATCAAAACATGACAGAGTCTGTTATATATATATATACATATAAACTATATAAACTATTAACTTTTAACCCTTTGAACCCCAGTGGTATCTTCCATATCAGTTCAATGGCAGCAACGGGAAAGGTCCATATTCTTTATTTTGGGGTAGGCCAATTAATATTGATTGGTCGACACCACACCTTCACTCAAAAGTCATCCTACTTAATGAAATTATGAAGTATCATGTTACTGGGCCGAAAAGCGGCCTCAAGGTTTAAAGGGTTAACCTTCGACTAAATTTTTTCAATGTTTTTTCAGAACCTATGTTTTTCAGAGAAGTTTGCCATGCAGTGCTGCTTTCATATTCACTCGAAAACTGTGCAGTTTTGTCGAGTGGGAAAATATACCTTTCCGTGTTTTTGTAATAATCAGTTCTTCAAGCAACCAAAATGACAAAATCTTCTGTCCATGTCAAGGGGGGGGGGGGGGGGGGCGGGGGGGGGTAGGAAAATAATTGCAGACACCGATGCCGATTTTTTGTTTTTGACCAGTCGGAGGACCCACCCACCCACCCCATGTAATTTTTTTTCAGTTTTACAATCCTTCCCACCACATACTGCACCATAACCAATTTTATCATACAGTATTGAGTGATTGCCCTTGTACAGTAGGACAGGTCTTGAAAGAACATCCGTTTTATCAGACCAAAGTGGTCTCTTGAGGCAGATGGTCTCCCATAACAAATCAAATATAGAGTGAAGCTGGTATGTCCAGGTATGTCCATATAAAACATGGTCTCCAAAGACATCGGTCTCTTAAGTCATGTTCCATTGTAATTTATTAACACTCTTGAATGTCATATCATTAACTTTTTACCTATAGTTATCTCTCCATGTGTTCAGACATGTTGTAGAAACAAACAATATATATGGTATTCGACAGAGTTCAGAGAGCTTTGTAAAATATCATACAAATTGTTGATTTTTTTGACTACACGCACGAACCAGCATGGACTGACACGAAGAGAGATAATTGCGGATGAGAAAGTATACTTCAATATCAAAGTGAAGGGTGTTGATGTAGCCAAAAAAAATCTCTATGCAGCCTGGTCATTCTGAGTCATTCCTAAAAGTATTTCAATCTGTGTAAATTTCATGTAACACTCAGGTAGAGGCATTAACCTCTTACCTAACATAGTGGCCACAACAAATGTAACCAAAATAAACCAACAACATTCAAAGTGGATTATATATTCAAATATCCAAATATATCCCACAATAAAGCCACACAAATATGGATAACATTAGAACCGACTCTTCGAGCCAATTCTAATGTTAGCCATACATGTGTTTATTTCAAGTAACCTTATTGAACAGTAATGGTTATATGAGAATTTTAAATTTTTTTTGTATTTTACAAAAGAATGTTAGGTAAAGGGTTAAATATCATAAATTACTCAACCCATCAGAACCCATTGCGTTCTCCATTCATATATACAGTGAAACTTCTCTTGAGAGATCACCTTTTTGAGAAACCACCTCTTTTGTGCTAGAGCGTGTTTTATGTGGACAACACAGGACAACATACCATTTCGGTCAGAACAAAGTGGGCTTTCAAGACAGGTGGTCTTGACAGACCACCTGTCTGAAAGACCCCCTTTGTCTGGCAAAAATGTTGGTCTCTCAAGAGAGGTTCCACGGTATGTGTATGCAAAAAAGCAATGAGTTTAGTCATTTATGTATTTGTTTATCTTTTTGACGAAGGTTTGGGTGGGGCATGGCTGGGTTGGGGGGGGGGGAGGATTTATTACTTATTTTAAGTCCAGCCCTAGAAGGTCTGGTACATGATTTTGTTGACACCTGTGTTCTCAGATGTGTTTGAAATAAATTAGCAGTTCAATCAGGTTCAATGTTTAGTAGTTTCTGTGTTACATACTTCCAACAATGGCAATAAGAGTCATTGGTGTTTTCGTAATAGGTCTGGATACATCGTTGTACAGAATTGTTCCTGCAGCTGAAATCTGTAACTGTTCCTGACTTCACATAATTGTCTTTGCTCCTCATCTAAGCCAGCCGATCTCACCAGAGTGAACATATTAGAAATTTAATCAAACAGAACACCCTCAAGATAACTTATCCTTAGAGAGCAGTGTTTGATAATTGCAATTACTGATTCATTTTAACTTGCATTATTCAATATGTCATACATTGTATCGCTATATTTATTTATTTATTTATTGGTGTTTAAGGTCACATACTTATGCACAATGGCTAATCGTGACCGTGACAGTTTTACGGGTGGAGGAAGCCGGAGTACCCGGAGAGAACCACCGAGCAACGACGAGCAGCTGTCAGCTCTCCAACATCGTAACTCTGAACTCTGCACCGCAGCACAGGCAGGGTTAGATTGGTTGAAGACATGCGCACCATCGACGTACAGTACGCCTCAGTACACAGCGTCATCGTGCCCCCATGTAGGCAATCGGGGTGAAGTGTCTTGCCCAAGGACACAACGCGGTTGCCGCAGGTGGGATTCGAACCGAGGACCTCTCGGCTTGTAGCCTGCACCTCTACCAACTGAGCCACCGCGCCCCTTGTATCGCTATAAGCCGAATCATAGCTCAGCCGCAATAACAGTTTTATAATCGTATATAACCCATGGAAGGTACGTCCTGATAACTTGAGTGTCTTTTTATTGATTCTTGAATGATACTTCACTGATTATGGTATACAATTTTGGCCAAAAGTGTCTGAGGAAAAAATTTGCAAGCATCGGAAATTTTTTTTCTTGTCCTCCTTGACCACCCACCCACCCACCCCACCCACCCCGGCATCAGTGTTTTGCAATTTTTTTCCCCCCTCCCCCCCCCCCCCCCCCTGTTCATGCTGTCTAATTCAGTTTTAGCACCAATCAAGTTAAACATATTTTCTTTTTCATGTTTATCTTGGTATTTTGATCTCTCAGAGAACGCTCCTCAAAGATACGCGTGATGCATGGTATGCACGGTATCACAATTGAACCAACAAACCCAAAAAGTAAAATATACTGCTGTCAACATCGTCACTGCTGCAGACATTACTTGTATTGCTCAAAATTATCTTTCTTCGCTTCAGAACCGGTTGCACCTTAGCGTTCTGCCACGCGAGTTAACCCTTTGCTTAATTCAACGCTAATACCAATCCAACATTAAACACATTTAACTTCTTTAGTTTTTTCCACCTTTTGCCCCAAACCATAACATATGACCCCCATTGGAACGAGCTCGTGAAGCTCGTTCCAATGAATGGTCACATACTATGTTTTTAAAACAAAAATTTGAATTTTTTAATTATTCAAGAGAAAAAGCAATGCATGTGCCGTCTGCTTGTCAGTTACAAAGGGTGTAGCGATCTGAGTGCTCTTTCCTAGTCACGTATACTGACACATATTGTAGATGGAGCCACTATTATTATTCTGCTCGATTTTATCAAATTTTTATCCGTCATTGCAGCTTGTCTATAAAGATTTTTATAAATTTTAGCTTTGTGCTGTTTTTCTATTTATTTATTTATTTATTTATTTATTTATTTATTTATTTATTTATTTATTTATTTATTTACTGTATTTATTGGAGTTTAAAAACACTTTCGACAGCCAAGGTCACCTCGTGTCGAACAGTTTTATGGGCGGAGAAAGCCGAAGTACTCTCCGAGTATTTGCCAGACCCCCCAACTCCACACAAGCAGAGTTAGCATTGGTTGAAGACAGGTGCACCATCGACGTGCAGTACGCCTTAGTACACAGCGCCACTGTGCCCCCACGTGGGAAATCGGGATTGAGAACTTGTCCAATGACTCCATGCAGTTACCCTTGGCGGGGATCGAACCGTGAACGTCTCGTTTTGAAGTTCAACACCTTGGCACTAAGCCACCGGGCTCCCGGGTTGTTTTACTGGAAACAGTTGAATTTCTAGAAAAACGTAAAATGGAATCGCCACCGATTTAGCCAAAAGAAAAAATGAATACAGATTTTCCACAAACATTTATTTTTTAGAATGACAGGGGTTTTATTTTACTCATTGTGTGATACATAAAAGGGTAGATAAAATCCTTTATTTGATTAAGATTGACTATTCAAAAAGTAATTATTCTTTCTTATTATTCTCATAATTTCAGCGCGTTAAATGGAATGAAAAGCCATGGCTTCAACAACAAAGGACGACGCTTTACCTCAGACAAGAAACCAAGACAGCACAGCACGCGAAACGGAACAACAAATATCTCCGCGCGGCAATAAAGAAAAAGTTGAATGGAGTCATTTTCAACAAGGTGTCGAAGGTGGGATTGAACAAACAAACAGTGGCATTGCTATATACGACATAAACAGAGAAGATAAAACAGAAATAGAAGATCACGCGTCGTATTCAGAACATAACCTCCTGGGAAATAGTGGTTCTCCTTCTAAGGACAACGTCGGCAGTTTAGACTGTAGTGTTTCTGCAAATGAACTAGACAGTTATCAAATTAAGTGTCAGGAGGACAGTGTCTCTACAGTGTTACATGAGCAACAAAGTAACGACCCTACAGAAAATACCTCCATAGTGTTACATGAACAACAAAATAATGTTCATCTAAAAAACACTTCTCCCGAATTACGAGAACAACATAGCAGGAGTCCTACGGAAGACAACGACAAGTTAAGAGGCGATAGGTGTCAACATGAAGCTTCCAACGCCAGTGATGAATTCCAAGTAGTTGATGCTCTGAACATTGACTGTTCAGAGGAACGCCAAGCTGTAGAGAAAGAGCAGGAGAAAATCAAAAACAATACCCCTGAAGATAACGACAAGGTGTCGATTAAGTCAGATCACCAACAGAATTCATTCAGGGAGACGAAGGACAATAGTCTCCAGGAGAAAGATACCGTACACAGTGACTTTGCTGATGAGACGAACGACACCCCGGGGGAGACAAATATTCAGCAATGTGGCATTTCTGGTGCAGAATCTAACAACAACGATGACCAGAAAGTCGACGATGATCACTTAATTGCTGAACTCCAAGAACATCTACCAGATTTCACCAACAGTAGAACGTCTACACCCATCAACGTCAGTAGTTTAGAGCAACTGGAAACCACAAGTGTTCGACTTCAGGACAGTGTATCGATTAACAGTATCCCAGAGAATAACACTTCAGAGAATGATTGTAACTACCAGTCTATCACTCCTACTGTCGATGTAGAAAACGAAGGTGAGTATATAGTTTTTTGTAGTACTGAAACACCTTTCCATATGATAGGTTAAAAACCTGTTACCGACCAAATCGGTTAGAAAGGCTGCCATCTGTTATCCGCGATATTGATAACGTTCGGCATTCCATTGGTAAAATATTTAGTTTAAACCTTAAGCATTTGAACCCGTTTGGCCGCTTTTCCAGCCAGGAATATGATATTTCATAAGGTCATTAAATATGATGGCTGTTCAGTAAATGTGTGGGGTAGACCAATCAATATTTTTAACGTGCAGCCCTGAGTCTGCACGTTGAAACTTGATTGGCCAAGCCCAAATAATGAATCTGGACTCTTCTAATTGTTGCCATTGAACTGGAATGGAAGATACCACTAGGGTTCAAAGGGTTAACCCAACGCACAAGATATTAAAATTTGATGTTTTCACTACTTTATTTTGTAATTTCTGAAAAATTATCAACAAAACCATATAATGTGACCACCTCATTAGGATGAGCTTGTCTCGATGAGGGGTCACATGATATGGTTTTGTAATCTTTTGAAAAATTTCTTTTTGAACTGCTCGATCTGTAAATTCAGGCCAAGTGCTAGCATTCGTTGGGTAAAGTGTTAATACTTTTACAAACACGAACAGAGGATCTTGGTGGCACGGAGGCGCTGTGTACTACGGCGTACTGTACGTCGATAGTGCACTTGTCTTCAACCAATGCCCACCGTGCTTTTGTGGAGTTAGTACGTTGGGGAGTCTGATAGTTGTTCGCCGTTGCTCGGTGGATCTCTCCTGGTACTCCGGGTACTCCGGTTTCCTGCACCCGTAAAACTGACAGACGCGAGGTGATCTTAGCTGTCGAATGTGTCATTAAACCCCAATCAGAAAAAATCAAAGAGTTTTGACACCCGGTGCGGTGTCCAGTATTCGCAGAAATTATTCCGTAGTGCGAATATGACGAACATTGTCGAGTACCAGTCGTCAACATTCGTTGGTACACGCACTACGGAACAATCATTCGGCTCCCTTCCGTTTATTCCGATTCTCGTCATAAGACTTCGGTGGGTTAAGAAAAACCTAATCACTCCATTTGAAATGTTAATACGCTCCTTAAAGATAAACAATATCTTAAAAAATAAAGACGCTCCTTAACAAGTATGCTAAAACTGGGAGAAGTGAATTTTTGAAATGCCTTAAGTAAAAAATAAAAAGAGAAAATCCCATAAAACTGTTTATTTAAGAGAAAAAGATGATGAATGTAGTGCCTGTTGTCTGTAATTTTTGTTATGGACTTCCCTCCAGCTCGGTGTCCGCCAGCTTTGGTTGGAGGTGGATTTGAATTTGTTGCACGGAAACTTGAAAGATCAAATGAAACTTTTTGGAAGGTGTTTTTTTAATGTGGTAAAGCATAAAGTATTTCGATTCAGGGTTTCACAGGGATTTATTTTCACTGTCAATGTATCTAGACTGACAGTGATTATAAATTCCCGCGAAACCCTGAATCGACAATCAATGGAATTTGAACGCCGATTCAAAGAAACTTGCCAGTTTAACCGAATGGCGAAGTGAAAAACATTTTCTCCCCCATTGCCTATGCAAAATATGTGTGTCTCATGTGAGAAGGCCATGTGAGATAGATATCTATTTCACATGACCCACGTGACCGGCTTATTATCATATTTAATGAGCGCAGAACTATTCAATTATCACACGTTTCGGAAATATTAGCAGACGAAGGTTTGTCGAAGAAAATAGAAATAAAAACATAGACCGCTAAACCAAAGGACACTTGACTCTTTTATATGAATGTTGGGGTGAAGGTCATTACGAGTGGAGATAATTGGACGAAATTCCCATCGAAAAGTTATGCGAATACATTGCAGAGTTCGTAATATTACGTCATCGGAATGTGTCGATGTTCATTTCGCTACAAGTCTTTAACCCCTGTCTTGCCGGCGTTAAGATTTAATTTCGCGGTATATACCTGTGGTATATACAGAATTTTCGTGCGCTCTGTCCGTTAAGCAAATCAGTTTTTTTTTCAGATATGGACAACAAAATTGTTCGATATCACTGCACGTTTCCTTGAATTACTTTTGATGACGTCAGGGTGTTTTGGTTGGGGAGGAAAAGTATCCGTGATGGGGTGGGTGTGAGATGGGGAAGCCTCGTGTCTTGCCCAAAAATCTTGCCCTCGGGTGAGATTTCCCCATCTCACACCCTCACCCATCGGGTATAATAATAATCTTCCGTCTCGCCTCGAATTTACAAATGTTAATTTAACCCTTTACCTAACCTGAAAAGCAGACGACACTTGCAAAAATAATTCTTGAATAACTAATTTTTTTCATTTTTTGTCTCAAAAACATAGGTTATGACCCCTCGTTGGAACGAGCTCGTCGAGCTCGTTCCAACGAGGGGTCATAACCTATGTTTTTGAGACAAAAAATGAAAAAAATAATGAAAATTAATTGGCGATTTTTGAGAATAGCGCCGGCCCGTTTTGGCCGTTACGTTAGGTAAAGGGTTAAGCGTGGTTTGGGGCGGCAGTTCATGCTTTTAACCCAAACTGGGGCTTTCATTTTCCTGTGACTCACCAGAGTAGATAATATGTATTTATTCCAGTAACAAAGCAGCTTAAGTACTGTTTGTTTTGTTTTGTTTTTTTTGTTTTTTTTGCTAAAGACCTGTAAATATATATATGGAGAACCTATTTGACAGAATGGCGACGTCATTCAAAAAGACGAGGTAATTAGGGAAACAAAATCATCTAAGTTGCGACGTGTGCGGAACAGTTTCTACAAAAACTGCTCGTAACTCCCGACTATTTCAGGGGGTGGTCGCCAAAAAATGCCAGGATACAAGGTCCGGGTGGGTGGGTGTGTCCGAGCCCCAAAGTGCAGTTTTTGCCGTGTCGTGCAATTTTTTGCCAAATATCATTTTACAGACAAGTAATTACAACGAAAGTGAATTCAAGTGCTTAGATTCATAACTTAGAACAGAATAGAGCATTGATAATGTGTTGGGGGCTCAATGTTAGAATTTTCCCCCCATGTTTTACACTTCATTAGGGGATGGGTCCTGTTCTGGGTCTGGCAAAAATTTGCAAAACAAAAAAGTGATTCCCAGCTATTTGGTCATGATTTTCACTCCTTTATATTTCTACTAAGGCAGTCTGCCTCTTATTAGTGCTTTGTAGCTCTTATTATTTGATTCTTCTGTAAGCCTCAGGGTGCCTCATGCCATTGGTCTAGTGTGCTGCCATGTATGGAATAATTGGAAAGTTTGATAGAATAAAAATCTTGATTGTGGAAAACGTGTATAATTTCAAGGTAAATGTGATTCTAGTGACACTAACATAAAAAAATAAATAAGAGGCAATTCATCTCAGACAAGCCACGCTGGCATGGGTCAAAGAACTTCAGTATTAGGTCTCTCCCAGACCAGCTGTACAAACTAAACATTTAACCGAAAAGTGATGAAATGAAAAACAACTATTTCTTGTGGACAGTTGAAGATATCCAGGTGGGAACAATATATTTTAGGCAGGGCTTCTTGGTGGTGGGATTCGACCGGTGTCTGAACAGCATAGACATGTTGTACATCGGGGTAAGGGTTGTGTTGCTTGGAATATGAATGGGTGTATATCTGCAATTCAATTGGTGGAGGCGGGTTCCAGTGGTTACCTGGGGGTCTGATGCTGCATTTCCGTTGTGACTTTAGTGACTTTATATGCAGAGAGATTGTTTTGGGGCAATCTGTGGCTAGGAATGCCTTGGATGCCCAAGATCCGAGCTGGGATATCGGACAGTTGGTTTGCGGCACCTTTCATGTTTGGGAAAAGTATTTACTTATTTTTTTTTTTTTTTTTTTTTTGATTCAGATAATTTGAATACTTCGTTAAACAGATTTTATAAATTGGTGGTGGGTCTCCAATTGTCTTTGAGAGAAAACTGTGCGGGAGGGGTGCGTGTCCAAGACAGGACTGGCAAAAAATTGCATTCCGGGGGAGGTGGGTCCCAAAAATTGAAAATGTAAAAATTTCCACCTTGTATCCGTAATTTTTTGCCTGCCCCCCCTCCCCTCCCCCTGACTATTTCAGTTTAAGAATGGCCGTGAATAATCGCTTATTGTCCGATTATTGTCCGCGGTTAACGTCTCAACTGTTTCAGCACGGAGGCTTTTGAACGCAAATCTTGTTTCCAACCACCTCTAATTTGTGTTTTACTTAGACGTAAAAGCATATACAGTGAGTGTGAAAACTTATCGTCCTCGATGTTGACTGTTGAATTGTGTAAGCGTTCTATTTACGAATGTATTGGACTGGTGAATAGATATCTGTCAATAAGGCAAAAAACATTTTCAACAAATATATCTACAAACTATCTGCACTCGTTAATTCTTTGGGTTGTTGAGAAATACAGCCCTAGGACTTAAATACTACATTCGTGGAAAATTAAACGTTGAATGTTTTGACGTGCAAACGAAATCTGCAGTAGTGGTGACCACAACGGGAACACACAGTACAGTGGTTTCACGAATCTAAACTTGTGTCTTTTGATTTTGTTTCAGTTTGTTGGAGTGACAAGACTTTTACAAATAAACTGTAACAAAGCCATTTTCTTTCATTAAATTTTACCAGACCTCCATAAAGCCTGTGCTGAATGAGAATTTTGTCTCAAGACACACAGCCATCAGTCTATTGTTTCGAATTTCAAATCAAAACGAATTTGGGCCTGGGACTGTTACAGTCAAAAGATGAAGTCCGACGGTATCCATCAGTCTGTGTGGGTAGAAGTCAGCCTTCTTCACAACAAACATTGAAGTGTGTGTTTATAGAAGGTCTCCTTTAAAGCAGTCTGCGCGAGAGGTGAGCTGTGGCGTTGGAACCGGGGGGGGGGGGGTATTTACCCCCAAAGAATTTCCTAAACTTTGTAAATCATATCTAGTATCTACACGAAAATAACCACATATTCTACATCATACAGGCCCACATAAAAACTGTATGATCTCCACCATTTGCAGTGCATAGAAAAGTTGGTAGTCCTTGTCACTGACTGATTTGACGCTCAGCAGGTTAACATCTTCCTCTCTGACATGCATCCTTCTTTAACCCTTTACCCAACGTAACGGCCAAAACCGTCCAGCGCTATTCTCAAAAATCGCCAATTAATTTTCATGATTTTTTCATTTTTTGTCTCCAAAACATAGGTTATAACCCCTCATTGGAACGAGCTCGTTAATCTCGTTCCAATGAGGGTTCATAACCTATGTTTTGGAGACAAAAAATGAAAAAAAAATGTTATTCAAGAATTTTTTTGGCAAGTGTCGTCTGCTTTTCATGTTAGGTAAAGGGATAAACACCAAAAATTACCAGCAACGATACCTTGATTTTTTCACTTGAGAAGCGAGGAAATGAGCTCTCAGTAGTTCATATTTCACAAATTTCCCTGGTATCCCCTCCCGCACTCTCCCCGGGTTTGGCTACCCAGAGCGGACAGCCAAAGTCCCCAACAAGCTCCCGTTTACAATACCCCCCCCCCCCCAATATTATAAGCTTCCTACGCCCCTGGAGGCGAGTACCCCCTCCCATCCCCAGCCAGCACCGAGACGAATAGTAGCTGATAAAATAAAGACATCGGATTTAAATTTTAATACCACGGATGACTAAGATGAGTATCAGTGGGGTAGGGTAGATGTAACATCTTTTGGCTGAAAACGGACGTACAGATCAGCGGTTAAATGGTAGCCATGACTCTCGAAACTGGGCACTGGTTGTTTTAATTTTTCGTTTATACGATACGTGTCCGGTGAAAGGACACCGACTGATGTTAAACCTCGTTGATCGCTATGTAAATATTGTTGACAAAATACTCACGTCGTTCCAAGAATGAACATGGGTGATTCGGGGTAGTATTGAACGTATACGACCCTGGTTACGAAGACCAATGCATAAACCAATGAGGCACTGTGCTCCCAATCGTCCCTATTCTTACACTTGTCCATATCAATAAACTATTTTATTATGCCAGTAATTGTTATTGACCAATCAGCTTCAATATCTAGTGACCGTATATGAGACTGTGTATCATCGATCTGACCGTATATAGAGCTTATATACGGCCAGTTCCGACATTTTGTTTTTGACATCCAACGCTCGATGTTTTTCCTAATTTTGCGTGTTCAACGAACAACAAATAATTTTGCGCGTGTGTCTGTTGAACAACGTAGAACTATAATACGTTTCTTCCAGTCTTTGAGAAATTTTAATAAACAAATGTAAATAAATACAATAAATAAACCACTAAAACGACATGTATAGAAACATTAATATCACCATTAACAACAAATAATGAATGAAATTGTTCCCACTTACCTTCTTGAAAGAACTGTTAATCCATTTGCTCCAGTTGTTTTATTTTTCCAGTACTTAACACTGAATTAAAGTTGAGAATTGTTAATATAAATTCCTGTTTATTGAGAAGACAACTCTGTTCTTTCAGCGCCTGCTACTAGCGTGACCTTCACATGACGTAAAAGCGTGAAATTTCCTAATAGTGATAACAGAACATTTGCGTTAGGAATCTGGGTACACTTATGGTTGTGTCTCTTTCAAAGGACTGGCATAATAAATACGTTATGGGGCTTTCAGTGGGCGGATATGGTGTGACATAAGGCTCTGACTTCGCCTTATATCACACCATATCCGCCCACTGAAAGCCCCATAACCTATAATAACCCTTCCACCACCAGGTGTATATAGAGGATCTCCAACGAATCCCCAGTTTATATCAAAATTAACAAAACGAGTTCAATCATGGACTTGAAACAAACTAGGTTTACATGGAAAATCTCACCTGGGTTCAAGAACCTATACCATTTTTACTAAAGACTATAAAATTAATCGAGCACAACCTGAATAAAGTGCTTAATGCATTAGGTGTGTTTGTGAGTTAAGAAGAATCTTTATCTTCTATTTAATTTTGCATCTGTTGTTCTTTTCTTTTCATTAGTCTATTGACATTGTTTTTGTTTGTAGATTTAGTCTTGAGGGGCGGGAGTGTAACAGATGCTGTGTATTCGGTATTCTTTAGCTCGGTCCAGACGTAGTTTTCTGGAATGGTTTTGAAAATTTCGATATAAAAAGGGAACGAGTTGAAGACTCTATTATTATTGGATCAAACAAAAACAGCAAAAGACACGTAAATACATAAAAGTACTCGCGGCACTATTCCAGTTAAAGCATGGCTGTGCCTTGCCATTTTTAACCCTTTACCCAACGTAACGCCTAAAACCGGCCAGCGCTATTCTCAAATATCGCCAATTAATTTTCATTATTTTTTCATTTTATGTCTCAAAGACATAGGTTATGACCCCTCGTTGGAACGAGCTCGTCGAGCTCGTTCCAATGAGGGGTCACATCCTATGTTTTTGAGAAAATAAAATGAAAAAAAAAAAGTTATTCAAGAGTTTTTTTTGTAAGTGTCGTCTGCTTTTCATGTTAGGTAAATGGTTAAAGAATTGGCTCAATAATCGGTCGATGGGTCAGATCATAAAATAATAGCCATAAACAGCCATACGTGACCAGTGCTATTCACAAAAAAATCGCCCTTTTAATATTTTATTCTTTTCCCAATTTTCTTCGAGCACGTTCCAATGAAAGGACCATAAACTATGTCTTGAGGACAAACAAAATAAAATTTGCAAAGATTCAGTAAATGTTCAGTAAGTGTCGTCTTAGTGGGTAAAGGATTATGGAAGATTTGACGTGTGATCATTATAAGACGGCCCCATAAACAACAACTGGTAAGGATGATAAGCAAAAATTTAATCCTTTATTAAATTGTTACTGAATATCCTTACACGTTCAAAATAAAAAAAAGTCTATTCTCAGTAAATAACATTTTTAGCGTGACATTGCAGTAGTGAAAGTGTTTAGAAACACGAGAAACATATGATCAATTCCTTCGTTCAGTATATTAGGTATATTCAGGTAATTAAACGTCTGGTTCGACCCCCTCCAGGGGTGACAGCGTTTTTGTCCTTGGGCAAGGCATCCCGATTGCCCGATTGGGTGCACGGTAGCACTGTGTACTAAGGCGTACTGCACGTCGATTGTGCACTTGTCTTCAACCAATGCTTACTCTTCGTGTGCGGAGTTAGTACGTTGGTACGTTGGGGAGTCTAACAGCTGCTCGCCGTTGCTCGGTGGTTCTCTCCGAGTACTCCGGCTTCCTCCACCCGTAAAACTGTCTGACACGGGGTGACCCTGGCTGTCGAACGTGTCGTTAGTACTGTTTCGCTAGGCGGATTGGTGCAGAAGGAAACTCTGTCGGCGTTGGTTCGAAGCCCCGTTATGCGGCTGTGCCAAATACAGTGCCAAATACAGCGTCCGTTCTTAACTCTATTTCACTCGGAAACTTCGAAAAGAGACGTTCTAACTGATTTTCAGTGAAGTGTAGTATAGAGCTGGGCGTATGTAGTATAGAGCTGGGCGTATTTTTGCTTTTCGGGTTTGGGTCCATTTTTGCGACAAACCGGAAAACCGAACCGGAAGACTCAGCAAAAACCGACCGAACGGTTTTACGGTGTTTGTGCATAAACTGATCGAACTGTCTTACCGGAAGGGAATTGGTCTAGTGACCCATATGAACAAGCCTGAATATAAGCAACCTGTCATTTGCAAAATGGGATCCCCAGTGGGTGAATTTGCTGATGCTATCCCATACAGTGGGCCAATTTATCCTCTAAGTACATCTTTCTGTTTTGGCTTGAGACTTTTATTCAGACTGAGGTTCACAGAGGGTAAATTTGGTGATGCTACCCTGCTGTGCAGGGTAGCATCACCAAATTCACCCTCTGGGGACCTCATTTTGCAGATGACAGTCTGCTTATTTTCAGGCTTGCATATGAACTCTTGTCACTTCGTCTATCCGGCAAGGGCGCGAATACGTCGTGCTCTCATTATCATATTTTCTCCCTTATTGACTCGTCCGGTGGACGAGTTAATAAGAGAGCAAATGGGATCACATGGTAGATTATATGAATTTTATTCATTCCTTACCCTAATTTATGTTTTCTTTGACTCAGTGGACTTAACAACAGATCTCCTATGCCCCATAAAAATGATCAAAGAGAAGTCAGGTTGACTCCAATGGAGATACTGCCAACCAGGCCTTTTTGTGGTGAGTAGTGACGAAGAAACTATTGCGGATTTTTCCAAGTTATGAAGCTAGAAGTTTTATTTACTGTATGTTCTTAACGCATAGAAAAACTGAACCGAAATTCCGAGGCTTTTTCTTAACCCCAACCGAAACCGAATCTGAAAAATCAAAACCTCCAAGTTCTAGAGTAGTACATGTTTGTAGAATTAAGTGATGCAATCTTCTGATGCCAATAAAATGTTAAAACTTATTGAATTTTTAGGTGGGCTTTGTTCCCAACAACTAGATGAGAATACCGAGAGTGAATCGCCAAAAGACGGAGATAAAGACACCATCTTAGATGCTGACAGACAAGAGGGTGATACTAGTTCTCTTCAGGTGCAAGTGCCCATCTCGAGCAGTCCTGACATTTCGAAGAATTGCGACAAAACAAGTGGTATCGAGAACGATCTCGGTGATTCGACACTTCTAACTCAACCTGGCTTGTCTGAGGAAACAATAAATTCCCCGCGGAGTAATATTTCTGAAAAAGAAGAGAAGGTAGGTAAAGTCTGTCTCGAAGATTCCCAGCAGAACAAAGTTGATCAACAAAAAGAGTGTGATAGTAATAACAGTGTGAACCAAGAAACTTCAGAAAGAACTTATATAGATAAGTCACCTGATAACCATTCGGAGCGCTCTTATTCTTCATTCACCGGTGATCTGCCCGGCCGTTCCGAGGAAAACGACCAGCATAGTATTTTGAGTGATAAAAGTA
Organism: Pictodentalium vernedei; assembly: GCA_031216915.1. Classification (NCBI taxonomy): domain Eukaryota; kingdom Metazoa; phylum Mollusca; class Scaphopoda; order Dentaliida; family Dentaliidae; genus Pictodentalium; species Pictodentalium vernedei. The sequence continues at coordinate 733,253,730 of CM062296.1, read as the reverse complement.
CGTCGGTTAGAGTTGAAGCAAGAAGGGATTCGGAGAACCAATGTCAACCCAATGTGAATACTGCTGAAGAACGAAGTTACACTACCGAAGAACCTATTGCCCGTTCTGAAGTTGCTGGTAAGCTAAACTGTTATCCACAAAATATCTTAACTAATCTAATGGAAATATTTGACCTGCACTTTTCACAAAAATCGCCAGTCATTTTTTTCAAGACAAAGCTTTTGACTGTCCAAGTGCTGACTGATAGGAAAAGTGTTTCTGTTTAAACGAAGAGAACAGACCCTAACGTCCACCAGAATTGTTCATAATGATTATTTAACCCTTTACCCAACGCAGACGATATCAAAATTTATTATTTTAAATTTCATTTTTCAAAATGTTTCAACAAATTTCAACAAAACCATATCATGTGACCCCTCGTTGGAACGAGCTCGACGAGCTCGTTCCAACGAGGGGTCACATGATATGGTTTTGTTGAAATTATTTGAAAAATAATATTTTTTCAACTGCTGAATTTGCATATTACGCGGGCGGGCGGACGCGGCCGATTTGTTGGGTAAAGGGTTAATATTGTTGTTTTGGAGAAAGGAAAATGCTGTCTCCATTAAATTAAAATAAAAGGATTAGGCCAAATAAACAGAAAACATTTGGTTCTCGGTAGTTCATTTTTCAAATCAATGAGAAAGGGAGGCTTTTATTTTTTAATCTTTTTGTTTGATAATTGGTAGAGCGCTAAATCATTTTTAGTCGGAAAAATTTGGTCTTGCCTTGTTACAATTTATGGCAGAGTGCCTACAGGCCTGTAGGCACTCTCCATAAATTGTAACAAGGCAAATCCACATAGACTAAATAATTTAATTTTACAAATAATCTGAAGCACACCCACAGAATTGTATTCAGTTATATTTATGTACCCTTTTTCACAAAATAAATGTCGTTCTCGTAATATTTGAGTAATTTTCTACAGAACAAAGCAAACTGGATGTTTACAAAACAAATATTATAAATAGGCAATGTATTTTAATTACGTTTTATTAAAAACATGTGAAAAGAAATATATGCCGATCAAAAAAGCAAAATTTTAAAGTGTCACGATGTCAAATTTTCGAAGAAACTGCCAACCAATACAAATGCTCAATGAGGGGGTTCAATTTAATGAGGGATTACCTGAGAACCAAATGTATTTTTCACTAAATGTCAATAAAAATGTTCATCGAGGGGGTTCAATTTCAAAGAGGGATTGACTGAGAGCCGAATTCCTTTTTCACTGCAAACCAGTGAAAATTTTCAACGAGGGGGTTCAATTTCAAATAGGGATTGACAGAGAGCCAAATTCTTTTTTCACTGCAAGGCAATAAAAATGTTCGACGAGGGGGTTCCATATCAATGAGGAATTGCCTGAGAGCAAATGTTTTTTTACTGCAAACCAACGAAAATCTTCAACGAGGGGGTTCATTTTCAATGCGGAATTGCCTGAGAGCAAATGCATTTTTCACTGCAAGCCAAAGAAAATGTTCAACGAGGGGGTTCATTTTCAACGAGGGATTGCCTGACAGCTAAATGCTTTTTCACTGCGAGCCAATAAAAGTGTTCAACGAGGGGATTCAATTTCAATGAGGGATTGCCTCAGATTTAAATGGTTTTTTCACTGCAAGCCAATAAAAAATGTCAACGAGCGGGTTCCATTTCAATGGGGGATTCATTGAGAGCCAAATTGCAAGCCAATAAAAATGCTCAATGAAGGGGGTTATATTTCAAAGAGGGATTGATTGAGAGCCAAATGCTTTTTTCACTGCAAGCCAATACAAATGTTCAACGAGGGGATTCAATTTCAATGAGGGATTGCCTGAAAGCTAAATGTTTTTTTTCACTGCAAAAACGAGGGGGTTCAATTTGAAAGAGGGATTGACTGAGAGCCAAATGTTTTTTTTTCACTGCAGACCAATACAAATGTTTAACGAGGAGGTTCAGTTTCAATGAGGGATTTCCTGAGAACCAAAAGGGTTTTTTTTTGCCTTAGTTCCAAGTAATAGCAATTCTTTACTGAGGTATCTGATTATATCGTCAGTGCTAGACTGGAAGACGGCACTTGTAAAAATAATTCTTGAATACTTAAAAATATTCGTTTTCGTTTAAAAAACAAAGCCCATGTCCGCTCATTGGAACGAGTACGACGAGCTCGTTCCAGTGATGGATCATAAGATATGTTTTGGATTCAGAAATTGAAAATATAAAAAAATGAATGGCGATTTAAATGAATAATGCTGACTGTATATGGACGTTGTTTTAGGCAAAGACTTAACCATTTACCCAACGTACATGATATCAAATTTGTTATTTTCATTACTTTTTCAAAATGAAAAAAAATTCAACAAAGCAATATCATGTGACCCCTCATAGGAACGAGTTCGATGAGGTCGTTCCGATGAGGGGTCATATAATATGATTTTGTCGAAATATTTTGCTTCTTCAACTGTTCAATTTGTAAATTGTGCGGGAGGAAGCGACTGCTTCGTTTGGCAAATTGTTGAAGTGTTAACCCTTTACCTAACATGAAAAGCAGGCGACACTTGCAAATAAATTTCTTGAATAACGAAACGAGCTCGTTCCAAAGAGGGGTCATAACCTATGTTTTTGAGACAAAAAATGAAAAAAATAATGAAAATTAATTGGCGATTTTTGTGAATAGCGCTGGCCGGTTTTGGACGTTACCTTGGGTAAAGGGTTAAAACGTTCAAAAATCAGTAATATTACTCATAGCTTGGCTATAATAAAATGGATTGTATTACACCAAAAACAAGTCTAATGTTTTGACCACGCGTTTTAGAATTGTATGTTATACCGACTAGTGGATGAACACATGCTTCGCGTGGTTTTTCGACACATGGAATTTCGCGTTCGTTCCCTTGTACCATAGAACGGTCCAAATCATAAAGTGTTTTACCACCACATAGCTTAAGACACAATTGCCGATTCTCAATACATAACGCAAAATATTGGCACCAAACATGGCCATTTAGTCATTTTGGGTAGAAGTACACACACCTGCTGAGTTTGAAGTCGATCGGGTCCGTATAGCCTGATGAGATAGAGCACGTTACGACAAATAGAAACGGCAAACAGATTAACTCGAATTATAGTAAGATTGTAGCAATACTTTGGATGTCAAGTAAACTTATACCCATACCTCCTTTGGTAAGAGGTGTGAGGATCGTTCATTAAACACACTCAAAATAAAAGTCATCGATTTAGTCCTGGTCGTTACAGTTAAAACTAGAAGTCCTGTCATGAAATGCGCACAAATAGCACGTTGATCTGCGCGTTAATGTTCGCGTTATGTCCATAATAAAGCTATCAAATTCTGTTCGTACGGCCTATGCACAAGCAATGTTTCAGCCAATGGACCTCCGGGTAACCCGGAGGTCCATTGGCAGAAACATTGCATGTGTTTGCTACGAGTAACCAGGAGAACCTGCCGTGCGTTGGATGTCATTCGATATAGCAATTGCGCGCAATTCCAACGCGCAATTAAGCCTAGATAAGCGCACTATTCGTGACAGGACTTCTAGTTTTAACTGTATAAAGTATTTTAATGAAGTTGAAAAAACTTATTGGGACTGTTAGCCTTTTTATTCTTTTTTATTTAGCACAATACAGCAATATGTTTAAAGCTATAGTGACTAAATTTGGTATCCTCGTTAATGGTAACTTCTAGCTCCACAATTAGACACCCGTTTTCTGATATCCGACCTTTATCCATTGCTACGTCACTTTTAGCGTAGTTTCTCTATCTTTTAATATCAGATCTTTTCTCTGTCGTTTAATGTCAGATCTGTATCAAACCTCTTTCATTCATATTTTAGATATATCATCTCCACCAAAAACCATATCTAAAAATGTGGTACCGATCTGGCAAATTATCCACGGTTATATCCGTAATTCACATCAACGTCACAAAAAATGAAATGACGGTCGATTTACATGAAATTTTAGTATGTTGTATAGCTTGTAAAAGAGGGAGTTAAGTGGGGTTTGTTTGTTTGTTCTTGCTGTTTTTCGATTTATCGCCATTTTTGACATTTTACATCACTACAAAGTTTAGGCTATTTTCTTGGTCCTGCGAATATTCGAGATTCGATTCGATATCGATACCATACGTCTGTTTCGAGACCGATCCCGAATCTGTCTCAAGATTCGATTTTTTCGAATGTGTCTCAAGATTCGATTTTTTCGAATCTCTCGTACTGACTTCAATTTGTTACATTTCCAACAAAAAATGGATAAAATTGACATTGGATAATTCATTCATGTTCGCTCAATTCATATTTTATTGAGTAATTGACAAAGGTTAATTGTTAGGTACGTAGTTACTTTTGTCCGGAACATTTTCCATAATTTTAGTTTTTGAAGGCTTAACTTGTTACTATTCACGTTCTTAAGAACGTGAATGGTAACAAGTTAAGCCTTCAAAAACTAAAACTATGGAAAATGGGCCTAGCTGTTTCAGCGGAGGTGCTACAGAGAATATTTATTTATTAGTGTTTAAGGTGTCAGTCAGTCTTGTAAGGGTCATCACACTGTATCGTAACTTCCGTTTGGTGTAATATGAAATGACTTGTCTATTAAGATTCGATTCGAGAATCGATTCGATATCGATATCAGAGACACGATTTGAATCGAGATTCGATTCGAAAAAATATGTGTGAAACGCAGATCCCTATTATTTTCATTAAAAATGCTTCTTTTGTGATTCCATTATCTCCGTATCAAAATATTACACAGCAATTAAGTGCCGTTTTATTGGCATGTTTGTAATTAAAATGTCGCCTCTGGTGCCAACGATGCCAATGTTACGTCACTGTATTGGCCTTTTAGTTTCCACCTCATTTTAAGGCTCAGGCTTCTGAAATTTGGGGAATATTATCTCCAACAAAAACCATATCTCAAAATCTGGTAATGTCCTAGGAAATTCCATTCGTTATGACCGAACTCTGAGCTACTGTCAAAAGGGGTCATAATGTCAAAGGTTTTGTTTTTAAATTTTAGTATGTTTTAACCCTTTACCTAACGTAACGGCAAAAACCGGCCAGGGGATATTTGATAAAAGTGAGATATATGAAGAAATATATTTATATTTTCATCAAAAAGACAGCTGAGGCATTGCACTGTGACATCTGGCGAATGATTTCAGCCATAGTTGGGTGTCTGACAATCACACATTCCACGGATTGAGCTGTGGACATGGACGGTCAATGAGAGAATTTACCACATTCAGTCCAAGACCTTAATACCTTGTAAATTCTCCTCGGTTCGCGAGACAAGCGCGGATCCGGCGTGGCATACTCCTCATCAAACGTCCAATATCAGCTTGACTGGTGTTATTCCATTCTTTCTGCAGTGCAGCGGCGAGTTCCTGGACATTGGTAGGGGGCTGTTGGCGTTGTCTTATGCGCCAGCCAAGCTCATCCCAGACGTTCTCGATTGGTGAAAGGTCTGGACTTAGTGTTGGCCAAGGCAGTGTAGTGATGTTCTGCTCCTGGATGAACTCTGTAGCGATACGGGCCCTGTGTGCTCTTGCATTGTCATTCTGGAAAATGAATCGACGGCCGTCACGTCAGGCAAATGGCACCAAATGAGCTGCTAACATGTTGTCACGGTAGTACTGCCTGTGACACGCCCTTGGATGACATGTAATGCTGTTCTACTTGTCATGGTCCCCACACCATAACCGATCCACCACCAAAACGATCGTGCTGCCTAACGGTTACGTCATGGTATCGTTCGTTCCGCCGCCACACTCTGTTTGGCCTGTCGTGGAAGTCGAGAGTGAACCTCGATTCATCGGAAAACATGACGTTGCTTCATCGACGATTGTCCCAGCGCTGTCGTGCTCCACACCAATTACGCCTTGCTACGATTTGACGTTCAGTCAAACGAGGAATTATTCGAGGTCGTCGAGCGTACAAATTCCAGCTGTGTAGGCGATTTCGGATAGTCTGACCACTGACTCGCACATCTGTCGCTCGGTGCAGCTGCTGTCAAATTTCTGAGGCACTTTGATGGCGGTTACGTAATGCTGTGGTTCGGATGAAACGATCCTGGGTAGCAGTTGTCGCCCTTGGACGACCGGACCGACGTCTGTCGTCAACATTGCCTGTCTGACGGTAGCGTGACCACAACTTGCTAATCACCGATTGAGTAACGTTGATAATTTGAGCCACTGCAGTCTGTCTTTTTCCAGCTTCCAACATGCCCACGGCACGTAAACGTTCGTCACGTGTCAGTCTTCGAATACCTCAAAAGTTACGTTTCGACCAGAAATTATTGATGAACGAGTTTATACCAAGAAAAGAACGATGAGACCACCGAAAAAGCCCGACCAGTACAAATGAAAATTTCAAAACCTACCCCACAGACATTAATGCGGTGCTCGTGCGAAACACCTGCACGAAGTTTGCGTGGGCCGGTGACATTCATGATCCACTCTGAACTTGGTAACATACTGACGTGTCCAATCACGCGTATTCAATACCATTTTCCGAAAATATCAACATCAGTTTGGATATCCCCTACTTTTTTTTAATAGTATATATACATTTCACAGCTGTGACACTTCACACATCGTTTTCTGGGCACCTGAAATTGTGCACACCCATTTTTGGAATTATAATGTCGCTCGCGATACCAGAGATGCCAATTACGTCATTATGTTGTGGTTTTGGGGTTTTTTTCGATTTTAACATTTTTTCGCCACTTCAAAGTTTAAGCTATTTTTGTCATATTTCATTAACCCTTTACCCAACGCAGACGATATCAAAATTTATTATTTTAAATATCATTTTTTAAAATTTTTCCAAAACATTTGACAAAACCATATCATGTGACCCCTCGTTGGAACGAGCTCGACGAGCTCGTTCCAACGAGGGGTCACATGATATGGTTTTGTTGAAATTTTTTGAAAAATAATATTTTTTCAACTGCTGAATTTGCATATTACGCGGGCGGATGCGGCCGGTTCGTTGGGTAAAGGGTTAAAGAGACAAATTCCTTGATTCCATTATCTCCGTATACATAACTTTCATAGCTATGACACCTCAGGCACCTGAAATTGTGCATACCCATTTTTGGAAATAAAATGTCATCCGATGTCAGCGATGCCAATTTTACTTTATTTTAAATTCCACAAAGACCCATTATACCAGAAGAGTTTTATGTTTTTAGCTTCTTTTCTTATCCATGCCAATAGCAGTCCACATTGATAATATTTCGATATATCAGCTGTAGGGAAACAGCGTTCTTTTAGTTTGAAAAATCAAACTTTTCTCCCATTGGGCCGAACTATGGTCGGCCCGATGGGTCCGCGCTTCCCAACCACCTGCTGATGACATTCTTGCCGAATAAGTGATGAAGATGATACAAAAAATGCCATCGAAAGTTCGTTTGTGTGAACTGTCATTTGATCATTCAGATGCAAGAAAGCTGCGTTCGATCAGTTCGAAAAATCAAACTTTTCTCCGGGTCCGGGGTCCGCCTTTCCTGGTAACTATTCTTGGCCCAGTCCGCCCCTGATAAAGGTAGATATTAACATTTTGCTACGTAAACTTTGATTGGATCAACTACGAGCAGAGTGCTAGAATTATCCGGTAGCCGAAATTTGTTCGGAAACCTTCTATTACAATTAACTGGGGAGTGCCTCGAGTCAGAAAAACAAAATCGTGCGATTGAAATATCACATGGGTTAGCCTGAGTCTGAACCACATGCAAATATTATGGCGTCTTTATTGAGACACCATAGCTTTTCAATGTTGCCTTGGTAGTCAGGAATGTAGCTGAGGATCTTGGTTCGGGCTTTGTGCCCCTCTGAATTTCTCATGGTAACCCCCCGCCCCTGGCTGCCGAAAATTCTGCTGTTGAGAAAACTATTTACACCCCACCCCGGGCGAGAATGTTTCAACTGCTACCCGTGACTATCCAACCACTAATGAAATCTAAATGTACACTCTTCCCTTGTCATCGAGACGTATGACCTTTAGGGTCTTGAGTTGGAGATCGTCGTTTGAGTGCAACAGGGTGCCATCTGCAATGCGTTACCATTGCAGATGGCATCCTGTTGCGCTTAAGAGACGAAATATTGACACATGTTAGAAAATGTCACGAAATATGGTTAATCAATCAGAATGTCATAGCATCAAACTTCTAACGATTAACCATTTTTGGCATGGATTCGCGTTCCTGCAATGGCAGCCCTTCTAACTCTAATGTTGTTAGTAGTTCGATATTTCTTTATTATTATATTTCTACAGCTTTTTCCTTTGTAAATAAAAAACATATCCTACTCTCACGACCTTGAAAGTGTTATTCATCTCCCACGGCGATATCCTACTCCCAGACATGGCGGACTACTTTTACCATTGCAGCTGTTCCGTCTCGAAATCAAGCGATAACACCCAATCCACTTCGACAAATATTCTTCTTGATATTCCAACTGGCAGCGAACAATAACTACGTACACATCCACACAAAGTTATAAGAAGCTGAACATGACTACTCATTCATGGTGATTGATTGAATTATTTCTTTAAAATGTGTTTATTTCCTTTATAAGTTCATATCTCCCGTCACTTGAATTTCTATTTGAAAACGAGCATCATTGCATTCCTTTCTGATGACGTCATATTATCAGTTCATTCATTCATGTTTTTGTGTTCATGCGCCGATTTTTCTAACCGTCAAAACAAATTGAGCGGCCTTGGGAAACTGCTCTTGAATGACGCAAGAGGGGTATTTGTATTGCAGATGTTATCAGGGAAATATAATAAACATAATAGTTCTCTGCTTGGAGTAACGTGCGATGTTTATTCTCTCGTGGGATGCGCTAGCGCCTCGAGAAAATAACCTTCCGCATCCCACTCGAGAATAAACATCGTACGTTACTCCAAGCAGAGAACTATTGTCTATATCTCTTTCAGATGAAATAACAGGCGATACAGAGAGTGCTAAAATAAATAACGACGACTTTCCAGAAAATCTGAAGGAGAATCATCTCGAAGAAAGTAGTGACAGGGCAGAACCTAAAGATTCGGCTGAAGATAGCCAGAGACAGATTTCTGAAGACGATACTTACATGCCAGATAGAAAATCTCCCACACGAGTTTCAGATATTCAGGAAGAAGAGAACAACAATAATAGAGGCCAAGACGTGAACGTAAAACAAGGAGATATTAAAGAGGAAAATTTGAAAGAAGAACTACAAAATACCGAAGCTGTCATCCCCGAAGGACAAGACGAAATAAGCAACCATTCATACGAGGAGGACTCTTTTTCTTCTGACAAAGAAGTGTTGGTCAATGAACCTAAAGTTATAGACGAGGAGATAAAAGAAGCAATTGTCTTAAATAGTCCAAATATTGAAAAAGAACAAGTTGATGATACTGATCTGAAAGCAGTCGACGTTAATAACGATTCATCGGAAACAGAATCTAAAAGTACCGCGAATATGGAAACCCAAAACAACAATGTTCCGGAAGACAACAATAAAAACACTGCTAGCAGTAATGACGAAAACAGGGACACAGAAAAGGAAGTCCAGGCAAAAGAAAAACCCCGCAGTCCCAGTCCAAAACAAAAGCCAGTAGTTTTACGAAATGGCTGCATTGACGACACTGCCCGAGAGATAACGCACACGCAGTCAAAAGTTAATAGTCTTTTCCAGGAAGTGAATGCCGTTGTACAGCATTACAAAGATGGTATTTCACAAAATACTCTGTATAATTTCATTGGCAAGGATATTGGTAAATTCCAAGGTGACTTGCAGTCTTTGTGTAGGGCTTATGAAGTGACCGAGAAACTCTGTGTTTCCATTAATCGGAAGCTGAAGGAACTACGTTTCGTGACGGAAGAATTAAATAACAGCATGAACAAGAAGCTAAGGGACGAGGAGCTGGGAATGTGGATAGAACCTAAAACAGATGCGGAGGAAGGTAATGTTATTATTTGAACACTTTCACTGCTAAGTGATACTTCGGTGTGCCATGTTGGAATTCAATCTCGGAATGCTAGCGCAACGTGTTTTTATAAATGTTCTCACGAGACTATGGGATTTTAACAATTGCAGTAACATTGACGGTTCCTTTGGGAATCGTGTCTATTGCTGCAATTGTCAAAATCAGTTGTATTGCCTCTCATTGTCCAAATTATTCACTTCTGCTGTAAATATTTGTGCGTTAATTCGCTTTGTTGTTGGCTGCACTTGTATCTCGTTGAGTTAATCTGTTAGAAATCCTGTTTTCCCCCTTTTTCACCACTTCTTCATCCATTCCACCCACCCCCACCGCCCCAATATATATGCAATGTTTACATTTTCTGAAAGTTGTTAACCCTTTACCAAACGACTCAGCCACATCCGCCCGCGCCATATGCAAGTTCAGCAGCTGAAAAAATACGATTTGTCAACAAATTTCAACAAAATCATACCATGGGACCCCTCTTTGGAACGAGCTCGAGGGGTTAAATGATATGGTTTTGTTGACATTTTTTTTTTAAATTTAAAAAAAATTTGATATTTAAAATAAGCAATTTTGATATCGTCTGCTTTGGGTAACGGGTTAATCTGGCCTTTTTGTATAAAACATCACAAAATGGAAATCTTGCATCATTCAGCTGTATTCAGCTAAATGGCACACTTGGTAGATTTCCTGTTTTCAGATCTTCATAATAGCAATGTAAGAATGATATGTATTACTATTCATTTTAAAATAATTACATTGTTAATGTAGTTATACGTTTTGGGTCCAAATACTCAATTCCCATTGGTCAGCTGGGTGAAAACGTCATGACCAAATGTAATTCATTTTCCAATGAATTAACTTGATCGAACTTTGCCCGCATTTAGGGTAGAGCGCAGTTGACAGAATGTAATTCGGGCGGTGTTTGGGCGGGTTTTTAACTTGTAGAGCCTCTCGCAGTGATCAACTCCGCTGCTGTTTCTTTGGCGACATATCCCAACTGTGGCATAAAGCCCGTTACTAAAATACTCGTATCCATTTCTAAAGTTGTGAAAATTAAGTTGTGCGCTTTGTATTTTGTGTGAGGGTGGTTTTTCGCCTCGTTCGTTCGTACATGTTTTATTTCGTCTTTCTGCTTTGTTGTTTGGTACAAAGTAGTTTAAACAGTTACGGAATGTAATTATAAGAATTGAATGCAATTTTTATAATCTTTATTGGAGTATGAACGTGTGGGAATGGGTACAAATTATGTATGAATCCTGTGATTCATACATAATTTGTACCCATTCCCACACGTTCATACTCCAATAAAGATTATAAAAATTGCATTCAATTCTTTAAAAAAGGCATCTCAAAGAAAATTTCTCGGGTGCAGAATTTCTGATCCTAACCAGCTCTGAGTGAGACATTCAAAACTTCTGGCCTTGATCCCCAACAGAAATGCACGTAATTATACACAGTTTGAATCAAGACCAACAGAGGGCTATGATAATGATAATACACAAATAGTTTAGTCAGCGCAAACATACCACAATGATAAAAGTTGCGAGACGCTGAGCAACACCACAGAACCATTAACAAATGTAAACATAAACAAGATTTAGGTACTTGAAGTAATAGAGTAATTCACATCAGGAAAGTATTTTTTAAATAGAAAAGATTTTAACTTTGATTTCAAAGCTGGAAGAGATGGGTCTAACCTCACCGATTCAGGCAACTTATTGAAAGTCCTCGGCGCATTGTAACTGCAGGAACATATCCATATGGGAATTGGTCATATGAGGTCTGTTACAGTGGGTTGTGGCATGAAGCGTGAAGGGTGTGTTTCGACACATATGTGCGTTTTTGATTGTGTCTTGTGTGTAAACAGAAGAAATTTGAACTCTATTATAGCTGCAATGGGAAGCCGATGAAACCTTTTCAGATGAGGAGTAATGTGTTCGTTTTTCTTTGTACGAGTCACAATACGAGCAGCTGTATTTTGTAAAGTCTGTAATCGATTTATCTCATAGGAGGATATTGCAGTCATTCAGCCCAGAAGAGATAAATGCACACACCAGACATTCTATAGTATTTTTTTATTTAGATTTCTTTGGCTCTACATATATTGTGATTATGAAAGTTTGCAGAATGACATTTTTTAGAAATAGAGAATTTATCATATGACTCGTCCGTTGTGTTCACTTTAAACATTTGATATTTTGTTTTCATATTAATCAATGATAAATAAAGCCTTGCGTCAATTTCATTGGTCAATTTCAAAACTAGACAATTTGATTGACTGAACAAAATATTTGCATAATTAGAGCTGGGAGCTATCATTGGTCAATTTCAAAACTGGACAATATGATTGGCTAAACAAAATACAACTGGTCACATTTGCATCATTTCAGTAGGGAGAATTTACGTTATCTGTCCTATTTAGGGTGGGTTATATTGTATTAATCTTTTACCTAACGTAACTGCAAAAACCGTCTCGCGCAATACAAGAAAAACGCCATTCATTTTTTTTTAAATTTCCACTTTTTGCTTCCAAAACATAGATTATGACCCTTCATTGGAACGAGCGGTCATAACCTATGTTTTGGAAGCAAAAAATTAATTTTTTTAGTTATCCGAGGATGTTTTTTCCAAGTGCCGTCTGCAACTCAATTTAGGTGATGGGTTAAAAAGAGACTCGTTTCATAAATATTATATGAGAAAAACACTCATTCCATATCCTCTATTTATAGGATTAATACCTAAACAGTTAACATTTGAAATCCGTTCTATTATATCCCCTAGTAGTTAGATATGAATCACCATTTTAAAACAAGATGACTTGTGTGTGAATCCTATTATGGGCAATTTATTTATTAAGGTTTAACGACACTTTAACAGCCAGGGTAATATCGTGTCGGTGACAGTTTTACGGGTGGAGGAAGCCGGAGTAACCGGAGAGAACCACAGAGCAACGACGAGCAGCTGCCAGCTCCCTAACATCGTAACTCCGCACTGCAGCATAGGTAGGGTTAGATTGGTTGAAGACGCGCACCATCGATGTGCAGTACGCCTTACTACACGGCGTCATCGTGCCCCATGTGGACAATCGGGGTTAAGTGACTCGCCCAAGGACATAACGCCGGAGTCCGAATTGATCGCTCGGACGGTCACCCATCCAAGGACTAATTGGGCTCGACATTGCTTAACTTCGGTGATCGGACAAGAACCGGTTACCGCAACGCCACCGATGGGCAATAAACTGTCAGATTTAATAGCCCAAGAACATTAGGTTTCACTAGGGAAAAAAATCGGAGAAAGCTGATTTTTTCAGGGAATGTCGAGTACATGTCACTGAACGATTAGACAAAAGTCCCCTAAAATCCCAGTTGAGCTTTTTTTCTACAGCATTTTTTCGAAAACGCGTTTGAAAAAAATTAAAAAAAATCGCACGAACTTTGTAACCTCGAATTGATCCAACTGTATTTTTTGTTTACGCGTATTTCGAGCTACATAATGTCTAATATACATTTACCTAGAGAAAAATGTGCATTCTGTGACAATTTCTGCGAAAAATTATTGAAAATTCACAAAAAAGTATCGGATTTACGCCAAAAATGACGATTTTCCTAACGGATTTGCCCAAAGGGTCGTAGTACAGAACGGGATGTTAGTTGGACAGACGATAAAAAATCCACCACCATTTGAAGACTTTTATCATTGCTTACAAAATAGACATTATGGAAGACCCCCTCTGCTTCTGGCCGAGTTCCCCTTTTGGCATAACATTCGTCAGCATGAGAACTCAACTATTTTCGGGCTTGGGACCGAACAGACACGTCTGTGTCTGGCAGCATTAGATCAATAAATAATATTTACAGAATGTACAAAAATCAATAAATAATATTTACAGAATGTACAAATCAATCAACATGGATTAAGTTACATTGACTATTATCAACGCTATATACAGAAATGACATGACCTATATACATATTATTCATCGAACTCAGAAATTTCCGACAGGACAGTGTTTCTGTGGTTGTTACAAGAATCCGAACTGCAATTACACAAACCTGAGCAAGAGAGTCCTGCCTTCTTACACCCACACCTTTTTGTACAAGCACTCTTGCAACCACAACTGATCAGATTCAGTAGGTTATCGGGGGCACATGGCTTTGTGGCTGCAGTCGGTACAAGAAGTCCATTGTCTAGCGACCACCCCCAATCCGTCGGAGGAAGCGAAGTGCCCAGCCATTGTTGGACCTGGAGATAACATCTGTAGACATGTTGTTGTGCAGCATCGCTGCTTGGTGGGAGTGAGGCTAGGTCGAGGGGTTTATTCAGTTTAGATTTTGCTACATAACGCTTGTAAGTGACATATCTATATTGGTCGAGAGAGGAAACAGTTTTACTCCCGTATAAGATCAGGAGAAGTTGTTCCCCGGCAGCGGCTACTGCACTTGGTGTACTGTCATCCGCCAAAATTGTGTTGACATACTGTTGTGAGTCGCTAGTAACATCGGAGACAATTGTACTGAATACTTTCTTCTTACCAACTCGAAAGAGTGCAGAAGTAGTGTCACAACCACTTATAGAATGTGCTACAAGGAGGTTGCTTCTATGGTCACCCATTTTGGTTGCTATTTCACTAACTGAAACTAGTAAGTTTGGGGTAATGGAATACATCATGTGAATATTACATCCCGGTTGAACTCGAGAGGTAAGAATGACTAACAAGTCTGTGTCTGTTCCCACAACGACAACATTGTTGTCATCTTGAGCGATGTCAAGTGCAGTTTCGGCTATCAGTACATCAGCATCAGCCTCGGTCTGCTTGGACTGAATATTGATAGCAGACAGCTCCTGCATTAGAAGATCGATCAGTTGGGTTTTGTTCTTGGCATTTGCAAGGAAATCGGATTGGGGTGTGGTGGCTGGTAACTCGGGTGAGATATTGATATCAATGGAATACCTACCCTGTCTTTAGATCTACGGGCTTGTTCCATGCCCTTTGTCGACATTGTACAAGCATAACCATCAAAAACAACCACGACGTTCGCCCCAAAATGTCTCACTAGATAATTGGAATATGATGTACATATGTCCTTATATGACGACTGTTTAGGCCATACAACTGCCCTCAATAAAAATCCACCATCTACAACAAACAGAGAATGTTCTGGGATTTTAGTTTGCTCGGAACTGTATGTTTTGAGGATCTTACCGAGCGTGCTTTTCTGTGTCTTCCTCATTCCAGCAGAATCAAACAATGCTGGTGGTTTCGGGGCGAGTTCATATTTGAGATACTCTTCCATCTCTGCTTGTGACTGAATAACACATGTGATGCGGTTGAACAGAATTGTGGGGTCAATCACTACCTTACTTCCACGGACTTTGATGCTATTTGCCATCGATGCGAAAGACTTCACAGTGTCAACACGTCGTAGTTTGATGCTGTTGAACGTTTTGCTTACAACCTTCGATACGCAACATTCACCAATTTTGCGAACTTGGTCACAGTTCACAGTTTCGTCGGCCACAAGCCCGGTCGCTATAGAGACTAATTGTAGTGATCTCTATTCTGAAAGGGGAATGCACTCTGAGCCAGTTCAATAATTTGGTGATATCATTGGCATCAGTCAATTGTGAACTTTGACGGAGATCCCGATGTTGTTCGCCATGACCAGTGTGAACATGAACAAAATTTTCGAGAGCATTACATATCGGAAGGCAAAGAGGTAGTCCATGTACTCATTTCGCAACAGTGCTATCGGTTATTCCCCTGCCATGTGTGAGACCACCAGGGAGCTTGAACATTCTCATTAAACACTGCTCTATGGTCTGATCAGAATATATCCCGTCGCAGAATTTATCTGAGCGCCTTATGGTAAAGTAACCTTTCTCAGTGAACAACTTCAAATCATCCTGTTGCATTATTTCTGTTAGCTCATTCATCTGCTGCAAATAGAGATGAGAACTTTTTGCGTATGCAAAATGACCACCTGCGTGAAATACTGAAATCATATTGCGAACACAATATGTGTGGAGTTCCCAGTCGCCTGTGCGCTCTGCTCTCAAGAACAACTGGAGAAGACCTATTTGCTCGCAGTATTGTACCCAAAGCTTTCCTGTGCGTCCTACGGACGCATTCTGGAGCAGTTCGTGCACACATTACATGCCAATGCATCTTGAGTGTAGGCGAACACCACATTATGTGATTTAATCGAACATGGAAATTGAAACAATGATGCTATAATACGGTATTTGAATGAGAAAAGTCGATGCCGTTTGAATTTGAGTTTAGGGGGTATGGTTAATATTTCACACGTTTCACCAGTTCATTATGGAATAAATGACTATTGTTATATATCATTATAAAGCCACTGCTTTTCTGCAATTTTTGATATATAATTTAACTCCCAAAGTAGTCGTAGATTTGATTTAATGGACGTTGTGTACCGTTGTGTGTATGAAAACAATAAATTTTTTTTCGTAATTTTGTACATTTTCGTGAATATTTCACCATTGAGTGTGAGGATTGGTACAAAGTTGGCATTTTCTGTTGGGGATATGTATTCTCAATATAATTCAGCCCGATATTTATGATTCTCACCCTACTAAGGCGAATAAGAATGAGCAATATGGAGCTGGGTCGAATTTTTTTAAAATTTTTTTTTTTCATCAAAAAAACGCTATAACTAAAAAAGCTCAACTCGGATTCGCGGGGACTTTTCACACTTTATCCGCAATGTGTGTCCCGGAAACATATAAAAAAATCAGCTTTCTCCGATTTTTTTCCTTACTTTCTCATTTTTATGTCTAATGTGCCTGGACTATAATGGATTAAAAGCAGCAAACTTGCTGAAAATGTATTAACCCTTTACCCAACTTAACGGTTAAAAACGGTCAACGCAATTCACAAAAATCACCATTCAGTTTTCATTATTTTTTTCATTTTTTGTCTCAGAAATATAGCTTACAGCCAAAACCGGCCAGCGCCATTCACAAAAATCACCATTCAATTTTCATTATTTTTTATCTCAGAAATATAGCTTAGCTTATCCTCCCTCCCCCCCCCCCCCCCCCCCCCCCCCCCCCCCCATTGGCTCGAGCTCATTTTGACGAAAAAAATGGTTGTTCAAAAATTTTATTTGCATGTGTCTTCTGCATTTCGTGTTAGGAAAGGGGTTAAATATATCCATCTTTAACACTTTATAGAACACTACTAGAGGACAACTGCTGCGTAAAAAATATTTTCATTTTAAGCCCCAAAACATATAGCTTCATTTAACTCTTCATTTGAAAGGTGCTCAACAAGCTCACCCAAATGGAGGTCATAACATATGTTGTGGAGGTAAAATTGAAACAATATTAAAATTTAAATGTCAACATCTCCTTTTAACCCTCGAACACGACTAGAGTACGACATTTGGTTGGAAAAAATTTTGGATGACTAAATATTTTCATTTTGTGTCTTTAAAACATAGCCTGTGACCTTCTATTGGAACAAGTTGGGACAAGTTCACCGGGCTCGTTTCAATGAGGGGTCATACGTTTTATACCATGATAGCCTATTCTACTGTATATAAAAAGCCTATGACATAAATTTAAGCTTCACACACCAACCGTGGTGAACACGCCAGCAATGAGATTTCAATAGTTACAATTTACACCTGCAGTGTAACTACATCCAAGTTGACCCTTGAGTACCTCGACCTGAATGCAAACTTGTCTAAATATATTGCTCGTCGCCTCGCGAAGAGTGAAATGAAAGCGACAATTATTTATTACGTTTTAAAATGAGCTTACCACATAAGATACCAAAAATTAACAAACATGCGTTGTCTCATGTTAATAAAGCACCCATAACTCGAAATGGTATGTTATTATGTTATTTAAACGAAAAAGGCCCCGTCATTTGCGCGTTTCTTTTTCCATTTTGTTTCGGCGATAAAATTGACAGCGGAAGTACTGCCCAACGGTGCTCATGTAAACAGATTCGCATGTGTGTACGTCTACTGCTCAGTAAAATCGAGAAAAAATAATAACGACTTTTAATAATCTGACGATCATGGTATAAATAAAATATACCCAAAGTAGCTTGGTGTACCAAATGTTCACCACTCGTGGTGAAGTGGTGTTAACCACTCGCTAAAGGCTCGCGGTTAACACCACTTCACCACTCGTGGTGAACATTTGGTACATCAAGCTACTCTGGGAATATTCAAAATTTATACCACGACTGTGATGTGTAAAAACGTCATGTAAGAACGCATCTTATTGGTCATTACGCATCCGATTGACGTCGTGGCGTTAATGAAATGCTTTGACACAAAACAGCGTCAAGCAAGAAAGTAAAAATACCACCCAAGATGATATTTTTCTTTAAATATATCAGCTTCATTCTCTTAATTCAAATTTAGTCGTGGTATAAATACAGAACACAACTCAGGAAGGGTACGGGGGTAGACATCAACGACCATTGTTGGGGGTTTTCTGCATTTCTTCGGCGCGAAATACAGGGAGCTGTCTAACTCGGGTAGTTGATTCCAGTCCCCCATACTCCACCCTGGTTGTGTTTTGTCTTCATGTTAGAGGCAAAAAATGAAAAGATAATCAAACGTCAATAGAGGCTTGTGGATAGCACTGGTTGGATACATCATGCAAAGTGAAACTCATGCTGCGGGAATTCCGGTGAGGGTGCTTTGGGAGTTCTCAGGAAATTGAAGGATTTCTGAGGATGCTGCGGGATTTCCGGGGATTTCTTTTATAACTCGTCATCTCGCTCTTTTACAGCAATCGGGGGCGGCGGAAGCTCGATAAAAGTGGAGGGGTACAAATTCACAATGCTACCATGGTTCGATCCAGTGTAAAAAGGTTACAGTCGTTTACCGGTAAATATACCATGACTCGCTATAGTCTCTCGTTTAGTTGAATGCGCCGCTGTGTGGTCATTGTCCGATCCGTTTGTTCTACTTCAACCATCTTCCAGCCCGAAGGCCACCCGCAGGCTAGAAGATAGTTGAAGTAGAAGAAACGGACCGGGGCGACCGAAAGTGGGATTTTTTGGCTAAATATTGTTTGGATTTGCAGGAATGCCTGTATATTGACACGTTTGCATGCGCCTTTTTTAACTCATTGTGTAACTGCAAAACATATCCGTGGAAAAAGTGGAGAGCACGTGCTCCCCTGGCTCCACCACATCTGACAGCAATACTGCAATAATGGTGATGACGATCGCGAGAATATTCTCTTATTTTCCTTCAATGAAATGTGAGGATTGATAAAATGAAGTCTCTAGGCTCGGTATTTAAAGATGGTATGGAAGCCAATGAATTAGTTCGCAAAGCCTTTGAGGTCTTTCCGCCCCAAGTGGCCTTCTAAGGAATGGGACAGAGGGGGAGAGTGTCGGCGACGGCATTCTTACCCAATTCTTGATGCCTCTGCCCGCCACCAAAATCTGTGACGCCATGCCTGTTGTTATTAGATACACGCTATTCTGGCAAGTTTCTGTGATATCAATTGGTCATCTTTGATCACCTGTTATCGAATTCCTTTCATAGATACCCACACGGAAATCTAGTTTTGAAATCACTTTTCTCAGTTGCTTCATTAAAAAAATGAATGATAAGTGTTGTTTAAGTCAAACGTGCGTTGCGAGCATTTTCATTCTCATTGAATGAGATACTCATGTGCATGTATTCAACAGGGACGTGGCTAGAGGTTTCCGATTGGGGGGTGTATGGTAGTTAATTTCCAACTAGGGGGGGGGGGGTTGTCCCCCTCCCGGTTCCTCCCCAAGTTGGAAATTCACTACCGAGAAAAATTTTGAAAATGAAGCTATGAAAGGGTGCAAAATTTTGATTCTAGTAACTGAAATGCCAACATATTTATGATAGAATTATCAGGTTGTTATTATTTGGTATTATTCTAGGAGTTGAATATGTGCTAAAATGCTCAAGCTGAGAACTGTGAGCAATTCACACTCTCCTAATATTAAAACAGATCTTATGCAGGAATGATCAATTTTCGATGTTTCATCATTTTGTAACTGTGAATGGTGGAATTAACTCAAGATAACGATTTTACATGATGCAATTTTCTTCAAGTGCATTTCGAGGATTTTTTTGTATTACGATAAGTAAACGTACTATAGAAATCTCGTACCGATTGACATCATGCATACTTATCAAGCTCGATATTACGTACACTGTAGTTGTAAATAGTAACAGTTGGAATTTTTGCCGATTTGAAACCAAGTTGGAATTTTGGGAAGTAAAGGAAACATCAGCTGCTGAGCATCACCAAAGAAGCTCTAAACTCCAGATAGCTGGAATTTCCAACTACTCGTGACTTGCCCTCCGAATTTCCAACTATAGGAAATTATAGCCAGGAATGGGGAGGGGGGGGGGTGACGTGCTTCCTTGAAGGTATGACAGTACTGAATACTTTAATCACAGTTGCCCGCCTTGAAAAGTTGCACCCAGAGAACATGCAATCTCCGAAACTAAGCAGCCAGGAGAAGGCAGTATTATTTTTTAAAAACTTTGAAGTATTGTAATGAAATCTTGTATCCTTGCTGAATATTCCAGAGAAGAAAAAGAGGGGTGATTTGATGAATTTTGAAGCCTGCAAATACAGTTGACTATTGGTGTGTTCATGTTGGGAATTCCCTGAAAGAATTATCCCCGTGACCGATAGTTTCTTTCCTGTCACTCTTTCCCTGTTATTCATTGCATGCCCCCAAGTTTTGAGGACAGAAAAAGTTGTCAGAAAGGCTATACTGGACAAAGATATTTGAAAGCCAAAATTAAAACGATGTGATCATATTTTTTTCACGCGTAAGTTATAATGCTCACCTATGGAACATACTTTAGTACTGTTGTACCTGAAAAAGGGTAATGGGGGAGAATATTGTTATATAAATATTATTTTGTTGCATTTCTTTGTCGACTTATTGCTGCTGTAGCCATCGGCGTGCAGTAGAGTGTTGGGGGAGGCATGGGGCACGGTGGCGCTGTGTGCTAGGACGTACTGTACGTCGATCGTGCATTTGTTTTCAATGCTGGTCCTGCTTATGCGGAGTTAGTACGTTGGGGAGTCTGACAGTTGCTCGCCGTTGCTTGGTTTACTCCGGATACTCCGGCTTCCTCTACCCGTAAAACTGTTCGAGTGACCGCCTGAGCGATCGATTCAGACTCCCGCATTCTGTCCTTGGGCAAGGCACTTAACCCCGATTGTCCACATGGGGGCATGATGACGCCGTGTACTAAGGCGTACTGCACGTCGATGGTGCGCATTTCTTCAAGCAATCTAACCATGCCTGTGCTGCAGTGCGGAGTTACGATGTTGGGGAGCTGTCAGCTGCTCGCCGTTGCTCGGTGGTTCTCACCGGGTACTCCGGCTTCCTCCACCCGTAAAACTGTCACCGTCACGATATGACCTTGGCTGTTAAAGTGTCGTTAAACCCTAATAAATAAATAAAAGTGTTCGACGTGAGATGTCGTTAAACCCCAATACAAAAGTAGGGGAGAGACCTTATTATTCCCTTTTTCATAGTTTTACCGAAACTTTGGAATTTGTATAATTTTTTTAAACAAAATTCTCGTCTCACGCAGCTGCGTTCTGTCAACTGTAAGACATATTTACGCAATTTAGACATCCACTTTTAAACAAAAAAATATTATTTAAGGTAAGACGAGGCATACCTCTTCAGAAAGAGGAAAATGATGACCATAAATGTCCAACAGAAATTACGGAAGTTCGTGCAAAGCATCGCCGAGTGCCAGGCACTCGGCGATACTTTACACGTACTTCTGTAATTCGCATCTCTTATTTCTGCAGGAAATGGTTTTGCTTCGACTTCATACAGAAAAAACCTGGAGTCCACAAAGGCTGTTTAAAAAAAACGTGTCCTCATCGAATGTGAACATGTTTTTGCGATCTTTTGTACTTTGTCATTTCGAAAGTTGTCTTCAAACATTAGTGGTGAGTAAATCAATTATGATTTTAGTTCCTTGAACACAGCAAAACATGTTATAATTTGACTTAAAGAAAAGTCTCGCGTTTATTTAAGGTTCGCTTGGGGATTACTGTTTTTGTAAACGGTCTTAATAACACGCGATATGAAAGCAAACTAACGTGACTCTATAATTTGTGAATAAATTTTATTAGATTTCGTTTACTTTCAATTTCAATAACTTCTTTGTCCGCTGAGGGTAGATCAAACAGGCTTATTAAATCTGTTGTATGCTTACTAATGCATGATTTATGGATTTGCACACACAAAAGTTACTGAAGTTCAACGGGCCTCTTAGACCTATTCAAATTCGTTCACGGATCGTTAACTCTTCACCCATGATAAGTGGTGGCCGACAGTACTAATGTTTTCCGAAAAATGCCTCAAAGTTTATGCCGTTCTTCCATTGTGAACCTCCAGATTTCGTACTGGAACGAAATCAAAAAGTCGTACCAATAAGAAGTCATACATTGTGTGGAGGGTTAAAAACAAGAATATCGAATCACGAGAGAATGTGCAGTTGGTGATTAGCCTGGGGTTCTTATGAAATTATTCTTCACAACACACATACAATGTACCTTAAACCCTATATCACAGAACATCGCTGTACGGATATGGGTGGTTATTACACGAATAGGTAACGTTTTCATTATGAAACCAATTTTAGTGGGATTTTTTTTCATTTAACTTTTAATCCGCTGAGTATTTTCAAAATAATTTTCACCCAATCTAGTCATGGCTGCTGTAAAGCAGCCATGACTAGATTTGATGAAAAGCTCATCCAAATTTAACTCAACAAATCGTTGGTCCAAAATATATTCAATTTACAGAGGAATATTTGGTTAAACGTGTTAAAATTATATTTATTTCAGTGACCAGAGATATTGTAACCTGGGTTGGAATATGCGCCAGTAGCATGTAAGGAGTTAACCCCCTTTATCTTAGATAGAATGAAATACTTCATATTTCATGGTCCCATTAACAACATAAATTTCTTCTTTTTTCTCTTAGGCCTTCTGCACTGCGTTACTGTGAAGACGTGGTGGATCAATGGTTAGAGCATTGGCGTTTAAACTGAAAGATCGACGCTCCGCTCCTCACTAGCGGTAAATGTGTTGTGTCTGTGGGTAATATCGATTGCCCGCATTGGAGCACTCTTGCGCTGTGTACTAAGGCATACTGCACGTCGATGTTGCACCTGCCTTTAACCGCTGGTAACTCTATGAGGAGTTAGTAAGTTGGAGAGTCTGACAGTTGTTCGCAGATGTTCGGTGCTTCTCCTCGGGCATTCCGGCTTCCTCCTCTTGTAAACCTGTCCAACATGACGTGACCCTGACTGTTGAAAGTGTCGTTAAACCCCAGTAAACAAGCACATAGTACTGGGCATATCAGCTGCGCATGTTATCAGCATGAGGAGTACCTTATTGCTGTTCTTTTATCTGTTCTTCTCGTTGTAACTGGGAGATCACATCGGGTACATTGTTTTTAACCTTCGGAATGCATAAATTGTTGCGTGAAGACAAAAATGGTAGTGGACAAGCAGACGATATAAAGAGCAAAAATTCTGAAGCGAGGCTCGGTAATCATTTAATCCAACAGCTCGATAGAGCTGTTGGATTAAATTATTACTGGACCTCCCAACAAACCAGGATGGTTTCGCCTATTTAGCCGTTGACAGAATTGACTGAAATGATACCTTCCAGAGCGCCAGTGTTGAAAGGGTTAATTTAAAAATTACTGAAGCAAAATATGTATCTTCGATTTTCACGAAACATATTCACCGTTAAGTATAGCATTGTTATAACGTGCCAAGCAATATTCCCTCCTCCACATCAAGATCGACATTAACCCTTTACCAAGTACGACAGAAGGAAGACACTTGCAAAAAAATCTAAATGCTTCAATAACTAATCATTTTCATTTGTTTGCCCCACAAACATAGATTATGGCCCCTCATTGGAACGAATTAGTTCCAATGAGGGGTAATAAGATATGTATTGGGGCAAATACTGAAAAATTGATAAAATGTGAATTATGACTTCCGTTCGGATAAACCCGTTATTTTTGGTAAGGGGTTAACCGAATCATCTATTATATGTTGTGGGCCACTGGAGAAGTAGTGAATTTTCGTCTTTTTTTTTAATTTGATTTTATTTCTTTTGTTTTAGTTATTTTTCCAGGTGGCGGATATGTCTTTATGAATTCATTTTAAATATATTCAAGATCTATCTTGCCTTTATATGGATTTCTTGTTCCTGGTTAAATAATCTAATAATCTATCATACTTTTTGCCTTTTCATGATTGATGTTGTGTATCTTTTGACAATAGAAATGGGTCTATATGATAAACCAGTTTACGTGCAGTTATCGGCACTGACCTTGTAACCAAAGTTGATAGAGTTTGAGTAGATGGTTCAGCCCCGTCCCATTAACCCGTGTTACTTTACAAACACGCGATGAATAATTCAGTTTTTTCACTTTTGCAGAACATGCCAAGAAACTAGCTGAAGAGAATGTGGCATTGGAAAAAGCTAATATTGCCAAGGCTGCAGAGGCACGTGCTGCAGTTGCAAAAGCAGTCACCGAAATCGCAGAATCTCAAAAGTTTGCTGCCGAGGCTGAAGCAGAGTCTGCCGAAGCCAACCTTGCTTTGAAGAAGGCAATGGAAAATGCAGAAAAGGCTCGTCAGTAAGTTGTTTTTAGAAACGGGTACCGATCGATCGTGTTGGAAAGGAAACTGCCCATGGTCTTTGCGACATTTTTGGATGATCGAAAGTGTTACACAACTTATCCATAGCAAATCCAGAAATACTGGACACGATTAGGTTTCTCTCTCTCTCTCTCTCTCTCTCTCTCTCTCTCTCTCTCTCTCTCTCTCTCAGAGCAGTGATGTTTTGATTTTTCAGATCGGTTTCTGTTCGATTTCAGGAAAAAACCTCAGTTTCGGTTCGGTTTTTCTATGTGTTACGAACAGATAAACAGATAATAAATAACACCTGAGGCACCTTATCTTGGGCAAAATCAAATCCGCAACAGTTTGTACTACACCAATCACTACAAAAACCATGTCTCTATTTGGTTCGGACTAACCTCCCTTTTATCATTCTTAGGGGTTCTAGGTGATAAGTTGCTGAGCTTTTCAGTCAGAAAAAAACATAAATCAAGGTAACAAATATTCGTCTAATCTATGTTGTGTTCTGATTGTCACAGTCTCTCTCCTGTTGATTCACCCGGTGTACATGTCAATAAGGGAGGAAATGTGACAATCAGAAAACAACGTATTCGCCCCTTCCCCGGATAGACTTAGTAGCGAGTGTTTATGGTGGTCTCTAGTCCAGTTCTCTCCAAGTAAGATAGTTTGATCAGTTTATGCACAAGCAAAGTAAAGACGTTCGGTGGGTTTTTGCTGGGTCTTGCGGCTCGGGTTCGGTTTTCCGGTTTGCCACAAACCCCTTCACTCTTCACCTTGGCGGCAAAATGTTTCAGTTTCAATGTCAATTTCTCTGTCAAACAACATTGAAGTGGCTAAATTCCTTGTTGCATTGTGGGGAAAAAATAGGTTGAAATGTTAATATTGTGACCTCACTGTTCAGGGGTTAAATTTGCCGTACAGTACACGTATGTTCATTTCTGAGAAACCACCCATGTAGTGGTTGGTAGTAACTGAGATGAATCGGATTCTTAGAGAAAATAGCATTAAGACGCACCAGGAGGCCCATCAGCGTAAACTTGGCTAACGACTTTTAAAATATTATTTTAGCTTACATGAGCGAAACTCAGTGGGAGCTTTACTGAATCAGATGGCTTAGTGAGGGTGACCCCTAGAAATTCGTTCTCTCTCTCTCTCTCTCTCTCTCTCTCTCTCTCTCTCTCTCTCTCTCTCTCTCTCTCTCTCTCTCTCCTCTCTTGGTCTTTCTTTTTCTTCTTCTTTAGCCCCTTCACACTGCTGATGTCAAAATACTGAAATCCCAAGCAGCAACTGTTTCCCATAAGGAATTTAACTAATTCAATCTTGTTTGACAGAACTCAATGAGTTCTGTCAAACACGATTGAGTTGGTCAAATTCCTATAGTTGCCTTGTGGGACAAATTTACAAGTTAAAAGTTTGTTATTTGTACATCAATGTGCAAAGAGTTAAATACAGCAAATACTGGACAATTTTGAAGTTGCCTGATGGATGGATTTTGATATTTTGTTTGTTACAGAATTAATCAATATACTCAATATAACTTATATACGATAGCGCGATTCACAGAAACTACTGTTCATTTTTATATATTTTTTCCCCTCTAAAACATAGTTTATGACCCCCATTTGGACGAGCTATGGTTTGAAGGCAAAAATATTAAAATGATCAATTATTCAAAAATTATTTTGAAATTGTCGTCGTGTAGACATGATAGGGAAAAGGGTTAAAAAGTATTAGAGCCATTTTCAGTTAATATTGCCACAATAGATCCAGATAAAAACGAGTTCTGTTTAAGATAGGTGTTAGTTCGTTTGGGGAGGGGAGGGGGGTAATAACTTTTCAACATCCGAAGAAATATCTCCGACTCATACTCGGGAAGATGAATCCAGATAATAAGAGAATGAAATGCCAGAAGATATTCATCGAGACACAGACGATGGTTTTGTTTGGCGTCTTTGTGGAGAATTCTCCAGTTTAACTTTACATTTCACTTCAATACAATATTATTTCTTCTACTTCCAGAAAGGCAGAAGACGCCAAAAAGGCGGCTGAAGAGAAGCGGAAAGTCGAAGAAGAAGCTAAACGACGTGCTGAGGTGCGGGCAAAGCAAAAGGCGGAAGAGGAGAGACGGAAGAGAGAGGAAGAGGAACGACAGCTCGCATTGCAAGCAGAGAAAAAAGGAACGTCGTTCGAGGAAGAGAAACAGAAGTATTTGGATGAAAAAGAACTAAGGGAGAGAGAAAGAAAGAATCCAGCCAACTGGCCGACTTACGTGTTAGTTGAACTATTTTGATAATTTTGTTACGATGGTCAGTTCAAAACATTTCTATTAAGCATATGTTAACCCTTTAAAGCCGGTGTGCAGAAAGGTTTGCGTGAAAAAAATAGTTGGTAGCGGACGAGCAGACGATATAAAGAGCAAGAAAGCTGTTGGATTAACCCTTTACCCAACGAATCGCCGCATCCGCCCGCGTAATATGCAAATTCAGCAGTTGAAAAAATATTATTTTTCAGAAAATTTCAACAAAACCATATCATGTGACCCCTCGTTGGAACGAGCTCGTCGAACTCGTTCCAACGAGGGGTCACATTATATGGTTTTGTTAAATTTTTTTGAAAATTTTTTAAAAATGATATTTAAAATAATAAATTTTGATATCGTCTGCGTGGGGTAAAGAGTTAAATTATCAGATTCCATTTGGGAGGTTTTGATTTTTCAGATTTGGTTTCGGTTTGGTTTCAAGAAAAAAATTTTTTTTTCAGTTCGGTTTTTCTATGTGTTAAGAACAGATAGTAAATATACTGTTAAAAAAATAAACGCAAAACGGGTTTTCTGTGATGAGGTACGTTCCCGTGTTCTGGGATAATGAGATTGAGAACGAAATCAATTCATAACCAATGTTTTAATGGATGAATGAAGCACAAGTGAAGACGTTTCAGACGTTAACGTCACGAGTCGACGTCATCCAAACTCAATATCTAATGTGACCGCCATTTGAGTCCAAAACTGCTTGGCACCTTCTGTCCATTGAAAAAATCAGATTCCGGATGGAAGCTTGAGGTATGGTGGCCCACTCTTCCTGCAACGCTTGCGCCACCTGCGGTAACGTCTGAGGTTGAGGTTGTGGTTAACGTTATCACGCGCGTCGATCCAGTTGATCCCATAGATATTCGATCGGGTTCAAATCTGGCGATCTGGAGGGCCAAGGTAGGACTTCGATGTGTTATCCTGTATATAAGCTGTCGTGGGCCTTGTCATGCTGGAAAGTGGCGTTGGCATTCTGCATAATGGGGAGCACGTGTGGATGCAAAATTTCATCTCTGTACCTCTGCTCCGTCAAGTTACCCTCAACATAGACGAGGTCCGTTCTACCAGTGTGTGAGATGGCTGCCCACATCATAACGATACCGCCACCAAATATGTCCACCTCCCGAACGCAGCTACGCGCAAAACGTTCTCCACGACGTCTGTACACATGGCATCGTCTACCAACTCGGTGAAGAAGGAAACGTAACTCGTCACTGAACCATACCGTTCGCCATCTCTGATGAGGCCATGCCCTTTGCATCTGACACCACTGAAGTCGCCGTCGACGATGCTGCGCCATCAAAATGACGCCACGAACTGGCCGTCTAGCCCGCAGACGTGCCTCGCGTAGACGGTTGCGAACGGTCTGATCTGAAATCCTCCGCCGACCTGGTACTGTTGACGCTTTAGAGGTTGCTGTGGTTGTTCTCTCCCGTAATGACGTAAACGGATCTATCGGTCCTGAGCTGGGGTGGTCACTCGGGGTCTGACGGATCTTGAAAGGTCCTGCGTTGTCTCCTGGGTTTGGTAACGGTTCCACAGACGCGTGATGGTACTCGGTGAGACATTGAGCACTCTCGCTACATTCGAAGCTGATTCGCCTGTTTCCAAGCGGCCAATGACATTATTTCTCTGAGCTTCGGTCAAATGCGGCATTTTACATGAGCAATATTCCTTTTAACGCTGTGCGAATTCCGATCGATTTCCATGTCAATTTATACCTCCACGCAGTCTGCTCGCCTGCTCGGAACGTGCAACTTCATGATCAGGTTTTCACTCAGTGGAAACTTTGTTTTGTTAATTTCCAATATTTGTGGGGTGACGGTGGCCGAAATTATGCCCCATTGTCCTAAATGTTACATAATGTTTAGACCACCACGATATATCGTTAACCACATGTAAGCCACACTTCATCACTATATTCTCCAAAATTGCCATATTACCGTGACTATACCCGTTTTGCGTTTCTTTCTTGAACAGTATACTTCAAGCTCCTTAACTTCGGAAAAACCCTAAATAGATTGTATCTCTTCACTTACCACAAAAGGCCCCGTTTGTATTGGGTTCAACCTAACTTCTCTCTGGATTCTACGGGATCAGTTGCTAAGCCTGCTCAGTCAGAAAAAAACGTAAATCAGAGTAACAAATGTATAAGACTTATCTAAACCATGTTAAATCTCATTGTCACATTTCTCCCCTTCTGAGTCGTCCGGTGGATGAGTCAGTAAGGGAGAAATGTGACAATCAGAAAATGACGTATTCGCCCCTTTGCCGGATAGACAAAGTGACGAGAATCCTGTTGGTCGCTAGGTCAGTTCCCTCCCAGTAAGACAGTTTGATCAGTTTATGCACAAACACAGTAACATCGTTCGGCCGGTTTTTGCTGGGTCTTGCGGTTGCCGCCAAAACCTGAACCGAACCGGAAAACCGAAAAAATGTCCAGCCCTACTTCCATTTATCAGAAAAAAAAGTTCAGGCCAACGTGAGCACTGCTCCTAGTGTATAAATTACTTGGGTTTGTTCGTCTCTTTTTCCATTGTTTAGTAATGCTGATACAGATGGGCTGTTGTGACTAATACCCCCCCCCCCCCCCACACACACACACACACACACACACGCCCTATCTCTTTTGGTCTGAGAGATGATTTTCAACCGAATATTTGGAACCACGTCAACTTGGTATGTTAAAGAGACCTCTGTCTGTCTGCAATGTCTCTTCTGGTCGGGTTGATCTTTTAAATTGGGATCTGAACGCTCCGACCAGCAGCCTCCCACTAATACCTCATCCACACTCACTTCCACCTTTGGCGTATATGGTACTGTCTTTGCTTTGAGCGTGTTCTGGAGACTCAGAAAGAAACCCAAGTGCCTCACTGGTGGATACTTGCAACATCTGTAAAGGAGAAAAAAGTAAATAGTGAAGTCTCATTCTGCTCGGTGGAATACAACTTCCCTATTATCCTATTTATTCTTTAGTGTAGATGCTGTATGCTGTCGATACTGCGACCGTACCCAAGCAGACAAGGTCCTCCCGTTGGAATGGGGTTTGAGTGTACACACAATGAGATTATCCATCCTCCCACAAAAGTCGGTCCATTCGTGGGGTTGGTTTACTGGGACAAGATAACAGAAACGTCGTTGAAGAGAGTTAGAAATCGTTCCCAACGGTACGCACTCCATTTTCCGAATATATATTTTTGGTGTACTATACATTTAACAGGTACAAAGTAAACGGTAGAGATTATGACCCAGGAGTTGGATGTGTAATCAGAGCCATTGAAGGCAGCTTGCGCAAAGATGATGTCAAAGTCACATTCATAGATCAGCTGTCTGGTATTCTCACGTTGGTTGAGAATGAAGAGTTGGTTGGCAATATTATTGAAATTGAACCAAAGGATCCAGAAAAGAAGTTTTCGGTGAGTACTATTAACCCTTTACCTAACACGAAAAGCAGACGACACTTTCAAAAACAATTCTTAAATAACTCATTTTTTTATTTTCTGTTTTAAAAACATAGGTTATGACTCCCCATTGGAACGAGCTCGACGAGCTCGTTCCAACGAGGAGTCATAACCTATGTTTTTGAGACACAAAAATGAAAAAATAATGAAAATTAATTGGCGATTTTTGAGAATAGCGCTGGCCGGTTTTTTCGTTACGTCGGGTAACGTGTTAGATGTAAAGGGGAAGATAGGTTGGGAGAATGTGGTGATGGAACCAACATGGAAAAAAATCTGCATTGGGCCTTTCACTTCATTGGTGATTGTTTGCAATCAAATTTTTGGGGGTGCAAAATGGTGCTTAGTACACCTCGTGTTAAATTCTGCGATACTGATAGCCAGAAAACTCTATTGAGTATAGCGTCCATTGGCCTTCACTACGGGTATACTAAACCCGCCGTGATCACGTTTCATGAGCCATTGCACACGAAAACAGTGCAGTAAAGGATATTTCTCCGAGATGGATGATACATCTTGATAAAGCCTTATTTTAAAAGTTTATTGCTACATTTTGTTTCGACTTTTATTGATTAAAAATAAGAATGTTATTTAAATGAAACAAGAGAAGAACAAAGTATATCGTATAGCTCTCCCATGGGGACACTTCACATATAGTAATGTCTGATCAGATATAGTGCCCTTACCAACCAAATCGATAATTGGACCGTAGCAGACAAAACTATAGGCAAACTTCAGCCGAGAACGATCCTCAATTATTTGTTTGTTGTTTATTTGAGTTTAATGACACTTTAAACAACCAGGGTCACATCGTGTTGGACAGTTTTATGGATGGATGAAACCGGAGTAACTGGAGAGAACCACCGAGCAGCGGCAAGTATCTCTGTCAGACTTTCCACCTTATTAACCGGACGCAAACAGATTTACCAGCGTCTGAAGGCAAGTGCACCATCGACGTGCAGTACGCCTTAGTACACAGCGCAACCATGTCCCCACATGGGCAGTCGGGATTAAGTGCCTTGTCCAAAGAACACAGCGCAGATGATGCGGATCAGAATTGAAGCGTTGACCTTTCGGTTTAAGTACAGTGCTCTAACCAATGAGCCACCACACTCCCGGATCCTCAATTCACATGTTATCTAATGTTACGGTAATATCAGTAGTAGGAGAGAGATGAAACGGGCCTCAATGGATGGACCCGGGCTGGACCCCGGAAGTGACGTCATAGTCACGTGACCTGTTGGCGCCCTGTTTGGTTGTCATGGTAACCCGCGTGACCGGCCATCTTGTGACCTCATCTCCATAGTGATACGTGGTGTCAGTGCGCATGAGCAGCGCGTGTTGTTAGGGTGATACGTGTTTCCGTCGTCCATTTTGTATACTAGAGGCCGTCATCTTGGTTTCTATGTTAGCACGTGGTAGCTATGGGACCCAAAACCTTCTAACTAACAAGGGGTATGTTCGCAGGGTGTGTTCCTTTGTAGAAGAGTAATTTCCCGATTCGTAGAATTACCCAAATAAACCCGACAATCCATCCAAATCACCGAAATTGACTTTATTTACTGCGGATTCCCCATTTTATCGGCTTAGCACGTAGTGTTATAGTACCAACGGGGTATTGGGGGTCTGTTCGAGTGAATAGGAGTAAGTTTCTGGCTTAGAATTTCCCGAATCCTCGTTTAATTACCAAAATAAACCCCGACAAGTTGTATTATTTCGAATTCTTTCAGAATTCTCTGCTTCTATCTATATATGCAATAGTTTTCCTCTACCTGACCAAGTTCCTTTGTTCCGGAGTATACTCCAGTAGCGTAGAAGAACCTATCAACTGGAACAGCTTTGCTTATTGTTACTACATTTAGCTATTCTGGTCTGTTCTTGTTAGTTCTGACCCTATTCCGTGTACTCTTGTTGTTTCATTTATCAAGATCATTTATATAGATTATTGCTAACCAATCAGATTGCTTTATTTCCCATAATCTGTATGCAGAATTATCTCCCTTCTGTATAACAAAAGCCTATATCGTTCGCAAAACCAATAAGCTATCGAGCAGATACTGATAAACCATTGCTCGAACGACTCGAAGCCCATCGAGCAAATGTGCTATCGAGCACTTGCTCGGTCGAGTGACTCGCACATACTGCTCGAACGACTTGAAGTTCATCAAGCAAATGAGCCATAGAGCAATTGCTCGTTCGAGTGACTCGCACATACTGCTCGGCGACTCATTTCAGTATTTGAGGATACCTATGGCCTGGCATTGTATCATTATTTGGGGATACTTTTTATTGGATACTTACCTAAGGATACTATTACCTATTTGGTCCAGACTTCTGGGTCACCCCACGACATGCCTATCCCATATTCTCCCAATGTGCAATCGAGCAGTTACTGAACAGTAATTGCTCGAACGACTCGAAGCCCATCGAGCAAATGAGCTTCAGAGCAATTTCTCGGTAGAGTGACTCGCACATACTGCTCGAACTACTCGAAGCCCATCGAACAAATGAGCCATAGAGCAATTGCTCGTTCGAGTGACACCTCGAACGACTCATCGACTCATTTCAGTATTTGAGGATACCTGTGGCCCGGTATTGTATTATTTGAGGATACCTTTTATAGGATACTTATCTAAGGATACTATTACCTGTATCACA
The DNA here is from genome assembly GCA_031216915.1 of Pictodentalium vernedei. Lineage (NCBI taxonomy): Eukaryota > Metazoa > Mollusca > Scaphopoda > Dentaliida > Dentaliidae > Pictodentalium > Pictodentalium vernedei. Next base: position 733,220,612 of record CM062296.1, on the reverse strand, counting down.
AGGCATACCTATCCCGAATGTCCCTTATAAGCTCTCGAGCAGTTAACGAAAAGTCATTGCTCGAATGACTCGAAGCCCATCGAGCAAATGAGCTTTAGAGTAATTGCTCGATCGAGTGACTCGGCATATTGCTCGAACGACTCGAAGTCCGTCGAGCAAATGAGCTATTGAGTAATTGCTCGTTCGAGTGACTCCTCGAAGAACTCTTTGACTCGTTTCAGTATTTGAGGATACCTGTGGCCCGGTATTGTATTATTTGAGGATACCTTTTATAGGATACTTATCTAAGGATACTATTACCTGTATCACAAGGCATACCTATCCCGAATGTCCCTTATAAGCTCTCGAGCAGTTACCGAAAAGTCATTGCTCGAATGACTCGAAGCCCATCGAGCAAATGAGCTTTAGAGTAATTGCTCGATCGAGTGACTCGGCATATTGCTCGAACGACTCGAAGTCCGTCGAGCAAATGAGCTATTGAGTAATTGCTCGTTCGAGTGACTCCTCGAACAACTCTTTGACTCATTTCAGTATTTGAGGATACCTATGGCCCGGTATTGTATTATTTGAGGATACCTATCGAGAATACCTTTTATATGATACTTATCTAAGGATACCATTACCTATATCTCAAGGCATACCTATCCCGGATTCCCCTTATAAACTATCGAGCAATTACTGACAAGTCATTCCTCGGACGACTCGAAGCTCATCGAGCAAATGAGCTATCGAGTAATTGCTCGATCGAGTAACTCGACATACTGCTCAAACGACTCGAAGTTCATCGAGCAAATGAGCTAACGAGCAATTGCTCGTTCGAGTGACTCCTCGAACGACTCTTAGACTCATTTCAGAAAAAGGGATTCCATAGCCACAGGCATTTTCCAAAAAGGGATTCTTAAAAAGGGATTCCGTAATTGAGATTCCTAGCCGAGTCCCTAAAATTTGGTAGAGGAAAACTATTGCATATATAGATAGAAGCAGAGAATCCTGAAAGAATTCGAAATAATACAACTTGTCGGGGTTTATTTGGCTAATTAAACGAGGATTCTGGGAAATTCTAAGCCAGAAACTTACTCTTATTCAATCGAGCATGATAGAAATGCAGTGACATTAACTGGTCATAGTTTTGGAGGCGATGTTGCGAACATAAACAAATGTGGATAATTCATCAGTCGAACAGGCAGTGGTGAGAGAGAAGGACAGTCAAAAATGACGGGTCGCGGTTTTTCAAACCGGTAAAACGAAGATAAATCAAGTTAGATTATATGTTAAAAGTTTCCTTTACCCCGTGCGTGATGGTAAATTATCATTGTTCACTTATCCAACCCCTAATGATTGGATCTCGTCTTTAGTAATACATTTCTCATTTAGGGCTGGGCTTTTTTCGGTTTTCTAGCTCGGTTCCGGTTTTTGCTGCAAGCCGAACCGAAAAACAAAGCAAAAACCGGCCAAACGGTTTTACTGAGTTTGTGCATAAACTGATCAACCTATCTCATTGGGAAAGAACTGGACAAGTGACTACTGTGGACTCTCATCAATTAGCCTTTCCAGCATCGAGACGAATATGACGATGTGTTCTCATTGACACATTTTCTCCCTTATTGACTCGACCTCCGGGCGAGTCAATCGGGGAGAGAAAATGTGACAATGAGAACACAACATAGTATAAATGAACTTTTTTACACATCCATGAAACTTTAAACCCTTGTATTCAACGGAATCGCCGCTATGATATAAATGATTCTGCATTCAACGGGTGATGTACAAGCCGGAGCTTTTTACTGCACCGTTTAGTTTCCAAATTTCGTTATATAATCATCGACCTTCTGTCGCATAGTGTGAAAATGAAAACGTCCAAAGCAAAATAAAGTCGGTTCGCAAAAAATTAGCCAAAACTGAGATAATATTTTTAGAAAACCCAATCATTTCTAACCAGAACATTAACCCAGCCCCGTTGCCGTCTCGTTTTGTGGATCCCATTATATCTAAATTGGTCAACTTTATTTCGGTAAATCTTCGTACACCTTCACATGCTTCGAACTTCTTTTAAAAACGTTTCTCCCAGTTGTTTTGCAAATCTGCATATATTTGTACTTATATTTTTACTAACAGTAATAGCCACCAAATGGTTAGGCGTGAATTCTCGCCTAACCAGTTGGTGGCTATTACAAATAGTAAACAGGGATGGGAATTTCAACAAACACTGGTTCCGAAAAGGTTGTTTTGATTTTTTTTATCGATCCATATGATCAGTACAGCTTCAGTCAAAACAAACTCTTCATCTTTGGGTTTAATTATCGGAATTAAAATTTGTTTATTTAAATGCATGGGTTGTTTAATAAACACAGAATACGGCTCGAGCGAAATATGACTACGCCATTCCAACTTGTTATGCAAAACACCCACCGATTCAAACACACATCGCGTTCTGTCTATTTATTCATTTGTTACACGATTTATGTTGGGCATTTTCTGACTGAATAGGCTCAGCAACTGATGCCCTAGAGCTAAGAATGGTCAAAGGGGAGTTAGGTTGAACCCAATACAGATAGCGGTGTTGTACAAACTATTGCGATTTTTTTTCCAAGTTAAGGAGACTGAAGTGTTATTTACTATCTGTTCTTAACTCATATAAAAAAACGAATCGAAACCGAGCCTTTTCCCTGAAACTGAAACCGAATCTTAAAAATAAAAAAACCGCTCTATTCCCATTGTTAACGTATACGTGTAAAATAGATATGAAAAGATCGTCGGTGCGCCACAGATAAATCGACCAAAGTAGTATAGCACGTATACGAACAGGTCCGGTTGGATGGAGAGAAAGGTGGAGGGGAAGTATCCTCATAGTGACGTGACCTAGCTACGTGATGTTTGATTGTAATTATAGCACGCGTGAACGACCATCTTGTGACGTCGTCCCCATAGTGATACATGGTCTTAGTGCACCCGTGAAACTCGTGTTGTTAGGGGTGACACATGTTTCCATCGTCCATTTTGTATACTGGAGGTCGCCATATTGTTTCTATGGGAATACGTGATTGCTATGAGCTTGGAAGGCTTCTTATAGGACGGGGGCATGTTTTGAGGATGTGTGCGATTGAATAGGAGTAAATCTAATATCCAAATGGGTCCGCCAATCACTCCAAATCACTAAAAATGCTAAAAACTACAGAAATGGTTTCGGATTCCCCCAGACTCCTCTTTTATGTCCTATAACAAGGCGCCTTCCTTGGTATAAGAGTACCTTGAATAGTTCGGATTTTCCCAGAATCATCGGTTACTTTCTAGAATTACCACAAATAAGCCGATAATCACCACAAATCACCACCAAAGCACACACAACTACAGAAACGGACTTGGTGGAGCCACCATCCCCAGGAGACATGGCGAAGCCACCATCCTGGGCTTATGATAATGGCATATAGTGCTATACGGCATGCTCGATCCTACAGGTGTATCTTTACTGACTCGGATTCTTTCTGAATCCTCTATTTCTACCTATTTTTGCTGCTCTCACCTTTTGGATGATACTTATTGGAGTATATTCATCTGAACATAGTTATCATCTGATAAGTATCCTCTAAAGGGTATCATCCAATAGTGCATTACCAAATCATATGTGGTATCCTCCAATACTCAGATGAGCATAAGAGTAGTATGTGGAGTCACTCATTCGAGCAACTGATCGTTAGCTCATTGGGTAAGTAAGAAGAAACGGCCTTAGACCTATGAAGAGTATATGTTTATCTAGTTGCCAGGAACTGACCAGGTGTTAGGAGCCATAACTATCTTCAGATAAATATCCCCCGATAATTATCCTCTAAAAGGTATCCATCAGTAGTGTACCACGATGTTATAGATATCTTCCAATACCCAGAGGAGCATAAGGGTAGTATGTGGAGACACTCGTCCGATCAATTGCTCGTGAGCTCATTTCCTTGATCGGATTCGAGTCGTTCGAGCAATCTGATGTAGTTAGCATGTCTTTAGTAGCGTTACAAGTCAGAAGTGATCGTACAGGGTTGTAAGCGTGGTAGAGGACTATAGTAATGGGGGACTACAATAGAAGCTAGTCATAGGACAGATTGCGGTGACTATGTGTAAGTCAAAAGTAACGGTGACAATGTGTAAGTCAAAAGTAACGGTCTTAGCTCTATGAAGGGCGAAGGGTGGTCCGGATTCCAGGAACTGACCAGGCCCTTGAAGCCATAACTATCTTCAGATAGATATCCCCCGATAAGTATCCTCTAAAAGGTATCCTCCAATAGAGTACCACGATGTTATAGGTATCTTCCAATACCCAGATGAGCATAAGAGTAGTATGTGGAGACACTCGTTCGAGAAATTGCTCGAGAGCGCATTTGCTTGATTAGATTCGAGTCGTTCGATCAATCTGATGTAGTTAGCATGTCTTTAGAAGTGTCACAAGTCAGTAGTAATCGTACAGGGATGTAAGAGTGGTAGAAGACTATAGTAATGGGTGACTACAGTAGAAGCTAATCATTGGACAGATAACGGTGACTATGGGTAAGTCAGACGTAACGGTCTTAGACCTATGAAGTGTGTGGGGTGGTCCAGAGGCCGGGAATTGACCAGGTGCTAGGAACCATAACTATCTTCAGATAAATATCCTCCTATAAGTATCCCCAAAATGTAGCCTTCAAAGGGTGTCCTCCAATAGTACATCACCTTGTCATAGGTAACCTCCAATACCCAGATGAGCAATAAGAGTCGTTCGAACAGTCTAGTATAGCAAACAAGTCTTTAGTCGTGTAACAAGTCAGTGGTAATCGTATAAGACTGTAAGCGTGGTAGCAGGCTATAGTATTGGGTGACTGCAGTAGAAGATAATCATAGGGCAGATGACGGTGACTATGTGTAAGTCAGCAGTTTGGGTATTAGACCTATGAAGGCCACGGTGTGGTCTTGAACTAGAAACCGTACAGGGGCCTTAACTCTCTCCAGATATACATATCCTCCAATAGGTATCCTTCAAAGGTATCCCCCAATGGTATCCTCCAACAGTACATCACCATGTCATAGCATCGCCTGAGTGCTAGAATGTTCTATGTCCCATAAGGGACATAGAACATTCTAGCACTCAGGCGACGATAGGTATCCTCCAATACTTAGATGATGATAAGAGTCGTTCGGGGAGTCACTCATTCGAGTAGTTACTCGATGGCTTATTTGCTTGATTAGATTCGAGTCGTTTGAGCAATGCCCGTTCATGTCACCACTCGATAGCTTATATGCTGGATAAGATTCGAGTCGTTCGAGTAAAACCTGTTCCTGCTCGATTGTCCTTCGGGTTTAAGGAACATAGAGGCCTTGGTTATACACAGGGGAGATAACTCTATATAGGCAGGTACAGGTCACAGGAAATGAAGAAATCTGATTGGTGGAGGAAAAGGTTGGGACCAGAGATAGGTAAGACTAAATAGAATGCTGCGGCGAGAGTAGCAAAAATAGATAGAAGTAGAGGATTCCGAAAGAATCCGAGTCATGAAAGATATATCTGTAGAATCGATCATACCTTATATAACTACATGCTACTATTATACTTCCTGGTTGGTGGCTTCATCGAGTCCGTTTCGGTAGTTGTATGTGTTTTGGGGGTGATTTGTGGTGATTATTGTGTTGTTTGTGGTAATTCTAGAAAGTAACCGATGATTTTTGGAAAATTCGAACAAGTAAAAGTACTTCTTTACAAAGGAACGCGCCTTATTATTAGACAAAGAGGATTCAGATGTAATCCGAACTCATTTCAAAGTGTATACTTTGGTCAGCCTTTTAAAATATGTGATTAGGTTTTTGTCCGCCATCAGCCAGCCACTAGGTAGATCGAATGGTGCACGACCAGTTTATTAATCCAAACAGGAGTGGGGAAAACTATTCATGGTGAGTTTTAACTTTTAGGTGTTGGATAGGCAAATCAATAGCATGGGCATGCGACTTTCTTTGGAATGGAAGCAAGCCTCTTGTCTGTTTCAAATTTTAGGTCTCACGGATGAGATCTTCCCATCTCACACCCGCACCCGTCGGGAATACTAGAACGGCACATAAAATTCCTTGAGGAATCCGGCGCTGTTATGGGCTCTTTTTTACAGCATTTTCGTGCGGATTGCGCGTGGACTACCGTTGATGTAATTTAATGTTCCTTTACACAATCGATACAGAGGTATCTTTTTTATTACACGCCTGTTCTATGAATTCCCCATCTGCAGCAGCACTAAACCATGCGGAAAATGAAAATCTGTTCCTCGCATATGTGCGGAACAGCGGAACAGAAATCGTTTAGGGACTATTTTTAAATAGAATCGAAATTCACTGGAATTTTCTACAAATCGTGCAAAGCAATTACAATTTGAATCGCTAGCAATAGCTGAAAATCGTCCCATGAGTTCCAATGTGTTCTATGTGCCAGTGGGCACATAGAACACATTGGAACTCATGGGACGAAATAGTAACATGGGTTCCCCTCGCGAATTTGGTTGGCGATGAAATGCGTTGTTTTTGTTGATAGTTGCCAAATGAATTGCTGAGTGTCCTTCTAATAATTATTTATATAGACGTGAAGGCGTGTAATAAACACAGAACGGCACGCGCGTGTGAATGGGTTAATCGATATGGCACTTGTGGCATCGCGAAAGGATAAAACTCGAGGTCTGTGGCTTCTCGTTCTATCCTTCCGCGCTGGCACTCGTGCCATATCGATTAACCCATTCACACGCGTGTGTCGTTCTGTGTATGTACCCTAGTTACAGATATTTCACTTAATAAGTATTGAAATCACCTTGAAAACATTAAGATATTAACACAATAGTTGAAACTAGGCGACGTAATCATAAAACGCATTCATAAGTTATTAGTTTACAAACATGCCTAACAGTATTGTAATGTCATTAACCCTTTGAAAACTGGTGGTATCTTCCAAGTCATTTCAATGACAGCAATTGGAAGAGACCATATTTATTGTTTGGGGGTAGATCAATTAATATTTTCAACGTGCAGCCTTGGGGCTGCACGTTGAGAATATTCATTGGTCTACCCACACATTCACTCAGCTGTCATCCTACTTAATGAAATTAATACGTATCATGTTCCTGGCGGGAAAAACGGCCTCTAGAGTTCAAAGGGTTAACGTTCGGTCAAATTCATTCTCGATTGATTGAGAAATATTTCGCACTTTGATTCAAAGAAAATGAATGGTTATGGTACTTTCAGATTCAATTGTCTGGAATGGTTCGGTTGGTCGGAAAAGCGAATCGTAGGTTACCATTTCTGACCAACTGAAATATTCCAGACGGTTGTACTAAAATATCGGCGGTGTGTGGACTATTTAAGGGCTAAATTGGTTAGACTCAACTTCCTCTCATAATTAGACCGGTGTCTTGAGAGCGTGCAAAAGGCTTGTCTTCATCTCACCCAATACATCCCACACAAATACGTAATTTCAATATGTGTTCATTTCATCACAACTATATTGCTTTGTGTATCACTTCAATCTGAGGATATATCCCACACCAATACATAAATTCCAGTATGTGTCTTCATTTCATCACAATTATATTACTTTATGTATTTCAGTTTGAGGAACCTATTTCTATAGCATTTCCGCACTGTTCACCAAGAGGTATTTTGAGCAGAGAACCAGTCATCAAAGTATTACAAAGTAATGGGAAATGGGTGGAACTTAATACAAGCGACGTGCATATTGATGATATGAAGGTAATGTACTTCAGTTAGGGCTTTGTGAATCGCAAAATTCGGGGCGAATCAAATCCAGAATCGAATCAGACAGAGTGTTTCGAAACTAATCGAATCTCGACTAATCGAATATCACGGCTCTTCAAGATGTAAATATTGCACTTTTTTACAACCTTAAATATTACCATCCTCCACGCAACTATTGTAATCAAGGGCTAGTCATCAATTGGGGAGAGTCAATCAAAAAATCGGAATACTCAAGAACGGATCCAAAGTAGTTTTGGAAGCGGATCCTGCATGAACTCTTCTTCTCTCATCAAGTCTTCTGCACAGGAGACCTAATGAGAGAAGAAGAGTTGAAGAAAAGACACTTTGAAGATTTTGAGAACATCTCGACGTTGCGAAAATTTTCGAATCACCACAATTCAAATCGAATCGAATCATTGGGCCGAACTCGAATCGAATCGAATTTCACAGCTTCACATGGCCCTGACTCCGACATCTAAAGACGAAAGTACTTCAGATTTTTGTGCCCAACCATTAGTCCTCACTAAAGGAAGAAACAGCAACAACTGCCATAATATTAATAGTAGCAACCACAATGGTAGTAGAGGCAGTCATGATAGCCCTAGTAGAGTAGTAGCATTGTTATACTCACCGTGGAGTTGGTGTGATTTGAAAAAGGTATTGGTTTTGACGAGGCAGACTTGTATAAATACATATATGGCGAAGCTGTCGGTGCCAGCTGAATTGTCCACATACCATGAATGTGTCTTTCTCTGACATACTCATTCCCAGGCCCGATGGCAACAGGGAGCACGCATCTAAGGCAAGGCTATCAGGGTCCTCGAAGTATATCACTTACCACGGATTTTTCTCTGATATACTTATATATAACTGCAGTTTCGGGCTCCATTGTGAACTTTAGCATTGACATTTTATATTGATACATGGTAGGCCCGGTGGATTCGGGACACCACACATTTATATCTTCAGTAGCACCAAAACCTCTGAGCCGCCACGGATGATTCTCTTATCATGTTGCAGTTTATTACGCCTGTACCTTCTAACTATGTATGTCATATGATGCTGTCGGAAAATCCCATACTTCAGTGGTGTCAAGAAACGAACAATGCGTTGTATTCAAAGAGATGTAAGTAAGTAAGTAAGTAAGTAATAACTTTATTTACAAAAGACATTATAATACATGTTTATAACATAATTGCCCAAGAAACAACAAATAGTATTAATAATATATCACATCTAGGATTTATGAAGCTACATATTTGTCTTCTGCAGGGAGGTGACATGGCCAGCTGGCTGTATTACTTTCACCCACCTCAGGGAACGGGAAAATGTTGAGTATAGAAAGACAAAAAAGTGGGAGATAAAAAAGCAAGGAATGAGAGAACAAAAGTGAAGAGAGAGAGAGAAAGAGGGATGGAGAGAGAGAGAGAGAGAGAGAGAGAGAGAGAGAGGAGAGGAGAGGAGAATCAGCTGCAACTGAAAATAACATGTATAGTAGAAAAAATAAAGTAAAATATAAATATGTAAGGAATGAACTCTGCAGTCCTGGTGATAAGTGGAATTTGGTTTCATTCTTGCACTGAGAAAGGGGGCATACATGGGAATGTGATATTTTGCCCAGAGCCAGCTAAGAGGTTTGAGTTCCTCGTTGGCAGTTTGTTTTCTGGAGTTTTCATGAATCAACCCTAATTAATAAGGACTTTTCGGACTTATTTCAGTGAGTATGTGGTGTCGTGGGAGTCGGTACTTCCTGACATTCGTGGCATGATCTGTTACTGCATTTGACAGAGGCTTCATACGAGCCTAGAAACGTGTTGGTCATCTTTTTTTTTAAACTGTGCTCGTGGTAAATTTCGAACCAGTGGGTCAATGTCATTCCACTTTTTTGGAAATGTGTGTAAGGGGAGATTTGCCGTGAACTGTGTTCGGGGCTTGAGTTGTTTAATCTCACCTCTGTGACTGGTAATCCTGTCGGTTTCGTTCTTGTTAAGATTATATAGACTATATAACGATAGTGGTAAGTTGTTGTGGGTCCAATCATGCATAAATAATAGGATATTTAGATGTAACCTTTTACTCAACGCACACGATATCAAAAATTATTATTTTGTTTTTGTTTTTTTTTAAATTTTCAACAAATCCATATCATGTGAGCTCTCAATGGAACGAGCTCGGCGAGCTCGTTCCAATGAGGGTTCACATGATATGATTTCCTTGAAGTTGTTTGAAACATGTAGGTTTTTCAACCGCTTAATTTGTAAATTACGCTTCCGCATGTTTCCGATTAGTTAGGTAAAGGGTTAATATAATAAAACTTTTCATAATTTTTTTAAAAAAAGACTGAAACTGCTTTCATTCTATATTCTGTTTTATCTTATTTTGAAGGATTTGAAGTTCGTTGAAACTAAAACTAAAAAGTTCGGAACGTTTGCTGTTGTGTTCAAATTGAAGAAGGATCAATTGGTGTTTCAAAAGAAAGGAGGCAAAGCCACATCAACTGTAGATTCAAGAGTTACTTTTGTGAATAAGAATGATACATTCCGTGTAAATGTAAACTTCACACTTGAGGTGAGTGTATGAATGTTTGTGTTTCACTAACCTTTTAAGTAATGTGGCGACCATATCTGATCCGCTCTCTTCACAAAAATCGCCTATTCATATTTTTATTAATTTCCCAATTTTGGCCTCCAAAACATAGGTTTTGAGCCTGAGTGGAGCGATCTCGTTGGGCTTCATCCCATGAAAGATTATAGGTTTACCGTGTAGCCTTCAGTGGCACGGTCTTGTTGAGCTTGATCCCATGAAGGGTTATACACGTAGTTTTTTAGCCTTCAATGGAACAATCTGGTTGAACTTGATCCCATGAGTGGTTATACACATATTTTTTTAGCCTTCAGTGGAACGATCTCATTGAACTTGATCCCATGAGTGGTTATACACATATTTTTTTAGCCTTCAGTGGAACGATTTCGTTGAACTTGATCCCATGAGTGGTTATACACATATTTTTTTAGCCTTCAATGGAACAATCTCGTTGAACTTGATCCCATGAGTGGTTATACACATATTTTTTTAGCCTTCAGTGGAACGATCTCATTGAACTTGATCCCATGAGTGGTTATACACATATTTTTTTAGCCTTCAGTGGAACGATTTCGTTGAACTTGATCCCATGAGTGGTTATACACATATTTTTTTAGCCTTCAATGGAACAATCTCGTTGAACTTGATCCCATGAGTGGTTATACACATATTTTTTTAGCCTTCAGTGGAACGATCTCGTTGAGCTTGACCCCATGAAGGGTTATACACATATTTGTTTAGTCTTCAGTGGAACGATCTCGTTGCGCTTGATCCATTGAAGGGTTATACACATAGTGTTTTAGCCTTCAGTGGAACGATCTCGTTGAACTTGATCCCGTGAGTAGTTATACACATATTTTTTAGCCTTCAGTGGAACGATCTCGTTGAGCTTGATCCATTGAAGGGTTATACACACAGTTTTTTAGCCTTCAATGGAACAATCTCGTTGAACTTGATCCCATGAGTGGTTATACACATATTTTTTAGCCTTCAGTGGAACGATCTCGTTGAGCTTGATCCATTGAAGGGTTATACACATAGTTTTTAGCCTTCAGTGGAACGATCTCGTTGAGCTTGATCCACTGAAGGGTTATACACATAGTTTTTAAGCCTCCAGTGGAACGATTTCGTTGAGCTCGATACCATGAAGGGTTATACACATAGTTTTTGAGTCTTCAGTGGAACGATCTCGTCGAGTTTGATCCCATGAAGGGTTATACACATAGTTTTAACCTTCAGTGGAACGATTTCGTTGACCTTGATATCATGAAGGGTTATACACATAGTTTTTAGCCTTCAGTGGAACGATTTCGTTGCGCTTGATACCACGAAGGGTTATACACATAGTTTTTGAGCCTCCGGTGGAACGATTTCGTTGAGCGTGATACCATGAAGGGTTATACACATAGTTTTTAGCCTTCAGTGGAACGATCTCGTTGAGCTTGATCCATTGAAGGGTTATACACATAGTTTTTAGCCTTCAGTGGAACGATCTCGATGAGCTTGATCCATTGAAGGGTTATACACATAGTTTTTAAGCCTCCAGTGGAACGATTTCGTTGAACTCGATACCATGAAGGATTATACACATAGTTTTTGAGTCTTCAGTGGAACGATCTCGTCGAGTTTGATCCCATGAAGTGTTATACACATAGTTTTAGCCTTCAGTGGAACGATTTCGTTGACCTTGATATCATGAAGGGTTATACACATAGTTTTTAGCCTTCAGTGGAACGATTTTGTTGCGCTTGATACCACGAAGGGTTATACACATAGTTTTTGAGCCTCCGGTGGAACGAGCTCGTTGAGCTCGATACCATGAAGGATTATACACATAGTTTTTGAGTCTTCAGTGGAACGATCTCGTCGAGTTTGATCCCATGAAGTGTTATACACATAGTTTTAGCCTTCAGTGGAACGATTTCGTTGCGCTTGATACCACGAAGGGTTATACACATAGTTTTTGAGCCTCCGGTGGAACGATTTCGTTGAGCGTGATACCATGAAGGGTTATACACATAGTTTTTAGCCTTCAGTGGAACGATCTCGTTGAGCTTGATCCATTGAAGGGTTATACACATAGTTTTTAAGCCTCCAGTGGAACGATTTCGTTGAGCTCGATACCATGAAGGGTTATACACATAGTTTTTGAGTCTTCAGTGGAACGATCTCGTCGAGTTTGATCCCATGAAGGGTTATACACATAGTTTTAGCCTTCAGTGGAACGATTGCGTTGACCTTGATATCATGAAGGGTTATGCACATAGTTTTTAGCCTTCAGTGGAACGATTTCGTTGAGCTTGATACCACGAAGGGTTATACACATAGTTTTTGAGCCTCCGGTGGAACAATTTCGTTGAGCGTGATACCATGAAGGGTTACACACATAGTTTTTGCGCCTTCAGTGGAACGATCTCGTCGAGTTTGATCCCATGAAGGGTTATACACATAGTTTTAGCCTTCAGTGGAGCGATCTCGTTGAGCTTGATCCAATGAAGGGTTACACGCTCTAAAATCAGTTGAGTCACAAATCAACCCAAACCAACTGGTTGATATTCACTCAGCCCAGTTAATTTGGGTTGATTTTTAACCCACCTGATTTTAAAAGTTATGCTTTTTAGGGGGTCGGGGTGCAAAACAATGAAAAGTTTTATTTTTTGAAGAAAAAGAATTGCATGTATTGCCATCTCAATTAAAATGGTTATATGCTGTATTATGACACCTTGTTGGAATATGATCCCAACTGCCTTTCAACTGACTGTCAGATATCATCGGTGAGGCCCGAATCGGAATTGTCCAGCTGAATTAGGCTTCGACCACAATACACACAATCCGCTCAATAGATGATCCATCTTCAGGACGATTAAGTGAATTCACGATGTTGCATTAGTATTTTTCTACTCTTTCCAGCACTTTTTCCCCTTTTCCTTTCCTTTACCTTTTTATCTTTTTATCTGCATCTCTGTTTTTTTCTTCTTTCTTACTCGGTAGAAAGACAGCCAATCTGGCTATGCCTTCCCCTGTCGGTATACACATATTCATCGTTGGATATTAAATTATATTATATTTCACGTGACTTCCTTGCATTCTGATTGGCTGAAAGATGATACCCTATTTCGTGTAGTTTGCATCCACAGAACTGACCAGGCACTACACCCAGGCACTGCACGTTTTCTATTTTTAGCACACTACTACATCAGTTTTCTTTTCATACTGGGCGAACAAAACTAATCAGGTTAAATTTAAATATCGATTCACAGAGGCACAACATCCACAAAACGACCCGGAAAGAAATCTTTGTGGAAAAATGTATCGCTTTTCCATTGTTGAAGTCACATTTTTCGAGGCGTTCATTTTATTTATTGAGAAGATGATCCATATCTCGTTTCGAAGAGAATGATCCATACCTGGGTCCAACTTTCATGAGAACGCGTCCGGATATGAAAAATCGTTTGTTTCGCTGCTCATATTATTTCGCTATTTAATTGTACGTTTTGGGCAGTAAACGAATAAATAATGGAATTCAGTTGAATCTTCGGAGTTTGTATCCCGTACTGACCCATTCGGTAATGTATGTGTGTGACAAATGTGTGGAAATTATCAAACTGCGTTGTCAAATTTCGAAAATTTTAGTTTTCATTCGCGAGTTACGCGATTCTAGAATACACGGTTCCGTTTGGGGGAAATGATTTGTTTACCCTTGCCGACCGATTCAAAATCTGTCTTCTGCTCATATCAATAATCCAAGTTAGCCGTGTTTTGGAAGAAGAAAATGTTTTTTAAAAACTACATGGTATTTTTTCTATATAACGCTGGTTGGTAGGGCTGCTACCTTGGTAATAGATTAACAAATCGGACAGATGTTTTTCTTGATGGGTGTTCGATATAATATAGGGATTAGTGCATGTCTTGTCGTTGACTACGCCCATATAGTGCCCAGTGAGGTGGTGTAGTTCCCTCCGCTTCTATATGGGCGTAGTCAACACCAAGCCATGCACTATTCCTTAATTATGCCCATTGACATGTATATTGTAAATATGTGCATTACATGTAAATTGTGTTGTATTTATGTATACTGGCGGATAAAATATATCTATCAGCATGTATCTGTCTATCATTTCATTAGCAAAACCGATCGTAAACAGAACAGGGAAAATACATGCTTTTGACTCGCATAGCAGATAGCAGGTAGTCGTACCAGAAGTTCCAGAACCAATAATAAAATAATATTTCATAAAAATAACTCGTGACCACATTTTCGTCAAATATACAAGCAAAGCTTGGCATTTAAAACAGTTCAAAATTCAACGACATGGGGCTGTGTGGGGGAATATGTCAACACTGCTTGCTGTCTTTCTTGTATTTGTTCTTGTCTCGTGATATCGCTTAATTTTGAACGAAAAATAATTTCGGAGTTCTAACAAATTCAAACATGTGTCAAGATACCTTGTATGTGATGTGCCAACTGCACAGTTATCCGATGAAAGGGTAAATCTGAATAGGGGACTTTTCCATTTACGTAAAAACTACGCATTTTTCTCACCTTTTTTCTACATTTCCTATTACTGGTCATGTTTTCGATAAAATGACCGAAAGATATTCAACTTTACTGGCAATTATAACCGCCCAACAAACGTTTTTTACCTATGCTATTTATGACATTCGCATTCATCTTTCCTCCATGTTTTTGGTGTTTTTCGGCGTCTGCTTTGTGTATTGGTTGTTTTTGGTACGCTTGTTTGTTCTGTTCCCGACATGATCTAGGGTCAGTGTAGTGAGGGCTAGGGTTAGCTTACCGGTAAGCTAACCCTAACCCTCACTACACTGACCCTACACCTACAATCGCCAGCCAAAGAGAAAACGAAAGTTATGTAAACGCGCACTTCAACATGGCGAGAATGCAGAAGAATCGCTGGCACCGTAACATTAAAAGGGTTTAAATTATCTCTAATCTTAGTCAAAAATGAATAGCTTTCAGTCATTTTATCGAAAACATGACTAGTAATAGGAAAATGTAGAAAAAGGCGAGAAAAATGCGTTGTTTTTACATAAAAGGAAAAGTCCCCTATTCTTCTGCTTTACCGATGAAGGCAGAGTGTAATGTGAAGGCGATGATTGGTCTTCTAATTTAATTTTAGCAGACCCTGTCTATCGGTTCTTTTCTAATCTTTTCTGACATTGACCTAAACGTAAACAACAAGCTTGTTCTTCCGAAGAGAAAGCCGACAGTGTGAGCATTGTATCCACGCAGCCCGGTCGCTGCACATTGAAGTGATTAAAACTTTCTAAAATTTGTGAATTTAATAACATATTTTATTGCAGATGCAACCAGTCGATTCGAGTACGGCATCTGACATAAGACGTCGAAAGCCCGAGGAATGTGGTGATTTGCTGTCATCAAGTTACATCGTGAAGTTCTCGATACCAAACCGGAAGTTTTCAAAACCTTTGTCAGTAACACTTCCTGTTCCACCTATTTCGTCTTCTCGATCAAAGCGCCCTGCGACTGCTGGGCCTATGCCTACAAAAGAGAAAACAGAAGCACGCCCTCAGACAGCCAGACGGCCATCCAATAAATACGAAGGTGAGGCAAGTTTGTTATATTCCCCACGCTCATGGCCGCAGCGTTTTATGCTGCAGAACGGGACAGATCGGGTGTCTGCATACTCAGCTATACACAGGGGCGGCGCCAGGGAAATGATATGATTAGTAACTTTCATTTGTAATTCTCATCGTTTTAACCCTTTACTTAACACGAAAGGCAGACGACACATGCAAACAAAATTCTCGAATAACTGATTTTTTCATTATTGAATCAAAAACATAACTTATGACCCTCGTTGGAACGGGACCAGGGAGCTCGTTCCAATGACAGGTCATACGCAATATTTTGTAGACAAAAAATTTAAAATTGAATGGTGATTTTTGTGAATAGCGCTAGCCGGTTTGGGTCGTTACGTTGGGTACAGTGTTAACTGTAACGGCATTTTCCATGTCAGTGCAGTGGGCATGATCTGGAAGGGTCCATATTTTGAGATAGACTAATTTTATTTTGAATGTGCAAGAACGAAGCTGCACGCTGAAAAAATTAAATTGATTGGTCTACCCCAAACTTCACTGATCGGCCACTTACTTTTACGAAATTATGACGGAATCTGAGCCCCAAAAGGCCCTGTGAGTTTTAAGAGTTAATTATATATATCAGAATTAGAACAAATCCCAGAAAAGCTTTGGCAGCAGACACATAGCAGACCTGAATCATTTCGAAGATAGTAACTGTTCTGTCATCCTTGAAATGACGCCACACACTGGGCAGATTTCTGCTTCACCTAAGTCCACACGGGAGCTTTTTGGCACTATGTACTAAGGTATACTGCATGTCGACGTTGCACTTGCCTTTATCCGCTGCTAACTCCGCTTGCACGTTGTTTGTAAATTGGAGAGGCTGACAATTGTTCGCCCCTGCTCGGTGGTTCTCTCCGAGTACTCCGGCTTCCTCCGCCTGTAAAACTGTCGGTCGCGCTTTGACCCTAGCTGTTGAAAGTGTCGTTAAACCATAATAAACAAACGAACAAACAAACACGTGAGGCACCAAATGGAAGATGGAACAGGATAGACATCCCCAGAGTTGGAAGGTCGGTGCCCCCAGTTGGGAAAGCAACTTCGATGTAATTGAATATCTGGCGCCACCTATGATTATGTCGCCTGAGACCAAGTATGTCTAGTTTAATTCACTGTGGATTCAAACAACCAGTCCGAATGCTGGGAGATTAGGTGGGAGAGTGGGGAGGGCTTCACGTTGAAAATGTTGATAGGTCTACCATATAAATTCTCGGCGCAACCATCTGCTTTATGACTGTAGGTCGTACCAGTATCCTGGGTCGGGAAAACGTGCACTCGGTTCAATTCAAAAAGTTAGCATCGCTTCATGTAAGTAACTTTAGTTTCATCCCATTTGTAGATGACTCCAGTGACGACGAACTCCACATGCTGGTTCGTGAGAAGGGGGGTACAGTGTGGACAAAGATGCCAAATGTTGCTTTGGTGCAATCCAAGAATAAAGATGTTGTGACATTTGAGATGGCAGAACCGTTTGACAGGTAGATATGCATTACACTATCATGTAAAGAACTAATTGAAATGATTGTCATTTACGTGGTGAACCCACTTGGGCGAACCATAGTAGAAAGTCTAGCTTGTCTTTTAACCCTTTACCTAACACGAAAAGCAGACGACACTTGCAAAAATAATTCTTGAATAACTAATTTTTTTCATTTTTTGTCTCAAAAACATAGGTTATGACCCCTCGTTGGAACGAGCTCGACGAGCTCGTTCCAACGAGGGGTCATAACCTATGTTTTTGAGACAAAAAATGAAAAAAATAATGAAAATTAATTGGCGATTTTTGAGAATAGCGCTGGCCGGTTTTGGCCGTTACGTTAGGTAAAGGGTTAACTTCTTCAACTGAAAAATGATGTAAGATCGATTTTTTGGTCCAAGACGTGATGAGTCGATGAACAATCGACAAAACTATAGCTTCACTCTTTTGGCGCGGAATAATCTTAGAAACAGAATTCTTAGCGCCTAATATTCATCAGGAATTTTACAAAAAGTATAGATTGTTAGACTAAAGCGTTATTATTTTAAAAGATGTTCTAATGATCTCATTGACAGTTTTTCAAATGATTTCCTGTATATATTTATATAGCACCTTTATACTTTCAAGGGACGATATCGTTGTTCATGGACAGGACATAAATGGTGCATGAAACATAGGAATACGTATGTTTGTGCAACCCTTTTCCCAACGAATCGGCCGCATCCCCCCGCGTAATATGCAACTTCAGCAGTTGAAAAAATATTATTTTAAAAAAAATTCAACAAAACCATATCATGTGACCCCTCTTTGGAACGAGCTCGTTCCAACGAGGGGTCACATGATATGGTTTCGTTTTTGAAAAATTTGAAAAAATAATATTTAAAATAATAAATTTTTATATCGTCTGCATTGGGTAAAGGGTTAAAAGCACTTGGAAATTGACACACACAGTTGGCTAAAATGACTACTGCAGTACCTTTCCGCGGTCTGCCGTCTGTCGACTTTAGTCGCCTGTCGCACCAAAAGAGTTAAAGTGGATACATATTAACCCTTTGAACTCGTAAGACCGATTTTTCGATCCAAGGCGGGGGCGCGGTGGCTCAGTTGGTAGAGGTGCAGGCTGCAAGTCGAGAGGTCCTCGGTTCGAATCCCACCTGCGGCAACCGCGTTGTGTCCTTGGGCAAGACACTTCACCTCCATTGCCCACGTGGGGGCACGGTGACGCTGTGTACTAAGGCGTACTGTACGTCGATGGTGCACTTGTCTTCAACCAATGCGAACCCTGCTTGGGTGGAGTTGCTATGTTGGGGAGCTGACAGTTGCTCGTCGTTGCTCGGTGGTTCTCCCCGGGTACTCCGGCTTCCTCCACCCATAAAACTGTCACGGTCATGATTAGCCATTGTGCAGAAAAATGTGATCTTAAATACCAATACATAAATAAATATAAATAATTCGATCCAAGGCATAATTTCGTCCCATTTTTGTCTTATTATTAAAAGGTCTTTGATGATATAATAATAACTGCAGTCTGCAGCCAGACGGCTGTGAGACTGCAGTTATTATTATATCCTTCCCGTATCCTTATTATTATATCCTCCCTGTATTTTTATAGTAGACTTTACACAAAGCCGATACCATTCCAGGAATCGAATGTCCAAAGGTCTAATATGAAATGAAATGAATTAAGTCAGCAATACGCATATAGTACTGTGGTCATGAAAGTGGGCATATAATTTCGATGGGATCGCGATCCTCAGATTGAAATTATCTTTTCGATTTTCTCCCAACGACTGCATGGCTGACAATTTTCGTCATTGGAGGAGATTTACAGGAAAGTTAGCTCCCCATAATTTCTGAAAGCTGTTAGTAAATTTTACACTAACGGTACCCAATTTCTTATAAAAATTGAAATTTGGAAATGAGCAACTTTGTACTATCGTCGTGTGCGACATTTCACAAACTTCAGGCATATTCCAGTAGAGTAATATTAAAATACTAATAAACCAGACAAACCAGTTTTAATGTTTGACTATTATTCTCTGTTGAAACAACGATATTTTTTACATCTTTTGATGTTCTGTAACTTTTTATGGTTCATTGTATCAATACTGTGTTCATCGTGACATATACTTCTCAAAGTTTGCTAAGCACCAAATATTTGACACATCATTGTGAAATTTGCTTGTGACATATTTGCGATATTTTTGGTGGATATGATTGAGGAATGTATTGAGATGGTCCCCAGTGCTTACATTAGCTCTCTTGACAGGCAGACAGTCATGGAAAGCATGTACCCCTTGATTTACATGATGTTTTCATGTACTGTCTACATGTACATGACATGTGTAGGGTATTCAGTCTTCATTTCAACACAAACCCTTGTGATTCAATGATTGAATATGGCAAATACAAATGCAAGAAGACATTTGTCTGAAGCAGAAATGTGGCGGGCTGTAGGGATGGTAGAACACGGGGCAAGATTTCAGCAGTATGGCACACCAGTAAGATGGCATGGTGGTGGCAGAGACAGGGCAATATCTGCAGCTGAAGAGCGGTGTTTGATCATTCAGGCCTGTAGGAACCGCTTTGCCACAGCAACCCAGCTTCTCGGTGACCTTCAGAATGCATCCGGAGTAAATGTTTCGACGCAGACTATCCGGGAAGGTTGCACGAAGGTGGTCTCCGATCGAGAAGACCATGTATTCGCATTCCGCTGTCCCAGAACCACCGCCAGGTACGATATGAATGGGCCATGAACCATGTTGGATGGACAAGAGAAGATTGACGGCCTGTCCTTTTTACAGATGAGTCAAGGTACTGCCTAGACTACACATTGGGCGTTCTAGGGTATGGAGAAGACCAGGAGAGCGATTCCATGCAGCCAGCATTGCTGAGCATGACCGCTGTGGTGGAGGGTCAATCATGGTCTGGGGCGGCATCAGCTGGGATGAACGTACAGAGCTCTGTGTCCTTGAACGTGGTACATTGACAGCACAACGGTATATTGATGAGATCCTGGATGTCCACGTCAGATTGTATGCAGGTGCAGTGGGTGATAGATTCATTCTGATAGACGATAATGCCCGTCCTCATGTTGCCCATTCTGTCGGGGAGTACCGACAGAGGGAAGGGATTGAGCGTATGGACCTGCCAGCAAGATCCCCTGACCTCAATCCAATCGAACATGTCTGGAATGAGTTGCAGCTTGCAATTTCAGTCCGTTCAGTCCAACTAAGAAGTGTCCATGAGCTTGGTGCCATGCTGGTCCAAGAATGGAATAACATACCACAAACGACCACCAGGAACCTGATTTGGAGCATGAGAAGGCGTTGTCAAGCTGTAATTAACAGTAATGGGTCTCATACTCGATATCGAAGCCATACAAGTTCGCTCCGTCAACTTTTTGGCATATTGAAAAATTTCCTTTTTTACCAATAATATCCATTTTCCATGGTTATTGTATTCAAAAGCTAAAAAATAATGTCAATCACAAATAAAATCTTAATTTCTGTCCTTAAATCTTTAAAGATATAATAAAATAAAAAATATATACACTTTTCATTACAATATTTCAACTAAAACGTAAAACAGGTTGTTGGATGTACTTGGTTCTTTGCGAACTTTGAGTAGTATATAATAGAGACAGTGTCCTTTCCATTAATATAGAAGTCCAGGAGGTGAGATTTGCTATTTTATCCTGGGAAGAATAAAAACTTGAGAATTACATAAAAAGAACACATTCGCGAAACAAAGAGCTAAAGGGGGCGCTAACTCAGTGTTGCTAGGCGTGATGATGATATAAAAGGACGGCTTATCTGTGAAGTAGTTGCTTCCAGTTAGCTTGCCATAAAAAGCAAAGTTTTCTTTTGCAAGTTTTATTAAACGAAAAAGCTCTCTCTTGTTTTCTTTTAATAAAAGTAACAAAAGGAAACTCGCCTTTATTTTCAACTGATGTCACAGATGTTTTCTCAACAATTGCATGCTTTTTAATAGGACCTCCTCATTTGTCTAATAATTTCAAGGGAGATAACTTTATCAAAAGACGATTTCCCTGACGATGTAAGTGAGAGATGCGTAGAAGCGCACCCGTTGGAAATTAAATGTGAGGAAATCGAATCTGAGATGATATTTTGTTGGTTTTGGGATTAAGTCTTGAAAACGAATAAAATCATTTATTAATTCGCCACTAACTCTGGTGCGTATCGCGTCCCGATCAGGATCGGATCGATGGAAATACTACCGTTGTTTTCACAGTACTGTTCATACATAAAACCTATGGCATAAAAAAAGTTAAAAACCTGTTTCTCAGGCCCTCCCGCGTGGTCCTTTTGGCTGCCGCATGCTCCTTTTTTTAACCAGTGCAAACTTACAAAAATAAAAATGAAATGGTTTGTGTCGTATATTTTACCCAAAATTTGCAAATTTGTCCCCTGAGTGCAAGAAGGCTTTGCAATGCTGTGGCATTGCAAAGCCTTCTTGCACTCAAGGGGCGAAATACACCACCACCCATGCTATTCTGTTGCATATGGGGCCTGAAACATAAAACAAACCAAGAACTTGAGCTTTTGCTGGCAAAGAAATAATTACAAAAATAAAAAAAAACGCCTGCCCACATGCAATTTTACAGAAAAATGGCTTGAGAAACAGAAGATTTACTTTGTGGGTCCTCTAAGACATATATAAAGTAATCTTATAAATATTGTAGACCTACATGGATGTTGTATGGAGACAATTAGTCACAACATGTCTCCATATTATCCAATGTCTTTTTGTCAGAGAAATTTAGTCATTTTCATACAGAGGGCAAATTAGCTTGATTTAGGTATACCTTTATTCTCCAGCTCTCGAGTGAAATGCGGAGAGATTACTTCAGCGTCACAATGAGGATGGACGTATGTACGCTAGCCGAGAAGCGGGATGGGGTGGGGTGGGGTGGGGATGGTGTGGGAGGGGGGTGGGGGGGGGGGGGGTAAGGGGGCAATTGGGATTTTTGGTCCTATATAAAAAAACATTTGTACCAGTTTGTTGGTTTTCCACCGGTCTTTCCTGCATCGTGGTGGTGACGATTATCTTTGGAGAAAAACATGCACCAAACACACAGAAATACAGGTAATGATGAACTACCAAAATTTTAAGAAAATAATTGAGTGGATATTGTCAATAGAATGCAGGAGAATGCTTCTTCTTACACTAATTTATAAAACATTTCGGGGGAGGACCCTTGACGCCCCACTCACCGCTTCGAGCATTCGGTGCTCGCAGGGCCTGTAACGCCCGTTTTATACATTGCCCCGAGGCGGATACAGGTAATTAACAGTGTCGCGAGCACAAAAGTTCTCACTTTTTCCATCAAACCGCAAACTATTCGTGACACAGTTAGTTCAGTGGTTGCGATTTTGTAAACAGAGCATTGTAAAATCTGGACAGACTCAGGTAAAACAAACGACAATTGCACCTGCAATACAGTGTTCTTACATTTCTATTTCGATAAGTACTAAATAATATTGCCCCTTTATTAAAACTGAACGCATCTTCTGGCTGGCTAAAGTGGGTGAAACAAATAGCAATGATGCCGGCGATTCTGAAACATGCAGGTAATATGAGTTCTCAATGTTGTTACCCGTTTGTTGCACGAGATGCATCCAGGTGCTAA
Organism: Pictodentalium vernedei; assembly: GCA_031216915.1. NCBI lineage: Eukaryota > Metazoa > Mollusca > Scaphopoda > Dentaliida > Dentaliidae > Pictodentalium > Pictodentalium vernedei. The sequence continues at coordinate 733,197,537 of CM062296.1, read as the reverse complement.
GAATAACCTTTGACTTCAGCTAGCTCGCTTCGACTCGGAAAACCCCCATTAGAATTTTTAAGCTATCTCCAACTAATATTCGTATTGCAGTTAATTCCAACAAAAATTTACAAACACTTATAAGTGCTCGCAGATGGCTAGAGCAGAAGTTACGTGAAAATGCTATTTCATGATTTCCAGTCCCACCCACATTGCCAGACATTGTCTGATTTTTGTCAACATAACAGGGCTTAAAATTGTCATCAGTGACTGATAACTTAATTGGTGGTTAACGTTAAAAATATCCACCGTTGTTAATTGCACCTACCTCTTCTAAATTCCTCAAGCGCCGGTCAGTCCTTCTGCTTCAAAGCCAAACCGAACCGAGATAAGCAAAAACACTCCAGAGAGTCGAGTGATACACAAATTGCCACAATGTTACCTTCGGTTTCGTCCTCCTGTATACGTATTGAGTTTAACAGCATCTTTTCAAAAAAACAATAATCCTCCTATAGGTATGCATATGACGTACAGCATACCGCCCAACGCGTCTAAAATGTAGCAAAGTTTATTCCAATTAGGATGGATATTGGAACGCTGTTCAAATTCGCCTAAGTAACAAACTTCGTGAGGAGTGTGTGCTAGTTTCAAAAATAGACTCAATCCATTTTTAGTCACGTGATAGCGTTTGTTTTTATCCGTATTTTTTATGGAATTGTTTCAGAGTGTGTGAATTAAACTGATTTCATGGAGGGTCAGTATGTATTCTTGAGAAAAAAATTTAATTCTCCACTTTTCTTAACTCGAGGATGAGAAAATCGACTGAAGTTTATCGGCATACCTGTCTTCCGCTGATGATGGTGTACTCGTTGTTATAATAATAATTTTTTGGTCTTCCGCTGATTTAACGCGGTTCTCTAACGGGAGGAGGGGGGGGGGGGGCTACATCAGCCTAGTCCTACGCGGGTTACACCCCCCCCCCTCTCCCATCTAATCTCCAAGCATTCAGCCAAAAACTGATTAATAATTTCCCCATTGATGCTTTCTCGATTTCCCTATTTCAAATTGACTTCCTATAGTAGAGTTGTCTACAGATTTACAATGCATTATTAAACAGAATTGTTACAAAGAAGGCTTCTTTCAAAACAAGGCAGAGGCATATACATGCACAGCGGCACATAACACCGCCACATAGCGTACACTTGATTGGGCAATGTGTAGTAAGTGGTTTTCAGAAATAAGTTAAGCTTGATATTGCTTTGGACTTATTTAAATGTTTATAGCTCTGCAACTAAGTCTCAATTTGAGACGAAATTCTTACCCACAAAACATTACTACTGGGCGAATGGCACAGGGAATTTCGTTGTACTCTGATGAACCAGTGTCGGAATAGTTTGCAAAACATCAGAATTCGACCAGTGCAAAAGGAGATCTGAATAACCCTAAAAGTCAAGATTAAGAAGATCTGAATAACCCTAAAAGTCAAGATTAAATCAAGTGAAGCGCACACTGCATAATGCATGAGCAGCATACGTCCAAGCAGTACCCTGCACAGTGCCTGTGAGTGACGTGGCACAGACTAGTGGAATATATATCTACTTATTTTAAGTATACCAGAACTTGATCCAGTCTTAGCCTGTGGTGCGAAAAAGGTATTTCCCTCAGTTGACTATACTGACCACACCCCTACACTTGGCATGAAAGAGGCATTTTGTGCTCCAAAGGTCATCAGAAAATGCCCGATCCTAATCTAAAAAGTAAGTACTTAATAAATTGTTATCTCTATTTTAAATGATAATGGAAGATATGTATGGACTGGACTTCAAATACATTTGCACCGTGAAAACAGGTATACATTTAGGCCTCAATTTTTGGCGTCAAAAACATAGCTTATGGCCCACATTAAAACGTACCCAATCAGTTCGTTCCAATGAGGGGTCATAAGCTAAGTTTAGCGACAATAAATGAAAAAGTAATAAAAATGAAATGGAGATATTTATAAATGGTGCTCGCCCGTTTTGGTCGCTACGTTGGGTAAAAGGTTAACCCTTTGCCTAACACAAAGGAAAACAATCATTTTTACGCAAAAACATAGCTTATGTCCACTCATTGGAACGACCTCAACGTGCTTATTCCAATGAGGGTCATAAGTTATGTTTTTGTGACAAAAAATGAAAAAATAATGAAAACTGAATCGTATTTTTTTGTGAATAGCTTTGGCCGGTTTTGAACGTTATGTTGGGTAAAGGGTTAAGCAACTGTGAGAAAATAAAATATTTTTTTAAACCCACACCGGGCGACCCTATTTTTCTACTAAAAGTAACCAAAACCATACCATTTATCATCTTTTTATTTTATTTTTTTCGCCTGGTCGACCTCAATCTGGTAACTCTTACCTCGACAATACAATCAAGGCGTAAATTGGTCTTCCTTTTTCATATTTTCGAACAGATTCTGTGTTTTAAGAACTAAAATTGGAACATCCACCGAGAAAGTAGAGAAGATGCTTCCAGTGATAGAAACATTCCTGTCGATTCGATTAGTGCACATCTTCCTTCGTCAAAGAAGTGAAAATCTGTATGAGACGGCGGTGGCATGTTCCCATGTCAACAGAGTTGAGAGACTTGCTAGAAATTTTACCGATGATGGATACGACGAAGGTCCCCCGCCAAGTAAAGAACTCTTTGTAAAAGAAGGACAGAAAATGCAGATTCGGTTTAGAAGTAACATTGGGTGTGTTTCCGAAGATGTGGACTTAAACTTTGTGTATAACACTCATTTCCGTAATAGAGTTGAGTTTTGTGTAGAAGAACTTGATAGATTTGCTCAGAAGGGATTTGACACTTATCGCGGCTTCGCACAGATATTTACAAAAGGATTAGTTCCAAAGCCAGTGAAGAGTTCTGACGACGGAAGCTCGGGAAGAGGCGGGAATCCAAAGACACCGAAGGTGGAGATGGTTGAAACAGATTTGTTGATGAATGAGCTACTTATCACCATACCAAAGGTAAGAAGAATCCAAAAGGGATTTCGACGATCATATGCACCCCCTGCCCCACGAAAAAAAACAGACAATTAGTTCTTGAATCCGGCTGGACTGGAATAAAAAAATGAAGAATATGCATATATTCTGCCGATCCAGACACCTTGTAGCGCAATAAGTGTTTCTCTAATTTATTCTTAAACCTTTTCAAAAGTATAACGGTTGTATCCGGGCAGCGCTATTCACTAAAGATCGCCATTCAAATTTATTAGTTTTTTTTTAATTTGTGTCTCTAAACACTAACACGTCAAGCTCATCTCCATATGAGGGCATAAGGTATGTTATCGGGGCATAAATGGACGTTGTCAGTTATTTGAGTAAAGGTGAAGAGTTTGGGATTGTGCAATTTATGTTAAAGAAATAACCCAGTCTGTCTCATTCGAATGATGGTATTATCAGAGAGGAAAACGCTGGTGAGTTCTTTTTACAGTTATTCTTCGACGCTTTTCACAGAATCATTTCATTGCTTGCTTTCCTATAAAATACAATAGAATAAGTTAATAATATCAATGAGACAAACAGGAGCGTCTTAAAGATGACCAAGTTGGGGTGTAAATTGATTGTCTCAACTAGGATGGCGATAAAAAATTCCAACTACATCACCAAGGCATGCCTTCGGGGAAGGCATGCCTTGATGAGGTAGTTGCAATATTAGTTAGTCGGGATTATAGTTAAAAACCTCAAAAGTTTTTTTAGTTGCCAAGGCTATATGATAGCGACATAATGTGTACATGAATTCGAAGAAAGTCAGTTTTGTAAACATGCAGTCCACTTCATTAACTTGCGTCCGTTCATTTACATTGGGGAAAACATTCAAAGAATCAACATAGTGATGTCAGGAGCCATTATTAGAAACGAAAAAGAAAACAAAACAAACATATTTGTCCGTGTAGCCAAACAACATGTTTCTATACTGCAGCAAAAATATGTATATATATGTAGATGCATGCATTTGGTATTTTTTTTTTTTTTTTTTTTTTTTTTTGCTGTTTGAATTTCATCAATTCTCCTCTTGTGGTTGTTTTGACTGCAATTACTTTACTGTCGTTAGGTTCTACGATGGCATCCTGTGTTCATGCTGGTCCGAAATTGCCTGGTGCCAAATTGTTAGTGATTTTATTGTTTAAGTACCAAAGTATTTTCGCGCCAAAACTCTAATGGGCGGGCAGGCCTGAAAATAAGCAGTCTGACATTTGCAGAATGAGGTCCCCGGTGGGTGAATTTGATGATGCTATCCCAAACAGTGGGTCAGTTTATCCTCTAGGTACCTCTTTCTGTTTAGTTTTGAGACCCTGATTCAGACTGAGGTTCACAGAGGGTAAATTTACCTCAGTTTGCAGATGACCGTCTGCTTATTTTCTGACTTGTGGGAGGGGTGGTTTTTGTTTCTTTCGCTGTCTGATCCAAATAAACTGATTAAGTTTTAAAAAATGAAGAGGCAATTACTCCATGAGTGAATAGAGATTTGGTCACGGAAAAAATCCCGCAGAACCCAAAAGTTCTGACAAAATCCTGGTTGGATGAGAAGGGGTGTCACTCAATTTATATCTCTGCCGCTGATTTAATTAATGGTCACTCGCGACGGTATGAAGTATTTATCTTATTAAATGCTGCCTTTATGAAGTTGTTAACATACAGTGTTTAAAAAAACAATGCTTCGTCACCACTCACTGACAATTAATGTCGATTGTTTGTCCATACACTACGTCTTAAAAACCAGTATTTATTTCGCCTTTATTGCTAGTTAACATTTCCGTTTACTAAAAGTAATAAATTTTTTTTTTTTTTTCTTTGTTTCGTCATCGATTGTGCTCTTCACTGTTGCAGTGGCTTTCCTTCACAAGTAAATGGAATTATTATATGCCAGCCTGTGAATTATCGCAAATTATCTAAAATATATTCCTCGATACCCATCGACTTGATTGATATCGAGGAATATCCCTCAGTAGCTTCCTAAATGACGTCACGCTACGCCGCATCACGTCGCCTTGAAGGAACGATCAGCTGATCTTTGATATTGTTTTGAAAAGTACGCATTTGGGGTCGAATTGGGGTGAATATTGCGCAATAAAATGTTTCGTAGCATATAATAAAAAAAGAAAATCTACTCTATTTTAATCAGTATCTGGAATTATCTCATGAGTGTGGACCTGAAAGTTTTATTTTTCACGAGCGCTTTTCATTTCCACACGATGAATTTTTTCAGTAGCTTCCTAAATGACGTTGCGCTTCGGCGCATGACGTCACCTTGAACGTCGCCTTGAAGGAACGATGAGCAGATTTTTGCTATTGTCTTGAAACTGTTTGCAGTCGAATTTGGCTGAATATTGCGCAGTGAAATGTCACGTAGCATATAATAAAAAGAAAATCTACGGGCATGAAAGTTTTATTTTTCACGAGCGCTTGCGCGGGTAATACTTTCATGTCCACACGAATAATTCCCGATATTCACTGAAACAGCGCAGATATCCTCTATTTATTTTGGTACCAAAATTTTAGCCCACGAAGATTTGTTGGTGCCAAAACAATTTTTTAGTACAGTTGACTAAAGTGGCACCCGAGAGCGTAAACAATAATGACATAAGTGGGTGTTTAGATTGGGGCTCCATACACAACACTCATTTGTTATCCAACTGGAATTAACCCCGCACTTGAGATTAAATGACCAGTATATATTATTTTCCTTCTTATTACAGCCAGAACCAGAGCCTCCAAGACCACTTACGACTGCTCCAGTTTCGATAAAACCAGAAGGTATGCTGTCACTTACTTTTGTACTTACATTTGGTAAATTTGTTAAAGGAGTAGTAGTCCACATAATTGTGACAAGCGAAGAAACGACCCTAAAAAAGTTACCGCGAGACAAGGTTGGCGTGGGGCTAACTTTGAGGTCCAAGGTACCGATAGAACCAATGTCTGTCTGGTCGGTCCTTCAATGGACCCTTGGGTTGACGATGGTTTGGCTCGGTGTCAAAAGGTTTAGGATTTCATTTCATTGACTGTTGTCGTTTTGTATCCAATAAAACAACTGAATTATGCCAACAATGTATACTAAAATCGATAGAATGTTAAAATACAAATGCGGCAAGTGATTTCTCACCAGAACGAGCTCATCAACACGTTTAACATTTATGCTGCCGAAAGCGACTATTGTCAGCTATTTTATGATGATTATCTGTACGTTCTGGTATGCGCAGATCAAACCTACCATCTGCTTACTTGTTGGAAAGGGCTCAGAGAGCCCTTTCCAACAATTAAGCATATGATAGAGTTTCAAGTATGTCATAGATTTTATTAAATGTCCTCGCATACAGGCGTACATAGAGGTCCTCAATATATGGCTAAGGAGGGCGTGGCAGTAAAGGGGTTAATGAAGGGTTCCTATAACCTAAAACTTGGAGGGAAAACAACATTCTAACTTGAGTTGACCCATTCGCGAATAAAATCTTCAAACAGTTATCGGGTAAATGAAATATGTTGTGACGGGGTGAACTAAATAGAGCTGTTTCCCAGTTTCGTATATTTTTTTCAAACGTTTGGGAGCAAAAAATACAAACTCCTTCCTTCTGACACTGCTGTGTAACGTTTTCTAGATGGTATCCATACAGTTTTGTATAAAAGAAATTTGACACTGCATTCGACACAGTGGTTATCAAGTAAGTAAAGACAGTCAAGAGAAATTTTAAGATATTAATGAATCATAATTTAAATAATAATTTTAATCCTCGGCACATTACAGTGCGGCCGCCGTGGACTGGTCACTTTCCCCGAGTGGGCAATATTTCCACGGATGCAATAATATTGGTTCCAAATACTAATTTTAGGAATAAGTAACAAAAACTTAATTAATGAAGCACCATGCTTCATTAATTATAATTTTGCTGATGATATTTTTTATTATGCCCCCCGACTTAAGTCGGTTTAAGTCGGGTGGCATATAGTGATTGGAGTGTGCGTGTGTCCGTCCGTGTGTCCGTGTGTGTGTGTGTCCGAGCCAATAACTCGAAAACGGTTAGGGCCACAGTCATCAAACTTCACACAATTATAAAGGACCATGGGAGGATGAGTCACCAACCATAGCCGGGTTCATACCTTCAAGGTGAAGGTGACATTTCAAGGTCACACTAAAAATCGGTCAATATTCGTGTCTCAGCCATAACTCAGAAACGAATCATAGTGCAATTGTTAAACTTTTTACAAATGTTAAGGACAGTCAGAAGGTGTGTCGCGTATAATAGTTTCCGCCGCATCTGCGAGGTGAAGGTCACAATTGACCTTCATATGATCAGGGACACAAATCATGTCTCAAGCATAACTCCAAAACTATTAGGGCTACAATCATCTAACTTCGCTCACTTATAACGGACAATGGGTGGATGTGCCACATACCACAGCCATGTCCGTAAGGTCAAGGTCACATTACAAGGTCACACTGAAAATCATCAATATTCGTGTCTCAGCCACAACTCAGAAACGAATCATAGTACAATTGTTAAACTTTTTACAAATGTTAAGGACAGTCAGAAGGTGTGTCGCGTATAAAAGTTTTCGCCGCATCTGCAAGGTGAAGGTCACAAGGGGGGGGGGGGGCATGTGTTACCTTAGTAACATTTTTCTTGTTACCTTGTAAACGCTGCGTGACCATCGCTGCCCACGCGTAGATTTCGACCATTCCACGGTGGAGGTACTGTTAAGTCCAAATTTCAAGCTTCGAATTTTTCCCATAATGCAACTAGGAATTTAACCAATTCGATCATGTTTGACAGAGCTCATCGAGCTCAAAACGATTAAAAATATTGTGATTACACGGTGCTATATTGATTTCTATGTCGTACAATAATTTGTGCACCTATCATTAGTTATATAGTTATATCGACCCGTGGTAAATTTTAGCTGCATTAAATTGCAAGTAGCAGGAATCACACACGGTCAACGTCGATCGCTTTGGATGTGGCTTCGGACTCCACTCTTGGTGGCCTGCATGAACCACAACGTTACCATTAATATCTACAGCTTTTATGTACCGAAACTGTGAAAAAATCTCAAGTATTAAGGGTTAAAGTAAGTGGCTAGCGACCATTGGTGTTCGTATTCAAAATCGATAAAAAAAAACTTGACAATGCTTTATATTAATTCCCAGGTATCTACTATTTTTCTGTTTTGAAAATTGTGAAAAAAATCAAAAGTCTTTAATCGTTAAAGTAAGTGGGTGGTGACTATTAGGGGTCAAGGTTGAATTATAATAATAATATACAGTATCATGACCATGTGCATGTCCTGAAATTTGTATCAGATTCGAGGTCGTGTTTACAATCGGATCGCAACGAGCCCTTCAGGGCGAGTTGCGATCAGATTGTAAGCACGACCGAGAATCTGATACGCATTACAGGACATGTATTTGGTCATGATAATACATTTATCTAACAATCCCGTTACATAAAGCCCGTTTTCCCCGTTTTTCAGTTTAAATTGGGTTGGAATTGATCACAAACTTTGCATTTTATATTTTAATTCCTATTGATTTCATGATGTTGCGTAATGCGATAGTGCGGAGTTTACCGGTAATTGAATCTGTCTGATACGGAATCGGAACAGGGGTGGGAGCTGATGCATCGTTTTTCCGAGTTTTTTGGTGCAAATTAAGTTGATTGTTACATACATAAAATAAAACAATACTTGATTTTAATTTCCAGGTACTGTAGACGACAAATTGCTGCGTCAAGTTTCGTCGGAGCTCGGTGATGAATGGAGGTCACTCGCACAATACCTTAATATTAAACCGATGCGTATCCAGGCAATTCTACGTCAGCATGTGAACAAATCGAATGAAGATACACGATATGATATGCTGGTTAGCTGGGCGAAGAGAATCCCAAGAGCCACAGACAAGGTATGGGCGTTCCTCGCAGCACACGGATGTACGGGTTTTATTTAATACGCGAATAATTTCTTAGCCAGAAATCCTCGGACGCACTCATGGGAAATGACATGTTTTGCGCTGATATCGTTTTATTGCTACGATATAGCCTTAGATGCTGATTGAAAATCAATAAATAAATTTACTATACGCTAAACGATAGATTATCGAAGAAATTGTGGAAATACAGAAATCGTATCGCCCACTGTGAAGATATAGAAATTATTACACTTTCACTGTATTAATCAAAATGGCGGCCTTCAAAGCATCACTTCAAGGTGAATACGAGTCAAATTATCACTGGAAATGATCAATTTGTTCTAAAAACGTATAATGAAAAGTAAATCTAGTGTTTTTGAGTAGATACCGATCATTTCCAGCAATAATTCAACATGTATTCACCTTGAATTGATGCATGAAACCTGCTAGTCCAAACATGGCCTGAAAGTCCGTCATATAATGCTTTGGTTTGGTACGGCCTTTAAAAGGACTTACTAAACCACAAACTTATATTACGGACTTTCAGACCATGTTTCGACTATGAACCCGCCAGCTGAATCAGATTGCAAGACGCTACCTGTTCCGAGTATCAATCAAATCACTTCCGCGTTTCAGTGATTCAATGCGCTGTTTACTTTCATGTATAAATCAAAGTTCACACGAGTGGAATTATCAGATTCTTATAAAAGAGCGTATAATAAAAAGAAAATCTAGTGTTTTTGAGTGGATACCGAAAAGTATCTCACTTGTGACTGAGACAAATGGTAATTTTCGCTCTCACAATGAGATAATTTTTGGTATCCACTCAAGCGCTCGCGAAAAATAAACATTTGTCTCGGTCACTCATGAGATAATTTTTCGATATCCACTCAAAAACACTAGATATCCTCTATATACTCATGGGTAAATGTGAAAAAGCATTTTTTTTCTGATGATAATCTTAACAAGAAAATAGTGCAATTCAAAGCATTGGATATGCCCCCTCCTGCAATGTCAACATGGGCAATACAAAAAATTATTCGATTTTCATGTGGACAAAAAAAACAATGCAGAAAACATCACACCGACAGTTTTTTTTCTAAAGATGGGTATAAGTGTGGTAAGTATGCATGGAGGTTGCATTTAATATGCGGATACCCCCCCCCCCCCCCCCTCCTTCATCCAGAATGGTCTATCACCACACCGAAGGACATCGAAACCCAACAACCGATGCCAGAGTAATCATCAAAATGTTTGTGTGGAAAGTTTCATAAGAGTAACAAGGGTCATAACTCTGGTCTGTATGCATGGACGAAACCCACAATGTGTGGACGTCTTTTCACCATGCCAGTCTCTCACCATACCAAAGGACATCAAAAAATCCGCACACACATGACTGAGTTATAATGCAAAACATTTGTATAGAGAGCTGTCTGTTGTTTTTGTTTAATGAAAGTAACAAAAGGAAACATGACATGGCTTTGTATTCTACTGATGTCACAGGTGCTTTTTTTTAGCAATTATTTGCTTTTTAAAAGGACTTTTCTCGCAGTTTTCTGAGGTCTCGTTATCGTCAATCACTATTCAAAGAATATACTTTGATGTCTGTGGAAAATAAATACGTTGATGATGTGCAAATATTTTGCGGTAATCTTTTCCGTACTGTTCTCTGGTGGTCTTCGGCTCGCAACCTGAGCGGCCCTTCTGGAAACGTCCATTTCTAACGCCCATCAATCCATTCCTGACATAACCAATTATATTCAGAGGTCTACTCTGGCTCTGCACAAAATTTCAGAGAAAAAATATTATGAAAAATGAAAAGTTTTGTATTAACAGACAGGAATAATCTCTTTTAAAGAGTTGTATTTCAACAAAACTTGAATTTATACAAACTGGGAGTAAAATAATAAGACCGGGTTTCTTGATAGAGGAGTTTAAAGAACAGAAATTGCAGAAAAATTAGATCAAAAGGTCCTGATATTTGCGAGGAATTTCTAAGGTTAAGTTCGAATCTTTTACTTTAAATCCTTTTAACCCTTTACCCAACGTAACGACAGAAACGGCCAACGCTATTCACAAAAATCGCCAATTAATTTTTATTATTTTTTTTCATTTCTTGTCTCAAAAACATGGGTTATGACCCCTCTTTGGAACGAGCTCTTCGAACTCGTTCCAATGAGGGGTCATAGCCTATGTTTTTGAGAAAAAAATGAAAAAAAAATTAGTTACTCAAGAATTTTATTTTATTCATGTTAGGTAAAGGGTTGAAGCATATTATGATTTTCTTACAGACTGATTTGCTGTGTCGAGCGCTAACAGCCACTGGTCGAGGTGATATAGCTGAAGAAATAAAGAGAAAGGACGAAGAAGTGAGGAAGGTCCGTGCTCACAGTGCTAGAGGTAATAAAATACAATAAGATGTTATTTAACTGTGTTGGAATATTGAGCATTCAAGATAAAAATTAACGGAATTGTCAGTTATTTTTCTTCTTAGCCTGCAATTGATGATATGTTGTTAGTAGTATGCAAGGGGCTTTTGAGGGGCAGGTTGCAGGACCCCGGTGCAGGACCCCGGAAGTGACGTCATGTCACGTGACGTAGTGGCGCCATGTTGTGTTGTCATGGTAACCCGCGTGAGCGGCCATGTTGTGACGTCATCTCCATAGTGATACGTGGTGTGAGTGCGCATGCGCAGCGCGTGTTGTTAGGGTGATACGTGTTTCCGTCGTCCATTTTGTTAACTGGAGGCCGCCATCTTGGTTTCTATGGTAGCACGTGATTGCTATGTTACCTAAGGCCTATAATAGGACAGGGGTATGTTCGGAGGGTATGTTCGATTGAATCAGAGTATTTTCTGGAACGACTTCCCTGGATAATTACCACAAACAACCCGACAATCCCTCCAAATCACCAAAATCCACCCAAAATCACCGAAATTGACTTTATTTCCCCAATTTATCGGCTTAGCACGTAGTGCTATAGTACTAAGGGGCACAAGGGGGTGCGTTCCTTTGTAGAAGAGTAATGTTCTGGCTTAGAATTCTCCCAGAATCCCTTTTTGGATCCCTATACCATGACGTTTTCCCATTAAAAGACAGGTTCCTTTGGTAATTACCCAGAATTCTCCGTTTCTATCTACATATGCAATAGTTTTTTGTCTATCTGACCCTGTTCCTTTATTCTAGAGTATACTTCAGTAGCGTAGAAGAGCCTATCAACTGGAACAGCTTTACTTATTATTACTATATTTAGCAATTTCTGGTCTATTCTTGTTAGTTCTGACCCTATTCCGTGTACTCTTGTTGTTTCATTTATCTAGATTATAACTAACCAATCAGATTGCTTGATTTCCCATAATCTGTATACAGAGTTATCTCCCTTCTGTATAACAAAAGCAGCCCCAAAACGAATAAGCTATCGAGCAGTTACTGATAAGTCATTGCTCGAACGACTCGAAGCTCATCGAGCAAATGAGCCTTAGAGGAATTGCTCGATCGAGTGACTCGGCATATTGCTCGAACGACTCGAATCCCATCGAGCAAATGAGCCAACGAGCAATTGCTCGATCGAGTGACTCCTCGAACGACTCGACGACTCATTTCAGTATTTGAGGATACCTATGGCCCAGGTATTGTATTATTTGAGGATACCTATCGAGGATACCTTTTATAGGATACTTATCTAAGGATACTATTACCTATATCACAAGGCATACCTATCCCAAATATCCCTTATAAGCCATCAGCAGTTACTGAAAAGTCATTGCTCGAATGACTGGAAGCTCATCGAGCAAATGAGCCTAAGAGCAATTGCTCCATGAGCAATTGCTCGAACGACTCGAAGCTCATCGAGCAAATGAGCTATCGAGTAATTGCTCGTTCGAGTGACTCCTCGAACGACTCTTAGACTCATTTCAGTATTTGAGGATACCTATGGCCCAGGTATTGTATTATTTGAGGATACCTATCGAGGATACCTTTTATAGGATACTTATCTGAGGATACTATTACCTATATCACAAGGCATACCTATCCCAAATATCCCTTATAAGCCATCGAGCAGTTACTGAAAAGCCATTGCTCGAATGACTGGAAGCTCATCGAGCAAATGAGCCAACGAGCAATTGCTCCATGAGCAAATGCTCGAACGACTCAAAGCTCATCGAGCAAATGAGCTATCGAGTAATTGCTCGTTCGAGTGACTCCTCGAACGACTCTTCGACTCATTTCAGTATTTGAGGATACCTATGACATGGCTACGTATCAGTTGAGGATACCTTTTGAGGATACTAAATTGAGGATACCTTTGACCTGGTATTGTTGGAGGATACCTGTTGTAGAAACCTTTCATCTGTGTACTTCTGTTATTCTGCCCCATATCTCATCCATTACTTCCTAGCTATACCTATCTCAGTCTCGACTATAACATTGATCAAGGTTGAATCAGATGTCTCCTGTATACATATAATGCATTCCGTAATTGAGATTCCTAGCCGAGTCCGTAAAAGTTGGATTCCGTGTTTTAACATCGACACTCGAGAGTATGGAAAGGGATTGATAACTGAACAGAGACAACCAACCACTACAAAACAGCAAAAGTACAACAGAACGAAGATCCAACAGAACCAAGATGTAAATATAACAAAGTGAACAAAGATCCAACAGAACCAAGATCGAAGTGAATTGACCATAACAAAGTTTTCAACTGAATGAACTATAACCCTTAAATATAACCCAATGTTAACCCCCTTAAACTGAACAAACCCGAATGAACCCTTTGAACTGAACAAAGTTTTCAACTGAATGAACTTTATGTAATTAAAGCCCCTTTGAAGTCCAGAAAGTTTTCAACTATAACTTAAATGAAGGTATTAACACCCTTGAACTGAATGAAGTGTAACCCCTAACTATATTCCAATGTTAACACCTTTGAAATGAACAAAGTTTACAGCCTTAATGAAAATATAACGAAGGTGATATGAATTTTTAAACTTAATGAACTACAACCCATTGAACTAAATTCTTCTAATAGGGAAGGGGAATACCCTCGAGTGTCGATGTTAAAACACGGAATCCAACTTTTACGGACTCGGCTAGGAATCTCAATTACGGAATGCATTATATGTATACAGGAGACATCTGATTCAACCTTGATCAATGTTATAGTCGAGACTGAGATAGGTATAGCTAGGAAGTAATGGATGAGATATGGGGCAGAATAACAGAAGTACACAGATGAAAGGTTTCTACAACAGGTATCCTCCAACAATACCAGGTCAAAGGTATCCTCAATTTAGTATCCTCAAAAGGTATCCTCAACTGATACGTAGCCATGTCATAGGTATCCTCAAATACTGAAATGAGTCGAAGAGTCGTTCGAGGAGTCACTCGAACGAGCAATTACTCGATAGCTCATTTGCTCGATGACCTTTGAGTCGTTCGAGCATTTGCTCATGGAGCAATTGCTCGTTGGCTCATTTGCTCGATGAGCTTCCAGTCATTCGAGCAATGAATTTTCAGTAACTGCTCGATGGCTTATAAGGGATATTTGGGATAGGTATGCCTTGTGATATAGGTAATAGTATCCTCCGATAAGTATCCTATAAAAGGTATCCTCGATAGGTATCCTCAAATAATACAATACCTGGGCCATAGGTATCCTCAGATACTGAAATGAGTCTAAGAGTCGTTCGAGGAGTCACTCGAACGAGCAATTACTCGATAGCTCATTTGCTCGATGAGCTTCGAGTCGTTCGAGCAATTGCTCATGGAGCAATTGCTCTTCGGCTCATTTGCTCGATGAGCTTCCAGTCATTCGAGCAATGACTTTTCAGTAACTGCTCGATGGCTTATAAGGGATATTTGGGATAGGTATGCCTTGTGATATAGGTAATAGTATCCTTAGATAAGTATCCTATAAAAGGTATCCTCGATAGGTATCCTCAAATAATACAATACCTGGGCCATAGGTATCCTCAAATACTGAAATGAGTCGTCGAGTCGTTCGAGGAGTCACTCGATCGAGCAATTGCTCGTTGGCTCATTTGCTCGATGGGATTCGAGTCGTTCGAGCAATATGCCGAGTCACTCGATCGAGCAATTCCGCTAAGGCTCATTTGCTCGATGAGCTTCGAGTCGTTCGAGCAATGACTTATCAGTAACTGCTCGATAGCTTATTCGTTTTGGGGCTGCTTTTGTTATACAGAAGGGAGATAACTCTGTATACAGATTATGGGAAATCAAGCAATCTGATTGGTTAGTTATAATCTAGATAAATGAAACAACAAGAGTACACGGAATAGGGTCAGAACTAACAAGAATAGACCAGAAATTGCTAAATATAGTAATAATAAGTAAAGCTGTTCCAGTTGATAGGCTCTTCTACGCTACTGGAGTATACTCTAGAATAAAGGAACAGGGTCAGATAGACAAAAACTATTGCATATATAGATAGAAGCGGAGAATTCTGGGTAATTACCAAAGGAACCTGTCTTTTAATGGGAAAAAAGTCATGGTATAGGGATCCAAAAAGGGATTCTGGGAGAATTCTAAGCCAGAACATTACTCTTCTACAAAGGAACGCACCCCTTGTACCCCTTAGTACTATAGCACTACGTGCTAAGCCGATAAATTGGGGAAATAAAGTCAATTTCGGTGATTTTGGGTGGATTTTGGTGATTTGGAGGGATTGTCGGGTTGTTTGTGGTAATTATCCAGGGAAGTCGTTCCAGAAAATATTCTGATTCAATCGAACATACCCTCCGAACATACCCCTGTCCTATTATAGGCCTTAGGTAACATAGCAATCACGTGCTACCATAGAAACCAAGATGGCGGCCTCCAGTTAACAAAATGGACGACGGAAACACGTATCACCCTAACAACACGCGCTGCGCATGCGCACTCACACCACGTATCACTATGGAGATGACGTCACAACATGGCCGCTCACGCGTGTTACCATGACAACACAACATGGCGCCACTACGTCACGTGACATGCCGTCACTTCCGGGGTCCTGCACCGGGGTCCTGCAACCTGCCCCTCAAAAGCCCCTTGCATACTACTGTTGTTCTCTGCTTGGGGTTGCGAAATAAAGGCATCAAGAAAAAGATTAAACTGAGTTTAATCTCTTGCGTGCTGCTGATGGATATTTCTGCCCATGGCAAGATTTCTATTGCCACTGAAATAAGTATAATTTGGGCATATATAATCACCCACCCCACCCCTCCCTTGTAAATTGTATGGATTTTTTCATCAATGATTTCTTGAGTTAAATTTAGATGATTTTTTTAGCAAATCTAGTCATGGCTACTCCACAGCAGCCATGAGTAGATTTTATGAAAAATATCTTGAAAATACTCAGTGGGTTAATAGGTAATGTCCAAAGTAGAACATACAATCACATAAAATTTTGATGCAACGATTCGTTGGCTCAAAATTATCATCAGGTATTATATCCAGTCAATGACTGTCTTTGTTTCATGGTAAGGCTAAACAGTGAAGCAGCATACGTCTATGCTACATTAACTCAAACAACTACCACGTACTGTGCGAATAGCCAGTCTGTTGCTAGCAGGTTTATTTGCAATCTTTACAAACATATCGTCGTTACAAAATTGAACAATATCCCCAATAACACTGACACTGCCGGCCAGAAAAACACATAGATAAAAAACTTTTGATTTATGGACAAAAATAAGTATGAAAACCTGAGTCCCACACCCAAGTGCATGTGCCAGCTACAGGGAAAGCCGTGGAACAAAGCTTAATCACCACTGAGAAAACAGATAAATATCATTCCTATCATATTTTAATAGGAAAATCCAGTATGCACCTGCTGAAAGAATTGGCTGAAGTGATCACAAAAAATCATTCAAATGCGTTCAGTAAACACCTTAAAGCTCATTGGTCAGCTTAATTATTCACTGACCAATGACTATTCCAAATTAGGCCACGCCAAAACATGATGATGTTTTATTAATGCCGCCTATAGACAAAAGTTTCGCGCGCTATTCTGCGAAACGCGCGTAACTAGAAAGTGTCAAAACTGCGAAGTGGTTGGAAAAAATTGTCACTTTTTTACTTTTTACTTCATTGCATTGGCCGCAATTTTTTTCGAATTAATGTCTATGTGGAATGCTGTTTCAAAACATCGATGGATTGAACGATTCATAATGTTATTTTGTGTATTTACTTCTGATTTCTGTTATTTTATTTGTGAAAAATAAAGCTTACAGTTATCATTGATGTATTTGCTTTTAGATTCTTATCTGCGGAAAGCGTTTGTAAGGATTGCTCAAGACCCGAAAGCCGCGAATGAATGGCGCAAAATAGCCCTGCAGTTGGGAATACCTGACGACGAAGTGCAAGCAATAGAAAACAACAAGCCGTCGGGTAGAGAGCGATGTTATCAAAGTCTCAAACGTTGGAGAGAAATGATGGGAGACACGGCCACTATGACAGTGTTAACCAGGAATCTGAAAATTTGCAAGTGCCGCACTCTTGCTCGTAAGTATCTTTGTAACGAGACACTATAATGCGAGGATTCTGAACGCATAAACGTATTGCCTGAACTTCAGATCTATACCTATGGGTCCAGCAACGCATTAATTAAACATTTAGTTATACTTTTTGTCAAACGATCCGCCACCTTTCCGGTTCTCAAGCCCATACTTTAACCCTCAACCTAACGAATTGTCCACACCCGCATGCGTGATTTATAAACTGAGCATTTGAAAAAAAATCAACAAAACCACTTCACGTAACCCGATATTCGATATTGGAATGAGTTCATTTCAATAGGGTGGGGGGTGGGTGGGGGGGGGTGGCTCATATTATGGTTTTGATTAAAGTTTTGAAAAAATGTAACAATTTTTGATATCGTGTGCGTTGTGTAAGAAGTTAAAAACCGTGAAGCAAGATCATACACTAACATTCCGGAAGTAGCCACAAGTGTACACAGTTGTAGTCTTGCGGAAATCGTAAACTCTGATCTTAGGATGTATGTCTACATTTCGTAGTGACAACCTTTCTGCAACCCTGGATTTTTGTTTCAATAATATGCAATTACAGAATTCTTCAAAATAACAACGTTATTTGCGACTATTTTTGGAAGGGACACGCTGCCAGACAAGGGACAATGTGAAAAATTACTGTTGAAAATACGGTTAAGTACTGGCAACTAGCTACGGGTATACTATCGTAAAATGTACAGTAAAAATCCGTATTTCTGTTATGATGACATTTTGTTCTGTCAGGAACAAGGATGAAGGATCTGATATGAATGCACAGCTTTATTAGACCAGACGCTTGTGCAATCGTCATAAAAAGTCGACCAGTTAATTTATTTAACCTGCAGCCGATTATTAAGTGATCCACCTTGAGATGGAGTCTTCCCATACAAGTCGATCAGGTATCATGCAAAGCAGCAATTAGAGAACTGAATGCCTTCATGAAAAAAAAAGTGAGCTCCACTAAGCATGAGCACTTTTGTTGGTGTGATTGCACGTTGAGCAGAAAAGGTTGTTCCCGTAAAATTCGCGGTGTCAGGACCTGCAGCTGGTTTCCAGTATTTTACGGTATATTTAACGGAAATTCCTAACAGTATAATTCGAGACCTTTTAGGAAGTAGTTTGGTTCGATCCATTTAGTAGGACCCTGTGAAGCTCCGAAATTAGATTCGATTTGAAATAGCCCCCATGATTCAATTCGATGCGATTTCAATCGCGCTGATTCGAAAGTTTTCGAATCGTCAAGAATGTTTTCGAATCGTCAATATATTTTCAAAATCCTACATAGAGTTTCCTTTTGAACTCTTCTTCTATCGTCATGTCTCCTATACATGAGACCTGATGACAGAAGAGTTCAGAAGATTCCGCTTCCAAAATTACATTGATTCCATTCTGGAATATTCAGTTTTTTGCTCGATTTGGCCGAGTCGCCGTTGCACACCATACTTGAGTGGAGACAGACAATTTTTACGGTTGTAAGGAAAACTTGAAAAGAGGTGAGATTCGATTCGATTCTAAATCTGATGCCTGATTCGATTCGAGATTCGATTCGACCCGAAATTTGAGATTCGCAGGACCCTACCATCTAGGCATATTTTATCAGGCTTTCTATTGGATGCTAGTTAGAATCCTCAATTCGTCCCTTGTTTTGAGTTAAATTTTCGGAGCTCCCCCAGTAAATTAGGTCTCACGGGACCGAGTCTTCGGCTGGGTCCAGGCTTAATTTGCTGAACCCGTTTCGCAAATGCCACTATAAACTGGGACTCCTCGAAGATTCTCTTTGTTACATTTATCACATGAAATTTGAAAACAAAGTTTCAGTTTAAAAAATCCAAATATTAGCTGGATTTTATGGAGGTGTTAGGCAAATCAATGGAAAATTGGAATGCGCACTCACGTATACCACATGTCCACTATTTACATTCTCATAAACTTCGGAGAAAGATTTTTAACATGGTCGGAACATTGTTGTGGGGTAAGTCAGGCATTGATTGATTGCAGCTGATTGCAGTAGTGATCACACTATAGTCCGTCGACGCAGTAGTTTTTTTTTCTCATGTTATTTAATTGTGTTCTTAATTGCAGGTGAAGTGGAAGCCTTATCCTGTTAGCTCAGAACAACCGTTATACTAAATATCAGTCAGAACATGGACACCTGGAAGCAACATAAGGTTTCTACAAGACGAGTTCAGTTAGAGAAACAAGGAGGCCCACGACAAGTTTCAAGACCAGCATTGAAAATGCACATTCATCTATACTTACTTCTCTTTTTTCACACTGCAGGCAAAAGTTCCCAGTACTCCGCAATAGAATTTCATCAATAGAAAAAATTCTATCTCCATGACAAGCGAACTCAATTTTACTGCAGTCTTCAATAGGTTGCCGTTTTACTACGAAAAAATTGTATCTAATAATTCCCATACATGTATATGGTGTACACTTTTTTGAAGCTTTCCACGATAATGTCCTAAGAGATAGTGTCCGGGATTTTAATTTTGAATAAATGAAAAGTCAATCATGATTTTTTCTTGCGGTGGTTGTCCTATAATCCATTGACAATGTATATCTTCTTACAGATTGTATAGATCGCCGTTACTACCATAGTAGTGCGGATTGTGGCTTTAATGCCTGATTTTTACCCCCTCCCCCAAGTGACGTTGAAGTCACGTGACCCAGTGATTCCATGTTGGGTTGTAAAGGTATCTCATGTTAGCGTAGTTGAAAGATAAATACTTTTTCCCATTTCTCTTTTGAGAGGTGCGAGTGGAAGACTTGAATGGGATAACATCTGAATGTGCTTTCCACCCAGTTCTGTGTTAGTATAAAGGGGATTATGAAAATTGTCTTTTCTTCGTAGAAACAGCGAGGTAAAAGGGGACATAATTTTGCGGAGAGACTTGGGACTCCGGGAGTATTGCAGATTGTGTACGGTCTCTGTCGATAGACACTTCTTTTGGAACAACCCGAGCCTTCAATCAGTTTTACATAAAGAAACGGTAATACCCGGTTACAGCTGTTTACAAAAATCTCCATTCTAATTTTATTATCTACCCATTGTTTTCCCTTCAATACATAGCTTATGGCACCTCGTTCCATAGAACGAGCTCGTCGATTTCGTTTCAATGTTTTCGGCCAAGACATGAAATTTTTTAGCTGCCCTAGAACTTTTTTTTACAAGGGTCGTTAGTCGCGTTAGATATAAGGTTAACATAGAAATTAAAAGTCAGACCCAGAGCAAAAAAAAAATCGAACTGTGGTGAAACTGTTTGTACTACCATATTGTATTTAGATCCCATCCGTTCTGTATTTTTGGGTGGTTAGTCAGTTGTGATGACTATTTATTCATTGTTAAAAAAATGATATGTATTCCCATGAAGCAAAGAAAATCTGTGGTGATATTATGAAAATCCAATGCTACCAGAGCTGAGGGATTAATATTAATATTAATATAACAATAACATAAGCTTGTCGGGCGTTGAGGTTTATTAATGGCTCGAGATGAATAACACTCCTATGGTTTCTACAGTCGTTAATAAGCCAGAGGGCTATTATTCATTACTCTTGGGTCGTTAAGAAACCAGGACGTACGACAAAGTCATGTTATAACTCTTGTTACCACGGACTGGAAATGGTCGGTGGGCCGCTAAATAATTTTGTTTTCATTAACGGCCAACTACTTCCGATTACATGACGCGATTAATTAAGGAGTTTTACCGTGTTTGTGAAATCTTGTTAATCTGAAAGAGAACGCATACTCTGTATCGTCTGCTCGCCCACTGCCACAGTTTCCATCACATAAAATTAGCTGAGTTGCAGGCTGAACGTTTCAGCCTTATCGTTGTGCGTGCGAGCGACTGCGCCGATCATTTTTTGAAGGAAAAGGATTGAAATTAACTAGTAGGGTGCTGAAAGCCCATAATTGGGTCTTAGTCTGAAGTGTAGGTGCTTCCTCAAAAGGCTTCATATTCTCTGGTTATACTTCATATTACTTTTGAAGTGAAATTATTTAGTCCGTGTGGATTTTCCTTGTTACGATTTATGGGAGAGTGCTGGCACTCTCCCATAAAATGTAAAAAGGCAAAGACATGTGATCGAGTTTTGCCAAGCAAAAATAATTCAGCACTTTACCAGTTAACAATAAATATATGAGCAGTGAGTTTAGAGTAAAGAAAGACAGTGCGATGTATCAGTCAGAAAGTCAGTGCAGCACACCTTTTCGCTAAATGCAATCTTGTTTCGAGTCTTGACATCTGCTTTCGTGATACACTTTGTCGACAAAATGAAAATTAAATAATAGAGCTTCCATGTAGATTTCACTGATGGTCTTTTTTTGTTCTATAATGTCCAATAATTTGTAATAAACCATCAAAACTAATATAGCTCTCAACCAGTTGAATAAATATTTATTTATGAATAAATATTTATTTTGTACATACATATGAGAATCGTGTCGCATTTAGCGAAAAGAATAACAGTACTGTATCAATGTATACGACATATTACATTGCAAGTCGCGATGTGATACCGCTAAAATCACAAACAATGATAGTTTTTACACATTTTGAATTTTTCGTCCGAAATAAATATGACGAACGCGAGCCGAAAAAATGAATGTGCCACTGCCTACGGATCAAAAGATTAATTTTATTTAGCCTATTTTTCTTTTTTTTAGATTTTCACCAAATTTCAATAAAATCATAAAATGTGACTCATCATTGGAATGAGCTTGTCGAGCTTGTAAATTGCACGAGCGAATGCGACCGATTCGTTAGGCGAAAAGTTAAGGCATTCACACACTGGACGCGATGTGGGCGTTATGTGCAATGTATTATGGAAAGTGAAAAATGACAAAATTTCATCTCTGTACGCAAATTCGACACAGGGTGATGTCTCACGTTTGACCTTTGACGTAAAACAAACACCTGCATCACAGTCTGTGTATAACAGCTTATCATGTGTCTTTTTCTGACTATTTAACTCATTCTTTAAAAGCAGCATTTTTAAAATATGATGATTGAATATCATTCCGAAAGTTGCTAATTTTTTCGCCATCGGAGACTATTTGTCGGGGCGGACTCACTCTCAAACAACACGTTGTTTTTCACAACGCACACGCACGTGTCCATATAGGAAGCGGAGTGTGCTTCTCGATCAATTGAGGCATTTTCATACGCCCGTTTTATAAAAAAAACGGTGGTATTATGTTATAGCGTTGGCGTCAGTCTGTCCGTTTGTCTGGAATTGTTTTCCGGACTTTTTTTCGTTATGGATGGACATATTGAGAAAATGTATTTGTTTTGGATAGTAACAGATCAAGTTCGAATTTCGTTCCGCCCAGTTGATTTTTGATGGAGTTACTGCCCTTGAACTTAGTTATCGTTTTCCGGACTTTTTTTCGTTATGGAATGACATATTGAGAAAAAATTGTATATGTAGCTTTGTTATGGATACTTACAGATCAAGTTCTAATTTCGTTTCACTCGGTTAGTTTTTGGTGGAGTTACTGCCCTTGAACTTGGAATTTTTAGAGTTGTTCTGGATTTTTTTACATTTTCCGAACTTTTTTTCGCTATGGTTGGACATTTTGAGTCATGGTTGGTCTTTGGTCGAGTTACTGCCCTTGAACTTAGAATTTTTACCATTTTCCAGACTTTTTCTTATGTCCGCATAATGTTTGATAATTTCTGAAAGTGCGGGCGTATTATGCACCGTCCAACGGTGTCCTCTGTTTTATCAGGTTTTCGATCAAGGGATTTATTTGTTTGTTCGTTTCGTTATTGGGGTTTAACGACACTTCCAAATGCTAGGGTCAAATCGTGTTAGACAGGTTTTCGTGTGCAGGAAGCCTGAGTACCCGGACAGAACCACCGAGCAACGATGAGCAACTGTCAGGCTCCCCAGTTTACTAATTTTGCACAAGAATCTGTGGAAATCAAGATTTATTTATTTATTTATTTATTTATTTATTTATTTATTTATTTATTTATTTATTTAATGACACATTTGACAGCCAGCCACGCGTCGGACAGTTTTACGGGGGAAGGAAGATTGAGTACACTGAGAGACCCACCGTGCAGCGGCGTGCAACTGTCAGACTCCCCAGGACCCCAACACGCTAACTCCACACACTCAGCATTACCAGTGGTTGAAGACATGTGCACCATCGATGTGTAGTACATCTTAGTTCACAACGCCACCGTGCCCCCACTTGGGCAATTGAGATGAAGTATCCTAACCAAGGTCATAACGCAGTTACTGTTGGTCAGAATCGATCCGTCGACTTTTCGGTTTAAAGTTCTATAATCTACCCCATGAGCCACAGTGCTCCCTCGATCAAGCGATAAAGAGGATCTTCAACTTGTCTCTCAGTTAAAGTAAAATGTTAAACTGAAATGTATGGAGCTCGATCAGTATATGAAGCCCGGATCTCGTCAAGGGCTCGGCCCGTGCCTAATTTACTCAACTCCTGTCTTATACAATTCACTGCAAACAGGGTACCCGCTGTAGATCCTCCATCTAATGTGGCTCTCATACAAATACAGTCCAGATATTCGCCCATTTTGTTGTAGATAGTATTAAATAAGGCGATACCATTCCAGAACACTCCATTGGAAGTGGTTTGTCAGAGCTTTGTCAATCATCATTTCGTTCAGTCTTATTTGTACGTAACCGCTGACACGGGCGTGACAACTGTTACTTATTCCCAGTTCCTTATTCGACATTCGTTATCAACCGATTAATATCCTCAGTTCCTTATTCGTCATTCGTTATCAACCGGTTAATATCCTCAGTTCCTTATTCGACATTCGTTATCAACCGATTAATATCCACAGTTCATTACTCGACATTCGTTATCAACTGATTAAATCGGTTCATAACGAATGTCGAATAGGGAACTGGGAATAAGTAGCAGTTGTCACATCCCCACCGCTGACAGATAATTCGTTTTCTCAAAATCTTCTCATTAACTAGAAATGATACGGTTGATGTAAAAAAATGAAAGGGGGAGGGGGGACTTTATTTCAAAGTTACACACTAAAAACTAAAGTGTTAAAACTGACACTTTCAATGTGTTGAACCCATTCTAATTCTTAGGGTTTGATTTTAAAACTCAAAGTGCAATGCTTTAAGCACTTAGTAATTACAATCGTCAGACATCTGAAACTTGAATGGATGGCACTTCCCATGTGTCCAGCATTGGTGGTTCTTCCAGAATCGTCCATAATTTGATTTGCGCTTGGTGGGTACATAATTAAAAGGACACAACGCAGATGACGCGGATCAGGCTCGAGAGTTCGAGCCTGACCCGCGTCATCTGCGTTGTTTCCTTTTAAGTGACGCGACATTAAACTTGTCAAGTGGTATTATTGTAACACCTGTCAAGTTCTGGGATATCTACACTTCAACAAGGTGCTAGTTCAGCACTTAGTAAGTGTTAAATACAGCACTTCAAGTGTAGTTTTTAACACTTGAGTTTTTAGCGTGTATCTGTGATATATACATTGACATTTTTTTCACCATTTAGAAAGTAGGTTTTTATTTATTATTTTACTTATGTTTATGTTTTTGATAAATAATAAATTTTAATAAACTATATTTAGGATTTTTACTCTTAACGTTTGTCTCCATATTTATTAAATAGTTCTTATTTAACCTTTTCTTTACAGTAGATACTACCGGGTGACGGAAAATTCTCGGACATAAAAAAATTTCATACACCGTAACTCGGATGATTTCGTTCGACAAACATTACCTCGTCTGTATGATTGACATCGCAATTTTGTCAAATAGTTCTCATTTTCTACATTTAGCATTCATTAACAAACAACAGTAAATATACTGCTTTGGAGCTGGCAGTCGCGAACACATATTACCTACTCTTGTGGGTCATAAGATAAAGTAAGCTCCAATTTGACTGAAAAGCATGGGTCGAGTCCCAACCCATGCTCAAATTAACATTTGTAAATTCGAGGCGAGGCCGAAAGATTGTGTTTTTCATCACTTCCGCAAATTCGCCGTTCAATTTTTTTTCCGCGCGGACTACGTTAACTGTCGCATCTCTATTAACAGTGAACAGAAATTCTCGCGGAAACCTGAATCGAAATACTTTATGCATTACCAGATTAAACAAAGATTCAAAAACTTTTAATTCGATCTTTTCGTGACACCAAATTCAAATCCACCTCCAACCAAAACAATCTTTAAGGTTAAGGACACGGAGTGAGAGAAAACTTTCAAAACAAACATTCAGACTATCTTGGTAGCAAGCACTACATTCAAATGAACTTTCATCTTTATATATACAACTTTATAGGGCTTTTTTCTTTTATTTTTTGTTTCAAACGTTAAAAAATCACTTCTCTCACTTTGGCTCTAGCATACATTTGAACCTGAAAGACCACTTTTTTCGGTCCAGGACCGTGATACGACTTGGATGCATAAAGTAAAGTCGATAGCTGCTAAGTGAATGGGTGGGGTAGACCAATCAATATTTTCAACGTGCAGCCTGAGGCTGCACGTTGAAAATATTAATTGATCTACCCCAAATAATGAATATGGACTCTTCTAATTGCTCCCATTGAATGATATGGAAGATACCACCAGGATTCAAAGTTAAGGGGTGTGTTTATTTTAAAGATGCATATTTACATTTTAAACAGAGTGGTTAGTTCGTTTACGGCGAACAACTGGGTACATCCCTCCTTTCACTCACCCGAGGTCTTATGGAAAGAATCAAAATAAACCCAGGTAATTAAACGGGAACATAGAAAACGAGAAGAAACGGAGGGCTATTCGGTACGTCCCGCGGGCCTTCCTCTGATATTGTAGCGGCCGAGCTATACAGCAATTTCTGAACGCCGCTGATGGCGCCGCTTCCCGAGTTATCGTTCATGTTAGGAATGCACGTGGTCTTTGTTCCGATGCTGCGATTGGTTGGCCTCGCTTTCACTGGCGCCGTGGTGTATTTAGGAGCGTGATCGGCGCATTTCGGGGACTTGGTGGCGCAGAGGGAATCCCGACAGAAGGCATAGACCTGGAAAGAAACTCTTGGTAACCCAGACTGAGATATTGGGGGAAGAAGTCCACGCCCAGGGCGGCGCTCTGATCACGCTCTTGAATCATCGGTGGCGCAAGTGAAACCGAGGCTAAGGCGGCGGCGGAACTTCCTGTTAGAAAACGGCGCTATAATAGGCGCCGCCCAGGTATACGGTACAGCGCAGAAGACCACCTGTAGTCCATGTCACAGTAGGGGCATTGTACATAGAGATTCCATAAAAGGTTGTAAGTAAGATGAGAGAATATACATAGATTGAACCTTATCCTGCCTTGTCTTTATTAGTTGAAGAAAGGAGAGCAGAGCTCAGCACCTTCCTGTGGCCCAGGAGCGATAGGAACCTTAACTGCGAAGTCTGTAGCGGCGGCGTCTACCGCTCGGCGCCAACACTCTATCAATTGGTACCCCTTGCACGTTACACGACTGAGCGACTCTTTGGTGGCAGTGGTGAGATTAAAGCTAAGACGAAGGAAATAGAGACAGGAGCACGATGTTTAGTGGGATTCCCACAGGCAGCAGTACGCCAGTAAAGAGAGACCGGGAAGAAAATGTAGCGGCGGCGCCGCCGACGCCGCCGCCAACAGCACAGAAAGAGAAACAGACTGACAGTGCGCTCTTACTAGCGCCGCCACCTTCCCGGGCTGCAGATTCATTGAGTGGCGATGTGACGGCGGCGCTGTTTTCCACTTTTGGCTCAGGTGACACTAGAAGTTCTGGTTTACGTGGTCCTGTGCAGTTGAGAGATACAGAAGAGCGATTTGCTGATGATGAATTCTCAAGATCGGGTGACAGAGAAGAAATGAAAAGAGATATAGAACAGGAGCCTGAAGAGAACCCAAAGTATGAAGGAGGCTTTGGAGATATAAGAGAATTATGGAGGGACTTGACACGTTCATTGAAGACAGAGGTTAGAGAACTGGTGGGAGAGTTACTGAGAGGGAACGAACCAAAAGACAGAGAACCTGAAGACGAGGATGTTAGAAGTCCTGGTGACAAAGAAAGTTTACTTGGCTGGATCCAGGAGAAACAGAAAAACACAGTGCCGAGTGGCGGTGAACAGAAGACGTTTAACGAAGCCCGAGTGATGGATGGTGAAGACTGGTACAGAATTTGCCTTCAGAAGAGAGAGGACGGTTGCTTGCTCTCAGGGGAAAGAGAGGTAACTCCAGGCGGCGCCCGGCATTATAGCAGTGGAGAAGAAGTTCTCGGCGGCGCCCTGAACTATGGTAGCGGCGCCCGATGATATACTGTTGATCAGATGAATCCCAGTGGTAATAGACATCCAGATGAAGGTTTACAGCTTTCGAGTAATAGAGAAATGTTCAAGATGTTTTCTCAAGAGAAAGGCAATGGTTCGTGGAAGCAAGAAGGAGAGAGAATAGGCCTTGATGACACCCAGCACCCACAGAAAAATGAGAAGTTACACAGTGGCGCCTTGTATCCTGTGTTTGGTAGTCAGTTCCCAGATAGTAACAGGCTGTCAGTAGACGGCGCCATACCCTCGAGCTACTTCAAGAAGGCAGTAGATTGTCCCGTGTGGCCAAGCGGCGTGCAGATTCAAGACAGAAGTGAACGGATGGCCAGCGGCGCCGTGCTCGCTGGCGGCGGCGGCGTCGAATGCTATGGCGGCAGGAGAATAACTCCAGGCGGCGCCCTGCACCCAATGGGCGGCTCCAGTCTGCTAGGAGACGGTGGACCCAGAACACAAGCACAGAACACAGACGGAAGTGCACAGGCCAAGGGTAAAGAAGAAAAGAAGCTGGATAACGGGGAATACAGACCAAGGGATGGACGGCGAGATGACATACAGTCTACAGTTGCTGAAAGTAAGAAAATCAACTACAAGCCAGATACTTTCGATGGTACGGGACCTTGGAAAGAGTACATCGTCCACTTTGAATATTGTGCTGAATTAAATAGATGGTCAGAGACACAGAAGGGTTCCTACCTTGCAGTCAGCTTTAGAGGGGCGGCTCAGCAGGTTTTGGCGAACATGGCAAATACCCCCAGGTCAACCAATTACGAAGAGCTCAAGACAGCATTGCAGAGAAGGTTTGCACCCCCAAACCAGATTGACTTGTACAAGGCACAGTTCAAGACCAGAGCTAGAAAGAGGGGAGAAGCATTACCAGAGTTGGGCCAGGCGCTGTTGAGACTTGCTCAACTGGCATACTCCACTGCCCCCGAGTCAATGATCAACACCCTCGCCAAAGATCAGTTTTAGAAGCTTTAGATAGTGATCTTAGGTATCAGGTATGGCAGAGAAGACCCGCTATGTTGGAAGATGCTGTCCATGCAGCGGTAGAACTAGAAGCTTTCAAGGTAAAGGAAAAGAGATCCCCGGTGATCTGTAGCGCAGAGACAGAGACTAAGAGAAATTCCTTAGATGAAGAGGAGATAGAGGATGACGAGCACTGGCAGCAACGAATAATGAGAGGTTTAGAGGAACTGTTAGAGATAGAGAAACAGAGAGCCAAAGAAAAAAGAAAGGTGAAACGCTGTTTCCGGTGTAACAAGACTGACCATTTTAGAAGAAATTGTCCAGAAGGGAAGGGTAGACAATCCAAGAAATGGCAAAACTCTAGAGAAAAAGAGACACAGTCAAGACAAGAGGCCCAAGGGAAGATGATAGAAGTGGCAGCTCGGATTGTAGCAGCAGAATCAGGGATTTATGTTACTGCCGAATTGGGTCAAGGTGGAGGGAGATTAGATGTCAACCTGTTAGTGGATAGTGTTGCTACCGTTTCCTTGTTGAAGGGCGAACTATTTGACCAGATGGAGTTGAGCAGGAAACCCAAACTACGAAAGGTCCAGTCCCGATTAACAACCGCCAGTGGCAGCACCATGAGCATAAGAGGTTTAGCAGACTTAGTACTGACGATAGGTGGTAACCGAAGGAGACATACATTTGTGGTAGCAGATATAAGACCTGATGGTATTCTAGGCTTGGATTTCATGGTCGAACATAGATGCACGGTGAATACAGCCGAGCCCTTCCTACAGTTTGACGGAATAAAGATTCCCTGTTTTATTAGTGGGAAGATTGGTTGCTGTAGAGTCACCTTGACAGAGACAGTAATGGCACCACCTTCAAGTGAGATCCAAGTAGTGGGACAAATACAGACTCCCTTCCCCCACATGAGACAACTACAGGGAGTGGTTGAGCCAAATGCTGCATTCGTAGAGAAGAGTGCTACCCTCCTGGCTAGAGCTTTAGTATCAGTTGACTCCTCAGGTCGAATACCCATTAGATTATTGAACACAGAAGACAAGCCTCACACTATCAGAGAGGGAACCGCTGTTGCGTGGTTACAGGATGCCCAGATAGTAAAGGGTGGGCGAGAAGTTCCTATACCAGAGACATTGCCACCTCACATGAGATGTTTGATAGAGCATATAGACAGTCCTTTGACCAGCGAGATGAAGACCAAAGCTACAGACTTTTTGAGAGAATTTGCATGCCTTTTTGCCGTAGATGATAATGACTTGGGACAAACCGATCTGATTAAACACAGAATCAAAACCAATGATGCTAAGCCCGTGAGAACCATGCCGAAACGGGTGCCTATTCACCGGAAGGGGGAGGTGGAAGAACAGGTAGAAGCCATGTTGAAACGAGGGGTGATTGAGAAGTCTACGAGCCCTTGGGCGGCTGGCGTAGTGTTAGTGAAGAAACCCAATGGAAGCTTAAGGTTCTGTATAGACTACAGGGCCTTGAACGCGGTGACTGAGAAGGATGCGTATCCCCTCCCGAGGATCGACGACACTTTAGATGTTTTGTCATCAGCAACCTGGTTTTCCACTGTCGATTTGATGTCCGGGTACTGGCAGGTGGAAGTGGCGGAAGAAGATTGTCCCAAGACAGCCTTTGTGACCCGAGCAGGACTCTTTCAGTTCAAGGTCATGCCCTTTGGTTTGGTCGGAGCAGTTCCCACGTTTCAGAGACTAATGGAGACGCTGTTGGCTGGTTTACAGTATGACACTTGCCTAGTCTACTTAGATGACGTCATAATCTTCGGCCGCACGTACGATGAGCTTTTACAGCGTCAGCGGCAAGTGTTCCAACGGTTGCAGAAAGCTCGGTTAAAGCTGAAACCATGCAAGTGCAAATTATTCACAAGGGAAGTAACCTATTTGGGCCACGTGATTTCGGGCAATGGCGTATCCACGGAAGAGAAGAAGATAAAGAACGTGAAAGAGTGGCCAATACCTGTCTCACAAACAGAAGTTCGGTCATTCCTCGGGCTCTGCGGGTACTACAGAAAATTCGTGGCTGATTTTGCGCATGTAGCGGCGCCCTTACACCGATTAACAGAAAAGGGAAGAAAGTATGTGTGGACAGACGAATGCCAAGAAGCATTCGAGAAGTTAAAACAGAAATTGGTGCCGGCGCCCATACTGATGTTACCAGACCCAACCAGAGAGTTTATACTAGACACAGATGCCAGCGCCAGTGGCATTGGAGCTGTGTTATCACAGAATGTGGATGGACAAGAAAGGGTGGTGGCTTATGCCAGCCGATGTTTAACAAAAACTGAGAGAAGATATTGTGTTACACGGTGAGAGTTATTGGCTGTGGTGTACTTTGTTAGACACTTTAAGACTTATCTTTATGGTAGAAGATTTACAGTAAGGAGTGACCACGGGTCATTGCGGTGGCTTAAAAACTTCAAGGAGCCTGAGGGGCAGTTGGCCAGGTGGATAGAGATATTATCAGAGTATGACTTTGAGATACAGTTTAGACCTGGTAGGAGCCACCGGAACGCTGACGCTATGTCCCGAATTCCATGCAAGCAGTGTGGTAGAAGTAGCCAAAGCGAACGAGAGATCGAGATACAATATGAGGCGGAAACTGAACCATCGATAAAAGGGGTTGCTGCAACACAAATAGAAAGTCCATTGGAAAAGATCAAAAGCCAACAAAAAGAAGATCCAGAAATACGGAGGGTATATGGTTGGTTGACGAGGCAAAGACGTTCAAATTGGGATGAGATCATGTCACGAAGCCCAAATGAGAAAGCTATGTGGGGCATGTTTGACACTCTCGAGATAAAAGATGGTGTGGTTACGAGAAAATGGTTAGATGCTAGGGGTCACGTGACACGGTACTTGGTGTTGATTCCAAAGGAGATGAGGAAATCTGTGCTGGACGAATGTCACGGCGGAAGAACAGGCGGACACCTGGGGGTGCGCAAGACGCTGGGAAAGGTCAGACAGAGGTACTTTTGGCCGGGATTGCAGCAAAATGTGCGCATGTGGTGCAGAGAATGCCTGAGATGCGCCCGAAGAAAGGCTCCTGGAAGGAAACCCCGGGCTACACTGAAACCAGCAGTAGCGGGAGGTCCAGGAGAACGCATTGTCGTGGACATCATGGGGCCATTGACAGTCACAGAACGGGGAAACCGCTACATATTGGTAGTGGGCGATCATTTCACAAAGTGGGTTGAAGCGGCACCACTCCCTAACATGGAGGCAGCGACAGATGCTAGAGCAGTAATAGATTACTATATCTCAAGATTTGGTGTGCCACAAGTCCTCCACTCAGATCAAGGAAGCCAGTTCGAAAGCGCTGTTTTTCAAGAAATGTGTGACATGCTTGGGATAAAGAAGACCAGGACGACAGCCTACCACCCCCAATCCAATGGTATGATAGAGAGATTTAACAGAACGTTAGCGGCGATGCTTAGCACTTATGTGGATGACGATCAAAGAGATTGGGACCTTAATATTCCATTGGTTATGATGGCATACAGAGCTGCAGAACACGAGTCGACTGGCTTTAGTCCGAATACCATGATGTTGGGAAGAGAAGTTGCGTTACCCGTCGAATATGTGATAGGAGTTCCTAGGGATGGCGGCCGACAAATGAGTGGAACGTGGGCAGAGAATTTAAGGCAGCAGCTGATACGAATCCACGAGATAGCCAGAGATACCCTGAAGGGAAGCATAAGGAAGCAGAAGAAACTTTATGAACTCCGGAAAGAAGAGAAAAGATATGCACAAGGTGATCGTGTTTGGCTTTACACTCCAGCCAAAAAGAGGGGGAAGTCGCCCAAATTGCAATCCTTTTGGAATGGGCCCTTTACTGTGACAGACGTGCTGAGCGACGTTACGTTCAGGATCCAGAATGGCACTGAAAAACCTAAAATAGTACACCACGATCGCCTGAAGCCATGTGTAACAGCACCGTCAAACCCCGAGAGAAACAGCGAAATAACTCCAGACGATACACACGATGGAGAAGAGGTGGGCGGCGCAGCAGAAAGTCTTCCTTATGTTTTAACGGGTCCAGATGACTCGCACAACAATGGTGATAATCCTTTACCTACTGAGGACAGTGAAGGCGAGAGTGAGGAAGACACAGTGAGCGTACAACCCAGAGCAAGCAGGTTACCGGCAAAGTTCAGAGACAATGTACTTTACAGTACTGATAGTGGAGTTGCTCCCCTTGGACCGAAAAGACAAGCGGCGCCTTACTCTAAGCAAAATTGGCATAGAGAGTTCAGAGCGCAATATGACGCAGCGCCTGACGCTATATTACGTCATGCAGCGGCGCCAGACAAGGAGAAGAGTATAAAAGACCCCCATCGGCGCCGCCAACGTCATAACCAGTGCTGATGCACGCTGCCAGGATGGTAAACACAAAGGTAACGCCGAGACAAGTCAGTTGTGAAAAATGTGGTGTGGAAGGACGTATAAGGGAAAAGAAGAATTAGAAAGGCACCAGAGCCATTGCAATCCTGGGAAGTTCTCTTGTAACATGTGCCCAAAGGCTTACTAGTACAACAAAGATCTGTTACGGCACCAGAGAGAGAAACATGTAGTGTTTCCCAGTCCGCAGAAGACTGAGGCGGCAGCTGCAGTACAGAAGGAAATGGTTGTTAGGATGACCGGGATACAGAACGTTGAAAGGACGGCGGCGCTGCAGGATGACATATTTGGTCCAATGTCTATCGACGCAAGTGCGAAAGAGATCGTACAAGCAGTAGCCACCATTAGCCAACCACCCCTGAGTCCATTATCAGATTATGGGGAAAAGCAAGAGGACGAACCAGCTAAACGGGCACGAAGCACCTCAAGCACCCAGACCGAGGATGGGGTGAATAAAGAACATTCTCATGCTCAGACAGATACGGTAGAGACTGCCAGTGTCCATACGGAGACGGAGGGAGATGGTGCGAAGGTCGCGAGAGTTCCGGGGAGCGTTGAGGTACCCATTGGACGGAAGAGGGTTGTAGAAACCATCACCAAAGTGACGGTGAAGAGGACGGCTGATGGCGAAGAGACGACAACATATACGAAGGTGTCTCGATGGGTCGAATGAAGACAGAAGACCAAGATGAATAGACTATATTTTTTATTTTTGATCAAGTTTTTTGGGGGTAAAGTTAAATGTAAATATGGGGTTGGGAGGGGGTTACATGTGTGACACCTCGGGGCGCGGTGACATCGGAGGCGTGGGTTGTGTAGCGACCGAGCTATACAGCAATTTCTGAACGCCGCTGATGGCGCCGCTTCCCGAGTTATCGTTCATGTTAGGAATGCATGT
Source organism: Pictodentalium vernedei (assembly GCA_031216915.1). Classification (NCBI taxonomy): domain Eukaryota; kingdom Metazoa; phylum Mollusca; class Scaphopoda; order Dentaliida; family Dentaliidae; genus Pictodentalium; species Pictodentalium vernedei. The sequence continues at coordinate 733,163,503 of CM062296.1, read as the reverse complement.
GGTCTTTGTTCCGATGCTGCGATTGGTTGGCCTCGCTTTCACTGGCGCCGTGGTGTATTTAGGAGCGTGATCGGCGCATTTCGGGGACTTGGTGGCGCAGAGGGAATCCCGACAGAAGGCATAGACCTGGAAAGAAACTCTTGGTTACCCAGACTGAGATATTGGGGGAAGAAGTCCACGCCCAGGGCGGCGCTCTGATCACGCTCTTGAATCATCGGTGGCGCAAGTGAAACCGAGGTTAAGGCGGCGGCGGAACTTCCTGTTAGAAAACGGCGCTATAATAGGCGCCGCCCAGGTATACGGTACAGCGCAGAAGACCACCTGCAGTCCATGTCACAGTAGGGGCATTGTACATAGAGATTCCATAAAAGGTATTAAATAAGATGAGAGAATATACATAGATTGAACCTTATCCTGCCTTGTCTTTATTAGTTGGAGAAAGGAGAGCAGAGCTCAGCACCTTCGTGTGGCCCAATAGCGATAGGAACCCTAACTGCGAAGTCTGTAGCGGCGGCGTCTACTGCTCGGCGCCAACACTCTATCAATTGGTACCCCTTGCACGTTACAATATGACACAACTCTTCCCGTAGCTGTAAAGTTGTTATACGATTTATGTGATGCGACTAAAGTTATAATTTACCATTTTTACTGAATATGAAGTTTCAGTTCTGTGTGCAGTCGCGGATCCAGGATTTTGGTTCGGAGATGCCACATTTTCAATCATGGGACATGATTGGAAATAATATCACCCCGTCAGCGTAACGACGAATGGGGTGGGGGCACGAGATGAAGCACCCCTCTTCATTCGGGACAACTTCCTGAGTAAGATTTGTGGCCCTTCAATGGATTTCTTTCACATGCCTACAACAATATTTCCGGAATGTTATATAAACTCATTTCAATTTTGAAAAAAGGAAACCAATTTATAATTACCCATATAACAGGAGGCCCGTGCAGGACCGAAATCTGTATGCTCGGAGTACGGTATTATTTGCGATAACACATGGGCACCCACTGCCAGAGGTAGTGGATGTTCATGCCGAAAATACCGTGCTCGTTGGTCTCGGTGGTTGTTAAAAATATAAGGTGCAAGAATAGAGGAAGATGGATGCAGTCCCGTTGGTTCTCAAGGTTGTATGTTTTATTTTTGAAAATATGAATTGGTCTATCCCCAAATAATAAATATGGAGTCTTCCAGTTGCTTCCATTGAACTGCCATGGAAGATATCACCTAGGTTCAAAGTGTACGAGGCAAAAAACAAAATCACAAACACCAATACCTACGATATTTTTATTCGCAATTAACTTTCAGAAGCCTGAATTTCATTAATTGAGTATCATCACAGAAAAGTTTATGGCAAACCTATCATAGTAATGTCTGGAGGGGTTTCACCTCTTAGCCTACTGATTCAGCAGAATATTATGTATGTTTTAGGCCTTTTCTTTTTTGGTAAATTTGAGGAGTCAGTGGATATTAGGTATAAAACGAGTTATATTAGCAGGTTTTTACACAGGATCTTATATAATGTGACGTCATTAGTCACGTAACCGGCGGGGTCATTTCAGTTGCTATGGCCATGTGGTGACGTCGTTACCATGATGATGGTGGTGTTACTGGGAAGCAGTGGGTTTGAATGAATTCACCACGAAACCAGGCCTATCGCATTCCGTGCGCTCCATAGCCGCAAGTGCCATCACAGAAACCAAGACAGCAAGCCTATCGCATTCCGAGCGCTTCATAGCAGTCAGTCGTCCCCCGAGTTCCAATGTGTTCTATGTGCCTACTGGCACATAGAACACATTGGAACTCAGGAGACGAAGTGCCATCACATAAACCGAACTGGCAGGCCTATCGCATTCCGTGCGCTCCACGGCAGTAAGTTCCATCACGGAAACCAAGACAACAGTTTCATGGAGGAAACACATGCCACAGAAACACACACTGAACATTCGTAGTAATACCACCCATCAAGGTGGCAATGTCCAGGAGACCTGATGTTAGAAGAAGAGTTCAAAGTGGTTCCGCTTCTGAAACTGCTTTGATGATTTCGTTTTCAAATGACGTACCAACGCAGATAAGTTGCCGTTGAAAGCAATACTCGAATGGAAACAGACAATATTTAAGGCTGTAAGAGTGTGCAACATCTGCAACTTCATAAGCTGTGAGATTCGATTCGGGATTCGATGCGATTCGATATCCTTAGCTTGATTTGATTCGGTAATCAATCTGACACAAAACTTGAGATTCGTATGCTCTAACCCACCCCCAACCCAGCCCCATGTAAACAACAACCCGCTTGTCTGATTTAATATCAAATTTAAAAAGATAATAGAGGAGCCCAGTATTTTTGGGTCAGGTGAGGGGAGGTGTATGTCACCTTCGTTACCAAAACAAATCGCACGTGGAATATTTAGCCCTTGACCTAAAACGAAAAGCAGACGACACTAAGAAACACAGTTCTTGAATAACTACTTTGTTCATTTTTTGCGTCAAAAACACAGCTTATGATCCCGCATTGGAACGAGCTCAACGAGCTCGTTCCAATGAGGGATCATAATGTATGTTTTTGAGACAAAAAATGAAAAAAATAATGAAAATTGAATGGCAATTTTTGTGAATAGCGCTGGCCGTGTTTGGTCGTTACATAGGGTAAAGGGTTAACAGGCGAAATCCATGTAAGAAAATGGCGGACTCGATTTAACATCAAATAATTAGATATTGGTATATTATGCGCTTGATCATTTGTGTTAAAATTAACTTTTATAGTAAGTATTAATTGTAATGTTATTTATTTATTTATTTATTTATTGGCGTTTTAAGGTCACATATTTCTGCACAATGGCTAATCATGACCACGACAGTTTTACGGGTGGAGGAAGCCGGAGTACCCGGAGAGAACCACCGAGCACCGGCGAGCAGCTGTCAGCTCCCCAACATACTAACTCCGCACAATCAGGGTTAGCATTGGTTGAAGACAGGTACGCCATCGACGTGCAGTACGCCTTAGTGCACAGCGTCACCGTGCCCCCACATGGGCAATGGGGGTGAAGTGTCTTGCCCAAGGACACAATGTGATTGCCGCAGGTGAGATTCGAACCGAGGACCTCTCGGCTTGCAGCGTGCACCTCTACCTACTGAGCCACCACGCCCCCCCCCCCCCCCCTGTAATGTTATTAGTGATATGGTAAAACCGAGTTGAAAACGAAACTTAAGGTTAAGAACACATTAAAATGTGACTGCGTACAGTCTGCATCGAGTTGCGTATCTCCGTTGCTTTCCAAGGCGAAACTGTACCTTTGCGGAAGTTGAACATTCGAAACGCATTGAAATTAAAAAAGTGTGTCAATACCTAAGACATAGAAGTTTGCATAATTGAATTATACGAATACTATTATTATTACTATTTATTGGTGTTTAAGGTCACATACTTATGCACAATGGTTAATCGTTACCGTGACACTTTTACGGGTGGAGGAAGCGGGAGTAATCGGAGAGAACCACCGAGCATCGACGAGCAGCTGTCAGCTCCTCAACATTCTAACTCCGTTCAAGCTCCGCTCAAGCAGGATTATAGTGGTTGAAGACATGTGCACCATCGACGTGCAGTACGCCTTAGTACACGGCGTCATCGTGCCCCCGTGTAGGCAACCAGGATAAAGTGGCTTGCCCAAGGACACAACGTGGGTCGTCCCGGACGGGGATCGAACTCGGGACCTCTAGCATAGAAGTCCAAGAGTCTACCACCGAGCCCTCGCGCTCTGAATTATACGAAAGGAAATGAGTGAAATATGAACCGATCGACGGTAACCGCCATTGTTGGCTCCCTATTTCGCTCCACACGCGTTCATTGTTTTGGAAACAAATGTGACGTGAACCCACTCTCACATGACCCTACATGGGAATGCTGATAAAGTCCATTGTGTATAAAACCATTAAGGAAAGAGTCAGCTTTATTGTTACACTGCTTCTTTGACCATGGTGTAGAGGGATTTCATCTTACTGAAATGTTTGTACTCCCTAGTGATGACGTCATTGTACCTTTTCAACATTACTTTGTTACCTCCAAACTTCAACCAGACACCACGTAGTCTTTGGCATCCTTCCAATGTCTCCATCGTTATTATCCATCTGTTTTCTGTACCCGTCTTGCCAATGAGAAGCACACGTGGTACATACTGAATGTATTTAATTTTGACGTTTGAAAATCCGGAAAGAACCTGGTCTATTTGTAACTTGACCGTTTGATGAGTAAGATTGTTGTCCTTGATATTAAAACACACGGCTGTGTCAATAAGATCGGGATGCTTATTAAAGGGTTGTACATCGTCTGAGTTGTCAGCGCACTGCTTGACTAGTTCATATAGACTTTGTTCTTCTGAGCCTTTGGCATTCCTGTTTAAAAAAAGAACAAGATAAATCAGACATGAATCACATCTAGAGCATTGTGGTTGTAACAACGTATGGAAACGTTGTAGTTTTTGTTGCTGTAACATTGACTGACAGTACAGTTGTGGACGCCAGCGAGGTTGTGTAATATACAGAGCCGATTGCCAAAGCAATCGTGTGCGATAATTTTTTAAACCATTCAAACGTATGTGCGGTTCTGTATTTATCACACATCTCCCATGTAACAACCAGTCGACACGAAAATTAAACTAAAAGCAATGAATAATTGCTGGGTTTCTTTCGTTGCCAATAAGACATCACTGCTAGTTGGCGAGGTACCAACCCTAATTTGCTTTTTTAATTTTTACGGCATTCAATTGGTCGAAAGTAATTGACACCGATCAGTGTCACGGTCACGATGATCGAACTTCAAATATTGACTAAACTGCGGGCAATTACACAACAAAGAGGTTTTTTAAATATCTAATAAGTTTAGCACACTCCATCATTATATGACCTGTTGTGGAAAGTATTTGTCAAGGAACAAGCATTCTGAATGATATTTTTTATTTTGTTAATTTTTGACTGGAATATGATTGTTTAAATATCCCGGATAAACAAATCTAAGTGAGGAACTTGGAATTTCCAAGCGATCTCGACTCCGGTGCATTCGACCAATGATTGGCGTGATTCGTTTAGACGGGTACCTTCTATGTACGTTGGAAACGTAGTCGGACGTGTTTTGTATCACCACATGTGCGATACTTTATTTTTATCGTACAGGCAGAACAGTGGAAATTCCGCGTTTTACATTAATAGGTGTGTGATAAAACGTTTTTCATTTCGTTAGCAAAATAAATGTCCGGTCAATAACTTCTTACTTACGTTATAGTCACGTGGTGTAAACGTTGCGTTAACACAGCCATTTAGAAACTTCTTACTTACCGTTGTGCACACGCTGTTGAAACGTTGCTGGCAGCACAACCATCTTACAAAATTTAACAACCCTTACTTTACGTTGTAGTCACCTTGTGGTTACTTTGCAGTTGTTTCTAGGCAAGTCGTGGCTGCCTATATAGGCAGCCAAGACTTACCCAGAAACAACAACAGCGAAGGCACTTAGAATGTAACTCGCAAGTTTCTCCAGAGACAGCAACTTGGGGAACCTGTTTTATTGACGTAAATTGGTCAACTTTAGGCGGAATTAGGCCCCAGGGGTTCACAACTCTTTACTTGCCGCCGTGGAAACGTTAAAAGAACGTTGCGACAGCACAACTATCTTGCACCAACCAAAAACTTCTTATTTAAAGCAGTATATACACATGTGGAAACTTTATAGTTCGACATAATCTTCCCACGGCAAACCAACAACGTTGCTGTGTTCTGTGCCAGCTAGGATGCCCCCTAGCGTCGTTGGACTTCACGAAATATATCCCTGTCCATCAACATAGGATAGTTTCTTCAGAGGCAGGGTGAATGATTTATTTATTGTTCTACTACTCTCTCAAAATACCCAATAAAGCAAAAAAATGCGTCTCGGCAGAGTGAATAGCAGGTATTCAGGCCATCTTCCTGAATAATAATTTATTAATTTTGATGTTTCGACGTTCAGGGGACATAAGATGCGACCGATGCGTGGCTTCAATTTTGAATTTCGTTTCTTGAATATTAAATCGAGACTCAACGTGTGATTTCCTTACTCGTGATCTTTACCAAGCGTTAAGCAACCATAGAACATCATGTGTGGATTTAATCCTAAAAACAAAAAATCATTGTAATGACTTAATGCATAAAAATATTGTTATTATTATCAGAATCACATTGCAAAATCATACACATTCGTGTGCTCTCCGACAGCATGCACTGCAGAACATAAAAAGAACACACATGCAGCCATGCCAGAATAGATACGGATCGGCAATACCGTCGAGCTGTACAAACTCTGTTTAGGACTTCACAGCCCCACACTCACTCAGAACAGATGCAATATGGCTGTTGGGTGCTGTTCGTGGCTTGACACTGCCCCCGAAAGACTCATAAGAATCACACTGCGAAATCACACTGCTCTCCGACAACATCGACTTCAGGACACCTACAAACACAAACATTATAAGTTATTGTGATGAAAAGACGGTAATGTGGTCTGAGGTTTGCGGCGAGGATGAACATACGCTCCGAGCCGCAAACCTCAGACCATGTTACCGTCAACTCATCACAATAACGTATATGTTCCAATAAGACACTATCCATAGCCCCAAATCAACATCGGGAAACACGAGAGGCTTATTTACTAAACTTGTGATCGTGAAAAGTTGCCTTCTGCAAGGCAACTTTAACGATCACAGGTTTAGTAAATAAACCTTTCGTGTACCCACGACGGCACTGGATAAATTATCAATAAACCAGATAATCTCATTCCATCTTTGTTCAAATCATAAGTCGGTTTGTAATTTAGACAACACTTCATTCGGAACACTGTCTGCCACGCGTGTGAAAAATGCAAAAAAATGAAGCGGCTTGCTAGTCACTCCGTTGATGGAAACAATTACGAAACGGGCGACGTCATTTAAAATATTTCGCGTTCTGACGTCAGACTGTAACATTTGCTACTGGGACCGTAAACATAAAAGAAACTACGCTAGCTCTCATCCAATCAGAGGGCGAGGAGTTTACTCTTATTGGAACATATAGTCACGCCATAGTGGATACGGATAGGCAATAGCAAGGTGCAACACAAACTCTGTACACTGCGCCCATAGAGCAGATGCCAGCATTGGCTAGTGGGTGGTGTTCGTGGCTTGACCCTGCCCCGACCGAGTCGCAAGAGATTTATGATCACACCAACAACTTCTGGTCTTTTCCTTTTTCTTCCATTAGGCACTTTGCAATTTTGTGTAGCTATGTGTTGATTTCAGGCTCTAAAAGTATTATTAATCATTATGTTTTTATGCAAACAATGGGAGCGTGGTGTTGTCGCGATAACCGGTTTCGTCAGATCACCGAAGTTAAGCAACGTCGAGCGCGGTTAGTAGTTGGATGGGTGACCATTTCAGCGACTGATTCGCCCTCCCGCGTTGTGTCCTTGAGCAAGGCAATTAACCCCAATTGCCTACATTGCGGCACGATGACGCGGTGTACTAAGGCGTACTGTACGTTGATGGTGCGCATGTCTTCAACCAATCTAACCCTGCCTGTGTCGCGGTGCAGAGTTCAGAGTTGCGATGTTGAAGAGCTGACAACTGCTCGTCGTTGCTCGGTGGTTCTGACCGGGTACTCCGGCTTGCTCCGCCCGTAAAACTGTCACGGTCACGATTAGCCATTGTGCATAAGTATGTGACCTTAAACACTAATAAATAAATAAATAAATAAATAATGCAAACAATGATAATGTTCTGTTATTCAAAAAGATTTTTAGAAGTGTTGTCCCAGTGTCCGGTCAGAAAAAGAATTAAACACACACATGTGCTCCAACAAATTTTGTATTTCATTGTTATCAGCAGCCACTGGTATGAAAGGTGGAAAACAGCTCTCCCAACCAATGTCATTTTTCCATTGGTTACACAATTCGGCAAAAACCTTCTATAGTGTTTTTTTCGAAAATCGCCTTTAAAAAGCTGTTATGTATTCATTTTTAAAAGTTGTTGTTCCAATAAAGAATCATAAGCTGTATGGATCTGATGTAAAAAAATAAATTTGTGATTTATTCACGAAATAGGAAATAATATTGTAAATTTTGACTGTAGCTTGCGTTGAATGAGGCTTCAAAGAGAGTCGGACAATGTTCCAATAAGAGTAAAATCCTCGTCCTCTGATTGGATGAGAGCTGGCGTTGTTTCTTTTATGTTTACGGCTCTAGTAGCAAATGTTATCGTCTGACGTCACAACGCGAAATAATTGAAGTGAAGTCGCCCGTTTCGTAATTGTTTCATCAACGAAGTGACTAGCAAGCCGCTTCATTTTTCTGAATTTTTCACACGTGTATCAGACAGTGTTCCGAATGAAGTGTTATTTAAATTACAAACAAATTTACGATTTGAACTAAAATGGAATGAGTTTATCTGATTTACTGATTATTTATTCACTCCTGCCGTGGGGTACACGAGAGGTCTATTTACTAAACCTGTGATCGTTAAAAGTTACCCTGAACAAGGCAACTTTTAACGATCACAAGTTCAGTAAATAAGTCTCCCGTGTTTCAGGATGTTGGTTTTGGACTGTGGGTAGGTTCACATTGGATCATATACGTTATTAAGATAAATTGACATTAACATGGTCCGAGATTTGCGGCTCGGGGCGTATGTTCAACCTTGACGCTTTACGTCTCGTTTGAACATAAGCCCCGAGCCGCAAACCTCAGACCATGTTACCACCAATTCATCACAATAACTTATAATGTTTTCCTGTGTATTTACGCAAAAATACTTTCTTTTTCCTCTTAAAAGATAAATGGCTTGCGGGTCCCCATTGTTAAGAAGACTACGGAATGGGCTGCGTTATCAAATAATGAGTTAAATCCATGGGGTACATAGCTGCAAAGCCATAAACAGATGCTCCGTCAGCATTTCAGGTGGGTCGTCAGCATTCCCTTTCGGGTTCAAGCAGAAACGTATACTGCACATGTGAAAAGGTGCCGCGTCAACATTTCAGGTGCCTCGCCAGCATTCCCTTTCGGGTCCAATTACACTGCAGAAAATGAACTCACAACACAATCCTCCGTGGGTACCCCGGGAAGTGGAGCAATGCTTGTTTACTGTGGTAAAATAAGACTTGGAACCAGCGCCTGGGGTGGAAGTCCTCTAAAGTGGGCAGCATAAGTATAAAGATTGGCTAAACTTGACTTCATACCTCTATTGCGGTCATGATACTTCAAAGGATGCTGAAAATGACCTTAACCCTTTACGCAACGTAACGGCCAAAACCGGCCAGCGCTATTCACAAAAATGTCCATTCAGTTTTCATTATTTTTTCAGGTTTTGTGTAAAAGCATCGCTTATGACCCTCATTGGAACGAGCTCAACGAGCTCGTTCCAATGAGGGGTCATAAGCTATGTTTAAGACGCAAAAAATGAAAAAAAATGAGTTATTCCATAATTTTGTTTACAAGTGTCTCTGCTTTTCATGTTAGGTAAATTGTTAAACACCATTGAAAAAAACATTACAATGTCAGCTGTAATTCCTATTTACTTTTACTTAGCCTTCCAATGTGGTCTATGTACTCTTTAAAGCAATACCGCACAATCTCTACTCTTGCAATTCCACTGTGTGCAAAAATTAAGCGCACGATCAGTGATCTTTTCAACTGAATTGCTGGAACGTCGGCCAACCAAGATGGCGCCAAATCAATCAAGGCGATATTTTCTATCGATGACGTTTGATGACGTGATTGCTGTTACGCAGTGCCTACAGTCACTACTTAACAGCTTTCACATCATTAAACGAAATGTCTAGCAGGAAAACCAGTAACATGGTATCAGCTTCTCAACACTTGTTTTTATCAACAAAAACTGAAATGTGTTGTACATATTCGTTTTGAATTCCGCAAAAATGTACACATCACCCAGGAAGGGGGACGGGGCAGAAAACGTCTCCAGCAACAGATGGTGATTTTTAACTTTCGATATGTTAGACCACCCACCCACCCCTTTCCCCAAAACTTTTTTTTCTATTTTCGACAGTGTTTTCTGACCAACCCAACCTCCTTTGATGGATATCCACAGTCCTACTCGGCATTCACTACAGTTTAAAAATGTTGACGGGGTGGTCTCAAAATTATGTATCATTTTTCTCCAGTATTCTTTGTCCACAGACTTCACAAGAAGTTGATGTGTATGTTGTATTGCAAAACGTTTGCAAAATATGGTGAGTTTTCTGCAACCTGTGGTCTATATACTCATATCCTCACAGTTTTGATACTTTGTTGTTTGGATCACGGGGCAAGGGCGATTAAATGATGACAGTTTGATCAGATGTTAAAAAATATTTTGTTTTCACAAATTCCAATTTCCATAATTGAACATAGATTTGTCTCTGCTTGTGTAACGACTTTATTTACATTGACTGTGTTCTTGATTCCAGACGAGGATATTCCGTCCATTTCTGTATCTGTGTTTTCTACTCACATTGACTGATTTTGTTACTGATTTCTTGATGAGGGACGCATCTTTTTTTAAGAAGGGGGTGATGTAATGACTTTATTTACATTGACTGTGTTCCTCATTCCAGACGAGGATATTCCGTCCATTTCTGTATCTGTGTTTTGTACCCAACCCTCTGCATGCCCATTGTGTCAAACTATTTTCTTCAGACTGTGTTGAGATTGCATAGAGGCAGGACGTGTTTCTCACTTCAGAAGATTAATTGATTATTAGGAATTGTCTGCTCATTGCTATAAGGTATTTTGGTGTTTATCTTGCATCTGTAGTATGACTCCATGGATATGCAAAGGGTTATTTCCAAATTAAGCCATTTGAACCAATTTTACTAATAAATGATTGTTTTTCAAATTCTTGTCACCTATTTCCGTGGGGTTCTTGTAGAGTCCGAACCCGAGTTATTTGGCTTCCAAGACCATTGTGCAACAGGTTGTAGAGGAGAACGCTACACTTGTACTTACAGTCTTAGCCCCGATTGACCACATGGGGGCACGATGCCACCGTGCATCAAGGTGTACTGCACATCGATTGTGCGCATGTCTTCAACCAATCTAACCCTGCCTGTGCTGCAGTGCGGAATTGCGATGTTGGGGAGCTGGTCATTGCTCGGTGGTTCTCCCCGGATACTCCGGCTTCCTCCACCCATAAAAGTGTACACGATATGACCTTGGCTGCTAAAGTGTCGTTAAACTTTAATCAATAAATAAATAAATTATAAACAGGCATTAATACTTCTATTCTCTGGTAATCTTGGGGTTTTGACTTTCATTTCATTTAGTGTATTTGATTAAGTATACTTTTTCATTCTTTAACCCTTTACCTAACATGAAAAGCAGACGACACTTGCCAAAAAATGATTGAATAACTAATTTTTTTCATTTTTTGTCTTAAAAACATAGGTTATGACCCCTCATTGGAACGAGCTCGACGAGCTCGTTCCAATGAGGGATCATAACCTATGTTTTTGAGACAAAAAATGAAAAAATAATAAAAATTAATTGGCGATTTTTGAGAATAGCGCTGGCCGGTTGTGGCCGTTACGTTGGGTAAAGGGTTAAAGTTTTCTTTAGTTTGCACATGCAATTAATAGAGTGATTTTTCTTTCAATTTTATTATTTTATTTCAAAAAATTATGGTGAAAACGAGTCGAGTGAGAGGAAACAGTTTGGAGAACAAATATATTATCAGTTTACTATCAATGACCTTCAATAATTTTGAGTACCGGTACCTATCCACTGGCTTATTTTTATCCCCGCATTTTTGAAAATGCGGGGATATAGTCATGATCTCCGTCCGTCCGTCCGTCCGTCCGTCCGTCCGTCCGTCCGTCCGTCCGTCCGTCCGTCGCTCCGTCCGTCCGTCCGTCCGTCCGTCCGTACGTACGTACATCACACCCTGAAAGGCTCCTAGGGTATTCAATTCGAAACGTTTAAACTATGCTAAGGTGTTCAGGTAGCAACTCTAGATGTGCATGAAGGTTTCGGAATTTTGATATGGCCCCAAGTGGTTCCCGTGGAACCACTTTTATCGTTAGAAAATCATTTTTCATCGAAAGGCTCCTAGGGTATTTAATTCGAAACATTTAAACTATGCTTATGTGTTCAGGTAATATCTCTAGATGTGCATGAAGGTTTCTGAATTTTGATTTGTCCCCAGGTGGTTCAAGTGGAACCACTTTTATCATTAGAAAATCAGTTTTCGTCGAAAGACTCCTAGGGTATTTAATTCGAAATGTTCAAACTATTCTAAGGTGTTCAGGTAGCATCTCTAAATGTGCATTAAGGTTTCGGAATTTTGATTTGGCCCCAGGTGGTTCCAGGGAACCACTTTTATCGTTAGAAAATCAGTTTTCATCGAAAGACTCCTAGGGTATTTAATTCGAAACGTTTAAACTATGCTTAGGTATTCAGGTAGCATCTCTAAATGTGCATGAAGGTTTCGGAATTTTGATTTGGCCCCAAGTGGTTCCAGTGCAACCACTTTTATGGTTAGAAAATCAGTTTTCGTCGAAAGACTCCTGGGGTATTTAATTGGAAACGTTAAAACTATGCTAAGGTGTTCAGGTAACATCTATAGATGTGCATAAAGGTTTCGAAATTTTGATTTGGCCCCTGGTGGTTCCAGTGGAACCACTTTTATCGTTAGAAAATCAGTTTTCATCGAAAGACTCCTAGGGTATTTAATTCGAAACGTTTAAACTATGCTAAGGTGTTCAGGTAGCATCTCTAAATGTGCATGAAGGTTTCGGAATTTTTGGTGTTAGTGGTAGACTTTGTTGATTTAGAGCTGAAGAACTTGTAACTGGTATAGCTCTGGGAGCTTGAATAAATATGCATATAATTGTATGGCGACTTGGTGTTGATGAATGGTACTCCGAACAAGTAGTTACCGAGTGGATCAAAAAAGCCACCTCAAGCGGAATCTGGAGAACCTGTCCGTGTAGTAGAACAAAGGCAATTGTAACAACACAACGTAGAGCGCACCTAGATCACAAACCACTATGTTACAGACGCACAGGAGAGGGTTACTTAGTAAACTTATCGGTGAGATTCAGAAGAATAGGGTACGGGATGTCATTAAGCAGTACGCCCCAGAGAGAAGAGGGGTGGGGGGATAAGGAGGCATTTCGGAACAGAGGGCTAATTAAGGCCTTCTCACCTGAGAACCGCGACAAATCATCGGTCGGCCAAAGTGTGATTATTCGCGCATTTTCAAAAAAGCAGGGATATAGTGATGATCTCCGTCTGTACATGCGTATGTCCGTACGTCCCTTTTTGGAGCTATAATTTTTAAACTTACCATACTTCTTAAGAATGGTATAGAGATGACAAAAATAGGTTTAGTTTGATTTTTTGTCACCAGGTGGTGCCAGTGGCATCACTTAAACACTGAGCTAAAATACTGCTTTTCCAAGAAAGACCCATAGGATTTGTATTTTCTTCAGTTCTTGAAAGTGTGTTTATATGTTCCGGTAGAGTCTCAAAATGTACAAAAAAGTTTCGGATTTTTTATTCGGATCCATGTGGTGTCGGTTGCGCCACTTTTGTCGTTAGAGAATCGGTTTCCGGCGAAAGGCTCCTAGGGGTTTTAAATTGAAACGTTGAGAGTGTGTTCATATGTTCCGGTTAGGTCTCTAGGTGTACATAAAGGTTTTGGATTTTTGAATCGACCCCATGTCGTACCCATAGTGCCACTTTTGTTGTTTGAGAAACGGTTTCCGGTGAAACGCCCCTAAGGGTTTTAATTCGAAACGTTGAAATTGTGTTCATATGTTCAGATAGGGTCTTTAGATGCGCATAAAGGTTTCGGATTTTTTATTTGACCCCATGTGGTGCCCGTAGCGCCACTTTTGTCGTTAGAGAATCGGTTTGCGGCAAAAGCTCCTGGAGGGGTTTAATTGGAAACGTTGTAACTGTGTTCATATGTTCAGGTAGGGTCTGTAGATGTGCGTAAAGGTTTCGGATTTTTTATTCGGCCCCATATGGCCCCTGCGGCGCCACTTTTGTCGTTAGAGAATCGGTTTCCGGCTAAAGGTTCCTAGGGGTTTTAATTCGAAACGTTGAAAGTGAGTCCATATGCCCCGGTACATGTGCATAAAGGCTTCGGATTTTTTATTCGGCCCAAAGTGGTGCCCGTAGCGCCACTTTTATAGTTAAAGAATCGGTTTCCGGCGAAATGCTCCTAAGGGTTTTAATTCGAAACGTTGAAAGTATATTCAAATGTTCTGGAAGGGTTCTAGATGTGGATAAAGGTTTCGGGTTTTTTATTCACCCCCATGAGGCACTCGTTGCACCACTTTTTCGTTAGAGAATCTGTTTCTGGTAAAAGGCTCCTTGGGGTTTTAATTCATACGTTGAATGTGTTTTCATAGAGTCTCTAGATGTACATAAACGTTTCGTTTTTGTTTTATTCGGCCTCGTGTAGTGCCTTTGGTGCCACTTTTGTCGTTAGAGAATCGCTTTCCGGCGAAAGGCTCCCAGGGGGTTAATATGAAACATTGAAAGTGTGTTCATATGTTCAGTTAGGGTCTCTAGATGTGCATAAAGGTTTGGGATTTTTTATCCTGCCCCCTGTAGCGACAGTAGTGCCATTTTTGTCATTAGAGAATGTGAATTGATTTCTCACCATCGTGAAGACAAACTGAGAATGCGGGGATACACCTTAGTGTGCTTTGCACACAGATGACACCGTTCTAGTTTGTTTATGTCAGTGCATGGCCATGTCTCAAATCAGGAGTGTCAGTTGAGAGTAATCGGCCTGGGAGTGCACTAATATACATATATCTATGGTCTCAGCTGTTAAATACAGGAATCTCAATGAATGGAAGATCTGTGAAGATGCAACTGTTTGAATTAAATTTTATATCGCCAATGTCAGGCAGGAATTCCACAAGGCATAGTCCTGTGACCGAGCCACTGGCCTGAAAACTGTAAAGTTTTTCAGAAGCTGGCCCTGATGAGAGTCCAACCCGGGTCTGCGACACCCAATCTAGCCGCTATTTTTGAGGTTCCAATTACTGGTGTGGAAGCTAAATACTAAATTTCAGTACAATCCATTCACCCTTTGTGAAGTTATTGCAGGAGAATTAAGTCCAACCTTTACATTTTTCAACAATCAACAAACAAATGGACTTTACGCTAGGATGAAGTCCCTTGACATCCAAGGTTTTCATTGTGGGTATTTAGTGTATGCTGAGGGGAATACACACTAAATACCATTACAATCCGTCAAATATTAGTGAGTTTATTGCCAAAAACTATTATTTCCAAAATGAACATTTTTGAACAAACAAATGGGCATAACTCGCGGATGAAATCCTCTGTCATGGTAATTTTGCACCGCGAGTAAATGGCATATGGTGGGGAAGATACACTCTAAGTTTTAAAACACAGCGTCATCCGTCAACTATTGGTAAAGATATTGCAAGTTTATGATTTCGGATGGAAAGAAAGTCAGCCCCACATACTCACGGACCGATGTAATCTAATCAGGGGTATAAATACTTCCTTTTACATTTCTGTTGGATTAAATTATTTCCGAATCGCCTTACAGGTGCAAAATGGACCTGCTCATCGGCTGCAAATGTCTTTGTACATGGTCAAGTTATTCAGAAACCCAGGATTGAAAGGACCACGGCCAAATATTGGAACAACTCATTGGGCTTGCTCCACTGAGTGGTTAAACGCTGTGCTTTTGAATGTAAGAATATAATGTTTAGTAGTTTGTGAAAACCCTTTACCTAACACGAAAAGCAGACGACACTCTCAAACAAATTTGGAATAACTATTTTTTTTTTCATTTTTTTTTTGTGCGTCAAAAACAGAACTGATGCCCCCTAAATGCAACGTGCTCAACGAGTTCGTTCCAATGAGGGACCATAAGCTATGTTTTTGAGACAAAAATGAAAAAATAATGAAAATTGAAAATTAAATGGTGATTTTTGTAAATGTCGCTAGCCGATTTTGGCCGTTACGTTGTGTAAAGGGTTAAGGTGCCGCCCGTAGGGTAGGTGGTGGGGGGGGGGGGGGGCTGGGTCGAAAAATACGTGGCCCCTATTTTACTTCGAGTGTGCCGCCACAAAGTATCAACGCGCTGTTTGATACCCTACATTTTCCCGTGCAACGCCGGGTAACCCTGCTCATAAAAGGTTAGCTTGAAAATAACTGAGGTAATAGGCCTATCTGTGCCCCTTTTATGCCGACCATCATCCCACAACGGGCATATTCATATCACAAGAAACATAACTTTATGCTCCGTGTTATGTGGGCTCATGCTGTAAATGTTTATCGAATGCCGAGTATTTTTGTCCACAACATTGATGGGAAAGCAAACGATCAACGATAGATCTTAAAAAATAAAACAAGCGATATCACAGATAATAACAGAATTACCACAGACAATCACTACTTTACGGACATGTCAAATATCGGACTTGCGGCGCTTTGTGAATGTGAAACAAAATACTGGCTGAGTTAATTCCCGCCGTTTTGTGGGTATGGTGGCAGATCATCCAAAACTAGGCGATTAGGTGCTGCAGACCCAGGTTCGAACCCCTTCGATGCTGCTCTGGTCACAACACACTCCTGGATGGATAATTGCTTGAGAAAGACGATATCCAATTAAATTCGAGCAAGACCATCCTCACGGATCTCCCATTAATTGTTTTAAAACTCGAATGGAAAGTATTTTTATTTTGATACCTGTCGTAATACAAGTATCAGTTGTAACCTTTCTTTCCACGACATTTCAGGAAAGTATAACGACAGTGTCGTTGTCAGAAGGAATAACTCCTGACATTGAAGAGGTGCGGTGTAATTCGAGATAACTTCTGAGATTCGATTAAATAAATTTAACACTTAATACTTTCAACAGCCAGGCTCAACGGTTGTCACTGAGAACTATTCGGGAGAAATAGAAATTGAGGTTAAAACTTTTAAAAAATCGAAAAATAATAATAAAACAAATTAGCACAAAGTATCAACGCGCTGTTTGATTTCGTACGTCATAAGACGTACAAAACTATCAAAGGGTTAATCCCCAATAAACAAACAAACAAACTTGCTAGTTCCTTGTTCTGACTTCGGTAGAAAGGTGTAGTTCTAATTTTGATTCCGTTACCTGTAAAAACATCGACAACTGCAGAAAAAAATGAAACCCCATTGGTACCATCCTGGTTTCGCGGCGCTATACATTAAATCTATAATAGATGAACGTTTTTGTCGGGGGCGCGGTAGCTCAATTGATAGAGGTGCAGGCTGCAATCCGAGAGGTCCTCGGTTCGAATCCCACCTGCGGCAACCGCGTTGTGTCCTTGGGCAAGACACTTCACCCGCATTGTCCACGTGGGGGCGCGGTGACGTTGTGTACTAAGGCGTACTGCACGTCGATGGTGCACCTGTCTTCAACCAATGCTAACCCTGCTTGTGTGGAGTTAGTATGTTGGGGAGCTGACAGTTGCTCGCCGTTGCTCGGTGGTTCTCTCCGGGTACTCCGGCTTCCTCCACCCGTAAAACTGTCCTGGTCATCATGATTAGCCATTGTGCGGAAATATGTGACCTTAAACACCAATAAATAAATAATACGAACGTTTGTCAGCATTAGGGCTGGGAGGTTTTTCGGTTCGGTTCAGGTTTTTACGGCAAACCGGAAAACCGAACCGCAAGACCCATCAAAAACCGGTCGAACGGTTTCACTGTGTTTGTGCATAAACAGATCAAACTATTTTAGTTGTTGGGAACTGGCCCAGCGACTCTCGTCCCTCAGTCTATCCGGCAAAGGTGCGAATACGTCGTTTTCTGATTGTCATATTATCTCCCTTGTTGACTCGTCCACCGGACGAGTCAATAAGGGAGAAATATTACAATGAGACAGCATAGATTTGATGAACATTATTCATCTGTTACCCTGATTTAGGGGGGTTTTTCTGACTGAATAGACTTAGCAACTGATCCCCTTGAACCCCTAAGAATGATCAGAGGGAAGTTAGGCTGAACCGAATACAGGCAGGACTTTGTGGTGAGTGATGTCGTATAAACTATTTTATTACATGCCTGTTCTGTGTAATCCCCATCTACAACAACACTAAACCATGCGGAAAATTAAACTCTATTCCACACATATGTGCGGAACGGATATTGTTGACGGACTATTTTTAAATAGAAGTGAAATTTCACTGGAATTTTCTAAAAATCGTCAACATAATTACAATTTGAATCGCTAGCGATAGCGGAAAATCGTCCCCTGATTTCCAATGTGTTCTATGTGCCAGTAGGCACATTGGAACTCAATGGACGAAATAGTAACACGGGTTCCCCTCGCAAATTTGGTTGGCGATAAAATGTGTTCTTTTTGTTGATAGTTGTCAAACGAATTGCTGAGTGTCCTTCTAATACTTGTTTTTATAGGCGTGAAGGCGTGTAATAAACACAGAACGACACGCGTGTGTGAATGGGTTAATCGATATGGCACTTGTGCCATCGCGGAAGGGTAAAACTCGAGGCCTGTGACCTCTCGTTCTATCCTTCTGCGCTGGCACTCGTACCATATCGATTAACCCATTCACACACGCGTGTCGTTCTGTGCATGCAGATTTTGTCCAAGTTAAGAGGCCCTGAAGTGTTATTCATCATCTGTTCTTAACACACAGTAAAACCGAACCGAAACCGAGGTTTTTTCCTGAAATCGAACCGAACCTGAATCTGAAAAATGATTAAAAAATCCAAACCTCCCAGCTCCAGTCAGTATACACTCTATAGATATTTACTTACATTTGTAATATTGTTGGTGATGAATGTCTTTCTTCGCTCCTTCGTCAGTTCATCTTCCTTGTGGCAGACTTCACGAGCATTTGTCTTCACGCCTCAGGTCTATTGGTTTCCGAGAAAGGTATTTTAAATATTGATGAAGAGTTTTAATCAAAAGCCAATAAAATATTTATCAAGATAATTAACAGAAGAAACGATAACGAATTCATTACTCGGTGTCTTAATTTGCTTTTGTAAGGTTCATACACTGGAATCTTTGGGTGCAATCTGCACAGCACGCCATGTATCCTTGTGTTTTAATTGTATAGTTATTTGTTTTACAAGGGAGCACAGTGACTCAGTGGTTACGGCATTGAACTTCAAACTGAAAGGTCCATGGTTCGATCCCCGCCAGGGGTAACTGTGTTGTGTAAGGCTCTTTATCCTGACTGCTCACTTGGGGCACGAGGGCGTACTGCACGTCGATGGTGCACTTGTCTTCAACCAATGCTAACCCTGCTTATGTGGAGTTAATACGTTGGGAATCCGACAGTTGCTCGCCGTTGCTCGGTGGTTCTCTCCGGATGTACGACATGAAGTGACTCTGGCTGTCGAAAGTGTCGTTAAACCCCAATAAATAAATAAATAAATAAAATAAATTTACTTTACACAGGATTGGCAAGTTTTACAACTCGTATTACCCCTTTAAGCAACGCACACGATATCAAAATTTTTTTTTTTTTTTTTTTTATGTTTCAAAAATTTCAGCAAAACCATATCATGTGCCCCCCCCCCCCCCGCCCCATTGAAACGAGCTCGACGAGATCGTTCCAATGAGAGATCACCTAATCTTGTTTCTTTGTAGTTTTCTGAAAAGTATATATTTTTTATTTGTTTAATTTCTAAATTACGCGGGAAGATGGTTTTACCCATCTTGAATAAGAGTCGACATGCACTTGCAAAAAAAGCCTAACAAATTCCTGAAAAATTAAAATTTTTCCCATTTTCTCTCACAAACATAGTTTATCACCTCCATTAGATGGGAGTGCGGTGGCTCAGTGGTAAACTGTTGGACTTCTATGCTGGAGGGCCCGAGTTCGATCCCCGTCCGTTTCGACCCGCGTTGTGTCCTTGGGCAAGGCACTTTATCCCGATTACCTACACATGTGGCATTCAATGGCCACATACCCATACCGACCCCCCTTTCATTACTTCGTGCTGCGGGTATTACGTTCACAAAAACGTACACGTCCTGCGGGTGTTACGTTCACAAAAACGTACACATACATAAAGTCCTGTATTCGGACTTCGTCGTATCACATTTTCTACTTTAGATATTTTGTCATTTGTGGCAATTCTACTACAACTGAAAATTTTCATTTTTTGTCTGAAAAATATAGCTTATTATAGCCCTCTCGTTGTTCCAATAAGGGACTCATTTAAGCTATGTTGTTTTCGAGACAAAAATTGAAAAAATAATACAATTTGCATTCGAGTTTATGAGAATAGCAGTGACCGGTTGATACACTGGGTAAAGGTTAAAAACATCGTATTATACCCTCTACAGAGCCATAACTTTTACTTTCATCCACGGGGTATAGTGACGTTTAACTCTGTATTTGGCCTCAACATCCAGTCAGGATGGATAAGTCGGGTTGGGGGCTAATGGAGAAATATTCCATTGAGACTGAAGATCTAGAACTGGGGCTGAAACAGGGGAGCAGTTTCATCAGGAGAAGGGTGTCCGAAGACTGCAATAGAAACTTGCGAGCTGGAGTTAGGGCCGAAAGCCCATTGGACAGGCTACGCCAAAAATATGTGCCAGCTTTTGGGGACTACTTTGATGGATCTTTTTCTATTGTTGTTCGAAGTGAGAGGTCGAGGGGGAAATTGGCAAAGGTGGGAACGAGGGTGCTGAATGTGCAGCTTTGGAGTAACGGTGACCCTGGAACATATCATTTTAGAATATCCCAAATACTTGTCCACAGTAGAATAAGGTTCCTTGAGAAACTAATGGCCGAAAATATGATATATAAGTGGATCAGGAATGGGAGGGGGAAAGGGTCAATAATAACAATATTATAGTTGGGGGATATTGGGAAAGCACCAGTAGTGGGAATTATAAAACAGTTTGAGTCTGAATGCTGGGAAATTATGAGGGAAAATGGTTGAGAAAGTACTCGGGGAGACGGGGTTGATGTTGGTCTCCTCGTTAGAGGACCGCGGCAAATCAGTGCAAGGCCCAATTATTATTATTATTATTCTGGTGCCTCTAAGACATCTCACGCTCCTTCTAATTGGAATTTTTGGATTCGCACCCCCTGTGGGGGGGGGGGGGGGGGACGGTTGGGTCTCGCGTTCGGAAAAACGACGCCGAGAGTGTTAAATCAGTAAGTGATATTAAAATCTAAGGAGACAGTTTACCCAAATATAACGGGAACCAGGTTCTCTCCACATCTATCAAGAAATTTGTCCGATATTTCGAGTCATTTCTGATCATTTTACTTAACACAACTAGGGGCGCGGTGGCGTGGCGGTAACCGGTTCTCGTCAGATCACCGATGTTAAGCAACGTCGAGCCCGATTAGTCCTTGGGTGACCGTCTGAGCGATCGATTCGTTGTGTCCTTGGGCAAGGCACTTAACCCCGACTGTCCACATGGGGGCACGAGGACGTCGTGTACTAAGACTAAGGCGTACTGGACGTCGATGGTGCGCATATCTTCAACCAATCTAACCCTGCCTGTGCTGCAGTGCGGAGCAACGATGCTGGGGTGCTGGCAGCTGCTCGTCGTTGCTCTGTGGGTCTCTCCGGGTACTCCAGGTTCCCCCGCCTGTTAAACTGTCACCAAGTTCTATAGCAAAGTTAGAGAGTTCCTTGATGCGAATAGCATTTTGACAAAATTTCCGGGGTTTTGTTTCTAAAGACTCCACCGTTCTCCAGTTGAGTGAAATTTACCACACCATTAGCTCCGCTCTTGACGAATGAATGAATGAATGAATGAAGTTTATTCAACAATATACCAAATTCACATGTTAGATTTGTAAAGAGAGATTTTCATCTATAAGGTGTATGGTACATTGTTAGGAGACAACATAGCCACATTGGCTGTCTTCCTGTTGTCCCCGCGAAATATGTAAATAAAACTACACTGTCATGGAGCAGACTGGATTATGTCTACAATTACCACTGCCTATGTCTCAACAGTAGAATAACTGATGAAAGAAAGAAAGACCTCGAATCTGTATTTGGCCCTCCACCCATCCTGATTTAAAGATTGCACAACATGTGCAGACATATTATTTTCTGGTTATTCTGTGAATTAGATTAAATTAAGTTAAATTAAATTAAGATTAAATTATGTTAAAATAACTCAAATTAAATTGAATTAAATTAGTCAAAGGAAGGAAAGGAAATAAGATTTGTCTTCTGTGACTCCAGTAAGGCTTTTGACAAAGTATGGCATCGTGGCCTTTTGCACAAACTCGAAAAGATCGGTATAACCGGTCATCTTTTGTCCTGGTTCAAAACGTACCTTAGTAATAGGCACCAGCGAGTCATTGTAAACTCTGAATGTTCTGCCTGGAGAAACATCACAGCTGGTGTTCCACAGGGATCAATTCTAGGACCATTGCTTTTCCTTATCTACATTAATGACCTAACTGACGGACTGGTGTCTAATATTCGATTCTTTGTGACGATACATCTCTCTACCTCACCGCTGAAGACCCTGTCCAAGCTGCAAGACTTATGTCCGACGACCTTCAAAAGATCGAATCGTGGGCATCCCAATGGCTGGTTGACTTCTATCCTGCAAAAACCGAGTCACTTATAATATCACGCAAGTCCACTAAACCAGATCATCCCACTCTAAAGATGTCTGGTTTTGACATTAACGAAGTCACGAAGCATAAACATCTGGGCTTAATCCTGAATGGCCGTGGATCATGGGGCAATCATATCTCGGAAATCAAAACTAGGGCCTGGAACAGGATATCGCTCCTCAGGAAGTATAAATTTCCTCTTGATCGTAGAACACTAGAAAAAATATTTTTATTTTTTGTACGACCACTACTGGAATATGCTGACACTGTTTGGGATAATTGTAATGATTACGAATCCTACGAACTAGAAAAAAATACAGCTTGAGGCGACTCGGATAGTTACTGGTGCTACACGAAGTGCAAGTAGAGCCTCATTATATGCCGAAACAGGCTGGGAAACCCTCCGTACGCGCAGAAAAAAAGCACAAACTTATACAGTGCTACAGAATGGTTCATCATCTTGTCCCAGGTTATATATCATCTCTTGTCCCCTCGATAACATCCGCTACTCACGAATATTCTCTTCACAACAATGCCAACTTAACCATCCCACACTGTCGCACCAACACACACCTACATTCCTTCCTGCCGTCGACAACCCGATTGAGGAATAGTCTACCGCCAGCAATTAGAGAAACTAGTTCCCTCGGTAACTTTCTTTCATACACGAACAAAGATAGATTCCCGACTCCAAAATGGTTGTACGTTCACAACTCACGTCAGACTCAAACATATCACTGTAGATTGCGTCTGGGCTGTAGCAACATCAATGACCACCTGTTCAATAATTTTCTCTATAGCTCACCTTTATGTGGATGTGGGGAGCGCGAAACAACTCATCATTATCTTTTTAACTGTCCTCTTCATTTAGATATAAGAAGGGACACGCTACAGCAACTTCCTTACGCCATTGACGTGGAAACTTTCTCTACGGCAATGTCATCTTCAACGTACAAACCAACTCTGCAATCTTTCTCTGCCTTCAAAGATATATTGAGGCAACTCGTAGATTCGGTTGACAATCAGTAGATCGTGTACCGAAATCAACACTGCAATCTCCAACATGGCGTATTCAATATACTGATCGCTCAACGTCGCTGATCCAAATGGGTGCTTCGCCCGGATCCCAAACTGAATGCGCTTCCTACCAGACTGTCAACTGGTCGGGTTCCACCTATTCCGTCCATCACACAGGAGCCCAACGGCCATAGTACCCACTCGGCCAGTCGGACTACTCCAATCTCTACCTCCAATTACAACATTCACCATTCAAAAACACACACTACTGTTATATAATCCAGCCTCACACTTCAGGTTACCACTTTACAGGTACAACAAAAAGTGATCTTCGGACGTTCATACTCCAACGTTTAATCCTAAGGTGGAGACAGCTTACATAAGCATTAGCTTTCTGCTGGATCCATTTTCCAATTCACAGTTTATGTTATTATTGTGCAATCTCTGCTTTCTGTACTTTTTATATTGTTTGTTTGAAAATAAAATATTGTCAATCATGCTGTCACCGACACGATATGACCTTGCAGGCCTGAAAATAAGCAGTCTGACACTTGCAGAATGAGGTCCCCAGAGGGTGAATTTGATGATGCTATCCCATACAGTGGGCCAATTTATCCTCTGAGTACCTCTTTCTGTTTAGTTTTGAGACCCTAATTCAGACTGAAGTTCACAGAGGGTAACTTTAGTGATGCTACCCTGCTATGCAGGGTAGAATCACTAAATTCACCCTCTGGGGACCTCATTGTGCAGATGACAGTCTGCTTATTTTCTGGCTTGTGACCTTGGTTGTTAAAGAGTCGTTAAACCTAAGTAAATAAATAAATAACTTAACACAACTGTCCATTCACGCTAAAAATAATCCTCATCTGCAAATTAGTATCCAAGAAATTAAGCCTCATAGATACAGAGGAACTCCTCATTTTTACTGAAATTTACGAAAACGAAACAAGCTTAGTAAACTGGGTCTGGGACGAACCCTTGCCGGCTCAGTCCAGACTTACTTTACTGGACAAGTTTCGTAAATTTCATACTATACCTGGAATGAGTTGATGAATACATTTATCATTTCATCCCAAACCATTAAAAATACCTAATTTACTTTAAACCAATCCGTTGTTTGGGAGAGCATCCTCTTCAAAATATATTCTTCAATTACGTAGACATTTTGAAATATTAAGTTACGGCATTTTATTGAAACGACGGTTCAGAACTGGTCAACTGGGTGATGTTTTTCATAAAATGCCTTAAAATCCCTTTAAACCCATTTTAAATCAGGAAATCTAAGTTTCTTAAATAACCTGAGCTCCCCTTCCCCACCCCACCCCTCCACTGGGACAAGTTTGGTGAAAACATTTCTTTGGCATGAAATCACTTGAAATCCGTCAAAACTCATTAAAAAAAATCACCCTAACTGTCGCATATCAGATTATGGCGGGGTATGTCCCTGCAAAGTTTAACGGCATATTTTTCAACAGTTAAAAAATTATAACTCATTAAAAAAAACTCGGTCTGAAACCTTGACATGAAATCTATTTTTAGTAATAGTGATCATGCCCTTGAACCTTGTTCCAGGATTTTGATTGTGACATATCAATTAATTCTGGGTATAACCCTGTCCAGTGTCATGGAAATATCTTAAAAAGGTTCAAAAGTTATGGCCTATTGTTGATGGCCGTCGAAATTAGTAACGCCAATGTCAATAACAAAAAAATACTTTCACTGAGGGCGAATCAATCGAGAATAGGGGTAGTGTCGAGCTTTCAATTCGACCCACATTCTTAGAATCCTGTTTTGCGATAAATATGATTGAAGACATAGGATGCAATGCGTTAATATCGTTGAGATGAAACCAGGTAATGGGGCTTACAAAAGACAAAAATGGTCCTACAATATAATATTATATTTTTGCTTGGGATTTTCCGGTAATTAGTTTACCAGAAGATTCTTTTGATTTTTTGGGATGTTTTTTGGCCAAAGTCGTCAGAGATAGTTTCCGTTGCTCCACCTGTATGGCTTCAACAAGCTGATAAGCCCTAAATTCCTCCCTCATAACGATGTCATAGGGTCGCACTTTTATGTTCTCTCCGTGGTATGTCAGTCCTCGATGACAAAAAAATCTACACTTATCAATCGAATCAAAAGTTGCTATCCATCTGCACCCGACATCCGGGTCTTCAACTTGTATCTGAACCGGATCATATTGTAAAGTTCGAACTCTCGCACCTAATTCATTCTGAATTAGTTTGGACACCTCGTAATGGGTCAGTGAATCGTCCGGCAAAAGAATACAAACAGCCAATGAATTCAGGGGTGGTAACTCTTTTCTCAATCTGACTGTGTGGAGTTTCATTTTCTTCAGTTTCTGTCGCCATTTCGGGTCTTGTAGAAGCGCTTTTGCCTCTTTTTGTTCTTCTGATTGTATAAGCTGTTTTGTTATTTCTTCTTTCCTGCAAAGAACATCAAATGGTATAGTATTACATTAATTTGGGTCATCTGAACTCCCTTTACCCAACCAAACGGCAACAATCGATCAGCGCAAAAATTCGCAAAAATGCCACTCGTATTGTATTATATTTTCAATTTTTGCCGCAAAAAACATGGCTTATGGACCCTCATTGGAACGAGCTCGTGCCAATGCGATGTTCATTATCAATGTTTTGGGGGTACAAATTGAACATGTCTGGTTATTCAAAATGTTTTTTGTCCAAGTGTCATCTACTGTTGGTGTTAGGTAAAGGGTTAATCATATTTTTTATCATAACATATTGCTAAAGGACCTTATGCAGTAAATTTTGACAGAATATTTATATATAGACAAACTTACACTTCCTTCCCGATGGACGGATGGATGGATGGATGGATGGATGATGGATGGATGGATGGATGGATGGATGGATGGGTGGATGGATGGATGGATGGATGGATGGA
The DNA here is from genome assembly GCA_031216915.1 of Pictodentalium vernedei. Taxonomy (NCBI): domain Eukaryota; kingdom Metazoa; phylum Mollusca; class Scaphopoda; order Dentaliida; family Dentaliidae; genus Pictodentalium; species Pictodentalium vernedei. Next base: position 733,136,952 of record CM062296.1, on the reverse strand, counting down.
TGGATGTAGATAATATTATGGCTATAAAGATAACCATATATTTCAGTATCTATTACTCTATACATGTATATAATCAACACTTATTGGGTGAATCATTTCTTTTTCGAAGAAATGATCTAACCATGTTTCAGATGACGTTGCACGTATCTCTTCTCTTGTAACTCATTATACCTATGAATTTTTGTTTGTCGCTCATGTTTGTAAAGTTTTGATTTAATTTTCCAATTTCCGCGAAATATTGTTTTCTGAGTTCAGTATATATTGGACAACTCATAATGAAATGTTCTGTTTCGATTTCTGAATTACACTTTTAGCAAATCCTTTCATTCAGGAGTACTTTGGGTTATTTGTGTCGCCATTTCTCAATTTCCAATAAATGGCTACTAATTCGTAATTCACAGAAGAGTTTTTTCAAGTCCTCATCTTTAAAATTTATCAAGTATGATTCTAATTCATAATCAGATTTAAATTCTCTACATGTTCTTAGTTTGTTCTTTCCACATGGTCTATCGTCATCAAATATGTCTGCAGTGAAATTAGAAATAAGTTATTCTCCAGCTTAGTGATGATGTTATCTACCATAAAAGAATGTGTATTATCGTTGTTTATTATCTCACATATCTGCAGGCTATATCGAAGTTATTTGTCAATTTCTTCGGGATGGTAAAATCACTGCATGATGCCACAGCCTTGAATGTTAGCGATTCTTTATTAGTTGTATGAAGGTTTCAAGTGTATTGTTGCGAAGTGAGCCTGCAGGGGTTTAACTACACTTGTCAGCTCGGGGAAGAGCTCGAGCTCTTGGGGTCTTTGTTGGGGAATTCATTAGACTCGAGTTTATTTAAGTTTTACGCTCATTTTCATAGTTTTGGAACAGCATTAAACAATATCATGAAATTACATGGAATTGTATAAACCGGCGAACAGAGTACAGATGTACTCTGTGGGTACACGCCAGATGTTCTGTTGGCAATACCAGACATATCTTTGAGAGCCAGTATTGTCAACAAAGCAGTAAAATTTGAGGATTTGTTGACAGAAGGGACAATAACATTCGGCAGTATTACTGGGATGTTGGTGTTCGAACTGTTTGACAAATCATAACTTGTACCTGGTGAAACTCGCCATTGAACTGGGGACGCTGACTTGCATTTTTGCATCAGTCACCGGGACATTCCGCCGGTTAACTGGCGCCCGGCGGAATACTATTTTAGAGTCAAGATTCCATGGACTGCATGCAGACTGACCGACAGTCTGCATGGCAGTATAAGAGTCTACAAAATGGCGACTGTCACGTCAGGGGACTTTCCCTCAGTTTCCATGAGGTCAGGGAGAAACTGCTGACGGTCGTCACGTACCCCAAGTATTGCATCAGAAATCTGGTGAATATAAGCACCAATTTCTGACTGCTTAGACAAGTTGTCTCCTGGCTCCTGAAGAACACTGACTGCTCCACCAGAAGAAACCTAGATGCCGCCACAGTGTGTAATGTGTGAACTTTGATTGTTTGTAACATTGCTTTCTCATGCCAGAGATACCGACTGTTTAGTCGCGATGAATTCTTTTTAATTATCTTAAATAAAATAATAGATAACTTGGAACAGGTCTTCCGTTGTGTTATACACGACAAGTTCGTGAAGTTGCTCAACCCAGAATCTGGAGCATGTGCCTGATATCGTCTGGTAAGGAAAATCAAATGCTACGGGCTGGTGGATCCTCACAGAACCCCAGTAAACACAACGTGGAAAAACCAAACTTGACGAGCATAGATCGACAAACTTTTCCTTCTATTCCGCAACAGTATTTAACAGCGCGCGTCAATGATTCAAATACAACTGGATATCTTCCAAATTCCGCGCGCACTGCGTGATTCGACGACCTTCTGTTTACACCAAATGCATACTTACAAAATTTAAGGTGCTCCGTTGCACATGGCACGCTATCAGTTCTGTTTAAGTTCACCGATGAAGACCATATTTCGCTACCATACAACACGGTAAGACTGATTAGTTTATCAAATAATTTTAGCCGTATAATATGAAAGACGCCCAGAGTATATGATGCCTTTTTATATCAAGGAGAGATATATGTGATGATCTCCGTTGCATATGTACGTGGGTATATGGAGAAGCACGTGGAAATGTTTGCATGGGCGTATATACGATTCTTTTCTAGGGGCGGACTGGGCGGGATGGTGCTTAACCCTTTATGTAACACGAAAAGCAGACGATACTTGCAAACAAAATTCTTGAATAACTATTTTTATTCATTTTTTGTCTCAAAAACATAGGTTTGGTGCAAGGAGCCACTATCAGGGCTTTTAGAAAAATGAGGGCACAAGAGCAAAAGCGGACATTTTCTTTGCTCGTGTTTCTTATTCAGTCAAACGCAAATAATATTTTATTTATATAAATTTGTTTATGACAGATTATTAGAGAGTGCCAATAATTTGTAATAAAAACAAATTTTGAATAACAAATTCAGACCACCCAAAATAATCTAGTCCTCAACCAGTTAATGTTTGTGTGGATTTATTTTTGTTTTCAAACCTAATTATCTAGTTGTATATTTTACGTATTGACCAGTATCGAAAACAACAAAATTATATTATTACGAAACAGAGTCGTAGTGATCCATTTCTAAAATGGCATCCCTCTATAAGGAAATAGAAAAGTTGTCCTGATATTTCGATTTATCACGCAGTGATGGCAGAGTCAATGCAATTTTCCCATGTGAATGTTTATTGAGAGGTTTCGATTCCACTGCCTTGCATATTTCAGAAGAGATTGATCATTTCTGCAGTTCTTAGATCTTTGAAAACGGTATTTTGCCCAAGATCACGATTTGCCTTATATGTTAACCCCTTTACCCAACGAATCGCCCGCATCCGCCCGCGTAATATGCAAATTCAGCAGTTGAAAAAATATTATTTTTCAATAAATGTTAACAAAACCATATCATGTGACCCCTCGTTGAAACGAGCTCGTTCCAACGAGGGGTCACATGATATGGTTTTGTTGAAATCTTTTGAAAAATTAAAAAAATGATACTTAAAATAATAAATTTGGTATCGTCTGCAATGGGTAAAGAATTAACAAACAGTCATGTGACTGATTTCCCTCGTGGTGTTTTCAAACGGTAGCTTCTGTCTTTTTCGTGCTTTTGCTTCGGGGCGTTTGTAACACACTATGGACGAAATGATAAAATATGCGTCCTCCTAGTCTGGAGTTTGGAGTCTTTCATTTGAATCCCTTTCATTGGAATTACCCACATATTCGTGATTTTTGCAATTAGTTACTTATGACATTGGAAGCTTTTGTCATCAAACTCATCATAAACATAATTATTTTTTTTCTTGAAAAAGTAAATAGATTTCATTTCCTTGTACTCTAGAAATTATTTTGAGATATAATATGACTTTATTTACTTCTTATATCGGTATTTTGAGTACTGGTAAAAATTTTTAAAATGTTCAAAAATACTGTTGGCCGACCTCTTAAAGGCAAGTTAGCGCACGAGTGGAATGTTTAAAATAAATGCACAGCCGTTTCTTCTGTCGTAGCAATGGTTGTGCACAGTTTTAAACATTCCACTCACACGAACAAATGAACTATTTCAAAGTGTGAAGCGAAACAAAGTGAAGTGAACATCAAGACATCAGTAGCTGCATGTTATCAAAGCACCACAGTTTACATGGTAAGAAGTTCCAACATTACATTTTTCATTGCTTCTTCCTCTCTTACTGTCATGTGCAGACTTTGATGAGAAAGTTCAATGTCATTTGATTGTATTTGTTGTAAAACGCCCGGGGCTTAAGTCTCCTCAGACACTCCCTACTGCGCGGTCACTGCAAGGTCACTACCGGGTATCAGCATCAAAGACCACACCATGACCACAGCAGAAGTATAAAGTCAAATTTAGCCGATTGTTTACACCAATGCCACCCACCTTGAGGACTTCCACCTCAGGTTACCAGGTCTTAGTGTTCGTATTTGTAATTTATTTTGCTGCAGTGTATTGGAGCATGCCCAGAGACACTCTCCAATAAACTCTAACTATGCTTGAGGATTCCGGCACTATAAGGTACACCAGAGTAATGACAGCTTCGGTGTTTACAAACCCTTTTCCTGGGTGTACCATACGTACGCCTTCTCAGCCCATTTAATAGGTAGATATTTCTTTCTCTGAACCGTTATAGAGACGGGCTTTAACGTGCGACTCCGTCACATTGGCATAGCCAATGTGATGGTGTGGGAAGGGGGGGGGGGGGGGCTGGGGAGCCTTGGCCCTCCAAAATTTAATTAATTCCCACCGATCCCATTCTCAAAGCCTGAATTCTACGATCTTATGGACGTCAACTTATGAAATTACAGACAACATATATGTTGTCCATCCCCGTAAGTGAACGCTTATGCGCGGTACGCGGCTCAGGTACAGTGGAAACAGAATGGCACTTCGTTATGGAGTGCGGCGAATATGCATCTCTCAGGGAACGTGCATTTAACAAATTTGAACGTGAATACCAAGAGTTTGTTGAGATGGACACATCCGAGAGATTCATATTCCTGATGAGAAACGATGTGCCACAGCTGAGCGGTATTATCTGTAATATGACCCAGCAATTCTTGAAACAACGAGAACAAGTTTTGTCAAACTGACACCAAGAAGTGACATTAACAATATTATATTACAACCACTATAAGCCTTAATATTTACGTTTGTCATTCGGAATTAGTATTGTTTTATGTTTCTATTTATGTTGATTTTGTATATACAAAGCAATCTGCCTTTGTTTTGGTGTATTTGCTTAATAAATCTTATCTTATCTTATCTTATCTTATAATAACGCTTGACGTTCTTTCGAGCCTTAAATGAAATAACTCTCTCTTGTCCTGTAATCACTGGTCAGATTGGTTCTCGTCAGATCACCGAAGTTAAGTAACGTCGAGCCCGGTTAATCCTTGGATGGGTGACCGTCTGAGCAATCGATTTGGACTCCCGCGTTGTGTCCATGGGCAAGTCACTTCACCCCGACTGTCCACATGGGGGCACGATGACGCCGTGTACTAAGGCGTACTGCACGCCGATGGTGCGCATGTCTTAACCAATCTAACCCTGCCTGTGCTGCAGTGCGGAGTTACGATGTTGGGGGGGGGGGGGGGGGGGGGTGGCAGCTGCTCGTCGTTGCTCGGTGGTTCTCTCCGGATACTCCGGCGTCTTCCACCTGTAAAACTGCCACCGACACGATATGGCCCTGGCTGTTAAAGAGACGTTAAACCCTAATAAATAAATTATTAAATAAATAAATAACTGGTCAGATTAATCAGCTAACATTAATGGGAACAGACCATTGGTTTCTTCTCGTCTCATTTAACGGATCTATTATCAATTCGTGGTACGGTGGGTGAAGGGAAATAAGAGGGTCAGGGACGTGGCTAGAGGTTTCCGTCCCATTGGGGGGGGGGGGGGGGGTAGCATAGTAAGTTTCCAACTGGGGGGGGGGGAGGGGGAAATCCCCATCCCGGTCCTCCATCTAGTTAGAAATTCACTACCGAGAAACAATTTGAAAATTAAATCATGAAAGGGACATAAAATTGATTCTAGTAACTGAAATTCCAACACATTTATGATAGAATTATCAGGTTATTATTATGTATTATTCTGGGAAATGAATATGTGCAAAACAAATGCTCCAGCTGAGATCTTTGAGCAATTCACACTGTCCTAACATTAAATCAGATCTTGTGCAGGAATGATCAGTTTTCGATGTTTTATCATTTTGTAACTGTGAATGATGGAATTAACTCAGGATAACGATTTTACATGATGCGATTTTCTTGAAGTGCATTTCGAGGATTTTTATTTATTACGATAAATAACGTACAAAAGAAATCTCGCACCGATTGACAGCATGCATATTTATGAAGTTCGATATTGCGTACACTGTAGTTGTATATAGTGACAGTTGGAATTTTGCCAATTTGAAACCGAGTTGGAATTTTAGGAAGTGAAGGAGACATTGATCAACATCACCAAAGAAGCTCCAAAATCCAGATAGATGGAATTTCCAACTACTCATGACTTGCTCTCCGAATTTCCAACTATAGGAACTTTTTTGCCAGTATTGGGGGGGGGGGGGGTGGGGGGTGGGGGGGGACACCCCCACCCCCACCCCCTCCTGTCGCCACGTCCCTGGGGAGGGTTACTACTGAAACAATCCGTGGTGTGGATTTTTCAGCGGATTTTTAAAAAAGTAATTATAAAAAATGTGTAGGAAGCATTAGCAACTTTTAAACTCATGGACCGCCGGCTTTCGCGAAATGACAAGTTGCTGATGCAACTCGTGATTTTTTGAAGATACAAATATTACCCAGGTGCAAAATCTACCCCGTTGTGTTTTATGAAATTATGTGTTGTGTGATAAAGTAGTCGTCCCCTCCTTGGGTATATTCCTGCGAACACCCATTGGCCTATTGTTATCATCTTTCACCTGATTCCACCTTCTTTCGTTTTCCATTTTCTGGATTACCCTCAACCGGGAATCATAAGACACAGGCTGGTGTGATATTTAGTGAGCAACATCGACCAGGGGCCATTGTATTTTCTAGTTAGGACTTTAAATGGGTTGAATACTTGAAATGAACTATTAGCATTTTCAAACATATGGCAATTTGCCAGTTGGCAAATTGCCATATCTTTTAAAATGCAATTATTAATTTTAGTCAGTTATATTAATAGGTAGAAAATACAATGTATAAGTTTTATAGTATCCCCCCCCCCCCCACCCCCCGCGATGGCATCGCTTGAACAGGTGTTATTTTAGTAATATTATATTTTACCTCGAAATGCGTAAAATTTCCTCCACTTGACTCTGGCTATATGTAGGTTCTGTGCGTACAATAGGTTTCGGCTTCACGGGAGCAACAGCAGGCTCGCTTTGGGCACCGGTCACGTTGTCGCTAACATCACTACTGCTGTTAGTTGGGCTAGTTTTATCAGAAGTCGGTGGTGACTTGCTCACACTACTGTCCGGTAGTGACTGAAACTTTTGTAGATTGAGAGCTATGGTACCCTTCCTTCTGAATCCCAACTCCATTAACTTTTTGTCTAATTCATTTATTTCTTGTTCGTTCATAATCAATCCCTTCTCCGACAAACACCCAGTTTCGGGATCAATCGCTGGCAACTCGACACAATTTGAGGAACCTTCTTCAGCTCGTGTGAAGATGGACACGTTTGTAATAAAATCATCATTGTCCACTTGTGTCGAGTCATCTTTATTCTCACCAGAAACTTCTGTCTGTTCAGGTGTATTCCATTGATATGACTTACTTGCAGTGTCGTATGAAAGAATACCGGGAAATCCTTTAACTGTCAGAGGTTGTAACAAAGTGATAGTCGGGTCACCCTTCTTTTTGGCATTGTTGTATTGCGAAATATTCTCTGCACTCAACATAACGTGCGATACTGGATATGGAATAGTTGTAGAAGTTGTTGACGGGGTGTGTCTTGGACTGTCCTCAGTTAACGCGGGATGTGGTTCGCATTTGATCAAAATTAAGGCCTGACTTGATGTTGGCATCCTGTAGTCTGGATGAGAAAGAGAAGAATGGATTCAATGAAATCTCTGAGTAGAAAACAAATCAATGTGTATAAAATCTATCACATTCAATACGACTCATTATGACGTCACTTTGTGAAAGCGTAATTCCGTCACGTCAACTCTTTAATCTTTTACCCACAATATAGACTGACGAGTTATGCCCCCTGGCTTGTTACAGTTCGCTCAACATCGGAAAGAATTTGAGACAGATTAATCAGTCTACCCACAGTACAGTCGCTGTAGACTGGTCGTAATCCCCGCATGGGCAGTGAAGTCCACGCATGCGTTTATCAGGTAATAATAATTGTCATCAGCAAAATTTTAATTAATGAAAAACCAAGTTGTACCCGGTGCTTCATTAATTATTTTTTTTTTGATGATTATTCCTATAATTAGTGTCTGGAATCAAATATTATTGCGTCCGTGGAAATATTACCCACTCGTGGAAAGTGACCAGTCCACAGCGGCCGTACTGTATCGAATAGGACGCATCCGCCCGCGTAATTTACAAATTGAGCGGTAAAAAAATATTAACGAAACCATAATATGTGAGTAGGTAATAAATGAGAGTTCAACCATCATCGTACATGTACGTGTACGTGTACATGTACACCTCCACAGGATTTAGTGTTAAAATCGTGTACATGTACAAGATTTTTAACGTTTTTTAGGGTGCTTTAGAATCCCTTGAGAATTCAAACATCACTGATTGTATCCAAGAATGACAGAAAACGCATGAAATTTTACGTACAGTACATGTACCGTTTTGATTGAAATCGGCAAGTGAGTTTCCCCCATAGGAATCAGTGTTAAATTGTAAGCAAAAAAACGTTTTGAGAATTCTAACATCATCCTCTCGCCGATTCTAACAATCCGCGTCCGTACACGATTTTAATACTGAATCCTATGGGGGAAACTCGCTTGCGGATTTTAGGTCTGAAATCGACTCGCGTGAAGAGGTGATGTTTGAATTCTCAAACCCACTGTCGCGTTTCTAGAAGTGAGACTGGCGCACGTTATTGCGAGGTGATCTCGATGAGCACTTGATGGAAATGTTTTGAACGAAGAGTGTTGTCGTCGGTGTGTTAGAAATTCGCGAGCCCGCTGTCACGTTTTTGATTGATATATATATAGGGGAGAAAAAAATATAAATAAATAGTTATTTAAAAAAAATAAATATATCAAATCGAATAGATAATAAAAACGTAAATCATGAGCGATTCTTAGGATATTAGAGTGAGGTTTCTTTTAAAAATGCTGATGAGAGCCTACGCATTCTGCGTGAACGAACAACTAGGTCGTCTCTTGTTAGAACGATGCGTCGGATGTCGGGATCACCTAGACTTCGATCACGAGAATCATTCGTGTCTGTGGATGGAAAGGGAAGATATGGTCGTCAAGTATTTCGAACCGGCGTTCGAGCGCGTTCAAATCAATGAAGTGATCGCGTTTTGGAAGAGATTACTCTACTGTAAGAATCGAAGCAAGCCCACAGATTCGGAAGAACAGAAATTGGCGCGTAAAAGTCTGACTTTACGAGATAAGGGATGCATCTTGAAATTATTGTTCAACGAAGCATACGTCTAAGTTTTCTCGCTGATATAAAATAAGGGAGAATAGAAAATAAAAATAAATACACACATAAATTTTTTATCTAATATTAGAAAGAAAAAAAATACAAAAATGAGAACCAGAAATAAATTGTATCCGACGTTAGTGGACGACGAGGACGAGAAGCCGATCGACGTTTTGCCGACGGCACCGTCCTTAGAAGAAAGAGAAAGAGGAGAGAGGTATCGCATCGATCAAATCAATAGAATCCAAGAGTATCTAACTCGAGAGAGAGATTCTCGCCGTTCTCTCAAGAAGAAGTATTCGCGTTTCGTGACATTCGTCCACGCGATCGATACGACACTCATCACGATTTCCATGGGTTTACACGCGGCCGGCATCGGATTGTTGTCGACCGCGGTCACCATTCCGATCGTGTTGACCGTAGAAGGAGTGGCCCTCGCGGCCGGATTGTTTAGCATGCTCGGAAACTTTTTGAGTAGGAAATTATATCTGAAGGCAAGGAAACACGATAAGATTCGCGTCTTGGCCGACTCCAAGATCGACACGATATCTGAAATGATCTCTATGGCATTGAAAGACGGTAGGATATCGGACGGAGAATACTTCGCGATATTGAGCGAGAAAACGAAATACGATGCCATGAAAGAAGCCGTGAGAATCAAGACTCGTCAGATCATCAAGGAAGAGATGAAGGATTCTCTCGTGGAAAAGGGGAGGAAAGAGGCCAGGGAAGAATTCAGTAAGATGATAGAACTCAAGAGCAGTGATTGAAAAAAATATATATATAATAAGAACAGAATTTTTAAAAAAAAAAATTAAATTTATATATAAAATAAAAAAAACGAAATTAATTTAAATAACTCTTAAAAATGTATTGCGTAAAGTGTAAGAGAGTTTCTGAGACGAGTAATTCTAGAGAAGTGCGAACTAAAAATGACAAACAGATGCTTCGCGGAATTTGCGACATGTGTGGTTCTGTCAAGACACGATTCGTCAAAAAAAAAAGAACACGAGCAAAGGTAAAGGCATCGTGAATAAAATGATCAATAATCTACCTTTCGAAATGCATCTGCCTGGTCACAGTTTCACGGGACCCAGAACGAAATTGAACAAGAGACTCCACGCCGATCTGACACCCAAATCTTGGAGCAAACCTGTGAATAGGGTGGACGCGGCCACGTATGATCACGATCTGTGCTACGCCGGACATCCCGACACCAAGACTCGCAATGACGTCTGCGATAAAAACATGTTGGGAAAATTGAGAGGCATATCGAATCCGGCCAGGAGAGAGAAGATGGAACGTTCGCTGGTCGGCAATCTGATCGGTGCGAAACGTCGATTCGGATGGGGCGTTCAAAAAAAAAAAGCGCATCTGAAAAGAAGAAGAAACGATTATTGACGAGCGAATTGCCCGAGGAGTTTCACAAACCCATAGTGCATAAATTTCGAAAGAGAAGGGTGTTCGTGAAGGGTCTGGATGATATTTGGTCTGCCGACTTGGTCGACATGAGATCGTTTTCGAGGTGGAACGAGGGCGTCAAATATCTATTGATGGTCATCGACGTGTTTTCCAAATATGGCTGGATCAGAGCTTTGAAGAATAAATCGGGACCTTGCGTCGCCGAGGCTCTGAAGAGCGTGTTCGACTCGTCTTCTCGAAAACCGAGTAAATTGTGGGTGGATAAGGGAAAGGAATTCTACAACAAGGATGTTCGTCGATTGGTAGACCTCTACTCGATCGAAAACGAAGAGAAAGCCAGCGTGGTGGAACGTTGGAATCGAACGATGAAGGAAAAGATGCACAGATACTTCACGGCGAATTCGACCAAGAAATACATATATGCTCTGAACGGTCTGGTCAAAGATTACAACAACACCCGACACAGATCGATCAAGATGACTCCCGCAGAAGCTAGCGATCCTCGAAACGAAAAACGGGTCTACGCGAATCTATATCCTGAGAGATCTAAGATCAGGAAGAAGTCTAGAACGCCGAAATTTGCGGTCGGTGATCGGGTGAGAATCTATGCTTATAAGAAGCACTTTGAAAAGGGTTATACTCCTCGATGGACCTCGGAAATCTTCGTGATAATCAAAATATTTCACACCGATCCGGTGACTTACGAAATCGAAGCTTTGGATGGAGAAGAGATCATCGGAAAGTTTTACAAACAACAATTACAGAAGACGAAGTTTTGATGAAGAAAACAAAATTTTTTTTATTTACTCTCTTTAACATTTTCTTGTTTACACACATATATATAAGAGAGAAAAAAATAATAATAAAAAATAATTGAAAACTATTTTTAGATAAAGAAAGCAAGTTAATTAATAAACAAAAAACTAAAAATCCTTTAAAATGACAAATATACTAGATATAGCACAAAGCATAGTGAAAGATGAAAGTATTCAAGAATAGGAGGTTCACGAATACGAACCGGTAACCGGAACGAGTTTGAACAATGCGGGAGAGATAAGAATCAACGTCGAAACTCAAGATCTATTCGTACATCCTAGCGAGAGTTACAGAGTGGTGCAGGGCCGTCTCACCAAGGAAGATGGGAGCGACAACGCCAATGACGACATGGTTACTCTAGCCAATAATGGCATCATGCATCTATTCAGTAACATAAAATACATGCTATCCGGACAAGAGATAGAATCTGTGTTTCATCCCAGTCAGGCCACCACGATGTTCGGACTCTTGACGTATCCTGATGATTTTTCTAAATCCAAAGGACTTAATCAGTTGGGGGTGAAAGACACCGTCGGCCCTGCTAGCGCCGGCGCCGCCTTGATATTCGACTACGTTGTCAAGACGTCCAGACCTAAAGGAACGTTTTCGTTCAGGATACCTTTGAAACACATCTTCGGATTTGCGGACGATTACAACAAGATCATGTACGGATTCAAACACAATCTGACGTTGATTCGAAAAGGAAACGATGACGCAATAGTGAGACTCACTGCGACCGATGTGGGTAAGATAACTCTACACAAGATATCGTGGTTCGTTCCGCACGTGGAGCCTTCGATCGTGGAGAAAGCGCGTCTCTACAAGATCATAGAATCCAAGAGTAAATTACCCGTGGGATTTAGAATGAGACAGTGCGACACGGCTAGCATTCCTCCCTCCACGAATCACTTCGATTGGAGATTGACGGTGAAATCCGCTTCTGAGAGACTGTGTTTCATCGTGGTTGCATTTCAGACCGATAGGGACGGGTCTCAGGAAAAGAATGCGTCACTGTTCGATCACTGCCATTTGAGAAACATGCAAGTGTTTCTGAACGCCACGAGATATCCAGCAATTGATTACAATGCGTCGTTCGACAAGAACGATTTCTGCAGACTGTATGGCGACGCCGCTGATTTTAGAAAGAAGTATCACGGTCTAGACGAATTGATGAGCAACCCTAACATGTCTCCCGGCGAATACAAGTCGATGTATCCCATGTTCGTATTCGACGTCAGTAAACAGAGTGAACGACTCAAGAGTAGCATGTTAGACATTCAGATCAAGATGCAATTCGATAGGAACGTTCTGAGAAAAACCGAAGCCTTCGCCCTGGTCCTGTCAGACAGAGAATTACAATTCGAATTGGACAGAAATAAGATGTCGATCATTCGATGAGAGATGAGTGTGAAAAAAAATAAAAAGTAATGAGTAATTATTAAAAACAAAAAAAACAAAAAAAAATAAATAAAGTAATGTGATCTAGAGAGATTGAACATCTTTCTAAAGCTCATTACTTTTTTTGTGTTTTTTTTGTTTTTAATAATCACACTTTATTTTTTTTTAATTCATTATTTTCCACGCGTTCACTGTTTGTTCAAAGAATCTAGTTCGATCAGTAGACTCACCACGGAAGTGGTGGCTTCTGGATTATTGGTTTTCGTGACGAAATTAATCCTGTCTCCGGCATTCACTTTGAGAGGCGTGCCGAATGTGCTAACATTCGCGTGTTGATTCTCAGTCTTTTCGATGCTGTATCTCTTATCGCTCTCCACACCATTCACCATGAGATTGACGACCGCTCTGTTATTCAAATCCGAGGAAGCCAGACTCATTCGAAGGATTTCACCTCCCAGCGGCATGGGATATCCCACCTGACCATGTTTCGATCCGCTACCTCCATTTCTGAAAGACCACTCAGCTTTTCCTTCATCTAAGGTGCCGGCCTCTTCGGCCCACACGGTGATCAATTGTCTAGCATATTTGACTTTCTCCACCACCGAAATCAGGGTGCAGGCATCCGTCATGTTCTGGTAGATTCGTGAACGCGTGTCCACCCATGTCTAGTTTACCTTCCATGATGTCGCCCTTTCTCCAGACCGAGTTGTCGTACATGTACTTTCTGCTGACCGCGCTGGAATCGAATTCGGGATCGTGATCGAGACCGAATAAATTGTGACCATTCATGTTGATGCCACTCTCCATGGTTCTGCCAGATTGTTTGTTCAGGTAGAGATCGTCCACTTGCGATTCTAGGTATTCTTGCGATTGTATCACGGCAGAATCTACGTAGCCCTTGTTGACCGCAGTTGAGTCTGCATCCGTGTCGTTGATCTCCGACAGATTCAATATCTTGTGGAATCCCGCATTCAGATCTGATTTCATTTCTCGTCCGTCAGACTTTCTCTGTTCCAGATCTACGTAGTGTTTGGTCGCCACATGCTTGGGATTCGTGGGAGTGGCCACATTCGTTATTTTGTTATAATTGGCGTTCAATTCCGAGTGCATCGTTTTCGTAACGTATCTATTTCTCAGGTGTTCGCTGAATGTCGCGTGAGAGTCGTCCACGTATTTCTTGGTTGCGGCATCGGTGGGATCTATGGGATTCGCGATGTTCACCAAACGTTTGGATTTTAGATCGAGATCGTCAGTCATGGTTTTATCCACGTAATTATCCAGCAGGATTCGTTCGAAATCGGCGTTCCCCCTTTTTTAGTCGCAGCATCTGCGAGATCTATCGGCTCGGGAAGATTGTAGAGCTTCTTATCGTTCATGTTCAAAGGTTCTTCTCAAGGTTCGTATCTCCGAACATAACGTTCGTCCAAGTTGGCAACGTCGTAACCATCGTCGACTTCGAACGTCTTCCTCTTCTTTCTCGGGTTGACTTTTTCGTCGTCACTTCTACCAAATTTATCGACTGGCATGTTGTTGTGGGATTTTTTGTTTTTTAGAAAAATATGTTCAAACGCAGTTTATTAAAAATGAACTATGTTATTTTATTTTTCGTTTTTATTCGATTAAAAGTTTTTTAAAATAATTTTTTATCTTTATATATACTATAAAAAAAAATCTCTCTCTAATGTAAGTCATTGAGAATGTCTTGAAATCGATCTCCTTCAGACCATCTCTTGAGAACGTAGAGACACAGGTGACCGCAAAACACTTGATGTGGTGATTGCACTTGTTCCGTGTTGTAATGAACCATCGATTTGTTGAAATAGTTCTTTATTTCTTTTGGCGGCGAGATTCCGTAGCTGTCGAAATAATAATTTTTCTTCTTCCCGTTCTTCATCCATGCCACCCAGTGAGTGCCTTCACCCGATGAATCGTCTAGATTTAAAATTCTGCGTTCCAATTGTCGAGGTCTTCTCTTCGGCAAGGCATCTCTGGAAAACACTCCTAGAAAATCTTTGATTTTCAAATCTTTTGCCGCATTCAACAGATCGATGTTGGATAAGGGTTCGTTAGGTAAGACGACACCTTCTACGGATATCTTTATTTTCTTATTCATAAATGCATATATATTTTTTTTATTTATTTTATTATAATTTACTAAAAATGACGTTATTTTTTTTCTATTTTTTTCTTTTTCTTTTTAAACTAACACTCTCGATGTCTCTATCGATTTCTATAATTTTGAATTCATCTAATTCCTCTTGATTTTCTGGAATCCTATCATCAACAATCGTATCTAGAATCCAATCATCCATATTCATATCGTCTCTAATTAGATCCACAGTCCAATATCCGAGTGCCAAAGTGCTTATTTTATCGTCTAATATGAATCTCTTGTCGTCGTCGGCCGTCAGCGAAATCTTGTTGACTATTTCGGTATACAAGTCGTGATTTTCGCTTCAAATCGATTTCATAGTCTTATACACCGGACCACTTCCTAACAGACAATCTTTATATTCTTGGAAAGAGATGTTTTTCTTCACCACGCACGCTTTAACTCCTTTGCACTTCTTGATCTCTTCATCATCTTCTAGACGATAAGCATAGAGTTTGGGTCTCAAGCCCACGAATTCGACGATCTGTTTACCGCCGCTCTCATCCTTAAATTTACCCAACACCTTCTTGTTGTCGTTCGATTGAATGTTGGACGGGTGATCGACGGGATAATTGCGCGTGTCGAACCACTCGGCCACGTCCGGAGATATATCTCGGTAGATGTCTTTCGTCTCTATCTCGTAAACTAAACTGTCCGTGTCAGTGAACAGTAGTTTGGCTTTATCACCAAATTTTCGTTTGACGTAATCGTAGTGAAAATCGTACATCAATTGCTTGCTGATATCTAAGATGATCGGTGTGAACGGCCACTAGATTTTCGTCAAATATGGTTCGGTGTTTGTAATTGGGTTTCGCCACTAATGATTTAGCTCTTGTCTCAGACGTGATGAGTCGAACGTTGGTTCTCTTCCTGATGTTTTCCATTGATTTGCCGTACACGCAGTTGTTCATGAGTTTGAAGAAATCTTTTTCGAAATCGTTCTCGGCTTGAGTTCTGAGATTCGTGTTGAGATCGATGTATTTTTTCATCCTAGGCTCTTCATCGAATCAAATGATGCGATGTATGTCGACTAATTTCATCCCGTAATCGACGTACTGTTTCAAATTCTCGCTGTAGACGACGTAGTTACGTTTGTTAAATAAACTGGGAATGAGTTTTTCCTCGTCTCCTTCATTCGGTTCCATTCATTCGGGAGCCAGCGGATAATCGTTGTGTGGATCGTGTAATTCTTCCAGATAGTTCAAATCGACTTCTAAAATGCAAGGATAGTCTCTCCATTTTTGCATCTCTTCCGGTTCCTTCACCCATTCGATATTTCCAATCGGTAAAGGATGACTCATAGCCCAACCATACAGATTATTAGCATCCCAATACTGTATGTATTTAGTCAACCATTTCGAATCGAAACCTTCTTTCATGTAGGGATTGTTAGCCTCAGAATGTCTGTGGGAGATCATCGAGACACCACCTCTTGCAGCCCTTTCGAACATGAGCAACATGTCCACATCGGATAATAATTCCAATTGGACTTCGGTGGTCTTCAACAGAGCGTCCCAGATCGTAATTTCGACAACAGACGTCTCGAAAATTTTCGAACACGTCTGCCAAGAGTAGAACGTCAGTCTTCAGATAGAGATCGTGATAATCTCTCATGGTTTTCATATCAAATGATTTCCACACGTTTTTAGCGTGTTCGTAATTCTCGTCGGAAATGTCGGATTCGTATAATTTCGAATAAAAATCTTCTTTCGAAGGTAGTGCGGTGTCTTCGAATCTCTTTAGATCATTCATGTAATCATAAGGATAGACTCCTCTCCTCAACATGATGTCTACTCATTCTCCGAAATGTTCGCTCATGATTTTAAATTTATCCTTGCTCATGTTATCGACTAATTTTTCCAGAGCGGTCGACATGAATTTAAAACTGTCGATGGAACGTATGCATCTACGAATGAATTTCGTTTTTTCTTCCAACGTCTCTCCGTCGATTACTCTTTTCTCCTCCATGACTTTCATTTCGTGAAGGAAATGTATCTTTCTTCACTGTTTGCGATGCAATTTAATTCTTTGTGTGAGGTGCCAAGATTTTTCATGAACAGATGACTGTCGTAACCCGAGAGATTGTGAAACATCACCGGATAGAAAGCGGCATCTCGATATTTTAAATTACACTTGCTGTGAGCCGGACCGCGATACAGACCCGTGTAATGATCGTGGTCTCTGACCTTCTTATTTTCCATTGAATTCTCGTTGAACGATTGTCTGCATATGTGACATTCGGTGGCTCTGTTATTTTCATCCTGCTGCTCTCGCGTGATGATCATTTTTGCCAGAGTTTTGAATTTGTCGTATAACATTTGAAGTTTCCATTCTTACTCTTCCATGAACCTTTGAGCCACATTGTTATCTTCATACTGTTTCGTGTAGGTGAAGGGACCGATGTTATGTTGCGAGTCGAAAGCGCATTTCACGTAAATGCAATAGCCCGAATGTATGTGTTTTTGATATTTTTCGACGTAACTTTGAAGAGCGTTGGGTTGACAGGAACTAATTTTCGCGGTGAAACATTCGAAATCGGCGTACTCGACGAATGGTACTTTTAACCTTCTATTGTGATTTTCAAACTTCACGATGGTGTTGGGTTTGGGCATTTCGACGGAGACACCTTGATTTTCGTTGCAATATTCCTGCTGTTTCGCCAATGAGTCTTCGCTGTGAAACATGTTCATGCAATTGTAACATAAAGATATCTTTCCGTTATGATTATTATTTTGTTTCGACAGTAATCGGCTCAGATGTTTAACCCAACAATAATGATGATTGTCACCATTCGAAATCAATAATAAAATAATCGTCTTTTCTCTTCCGAGATACGAAGTCAGTCTGAGAGGATAGATCTTTCGTTTTTCATCGTATCCCAAGACGTTCACCGCTACGGTGGGATTTTGTGCCTCAAAACGTTTGATGTGTTTTAACTGCGTTGGAAAAGTCACTCCAGTCCAATCGAGATTTTTAGAAGTTACCTCGTAAGAAGAAACTCTTTCGATGTTCATTTTGACAGGGTATAAAGCGGAAGTGACTGCCCATTTAAAACACTGATCATCTTTATTTTTCACGTTGATCACGGCGTGTTTTTTTGCTAGGAAATACGGTAATTTCACGTAGGAAGACCCTTTCAACAAATCGTTTTTAGTTATGTGAATTTCGAGTTTCAACATCTCATCGAACGTCCAATTACTACCTTCATGTTGATAATTCGCAAGAGACATCAACATCTTGTCTTTCATCTTTTCGAAAACGTCTGATAAATCTGAACCTCGAAATAAGGGTTCAACGTTAGATCTGAAATATGCATTTTTCACGATGCTCTCGCCGGTCTTCACGTCGATTTTATTCATCACGCAATTGAGTATCATCTTAATTTTTAGTCCCACGTTCATGTATTTGCGAAACAAATTCAATACTTTTTTCTTCACCCATTCCATGAACAATTTCAGATCGATTTTCTTCAACGAGGGAACCACGTCGAAAGTTTTAAAAATACCTTTAATCGCACTTTCCCGTTCCATGGACTTCGATTGAAATAGTTCCGCGGTGAGTCGCGCTAGATATTCTTCTCCTTTCCCTTCGTCTATTGCTCGTCGAAGTTCGCTCGATATATCTCGTTTGCCTAGAATCTGATGTGCATCACTCGTTTTCATTTTAGTTTTTCTTTTCTTTTCTTTGGAAACTTGAAGTTCTTCTTCAACGGCTTTTCATTTAGTCGTCTTCTTATTTTTCACAATCGAAACTTTTTGGGGTTTTTTCGACGTCGGCATTTTGATTCCTTTTCTATCTTTTTTTTTTTCTCATTTTTCACAACCGATGCATTTTTTGACGTCGTTGCTATCGGCATTTCGATTCCTTTTACTATCTTTTTCTTCTTCTCATTTTTCACAACCGATGCATTTTTTGACGTCATTGCTATCGGCATTTCGTTTGCCTTTCCATCGTTTCTCAAATGTTTCTGTATGACTTCAATCTTTTTTGATTTAGATCCATGATTTCTGAAATGTGAAATTTTTAATAGTTTACAAATCTCGTTTAACTGAGGTATGGTTTTCACATTTAAATTTTCCAATTTTTTTTTATCTGTTTGTTTCATTTTGTAAGAATATATTTTTTCCAATTTTGTATTTTAAATAATTTGTTTAAAAAGTTTTGTTTTTTTAATGTGAAAAAAAAAAATTTTTTTGATGAAATTAATCGATTTTTTTATGTTCCTTAACGTTAAAAAAAAAAACGAGAAAAAAAGGATGTTAAAAATTTAACTTATATATATAAAGAGAAAAAAAACTTTTTAAACAAATTATTTAAAATACAAAAATTTAAAATATACATTATTTGCAAGAATTCGTAAAACAAAAAAACCAAATAATCGATCATGACAACAACATCCACGTTGGAATCTTGACATAAACATCGACGTTGTTTAATAAATCGTTATTCTCCAAAAAACCAAGAAGAAAAAAATCGTAATTTATATTTACGCATTTCGAAAGAAAACGATATGATTTGCGATAGAAAATCGAATCGTAATACTATTAGTGAACAAAAATTAATCGACAATGTCGTTCGAACTATTAAAAAAGAAGGTTCAAGACAAATAGAACTCTTACGACTTTTACGCGAAGTCTCGCACGAGGTTCAAAACAAATTTCCGCAAAGCAGACGCGTGTTCATGTCACCCGATTCCTTCTGAATAGATGATGATAACTGCAAGATGCGAAGGCTAATTTTTAAACGTTCGATGTCTTGCCCGTTCTAAAAACTCGTGAAAAAAAAATTAAATTAATACGAAAAAAAGGATGTTAAAATTTAACTTTTATATATATTTAAAGAGAAAAAAAACTTTTTAAACAAATTATTTAAATACAAAAATTTAAAATATACATTATTTGCAAGAATTCGTAAAACAAAAAAAACCAAATAATCGATCATGACAGCAACACCTAAAAGATGCGAATTGAAAATAAAACGAGTCGAAGCATGTACGAAATTAGGTTTTAAAATCTATACATTACAACAACACGATCCCATCGAATTGAACGAGGTCGAGACGATGGGCTTAGAGCGCTACTACGACAAATATCATATGTGTTTGAAATTGGATGAAGCCATGCTCGATTTGTTTTGCGAGTACCAAAGCGATCTGGTGAATAATATCATCGTCGCCGAAGACAGAAAATTCAACAAGGACGATTTGTTGTTGTTCTTTAGAAATTACATATATCCAATAATCTCACTTGAACTCTTGGACAAATCGGGTGGTGAGAGCGCGTTCACCGATGTAAAAAAACTTAAAAGAGTAAAGATAAACATACAAGACATTTTCGTAAGTGAGAAAATGACGCATGTCAACATGCTAATAACGGACTTGGAAATATAAACAATAGAGAGATTGATTTTAGCAAAGAAGAAGGAAAAAAAGTAATGAGATCTAATTTTTTTCACATTAAAGAAATTAAAATTAAAAACAACTTTTGTTTTTTTGCTCTTTATATATATATAAAAAAAAACTTTTTTAAACAAATTATTAAAATACAAAATTTAAAATATACATTATTTGCAAGAATTCGTAAAAACAAAAAAAAAAATAATCGATCATGAGAACAACAACACCTAAAAGATGCGAATTGAAATTGAAACGAGTCGAAACGAATAAGAAATTCGGTCATAAAATCTATACATTACAACGACACGATCCCATCGAATTGAACAAGGTCGAGACGAAGGGCTTAGAGCACAAATACGACAAATATAAGATGCCTTTGAAATTGGACGAAGCCGCGCTCGATTTGATTTATGAGTACCAAAGCGATCTGCAGAACATCGTCATCGCTGAAGATAGAGAATTCGACAAGGACGATTTGTCGTTGCCCTATGGAAATTACATATTTCCAAACATCTCATTCGAACTCGTGGAGAAATTGGGTGGTGAGAGCGAGTTGACCGATGTAAAAAAACTCAAAAGAGTAAAGATAAACATTCAACACGTTTTCGAAAAAGGAGAAGACACGAGTGTCAACATGCTAATAACGGACTTGGAAATATAAACAATAGAGTGATTGATTTTTAGTGAAGAAAAATGAAAAAAAAAAGTAATAAGATCATCTTTAGATCTCATTACTTTTTTTTTTTTTTTTTTTTCCTTCTTCTTCACTATCACCATATATTATAATAACGTTTCCTTTTCTCTCAATTTTCAGCATTGATTCTTCTTCTTTTTCTTTTTTTCTTTTTCTTTGTGATATGATATGTTTATAACAACATTTTTGTTTATCCGAATCATAATTATGAACGAATGTTGTGCATCTCTTGGTAACACTCGCATCATCACCATTCTCTTCAGAAGGTAGTGGTGACGGTGGAAAGAGTCATCTCATTCTCAACCGTCTATCCTGCACTCTATCTATCTCTTTCATCAGTTCTCTCCTTAGATATCCATCATTAGCGTCTAACCATTTTTTTATTTTTTCGCTCTCTGGCTTGCGATGTTCGTCATTATGGTCAAATTGTTTCTCAACCTTTTCATCCAGGTGATAAATTTGTTTCTCCACCTTTTTACCCATTTTAAATATATTATTTTATACTTTCTATGATTTATATTTTATATAATTTTATATTATAATGACATATTCAAAATTGGTATATTCTTAAATGGCGAATTCTCACCGAGCAACAAACCCTTGCCGAGTCGCTCAACGTTCTGTCCACTCTTCAGATAGAGACTGTTTCCTCTCAGAGAGTTGCCACCTCTAACGGGTTCTAGATACAATCCTTTACCGCTGTCGTCTACGTGGACACGACACACGGCTCCTCCCTTCTTCAAAAACAGTCTGCTACCACCCATTAATTTCTCAACTGCCAAACTAGCGAGTCCTGTGAGAGCTCCCATGCCGAGAGTCTTTTCGAGAAAGGGTAGTGCCTTTGCGGCGAAGGGTAATGCTTTTGCGGCTTGTTTAATAATTATATTAAAATAATTTTGTAAAATTAATATTGCGTTTATTTTATTTTTGTTATCTATATATATACACAATTTTTTTGCTTTTATATTTCTCTTATGTGAAATCGTATCGTCACTCTCTCTCCGCGAAGATCTAACAGTTCACCATTTTGATCCGTCAACGTGGTTTTGAGACTATACAACATGTCTAAAATCACTGGTAGATAAACTAAATTTCGAGGTCGCTCCACGATCTTATAACCCGGCGACACGTTTGGAAAGAAGGAATAGATCGTCGGTTGAGCGCTACCATTCACGTAGCTTCCAGCAATCACGTCCACTTTCACCAGAATGCTATTGACTGCGAGAATGTCGACCGTATTTTCAGATGCTGTGTGGCCTCGATACACCTTTCGATCGAATCCCAACATCTTGCCTATAGAATCGTCCATGTTGAAATCCACTCGAAAATTATCTTCCAAATCCAACATCGTCTGTAAGGTATTAGGATTGGGAGCGAGTCTGATCTTGTTGCTTTCCTTTCCATCCATCTTCATTCGCGTCTGAATGTAATTGTTCAAATCGTCTATGTCGTAACTCCCTTTGGGAATTCGAATCTCCAACCAATCCACTCCGTCAGAATACTTGAACGAGTTATTCTTTTCGGTGACGTTGGGAAAGGAATAATAAGTCTCCAGATTCACCAACGCCATCTCGTATCTTTTCTCTCTATTCAATTCGATGGAAGGTTCGAATTTTGTAGCGAATCTAGGTGAATCGCCACTCACCACGATTTGAATGGATTGTTTTGCAGCCGTATTCTCGGCTATCCGTTCTAACAATTCTCCATGTTCGAACATTATATTTAATTTTATTTTTTTATTCAATACTAATTATTTGAAGATTTATTATTTTCTAAATTTTATTTTCACGTTCTATCTTATTATTATCATCAGAAACATAAAACTTGTCGAATCCGCACCGATATTTTCCACGATCAAATTCGCTTGTCAAATCGATCACGACGAAATTGTAAAGTCCACCATCCCAAACCCTCTTGCAAAATCTCCTGAATTCCGCAGCGCTCATGTCGTTTGCAACGTGATCGCCGTAGATGTGATTGAGATTCTTGAGATCTTGGCGAAAGAGACCTAGAAAATTAGCGTTCTCCCTTATCGTCTGTCTGGGCAATCGAAAATAATTCTGCGACAGGTAGAAACAGTCCACGTTGCTGTGTCGACCCCTAATGTAATAATACGATTCGCATCGGTTCTGTCTCTCCAAAAGCAGATCGTCGAAAATCATGAGATTCTTATCTTCCGATTTCAGTTCTCTAGGATCTGGAACATCGCTAGCGTTCTCATAAAATCGACACTCGACGTTCGAAGATGCATTTCTCTTCATCAGTTCCATCGCCGCACCGTCCAAAATGGTCGAAAGTGGAGCTTCGCTCTTGTCGAATTTCTCCCTACTGTCAAAGATTCTGGCTATGACGTCCTTGGGCAATCTACGATCCATGCACTCTCGAAGCAATCTGTATTCGGGTTGAAACAAGCTCTTGCCAAACACGAACAATCTGTCGTAATCCAACCAGTTGGATCGGGACAACAGATTCATCAACAGATTGGTCTTTCCACAATTCGATTTTCCCACTATCAAACCTCTTATGCTATTGGGAAAGAACTCGTTATTCGACCTCTTGGTCACGGCGTCCTTCCAAGACATATCTTTAATGTTCATCTTTTGTTTTATTTTTTTTTGTTTGTTATTTTAGATTCTTTTCAAACGCAAATTTTTTATGTTTTTCAAACTCTGTTTTTAATGTTATTATTTATTTATATCACACCGTCGAGAGTTCTCCTCAATCCAGATCCACTCGTCATTTTGGCTAAATCTTGTATGGGTACCACAGCATCCTTAAAATCTTTCCAACTTTTTGGTGTTCGCTCTAACGCAGCTCGCTTCACCGGCGGACTGATCAACTTGTCGATCAACGCGTTGGCTGCCCTCTTGCCAGCCAGAGAAGCTATCCTACCACTGGCTTCGGAAGCGGCTTTCTTACCAGCATCCAAAGCCGTCTTCTTACCGACCTCAAACGCGGTCGATGCGAGTTTTCTACCCGCATCGCTCGTGAACGCTCGCATTATAGAATCGACGATGCCAGAACCGCCTTGAACGTAAGTCCTGACGTATCCCCTGTTCTTTATCACCAACATATTTTATTTTTATAATATATTTTGTTTTTTCACTGGTAAATCGTTTTGTTGTTTTTAAATACTTTTATTATTCTAGTGTAAGAATTTACTGTTTCATTTTTGTTTGTATGTTTGTTTCTCTCTACTTATTATATACACATCAATCCTTCAATTCGTTCATCAGCCTTTTATAGTGGTTTTTATTCAAAACCTTCTGTCTTAACAATTCGTCAGATATAGCAACTATCTGATTATCTAATCCTGTGTTACCAGCCCGTCTGCTCGCCATCAACAAACTCAATCTCTGAGACAGAGCATCAGAATCGCTCAGAAGAAAAGTGGTTTTCACCCCTTTGCCAGTCACCGATTCGACGAACTTCTTGTTCATATCCCATATGGGTTTCACCACTTTCGTCCACTTGTAACCTCTGTTGGCTTTGGGTCTCGTCTCTCTGGCATCGTTATTTCTCTTCATGGCGTGAGTCTGAACCAGAATATCGCCATAATTGTCAAAATCCTGATTCGTGTAATCGCTAGGCTTGTCGTAAAGGAGCAATCTGCGCAGACCATCAGTCAATTCGTATTTGTTCGAACCCACGATCAATTCATCATCGTCAATTTCTACTTCTGTGTCTCCTACAAAAATCCTTCCCGCCGAATCCTTATAAAATCCATACGACTGATCTCTCTTACCGCCATCATCATCGGACGATGCGACGCTACTAGTGGTGATAGTCGAAGCTGTATCATCAGACTCGCTCTCTGTTTGAATTCCCGTGGGAACGTAATCCGGTGTAGATTGAACGGAATACCGATTTCCAAAACTAGGAGGCAACGAACCCATTCTCAAAGAACTCTCCTTTATGGGTCTCAATTCTTCGACTATCTCCTTCCTGCTTCGCTCTTGACCCTCCATCACGGGTTTAAATATTTTTGTGGCTTCGCGTTTGAGTTCCATCTCACCAAGACGTCTGCTCCTATCAGCTGACTGAATCCCCTTCTTAGCACGCTCAAACTCTTCTAAAATTCGATCTCGGTGTCTAGGATCCATCTGTAAAAACATCTTTCGTTTTAATTGTTTTTATTATTTTCAAAATTAAATGTTTAATTATATTTTTATGTTTCAAGTAATAAAAATCTTTCCGTCTTTAATATAATAATCTGAAAATATTCACATCTCAACTGTTAATTGAATTGGTGAAGTTTAAGAATACGTTTAAACAGTACATGACAAACCGGTTTCTGATTTAACGCATTTTGACAGTAGTTTTTACATTTTGTCAAAAGATCTCCATTCACACATCAAACAACCATTCAGTCAGTGTCGAATTAAGAGAGAATCCCTTTGATGACTGTTAAACAGTTTCAACACACAAAAGAAAACTAATTTTAACGCTGAGAACTTATTTCATCTCTCTCTGATTGCTATCATGAATATATTAAAAATTTTACCACTCAAAAACCTAATTGAGCGGAAAATGCGTTTTAAACATTCCACTAAGTGTTTGACTCTTCGAACAATATCCCCCAAAACTCAATTTCTATTCGTCTCATTCAAGACAAAACACAAATGTCTATTACAGATCGGCTCTTTCAAACAATATCCTCCAAAACTCAATTTCTATCCGTCTCATCAAGACAAAACATGAATGTCTATAATACAGACCATATTCATAGTCGACTCTTTTTGAACAAAAACCTCATTCAGTCATAACGATAACATGTGTTAGTTTTACTTCAGAAAGACGTGACAGCGGGCTCGCGAATTTCTAACACACCGACGACAACACTCTTCGTTCAAAACATTTCCATCAAGTGCTCATCGAGATCACCTCGCAATAACGTGCGCCAGTCTCACTTCGAGAAACGCGACAGTGGGTTTGAGAATTCAAACATCACCTCTTCACGCGAGTCGATTTCAGACCTAAAATCCGCAAGCGAGTTTCCCCCATAGGATTCAGTGTTAAAATCGTGTACGGACGCGGATTCTTAGAATCGGCGAGAGGATGATGTTAGAATTCTCAAAACGTTTTTTTGCTTGCAATTTAACACTGATTCCTATGGGGGAAACTCACTTGCCGATTTCAATCAAAACGGTACATGTACTGTACGTAAAATTTCATGCGTTTTCTGTCATTCTTGGATACAATCAGTGATGTTTGAATTCTCAAGGGATTCTAAAGCACCCTAAAAACATGTACACGATTTTAACACTAAATCCTATGGAGGTGTACATGTACACGTACACGTACATGTACGATGATGGTTGAACTCTCCTTTATTACCTACTTATGTGACCCCCTGATTAGAAGGGTAATTCTATTAAAGCTTTACCTAACGAATCGACCGCATCTGCCTACGTAATTTACAAATTTAATAGTTGAGAAAACTTTTTTAGAAATTCAACAAAACAGATCATGTGATCCCCCGATTGGAACGAGCTCCTAGAGATCTTCCAATGTGGGGTCACGTGATATGGTTCCGTTGAAAGTTTTTGAAAAATTTGAAGAAAAAAAAATTGTTCAGTGTGGATAAATTGTTCTTAACGAAAACTGTAGCCCATTCGATAACAAGATGACTCCCTATGAAAACAAAATGGATTGGCCAACTGCGTTGTAATCTATATTATTACACGCCTGTTCTATGACATCCCCATCTACAGCAACACTAAGTCACGCGGAAAATGAAAATCTGATCATCACAAATGTGCGGAACGGAAATCGTTGAAAGACTATTATAGAAGTGAAATTTCACTGGAATTTTCTACAAATCATGCAACGCATTTACAATTTGAATCGCTAGTGATAGCTGAAAATCACCCCCTGAATTCCAAAGTGTTCTATGTGCTAGTAAGCACACAGAACACATTGGAACTCAGGAGACGAAATAGTAACACGGGTTCCCCTCACAAATTTGGTTTGCGATAAAACGTGTCGTTTTTTTGTGGATAGTTGTCAAATGAAATGCTGAGTATCCTTCTAATAATTGTTTTTGTAGACGTGAAGGCGTGTAATAAACACAGAACGACACTTGCGTGAGAGTGGGTTAATCGATATGGCATTTGTTCCATCGCGGAAGGAAAAAACTCGAGGCCTACGGCCTCTCGTTTTATCCTTCCGCGCTGGCACTCGTGCCATATTCGACTACAATTTCAAAGTCGACGATTATGGTTTTTATCAATCCTTTAGTGATGAATTATCAGTTAGTTATTACTTCCCTCCCCATCGTGCTCGTAAGAAGTGTCAGAGGCTGTAGAATATCAATAAATATAAAGCATAACAATATAATTACACAGCGTGATTAACTTCTTTTCTTCTTTATTGGACTGCTACACCATTATGGTCAACTTAGCTCAACGTGCTGTTATCGACCTGGGGCTGCCACACCCCCTTTTTGTGAAGACCGTGAGAAACAAAGTGTGCAACGTTGTTGGTGCATTCTGTGTTGTCACGTGTTAATATATATTTGACTCTTGCTGTATCAGTCATGCTGTTGAAATACTCTTTGTTTGTTTGGATGTTTTGTAGTAGGCACTCGCGCTCTTCTGTCAGCATTGTGCAGTGGGGGAGGAAGTGTGTCTCGTCGTCTACCACCCGCAATGTTGACATAGACGCTGCGCTTCTGGGATGCGATGAAATCTGCCTCTCTCGATTCCCAAATTGTGACAGCTTAGACGAAATCTTGTTAGGGCCTGGCGGTTTTTCGAAATTTGGCACTTTTTGAGGTATGGTTGAAGTTCAAATTTATCTTCTAATTGCCTATACGTTCTTAGTTTGTTTCGGCCGTTTCGTCCTTCATCGCTGTTTAGGTCTTCCCATATTGCATCGCTGAAATACGAAACGATCGAGTGTGTATCCAATGGGTTGTCCATAGGGGATGTTGGCATTATAAGCCTTCTACAATTATATAGACTGTATATCCAGGAGTTCATGTCATTATCGCCTGGAAGGTCCGGGGTCTCTAAGGCTTTCTTTATCAGGTGACCATCTGGTAGGGCATCAACGTGCTCCTTGTATTTCTCCAAATTAATTACCATGTTTACCGCCAGTGGCAGAATACCCAGTTCCAGTTTCGTACATATGTCACTACAGTGTCTTGATAGGTCTAGCAGATGCTTGCAAAATCTGTCTTGCATATTTTCATACCCCAGATTATTTAAGCTCTTCATAATATTGTAGTGTGTAGTTCGAGAGAGTGATCGTTTTTTTTGAGGCGGTGAGTTTTTCGATGATTTCGGGGAACCAGACTTCTGAGCCATAAGTAACAATTGGATTTAGCAGAGATTTTAGTAGTTTTGTTCAAATATGCGGCGGTATATGTTGTAGTGCACTGTGGTAAAGATTTAATGAGGGCGTAAGACGCTTTTAGGGCCTTATGGGAAAGTTCTCTTGCTAACCCGAACTGGCATTTACCGTCGAGTTTTAGTCCTAAGTAGGTATATGCATTGACGGATTCTATAGGGTTGCCATTATAAAGAAATCTTACTTGGGGTTTGTGATGTGTTTTGGAGAATACCATCGTTTTAGTCTTTTCAACATTTAATTTTAAACGTCATTGTTTGTTGTGGGTGGAGAGTTTATCTAGTTTTCTTGTAAGCCTTCTGAGTTTACTAAAAGTATTAAGTCATCTGCAAACAATAGGCATAGGACCTCGCTATGTTTCAGAATTAGGTTGTTATTTAGTCCTATAAATTCATCAGCCAGGTTGTTGATAAAGATATTAAATAGGGTGGGGCTTAAATTGTCCCCTTGTTTTACGCCTATGTTAATATTGATGTAAGCCGTTTTGCCATTCGAAAATTTCAGTGAGGATTGTGGACTGTTGTACATTGACTTTATTACTTTGTAGCATTTTCCCCTATTCCAATATCAACAAGTTTTTTAAGGAGACCGGTTCTCCAGATATAGTCCAACGCTTTTTTTATAATCTACCAAACAGGCGTAGACTTTTTTTATTTTCTCTTTTAGTGTATTTATTGATTAGTGTTTTCAGAATCATAATACAATCCGATGTTCTGTGGTCTTTCCGGAACCCATGTTGCAAGTTAACGAATTTCGCGTCACAGTATTCCAGTAATCTGTTGTTTATGATTGCGCTAAACACTTTCGCTTAGCAATTCATTACTGAAATACCGCTGTAGTTCGAGGGCAGAGCTGTGTCACCCGATTTGTGGATTGTTGTTATGAAAGATTTATTCCAGGATGTTGGGTAAATGCCACTAGACAAAATGTGGTTAAACAGCTTTGTAATAGGGACACATAGAAGGTCCTTTCCGTATTTCAGGGTTTAATTTATGAGCCCGTCGGGGCCTGCTGATTTATTGTTTTTTTAGTTTAGCTAGAATATGTTTAACTTCACTGATGGTGATCGCCCTCTCAGTGATGGGATTGTGTGTTAGTTTATTTTCTGATTCAGCTGTACGTTTTGTTATATCCTCTTGGAATGGATTAAGCGGGTCGCGTGTGCTTAATGGATTTTGGAAATGTTTAATCCTAGTTTCGGGGTTTGGTGGGGAAACCACACCAGATTTATTATTCCCGTTAAAGGATTTAATACTATCCCAAAAGGTTTTCCCATCTCGGTCAGAAACGGCGTTCATTTCTTCGACTTTACGCCAGAAATGATTTTTTTTCTCGGCTCTAACTTAAAATATTGTTTTCTTAACTTATGGTAATGTTCCAGTACACTGTTTTCATTGGGGTACAGGGAAACCGTTTTACCCATGTTTCTTAGTGTTTTTGCTAATGTGGACAAATCTTTAGAATACCAGATAAGGCTTTTATTTTTGCGTTTTATCTTTTTAGCTTGGGGCCCTTTAGCACCTGATAGGGCCCTGATTAATCCCGACAGTTCATCAGCAGCCACATCGATATTATGAAGGTCTTCCTTGATGTCGGCAAGTTGGAAATCAAGCATCTTGTCTATAAAAGGTTTGGATGATGCCACATTCATGAGGTAATCGAGAGAGTCGGCTTTCTATTTTATTGTTTGTTGATTTGGTTCCAACGGCAGCTGATTTGATAAGATTTCTTCTACTTTGGCGTAACATTTAATGGCCAAACCTATCTGGCAATGGTCAGAAAGGTAGGATTTGTAGTGAGTTCGGAAGAATAGAACATCGGACAGGATTTTTTTGCTAACAAGCCCCAGGTCGACAGCACTTTTCCCTTTTGGGCTGAAGAATGTATAATAGCCCTGTAAGTCACCGAGGTACCTCCCGTTTGATATTCGTAGCCCGTAGGCTATGCAAATGTCAATCAACTCCCTCCCATGTTCGCCCCCCCCCCCCTCCTTGATCATGTTATTTCTCTTCAGCGGGGTATCTACAGTGTAAGAGGTGGGTAGGGGGAGATGGGCTAATGGGACTTCTGTTGTGTAGTACTGTAGGTTTCTAATCCGTGCATTAAAATCACCAATTTGGATTATTTCTCCTAAGCTAGAAAAATGTGTTATATCTTGCGTGAGTTTTAGGAAATCTGAACTAAAATAGGGTGACATTTTCGGCGGTATGTAGACAGCACATAGATAGATGTCAGTGTCCAGTTCGAAAAAATGTTTATCTAATTTTAACCAGATGGTATTGTCGTTTTTACTAGGATGCGGGACCACTCAAAAAATTTTGTGTATTTCTTTGCGTACCAAAATAGCTATGCCGCCGCTGTTCCGTCTAGCCTGTTTATGTTTAGATCTTATCGTCTTACTTTTAGTGACGTAGTTTTCCAGTTCGTATTTTGTTGACTCATTAGCCCATGTTTCCGATAGTATGTTAATATCGTATTTACTCAATGCATATATCATGTCCGGATTGCCAAGCTTGTCTCCAAGGCCTTGAACATTCCAGGATGATATAGTTAATTTAGTCAGCGATGCCATGTAATAAAATAAGATGAGCAGAAACAATGACAAAAAAATTAAGGATTACAGTCGACATAATATTCGTGCCCGGTATATTTAGAGTTTAGATGTGCTAAATATGTATTTCTCAGTGTTTTTTATACAAATTATTTGTTATGTTCTGTGTTCTATGGACGTCCTCGGAGCTCGCTTTGTGTTATGTGCAGCACTTCCAATAACTATTTTAACTGTATTCTGTCCGCGAAAGAAGTATGAAGATACAACACACGACACCAGGTCTGGCGTTCAAGAAAGTATTGGAGTACCAGTTATTGCCCTTCTCGGTCTTCCAAGGAGTGCAATTGCCTTCTTAATCTCAATGCAGCTATTATTAGACTCTTGACCATCCCAGGCCCAAATCTGAGACTAGGCTGGGCCTGAGGTGGTCAGGAGTCTGAATTTTCATCGGAGAGTAGTTGGCATGCAGCATGCCTAAAGAACGCCAGGCCTGAGAAACTAATGACCAAAAAATATTGTTTTATACACAGTTGTTTTCTAGAGGGCACAGACTGCGATGAAAGTCAACTTTAATCGATTATTTTTCTTCTAAAGTCGATCATGGAATATCATAATCGTCCAGCTCTAGGACGATACTATTATGAACTCCGTGTTGAAGGGTTAATCGTTTCTTGACAAATCATTGTAATCCGCGCAGAGTTATTTTGTCTGCGCTTTCAACACATAATGCATGCGCGTTATACGAACTGCTTAAGACCCTTATTGGAACGAGCTCATTCAAATGGGGATTTATTTTATTGATTATTATGATTTTTATTTTTGTTGCTCCACCTTCGATAGCGTGACACTCCTCTCGTGGTCGCCCCATATCGCCACTTCACAGCTTTGATGATAAGTTAGCGCATCAGGTGGGCCCTTCGTCCAAACTGTCTTGGGCCCGATATTCCTCACAGAACTCCTGTTCATAAGCAGACTCTATTTACCTGTAATAAGCGACAACGCCTAACTAAATTGGTTTGGGCGAAATTATGATATGAGGAATCAGTGTATTTGTTGTTTCATCATAAGGGTGTGGTTGGGGTGTCACCCTTTCCCCATTCTATGCCTCGTAGAACGGTAGTCGGGCATGGTACTGTTGCGCAGTAGTCCTCTGTTCAATCAGCAACTCTTATTTAATTGGAGCACTTGAACACAATTGTTCTTCAGAGTTTGTTCGACAGAACAGAAAATATTTGTAGAATTATTCTGGAAAGGCGCGCCAAATGTGCAACTTCTGAGTAACGGAGACCCTGGAACTTTTCATTTTAGAATACCCCAAATATTTGCCTAATAGACAAGACTCCTTGAGAAAATAATGGAAACATGTATGGTGAAAACAAGAGGGAAAGTGGATGAGTAATGACGTGAGGAAAAGGGTCAATATTATAGTTGCGGAGATCGAGAAAGCGCCAATGGCGGAAATCAGTATGAAACAGTTTTTGACTGCTGGGAAATTAGGAGAGAGAATGAAGGAGGAATAACCTAGCGGAGAATTGCACACTAAAAACTAAAGTGTTAAAACTGACACTTTTTAAGGTGTTAAACCCATTCTAACTCTTAGGGTTTGATTTTAACACTCAAAGTGCAATGCTTTAAGCACTTAGACATTACAATCGTCTGACATCTGAAACTTGAATGGATGGCACTTCCCATGTGTCTAGCATTGGTGGTTCTTCCAGAATCGTCCATAATTTGATTTGCGCTTGGTGGGTACACAATTAAAAGGACACAACGCAGATATAGATTTCTATCAGTGCGCCTGGTCGTTAACCCTTTAGCTAAAATGAAAAGCAGACGACACTTGCAAACAAAATTCTTGAACTATTTTTTTGTCTCAAAAACATAGGTTATGACCCCTCATTGGAAAGAGCTCGTTCCAAAGAGGGGTCATAACCTATGTTTTTGAGACAAAAAAAATGAAAATATTATGAAAATTAATTGGCGATTTTTGAGAATAGCGCTGGCCGGTTTTGGCTGTTATGTTGGGTAAAGGGTTAATCCTTTACCTAACGAATCGAGCGCATCCGCCCGCGTGATTTACAAACTGAGCAGTTAAAAAAAGCGCATCTTTCAAAAAAATGAATAAAGCCGTATCATGTTACGCTTCATTAGAACGAGCTCGTCGAGCTTCTTCCAATAAGGGTTCACGTGTTGGGGATTTGTTGAATTTCTTGGGGAAAATTAGAAAAACCAAGAGCTATTGCTGAAGGCAATTCATACCCTCGCTGCAGCGCTGGGCGTATAACTGAATTAAAAACAAAGTAAGGACCGCAAATCTGTTGAAAAATGTGGGGAAAGTTTTCATAACATGCATGTGCAGGAGCGGCTTGTCACAAGGATACCTCATACCAAATTTCATTGAAATCCATCCACTCACTGGTAAGATATCGCTGCGAACGGACGGATGGATGAATCGACCGACGCACGGTCGGACTCATGTACAGTCCAGTGTACCCTCCCCATTCTCTTCGAGAGTTGGGATAATAAAATGGGCGCGCGGTGGCGTTGCCGTAACTGGTTCTCGTCATATCATCGAACTTAAGCCACATCGAGGCCCGGTTTGTCCTTGGATGGGTGACCGTCTGAGCGATCGAATCGGACTCCCGCGTTGTGTCCTTGGGCAAGGCACTTCACCCCGATTGTCCACATGGAGGCGCGATGACGCCGTGTACTAAGGCGTACTGCACGTCGATGGTGCGCATGTCTTCAACCAATCTAACCCCGCCTGTGCTGCAATGCGGAGTTACGATGTTGGGGAGCTGGCAGCTGCTCGTCGTTGCTCGGTGTTTCTCTCCGGGTACTTCGGCTTCCTCCACCCGTAAAACGGTCACTGACACGATATGACCTTGGCTGTTAATATGTCGTTAAACCCTAATAAATAAATAAATAAATAAATAAATAAATAAATAAATAAATACGTGGGGATATAATAAGATTCAGAATAATACATTTTGTTGTCGTGTGTGTTGCGTATAAAGAGTTACCCCTTACCCAACGAATCGGCCGCATCCGCCCGCTTAATATGCAAATTCAGCAGTTGAAAAAATATTATTTTTCAAACAATTTCAAGAAAACCATATCATGTGGCCCCTCGTTGGAACGAGCTCGTCTAGCTCGTTCCAATGAGGGGTCACATGATATGATTTTGTTGAAATGTTTTGAAAAAAATTTAAAAATGATATTTAAAATAATAAATTTTATCGTCTGCGTTGGGTAAAGAGTTAATGTTCTGCTAGATAGGGTCACGACATTGAATATCGGTATTCAGAGGGCAAGCCATACTATCGGTGCATTAGGTGCTAACTGTAAATAAGCAATTGTTACAATTTGATTCTTTTGAAACAATTAATCGATTAACTTGAAACTGTCTAAATCGGCACTGTGTTATTTTCACAAAACACATTGACTAGTTTTGAACTGCAGATGAAAGGCCGTATTGACGTTTGATCGAAATGGAAACTATACTTGTATTCTGTATTCTTTGTAGTGTCATTAGGTATTCCATCGGAATAACATGCAAGTAGTCCGTAATTGTCCTTGCTCTATCGGTACAAGAGAACTGTCATCGCACACAAAAGGGAACTTGAAAGAACAAAATGAGGCTCCGACTGATATCGAGGAACATGCTATGCATGTGGGGGACTTCGACCATCTTCAGACCGTACAAACAATCCTCCCAGGCACACCTAAGAACGAAGCCCTGCCCCCTGCAAACTAGCAAAAACTCAAACGGACAGTGTCAAACAAGGAGCACCCGTCATACAAGTACATTAAGGCACCAGTGCTTAACATAACAGCGAATACCCAAAACCACATCTACCCATTTGGCTGACACCACAAAGTTTTCCGTTCACGTCTAGCCCTCCTGAATAAGCGAGAGTGCCCCTCCCGCCAGATAGTAAACCCTGCGATGTTATGTTGAAAAGATGCTCAGGCGACATTTGAAACAATGTTCTTTTGACAACCAGTCGCACTCCGCCCTCTACTTTGTCTACTCCCAGTCCCACAAAGGGATTCCCCTCCCAAAATACCCACAGTTGCATCCCCACCCTCGAATAGCCGGCTATTTGGTGCCTCCCTCTACCGTATTTGCCTTCGCCCTTGATATGTTTGCCTAGCTTGGGGAAGGCCGCTACCTCTTTATTAAATCACCCAACAATGATGTAAAAACACTGCCAAGATAAGTGCATCCCACTCAGGGTCGCCGAGAGGGAGGACGGGTCCCATGGCAATGTGTAGAACGGACGTTACGGGCCCTACGAGCGCCGAAGGCCCGAAGCGATAAGCGGAGGGTATGAAAGTCCTCCTCCAGAATTTGTTTTAAGTTAGTGCAAGGAGAAGCATTCTCCTGCATTCTCTTGACAATATCTACTCAATTATTTCCTAACAATTTGGGTAATTTATCACCTGTATTTCCGTGTGTATGGTGCGTTTTTTCTCCAAAGATAATCGTGAGCATACGATGCAGAAAAGACCGGCAGGAAACCACTGGAACAAGTGTGTTTTTTTATATGAATGGAACCTGGCCAGTAGTGTAACAACGTTCTCTTGCTAACTTCACCAGCGTCGGAGGCTCGAACCAAAAGCCTTCCCACGACTTTCAGCTTTTTAAAATACCCAAAATCCTGGGGCAGTCCCCCCCCCCCCCCCCCCCCCTTCTCGGCTTAGCGATCCTGCTGGTAGAGTTCAAAGAAAGACTACTCACAGGACAACCTTTTCAGAGCAATATAGAAGGAGCAGTATGTTTGGGGACTTAAGGGTTAATTGATTCAAAGTGCCATTAGATGCGTTGTTCCGAGGTTCTTCGCTATGAGTGAATCTTTCAAGTAATACCATTTGAAAGTAAAAAAATATCAAAGTTTAAAAACTTAGCTTTGAACGCTCCATCTGCGATATACAGTACGTGGAGAGTGTATTATCACTAAATCACCCGCAGAGTGGAGATTCCACCCGAGCAATGATTGCAAATTTGTTGCAAAGCATAACCAGCACCAACAAAGTTTCAGCCAATGGACCTGCGGGTTAAACCCGGAGGTCCATTGGCTGAAACATTGCTTGTGTATTTTGTCGACATGTACAAAATTTGAAAGTTATAGCTTGGGTGATAACTCCACTCCGCGGGTGATTTAGTTACAATCCACTCTCCACGTACTGTAGATTTATCGGAGTTGTTTGAACAGTGAACACGGGTATCCCGGATACATTACAGTACCAGTGGTTGGATAACCACAAGAAAATTTGGAAACTGTTTTTGTTTATCCTACAACTTACGGTATTTATTTTGTTGATAATTCCAACACCCCACATAATTTCTTGGGAAGCTCTTTACGAGAGCTTCCCAAGAAATGGTGCCATGTGTTGAAATTATCCACAAGGAATAACTGACAAAAAATGTTCGCGGTTGCCCTTCCGCTCATTCATCTGGTACTATACATAGCTATAGTTGTTACGGGATTCGTGCACAACTGAAAGACAAAAAACATTTACAACAGCTTTTCAGTATCATTTCGAAGACAGCATCCGTAATTATACTATGAGTGGAAACGACCATGTATTAGCTTTCAGCTTACTGTCGGATCCTAGGGGGCGCGGTGGCTCAGTTGGTAGAGGTGCAGGCTGCAAGCCGAGAGGTCCTCGGTTCGAATCCCACCTGTGGCAACCGCGTTGTGTCCTTGGGCAAGACACTTCACCCCGATTGCCTACTTGGGGGCACGATGACGCTGTGTACTGAGGCGTACTCAGTCGATGGTGCGCATGTCTTCAACCAATCTAACCCTGCCTGTGCTGCGGTGCAGAGTTCAGAGTTACGATGTTGGAGAGCTGACAGCTGCTCGTCGTTGCTCGGTGGTTCTCTCCGGGTACTCCGGCTTCCTCCACCCGTAAAACTGTCACGGTCACGATTAGCCATTGTGCATAAGTATGTGACCTTAAACACCAATAAATAAATAAGTAAATAAATACTGTCGGATCCACAAATGTCTTGTGTGTTGTTTCGTGTATTTCTCGAAAGTTGGAAATAAATTTTGTTTAAACTAAAGACAATAACGGGACATTCAAGAACTTTTCTATGGAAGTTGCAAGTATTTCGAGGGCTTTCATCTGAAATTATTTTCATCATAATCGTTGTTTGTACATAAACCAGGCTAAGATGCTGCATAAGTAATGGAAACGTAGCTTGAAAATAGGTGATAAGTTATTTTCGATGTTACAAAAAATCTAAACAAAATTATAATTTGTCACTTTTTTTTTTGCTGTCCATCCGTATCTATGAACAATGCATCGCCACTTTGGATCCCAAAATGAAAAATTATAACACTTTAAAAGATATCTGACGCCTCGAAAATAACATTTCACCTATTTTCAAGCTAAATTTCCCTTTTCTCACATAGCGCTTTAACAACCCTTATGGGGCGCGTTGGCGCTGTGGTAAACGGTTCTCGTCATATCACCGAAGTTAAGCAACGTCGAGCCCGTTAGTCCTTGGATGGGTGACAGTCTGAGCGACCAATTCGGACTCCCGCGTTGTGTCCTTGCGCAAGGCACTTCACTCCTATTGTCCACATGGGGGTTCGATGACGCTGTGCACTAAGACGTACTGCACGTCGATTGTGCGCATGTCTTCAACCAATCCAATCCTGCCTGTGCTGCAGGTCGGAGTTATGATGCTGGGGAGCTGGCAGGTGGTTCTGTCTGGATACTCCGGCTTCCTCCACCCGTAAAACTATCGCCGACACGATATGACATTGGCTGTTAATGTATCGTTAAACCTTAATAAATAAATAAATAAATAAATATAACAACCCTTATACTGTATTTCAAAGCAACAATGTCTG
The DNA here is from genome assembly GCA_031216915.1 of Pictodentalium vernedei. Classification (NCBI taxonomy): domain Eukaryota; kingdom Metazoa; phylum Mollusca; class Scaphopoda; order Dentaliida; family Dentaliidae; genus Pictodentalium; species Pictodentalium vernedei. The sequence goes on along the minus strand of CM062296.1, from coordinate 733,099,120 downwards.
CACATGAGGTTAATCTCCGGGAAGCACTCTGAGAGAGCTTCCCAAGATTCAGTGTTAGACACAGTTATTATTCCAATGAATAAAAATACATCTTATGTAACAGAAAATACAAACCAGGCGCGTATCCAAAATTCTATAATAGTGGTTCCTAGCCCCTTTTTCTTTTTCTTTTTTTTTGGGGGGGGGGGGGTGATATTTGAAGGGAAGTGGGAGAGGGGGCAACGACCAGAGGGTTTTAACGACCTGAGGGTTCTATTTCGTGTTTTACACCATTGTTAGGACCCTCCGGTTGTTGCCACTTCCTCCCACTCCCTTGAAGGGCCCTATTTGGGACTAACCCCCCCCCCCCCTCTCTCTCACACACACCCGAGAAAATTTTGCAAAATTTAGGGCTCTTAAAGCTTATCTGCAGCGAGTGCAGCCCCTATGTTGACGACCATTTTGGGTTCTATACATTGTGTAAAACTTGGTGTTTTAGAAGGGGGCAGCGAAATATTCAGGAAGGGGGGGGGGCAAGGCCACTCGTAGCACCTCCCCCCCCCCCCCCCCCACATACACACACACCCCAGTTGCTACGCCACTAATACACACAGCTTAAAAATAAAACATTTTCGGACCAAAATGGGTCAAACAATTCCCAAAATATAATTTTCGAGGACTTTATATAACTTTTTCAAAAGAGCTTTATTTTTTAGCACTTTCAAAAGTGCCTGTAATTTTGTCCGACCAAACATTTAAACATTTTCAAGTTAAGTGGCAAACGATTGGCCTCAATGGATAGATTCAGTATAAAGAAACTTACCCTGTGGAAATTGAGAAACAAAATCCACGCTATGAAAGTACTGGAGGATTAAACTTAGAACTGAATTCCAAAAGAAATACTGAACCTTTCCCCAACTAAAATTCTTGTCATAAAATATGTCCGAGTTTCTGTTATGTAAACAATATAATACCTGTCTCCTGTGTAGTGGGTCAACTCAAACTAATAAAGTTGTGATATAAGTCCAGTTTATAGTTCTCTAGCCCAGGATAAGATTTCGATGAGACCTATCCTGTCACATCATGACATGTTAAGAAAGAATTAATCCGGGAACGTCGTTTACCTATGGATCATCTCCAATCAAGTCCCCATCTACTTGACAGAACAGTAAATATTGATCAATACTGCACCGTCCAACCTTTAACCCTCAAGTATCCATACAGCAAAAAAATGCTCATTTTATTTTGCCCCGAAAAGGTTGTCCCAAAACTACTTCCTTGAAAACTCTTCTGGTAGAATGTATTTATCTTGACATTGTTTTACATCATCAATTGTTAACTGCCTGTTCAGGGGTAACCAATGGGTAACCAAGGCCTTCTCATATGAGAACCGCGACAAATCAGCGGCCGGCCAAAGTGTTATTACCATTATTATTAGCAATAATTGTAGAACCACTGTTAAGTCGCCTGTAAATGTATACATGTATTGTACGGTCGTTGTTAGCCCTTTACCTAACGAATCGCCCGCAACCGCCAGTGTAATATGCAAATTGAGCAGTTGAAAAAAATCATTTTTTCAAAATATTTCAACAAAACCAAATCATGTGACCCCTCATTGGAACGAGCTCATTGAGCTCGTTCCAATGAGGGATCACATGATATGGTTTTGTTGGAATTTTTTTATAAATTTAAAAAAATTAAATTTAAAATAATAAATTTTGATATCGTCTGCGTTGGGTAAAGGGTTAATGTAAAATTAATCTGAGGACTTGCGGGTTAACCCTTTAAATTGGAGAAATACCCTTTGCACACTGCATGGAGATGGGTCTCAACCTTGAGTACAACAAGGCAGATTAACCCTGCCAATACGGTATGCATGTATTTTTGCGTGAAGCAAACGTTGGCAGTTCATGAGTACGAGCGTGGACCAAACCCCTCAAGAAAAAAGTCTCTCAAGAAAAAGGTTTTCTGAATGCAATATCCCCACCTTGATATACAATATAACGCAGTCTCATTCTTATTCTCATTCCAAATATATTTTTTTTTGAAAAGCAACGTACTTTTGACATTCGACGAAATTTGATCAGCTTGCTTTTTTCAGCATCTGGGAGCATGCTGGCTCAGCGGTTACGGAATTGAATTTCAAACCGAAAGGTCCACGGTTCGATCCCCGCCAGGGGCAACAGCCTTGTGTTCTTGGGCAAGGCACTTAATTGCCCACGTGGGGGCACGATGGTGCTGTATACTTAGGCGTACTGCACGTCGGTGGTACACTTGCCTTCAACCAATGCAGACCACCCTGCTTGTGCGGAGTTAGTATGTTGGGGAGTCTGACAGTTACTCGCCGTTGCTCGGTGGTTCTACCCGGGTACTCCGGCTTCCTCCATCCGTAAAACTTTCAGACGCGAGGTGACCCTGGCTGTGTCGTTAAACCTAAATAAATAAATAAATAAATAAATAAATGTTCAGCATCTGAACTTGATGGCAGTAATGGGTTTCTTTTATTTTGTGTGAGGGGTTGTCCTGATGAGTTTTGTCCTGAGTGGTTTGTCTTGGGGGATCCATAGCCCCTGAGGAGGAGTACACAATACAGTAATTATCTGGCTGGCCACGAGGATCGGTGATAATTTAATCCTACAGCCCTATAGGGCTGTATGATTAAAATATTAGTGGACCTACCCAAAAAAAGGCAAGATCGACTCGCCCATTTCGCAGTATACACTTGTGTACAAGTCAATACCGTTTAATAATTGCGATTAAAGGAAAAACACCTATAATCACTACGAAAACAATACCCGATTGCTCCATGCTGGGTAGGTGAGAATAAACCCTAACAGAATGTCATCTGGGGAACAGTCACTGGACGCAGCCATGGTCTACATGCCCCAATTTATAGAAAAGGGCACAATAATTCTATATCAAGTCCGTTGCCGGATCAATAGTACTGGGTACTTTAAATACTTGGCAGTGACTACATCACGGGCTCCCGTGGAAATAGCATGTAAGCATTCTCACGGGATCTTATGAAATAGCCTGTTAGCTATATCATGGACTCCGTGACTAGCCTGTAAGCTATATCACTGGTCCTAACTTTAGCTTTAAGATAATTGTTCCCCGTCTAAAGAAAGGAAAACAATCTAGTATATATTTTTATTTAAATATCTGTTTTATTTATATATAACAACAACGCGACTTTGAAGGGCATTTCGTTTTATTAGCGGCCCACAACCCGACTCACCGTCTCCGTCTGAAATCTATTACGGAGGTGTGGGAGACGTATGCCGCTATCTTGACGTGGCGACGTAACGCGCGAACGTCCGCTCCTGTGGCGGTCAGCTACTCTTCCTGTGGCTCCGAGACGCCCAACTAGACGACCTATCGTGGATTTATGGACCCGAATTGAAGAATTTCGCCCAATAATTTCATTTCTTTTCTCTTTTGGGAATATATTTATGACATTGTGCCATCTCTTTATTACGAGCTCTGAACACTTGAATTATTTGAAATTTTTATTTGGAGCTTTTTATCTCCCAGGTTCAATACATTTTTGTACTATATTAACAGAAATCTCATTTTTGTATTGTTGTATTTCTTTGTTCGACTTTAAGAAATATGGAAAAGGTACCCCCAACTTCAAATCGATTCATATTTAACAACAGCAGGTTTAACTGGCGGTTAGTGATGAAAGAGATATAGATTGGATTTCAGTGTGAGAAATCCTAATTCATTGATAACATAATTATAGAGTAAATTAAATCATTATTCAATCAAAAACAGAAACTAATTTGGGGATGTGACAACCGTTATTTATTCCCAATTCCTTATTCGACATTCGTCATCAACCGATTTAATCGGTTGATAACGAATGTCGGATAAGGAACTGGGAATAAGTAACATTTGTCACGTCTGTAACAAATTTTTCATACATCAGATGAGTGGAAAACACAAGCTGAATTGCCGTTATAATCTAATTTTCTGACGTTTTCCGACAAAATTGAAGGTACTGAAAAGCATTAATATGGGCCACTCCCAAATATCTTTGATATTAACCAAATGAAATAATTATATACTAGCGGGAAAAAGGAACGCAAGTTTTTCTCTGTGGTAAATATTTCAAATGTGTTATGGATGATTATTTCACTGTTTGGATTTTGATGTTATTTCTTCATTACTGGTTAAATTTTGACGAGTTTTGTTGTCTTAACACAGACGGCGTTTGCATGGATAACGTTTCATCGTGGGTACCCTACGCCATTTCCTGACCAAAATCAATAGCGGGTGTGCCCACCCCGGGCTTCACTCGCTGCTCTAACTCTCCTTACCATTGGCCCCATCAAATTGTTTATGGTTCTTTGTGGGGTGTTATTGAACTGGGCCTGCGTGAGCTGAGCGATGTTGTTTGGGACGTTTACGCGCATCCTGACCCTCCTGCCCAGCTCGTCCCACAAGTGTTCGATCGGGGACAAATTTGGACGTAGGGTGGCCAATCGAGATAATGACCCGTCTAAAGAACTCTTGGTCCTAATTCCAGCTTGCCATTTTCTATTGCAGTCCTCGAGCACCCCCTCCCCCTCCCCCAATAAAACTAGTCCCTTGGTTCATTTCGATCAGGTATTACACGGGCTAATTGAAAATGCAGAAGATGTCAGTACACGCATAAACGATTAACTGAACTTGAATTCATACTTGTATTGTGGTGTTGATATTGTCATAGATGCTGATCTTAACCTTTTGAACTCTGGTGGTATCTTCCATGTCAGTCTAATGGCAGCAATTGGAAGAGTCCATATTCATTATTTGGGGGTAGACCAAATACTATTTTCAACGTGCAGCCCTGCTGGGGCTGCACGTTGAAAATAGTGATTGGTCTACTCCAGATATTCACTGAGCAGCCAACCTACGTAATGTAGTTATGACATATCATGTTCCTGGCCCGGAAAACCGCCCCATCGTCTTCAAAGGGTTAAATACCAATAAATAAAAGCACGAACATTCATACATACAGACGCTTCAAAAAGCTCCTCCGCATGTTCGGTGTGTGTAAAAAGTGTACAGATGAGATATTCATTGTAAACGAAAACGACACAGTTTGAAGAATTTCAGAAGGAAACGTGCCCAATAATTTCACTTCTTTTCTCTTTTGGGAACATATTTATGACACTGTGCCATCTCTTTATTACGAGCTTGCCAGTCACGTTCCACTTGCAGGGGTAGGGGTGGGGTGGCAAATTTTGAGTGTTTAAAAAAATATCAATTTTTATTGCAGAAAAAGATAAATAAATTTCCGCCACGCGTGGGGTGGATGCCATTTTATAGCCGATAACTAGCAACAATGTTGGAGGAGCAGACCAAAAAGGGCCCGAGAAAATTCAGCTTATGGAGCACTGGGTGCAATCCGGTGGTCCAACAGCAAAAAGTTTCACCGACTTTCTTGCACATTTTTCTCAGGAGACAGAAACTTAAATACCCAGGGAGCAGAAAATTCACTCTTATAGTTCTCAAAGGTATTTACGGAGTGGCTATTTCACGGGCTCCCGTGATATAGCCCGCAAGCTTTATCGCGGCTCCCAATAATAGCTGACTGGTTATATCTCGAGCTCTGTGATTACAAGATAATAGGTTTCTATTGTTGTTCTCTTTCTTTACGCCATATTATTAAAGGACCGCGACAAATCAGCGGAATGCCGAAGATTTATTATTATACCAACGGAAAAAAGAAACGCAAGTTCAGTTTTGGTAATATAATTTTTTTTATCCGTAGACCAAATGTAGTAAAATTTGGCACATACCTACCTCAGTGTACGGTACTGTCTAAAGAATTTTTGGTTAAAATTCAGTCAACCATGACCACGTGCGACGCTGCATGCTTTCGACAGATTTTTCCAGACAGCGTACATCCGGGGCACTCCAACGTGCTATGGGCTTGAAAACCATACCAAATCGAAGTTTTGAACAGTACACATCGATTGCTCAACATTTCAAGTGAACTCGATTAAATAGCAAAATGCCGTGAATGTCCGAAGTTGATAGGGGTAGGGCTATTGCTCTAATTATGCAGGGCCAATCGCAACGTCTCGTCTCGTCACCCAGCAATTTGGGTTCATAAGTCAACGATAGGTCGTTTAGTTGGGCGTCTCGGAGCGACAGGACGAGTAGCTGACGGTCACAGTAGCGGACGTTCGCGCATTACGTCGCCACGTCAAGATAGAGGCATACGTCTCCCACACCTCCGTAACCGATTTCAGACGGAGACGATGAGTCGGACTGTAGGCACTCATGGTCGCCGAGTGTGTCCAAGAAAGTTAGGAATCGGTTGCGGGAGTTCAATTTTAGGCCACGACGTCTCTACGTTGGTTCGCCACTTACACCCAGGCGACGTCAACGTCGATTGCAATGGCTGTGGGCACAACAAATCGGGTTTTCCTTGGCCTACTGGAGACGTGTTTATTCACTGACGAGTCCCGGGTCACGCTTTACGGGTCAGATGGACGACAGTGTTACTATCGACGTCGAGGTGAGCGATATTCTGACGCGTTCATTAAGGAAAAGACAGATTCGGGGAAGGGTCTGTTATGGTTGGGGGGATTTCTCATGGCGTGAAGACACCTCTCGTGGTCATCCAGGGCAATCTTGCAGCCGTAAGATATTGGGATCGGGGTCCTCATGCCTCACGTCCTTCCACTTATCAACGCGCGTAACCTTACGTTGCAACGAGGCCGAACATTGCTGGGGTTTGTCGTGACTTCCTCAACCAAAACAATGTCCCAAATTCATATAAAGAGGATGTGCCAGCTTTTGAGGAGTAACTGGATGGATCGTTGGGGGGGGGGGGGTGGATTGATGTTCAAAGTGAGACCCAAGTCAAAGGAGTTGGGGGGGGGGGGGGTAAATGGGAAATGAACGTGATACATTTGTTATTAGGAGTAACGGAGACCCTGGAACATTTCATTTTAGAATGCGCGAAATATTTGTCGAGTAGAACATGACTCCTTGGGAAACTAATGGAAAATGGGATGGAAACATGATGGGCAATTGGATGAGGAATGACATTAGGGTAAAGGTCAATTTTATAGTTGGGGAGATCGAGAATGCACCATTGGGAGAATTATGAAACAGTTTTGATTGAATGCTGAGAGATTAGGAAGAAGAATTGGGGAGGAATACCCCGGCGGGGGGGGGGGGGTTTATGTTGGGCTCCTCGTTAGAGGAGCGCGACAAATCAGCGGAATGCCGAAGAATTATTATTATTATACCAGTAACACATAACAGCAAACAAGCTTTGCTCCACTTTCCACGGGAAATGTCTGTTCGTGCTTTTAAGATGAAAGTGTCAATGACACTGTAGCTCAATTTGTCCGAGAAGAGACTGAACTGAATAGAAAGATCCAGTAATGCCATGTCAACCACTCAAGTTTCTACAGAAAAGACATCACACCAAAACTACAAAACCCCCATCTAGACATCACACTAAACAAAGCAGTATATACGAAATTCATAAAAGATCAGGTGAGAGATGCGACCTATTGGGTTTGTCAATGGAACTGTTGACAATTTATATCCGAATCCAAGATGGCTGCTGGCCGCCATGTTTTTCAACAAAATTCGTAAATATTCGATAGCTCCCATCTAGACATCAAACCAAAGCTACATATGAAATTTGAAAAAGAGTGGGTGAGAGATGCGGCCTGTAGGGTGTGCTAGTGGAATTGTTGACAATTTATATGCCAAATCAAAGATGTCCACAGTTCGTCGCCTGAGTGCTAGAATGGGACATAGGACATTCTAGAATTCATGCGACGCACTGGCAACCACGTTTTTTAACGAAATTCAGAAAAATTTGACAGCTCCCATTTAGACACTGCCCCAAAGCTATATATGGAATCTGAGACTGATCGAGTAAGAGCTGCAACCTGTAGGGCATGCTAAAGGAATTGTTGCAAAATTTATATCCAAGACCAAGATGGCCCCTGGCGGTCATGTTTTTCACCGAAATTCAAAACAAATCAACAGCTCCCATCTAGACATTGCCCCAAAGTCACATATGGAATTTGGGACTGGTCGGATGAGAGCTACGGCCTATGGGGTGTGCTAAAGGAATTGTTGGACAATTTATATCCAAATCCAAGATGGCTGCTGGCAGCTATGTTTTTTAACAAAAATCAGAAAAATTCAATATCTCCAATCTAGACATCACACCAAAGCTACATATGAAATTTGAAAAAGATTGGGTGAGAGACGTGGCCTGTAGGGTGTGTTAATGGAATTGTTGACAATTTATATGCCAAATCTAAGATTGCCGCTGGCGGTGTTTTTTAACGAAATTCAGACAAAATCGATAGCTCCCATCTAGACATTGTCTCAAAGCAACAAGTGAAATTTGGGACAGATCGAGTGAGAGCTGCGACTGTAGGGTATGCTAAAGGAATTATTGGCTACTGGCGGCCATGCTTTTCGAAGAAATTCGGCCTGTAGGGTGTGTTAATGGAATTGTTGACACTTTATATGCCAAATCTAGGATGGCCTTTGTCGGCCACGTTTTTTAACGAAATTCGGAAAAATCGTTAGCTCCCATCTGGACATTGCTCCAAAGCAACATTTGAAATTTGGAACTGATCGGGTCAGTTCTCTGGCCTGTATGGTGTGCTAAAGGAATTGTGGACGGACAGACTTACGGACGTATGGACTGATGACGGATCACAACCCATCCCAAAAGCCCATATTTGACGTTGTCAAGTTGAGCTAACAAAAACCGATTGAAGACTGTTATTGGTGTTCGGTGTCAATTTCAGCATCTGCTGCTACATCACGATCGCTACACCGCAAGTATGAAGTACGATGCAGACTTTAAACGAGTCCTAACAGAGGCGTCGGTTACAGGATCCTATTCTACAAGATGAATATAATTTGTTTACCACAAAACAGAAACACACCTCCGCTTGCCGAGGTTCCCACACAGAAACCAATTGAAGATATCAACATGAAACTTTCTATAGGTTCGGAATAGGGATGTAGACCGAACGGGACAGCCAGTTGTGGTCCGGTCCAGGGGCGAGGTGGTCCAGTCCAGTCCGGTCCAACCCTAGGTGGTCCGAAAGTCTTGCCTGGATCGGTTCAAAATACCTTAAATGGAGTGAAATGTGTTAAAATCTTACTTTTGGTAATACCATATTAAGATTTTAACACATTTGCTTTATTTAAGATATTTTATAATGATTGGATTGGTATACGCGTTTGTGTTACAGAAAGCATCAAGTTACTGACGTCTGCTGGGGAAGCTTGGTAACTCGGGGCATGTTATTTAATACACTGTATGCACATTGTGGAAATGTTTCTGCAGGACAACTGAATACTCTAAACACGGAAACTTTCAATATATTTAGAGTCGGAAGTTTGATTTAATGCTGCAAAAATGGCCGCCATTCCGCCATCTTGGATTTTTAAAAAACGTGTAGTGTATTTTGATCTATCAATCATTGTCACTAGCAATATGCATACCATTACCCATTGGAATTACGAAACCACTTATACAACTACCATGTTCTCGACATTTTGGCCTATATCTGACAAATTGGGTATTACCCAAATTACCCAATGTGTCAGATATAGGCCCAAATGTCGAAAACATGGTAATTGTATAAGCGGTTTCGTAATTTCAGACATTGTCATTTCAGAGATCAAAGGTTAAAGAGGATATTTCTGTAAAACGCTTATTCGTTTCATCAAGGATCGTTGTTTTGTCCTGGATGCAAGCCGCCAAGTTAGAGAAGATGGCTGTATAAACCGCGTTTTAGAAAGTGTCTCGCTAAACATCGAACCTCTAAAGCGACAATGTCTGACTTTATGAACGACTTATTGTAATCGATAATGTATATTGTAGACTACATCGTCGCGTGCCCATTTGCCCCAAACAGAATAAAACTAGAACTATCATCTCATATTAGTGTAATCTGCAATGCATAATTATTGTAAACTGGACACTTGCCAATGTGCAATCATAAACGGAAAAATAATTCCAAAACACTTACAATTGTTAACTTGTTGCATCACGTTGATTGATGATTGTCACACGAGAGTCACATAAACAATAAGCACAATACACATGTATTCCTTGTCAGTCGGGCATTTCATAGGTTTTCAAATCCTTCTTCTTGGACGAGACGCTTGCAATTCCCGAAGTTGCACAAACTGCGCATCCGCAGGTTCTGGGGAAGCTGGCGCTTCCCAATACTGGCATGCAAAAATGATAACTAACCTACTGTATCGGGTAATAGACGATTTCGTATTGAAGTAATAATGTCTTCCTGTAACACTGAACAAGCACTCTCTTGGTACACTAGTTGCAACTACGCACATCAACTTTTTCACCAATTCAGACATGTATGAAAGCGTATCTTTATGTAACTTCCACCAATGAAGTGGGTTAGCATTTATCTCAGCGCACGGCAAGGCATTGTACCTACTTATTTCTGTCATTGCGTGTTCTGGATTGCTCGAATTACGTGACACGTGTGCTCCAAGCACGGTGCCAAGAAGACGGCCTAGTCCTTTCTCTTCGCATGGTGTCGGTGCTGTCGGATCCCCAACACCCAGCACCATAGAATCACTTCCAAAAGTATCTGATGCCTGCGCCTTTATACCCCCGATAGTAGATCTCGCCTCTAACTTGTGACAGAAAGCACGGAAACAAGGGTCCACATATGACGTCATGTCCACTTGATTTTCTTCATCTTTCATATCCAAGTATTTGTTCATCTTCAGTTTTGCTTGCTCCTTGAATTTCTTGATTCCGGGCGGGTCGTTTTCTTTAGTTTCCAAGTGTTACCCTGCCATTGCTACAGCTGGTCCAACCGCCGATATTGTCACATGCGAAGAGGAACTCATCCAAACTGTCACATCATAAAATGGTCGTAGTAGTGAAATTAGTTCGGAGACGAAATTCCACTCAACTTCAATGGGGAGGTAAGTGGACTTTGGAGAATTCCTGTGTGGTAGGGTATCATCTACAATGGTGGTTATAATGTCTAAGTTCGAAAAGTCTTGACAACATTAAATACGTTGAGTTCCATCGGATAAATACATCTTGAATGAGTCTCAATGTCTTAAGTTTCTTTTCTCGTTGTACAGCCTTCATTTCATCAAGCAGGACATTGCTCTTGTGGAAATGCATTACCAGTTTCTTACATCAGTCTATGGCTTCAGTTACTCCCCCACATTAAGACCATCTTGTACAGCTAACTTCAAAACATGGACAAGGCATGAAAATCGTTCAACATGTAAGAAGTCTCTGCCTTTGATGTTCGAAGTTCGGTATCATTCTTAATACCGGTAATTACCGATATACCGTGCAGCCCTAGTTCGGACTGACATTGTCGCATGTTGCCGCTACTAACTTGTCTCTCGGCAGCTCCCATGTGCCCAACATATCGAGAACTTTGTCAGCGATACTTTCCCCTGAGTGTTCTCCGGGAAAAAATACAGCTTCAAGTCTAACACTCTCTAATTTCCATGAATTTGAAATGAAATGTAGTTAAACTCATATATGAATGCATTGCCTTATATGTCCATATATCAAAAGTGGCACAGAAATATTTGATATTTTTTCAAATAGTTTCTGCACTGTAGCTTTCCTATCGTCGTATAGATTTATGATCTCATTGTCCATTGTGTCTCTCGAAGGAACTGTGAATCTTGGATTTAATGTGTAAGAGTACTGTAGAAATCCAGGATCATTCACTATAGATACAGGATGAATATCTGAACATATCTGAACGAGATTCCGTTCACATTGCGCGTATCGAAGGCTATGTTTCTTGTAGTAGTATTCTGACCCCAACTCGGATTCACCGACTGCAGTGCCTTGTGGAAGCGAGGTAGATTCGGATGATGATGCAGTTGAGGTCTTTTTGACATAGTTCAACATGGACGTGTGTCTTTTGGCTGGTGGTTAAATGTCTTCATGGTGCCTCTTAAAATGTGTTTTTTTTTAAGTTGGACTGGCCACCACCACCTTTCTTTATTTTTTCCTCACATTTTACACTTCGGAAAACACGAGCTGCATCATTCTTTTCTGAATACAGATACCCATAAACTGGGAAAGAATATTTTGCCAGGTGCGAGTCCCGTACTGTCCGGTGTTTTTGGTATCGTTCCTGTACTTGTCGCTGTATAAGAATTACTGGGCGATTCACTAATTTCACGAGATTGAGTACCATTCGACTCTCTAGAAGACTCCATTATTATTTTGACAACTGGTTATGCTATATTTTACGGCCGGTAGGTAGAGTTACAGAATAAATGATTTATTTGGAACTATCTGGCATCTGCCAACGGCCCAACACTCAAGTCAGTGAACGTTTGCCATGTGACATCGTCATGATTGAAGATTGTTACAAAGCGCGCTCTAATCGGGGAATTCTCTGAAGTCGGAGGAATCAAGACAGAGGCAGTACCCCGTAGTCACTGTCGTTTGATGTCACCGACATCAATGAATGTATCTGATGAGCTGTTATGAGATCTCACATCAGATGACCAGACATTTGCGACACTGTGTATGGAGTCTATTGACTGGTGATTGGAGCTTCGGATTTCCGTACCAGACAACCCCAGTGCTAAAGCTAGACATACATCTATGTATTAAAGTCTGCGAACCGGACCGTCATGTGTGGACCGGTCCAAAGCGGTCCGGCCCTGGACCGTACCGATTTTGCGGTCCGGTCCGCATCCTTAGTTCGGACCATGGTCAATGTTTTGGACACAATGATAGTTAACAAGGTACAAATCAGCCTCAGCCCTGTCCTGTTTAGTAGAATGTAATTCGATGCTTGAGATGGGACCAACTATATTTTTTACTCTTGCACTGACACTGGATCAGCGGAGTTCACTTTACTTTGAATATCTTGTACTTGCTCAAAAAAGTCAATACAGGCCATCGACCTTTCTAATTGGAGACCAAAAGTATCTCACCAATGGGGACCAAATATAAGCCCAGCCTATTTCTCGAGTGGCGAAGCGCCACGTGGAATATTTTAGCCTTTTTTCGTTACCACAAGGTGATTCACTTGAAAATACAGGCATATTCTTTTATTACAGGACTTTCACATTCCTCTTTCCGGCATCAAATGGGGGAAGCGCAGCTGGTCATACAGTTGACTCCGCAGCTTAACTCAGCTACCACTTGCAAACACATTTTCCTGAATAACTAACAAATCTCATTTCCTATCTTCAAAACATATCTTAATACACCCTCGTTGGATCGAGTTCGTTCCAGCGAGGGGACATAGGCTACCTTTTGGGGGCAAAAATTGGAAAAAAATAAACTTTTGAATGACGATTTTGTAATTAGCACAGGCTGCATACGACCGTTACACTGGGTGAAGCATTAAACGTGTTAAAAAACTTAAATCTACCCCCACCCCCAATATTTCTCCTATTGTTCTTCATTAGAATTCAGGTTCCAAGAGGGAGTGAAAATATAAACCACATTTGAATCTGATCCCCCTAAGGATGCTGCATAACAAACATCAAAAGATCTTGACAGCTTGTTCTCCAGAAGATTTTTAAAGAAAATTCTTCATATTGCACTAAGTTAAATTCAGGCTCCCATATAAAGTTCAATTTTGACCTAGGAATTTGGATTGAACACACTTAAATCTGCCCCTCCCCTCCCAAGGATGCTGTATTCAAAATATAAAAAAATTCTGACTGGTGGTTCTGAGAAGATTTTAAAGAATATTCCTCATATTGCATTAAGTTAAATGTTAGGCTGCCAGAGTCAGCTCAATTGTGAACTCAGGAAATTGATTTAAACAAGCTTGAATATGACCTCACTAAAAATACTGTACAACAAATATTAAAAGGTCCTGACCAGTGGATCTGAAGAAGATTTTTGAAATCTTTTACAAAGTTTGGGCTCTTGTGGAGCCCAAATAAGAATCTGAGGACTTGATTTCACAAACTTGAATCGGATCCCCCAAAGAATGTTTTTCACCAAATATAAAAAGATTCTGACCAGTGGTTCTGGAGAAGAGTTTTTTTTATTTTTAAAAAGATACTGAGTCAACATTTTCTCATTACCAACAGTGTTAAATGGGGGTCTCCTGTATGGAGCTGCAATATGAAACCAGGGACTTGATTTGAACAAACTGGAATCTGATCTTCCTGAGAATGTTGAATACCAAATATCAAAAGATTATGACCAGTGGTTCTGGAGAAGATTTTTTTTAAAGATTTGAACACTCTTCAATCTAGCATCCCTAAGGATGTTGGTTACCAAATATTAAAAGCTTTTGATGGGTCGTTCTGGAGAGGATTTTTAAAAAAATTTGAAAAATGATGACTCTGCACTTTTTCCAGTTGCCAATACCATGCTCTAGGGCACATTCAGCTGCAGTTTTTCCACCACTCACAAGGATGCTACACCACAAATATCAATTTTTTTGTACCATGTGGTTGGGGAAATATTGGCATTTAAATTATTTTTTTTTGGTTAAGAAATTGTCCCCTACCTCCTCCCTATGAGGCATGGCAACATGATTTGAATGAAACCATAGTGCAACCCCACGATTAACAATTCCCTAAAATTTGTTGAAAATTGGTTCAATAGTTTTTTTAATAAAAGCCACAAACAAACCCTTCATGCAGGGTGATAGGCAGGGAGTGATCACCATTGCTCATCCTGAATGAAGTAAGATGAGCCAACATCTCAACACTACTTAACATTTCAAGGTTCCTATGGGGGTGGGGGGGGGGGGTGGTTCTGGGTGAGACGCCAACAGATATCAAATCAAGTACAGGTGATTTATGAAAAGGTGGAATAATGAGGTGATTGTTTAGACACAGGTGAGTGCATCACAACAGCATTTTTCATAAAATGAAAAAATGAAAAAACGAAGACTTTCAGATTTATCAACTTTATACTTTCCATGTGTATTGTACACTTTTTACGTCATATATAAAATACAACTAACAACAAATAAAATGCGTGTTTTTAGTCTTGGTTATATCATTAACTTCTAAATCCTTCAAATATTGAGGTTCATATTGTGAAATAAAACTGCACTGCAATAATCTCGGTATTTTTCAAAGCAACACCTGAGCTGATTAATGATGTTAAACAATCTATGTAAAGGAAATCGAATGCACCTCCTTCCTTCTTCAAATCTGTAACCCTCTTACCCAACTCAAATAGAAGACGACAGTTTTGAAAAAAATTACAGAATACCTACAAATTTTAAGTTTTTGCCTCAAAAAACATAGTCCATGACCTCATTTGAACAAGCTCAAATAGCTCGTTCCAATGAAGTCATAGATTGTGTTTTTGAGAGAAAAAAAATGAAAAAATAAAATTTTAATGATGTTTTATTGGGGTTTAACAATACTTTTAACAGCCAGGGTCATTTTATGCCAGACTATTTTATAGTTGGAGGAAGCTGAAGTACCTGGAGAGACCCACCAAATAACTGTCAAGACTCTCCAACTTACTTCCTCGGCCTGAGAAGAGTTTGGAGTGGTTGAAGGCCAGTACACCATTAACATACAGTAAGTTTTAGTACAGAGTACTACCATGCCCCAACATGAGCAATCAGGTATGGATAAAAGGTGAATCAATGGAATTATTCAGTTTTGATTTAACTCATAACCCACTGAGTATTTTCACGATATTTTTGATCACGTCTAGTCATGGCTGCTGTGAAGCAGCCATGACCAGATGTGATGAAAAATTCATCTAAATTTAACTCAAGAAATCTTTGGTGAAAAAATCTATTGCCAGCAGCATGCAAGGAGTTAAGTATACCATGGCATACCATGAAAGCTTTTGCTAGTATGAAACTGTTTGCTAATATTTTGTAATCAGATAATGGCAGTTACAAAATATTTGCTTATATTCTGCAATCACATAGTTGATGTGGAACACCCATTCTTACAGGAAAGTACTACTCTGTCGAAGGAAGGACTCCAGAGGCAGGGGAAGTGGATTTGGTGTAACTTGTCAACCCTCACTACTTTTCCTGAAAATGCCAACCCTGTTTTCTATTCATGCCCACAATCCCTGACACTGGTTTATGTTCTCTTGCACTGGTATTTCTTGAGTAATTTTGTTAGTTATACCTTCACTTTCTGGGTACTTACCAGGGTATTCAGAGGGGCTCCAGTTGGTAGGAGGAGTTTATTTTTTTTATCCTGAGGAAGACACCGGACCTACACATCCCTAGCCCAGCATGAAGAAAAAGGAAGAGGGAGAAAAATATTTTCACCCCAAACATCAATTAGTATAATATCAAGCTTCACATTATTCAGTTTGCTCAGGCTTCCACCACCCACCTAGATGTCCATCAACAACAAAAAACACAAAAAGACAACAATACCATCAATTATTCTCATAAGAGGCTAAGCTCCATATCTTTCCCACGTGCATACAGCTCATAAAAACTCTTCCCATTCCTTCTTCCTCTTTAGAGCACTTGCACCCAGTTTGTAGATGCTTGTTTGTTTATTAGTGTTTAAGATAATTTTTCAGCATCTATGGCTATATCATGCCCACAACATAAATATAATGTTAAGTTGATGATCAGTCAATCATTCATACTTATGCTGTCCACTTTGAATACTTTCATCCCAGGCATTGATTACTAGGTCCAAATATATAGCAGCTCAACACAACTTGTGACCAAGCTCTGCTTCAATCCTTAGGGTTCACACAGGGAACGTATGGTGATGGAACCTAGTTAAACAAACAAACAAACAAACAAACAGAGAACTAGTCTACCTGTTGACAAATATTGCCTCATCTTCTCAGGTCACAAGGAGAAATCTGGAGTTACCTATTAAGACTTTGGATCCTCGTTTCCTGGAATGGTATCTTCTCTGTGTGCACTTACAGTGAGATGAGTCAGTCCAACATCAATATACGGGGAGGATAAAATAATAACTGCAGTCTGCAGCCATCTGGCTGCAGACTGCAGTTATTATTTTATCATCAATGCCCTGTGCATAGACCTCTTATACTAAAGACAAAAAGGGAACGAAATTAAGCCCTGGACCAAAAAATCGATCTTACAAAGGGCCAATTTAATGCAGCATAAACATGATCTTGTGTGAACGAATGTGTGGAGTACCAAATATGATAGGAATCTTGAGTAACAACTGAGTATTGCTACTTGCACGAGACATGCATGTGAAGAGATTTCAAGTTTGTATTTCACAAAACAGACCAAAACAAAAATATAAAATAAAAATGAAAGAAAAGTTCACGTGGAGAATATCTGAACCCTTTAAACTAGGTTGGCTTACATTTTTGAGTTTTAAAGAAAACTTGACACTTGACAATCAGACTGAAACAAATCAGACAGGATGATCTACAATAATTTAATCCTATCAGCCTGAGGGTAGTGGGACTAAATTATTTCAGAACCACCCTGGAATTGCAAAGCAGATTGGTCTGCTGGCAAAAATAGTATGATAAAAGATGATTCCATTCAGTAAAATGGTGTTGAGAGGGTTAATCATGATACATGAGGTAACCTTTTGTGTGACAAAATGAGAAATTCAGCAATTACATATTTCAACATCGACAATAGATTTCTCAGAATTTTTCTGTCTAAATATAGCTTACAACACCCTCACAGGACAGAACTTGTTAAATCCATTCCAGTAAAGTCTCAAAAACTGTCTTTTAGATGAAATAAAAAAAACCTTCTAAAATTATCACATAATATAAAGTTATGCTGTTACAAATATTTATTTATTTATTTATTTATTTATTTATTTATTTATTGGTGTTTAAGGTCACATACTTAGGCACAATGGCTAATCGTGACCGTGACAGTTTTATGGGTGGAGGAAGCCAGAGTACCCAGAGAGAACCACCGAGCAACTGTCAGTTCCTCAACATTCTAACTCTGTACAAGCTCCACTCAAGCAGGGTTACAGCAGTTGAAACCATATTTATTTATTTATTTATTTATTGGTGTTTAAGGTCACATATTTTTGCACAATGGCTAATCATGACCACAACATGAGTATCAACTCAAGACCAGAGGTGAGTGTTAATAAGCCATGTTGCTCATTTTAGAGAGGGTTTGCACCTCCCAAGCATTGGTGACTGGGTCCTATTTTACCAGTAGAACAGAGCCTGTTTACCGCAGTGAACAGGCACTGCTTCACTTCCCGGGGTTCCCACGTGGAGGTTGAAGACATGTGCAGTATGCACATGTGAATGTGCCCCCATGTAGGCAACCGGGATAAAGTGCCTTGCCCAAGGACACAATGCAGGTCAACATGCCCCCATGTAGGCAAACGGGATAAAGTGCCTTGCCCAAGGACACAATGCAGGTCATCTCGGATGGGGATTGAACTCTGGACCTCTAGCATAGAAGCACAGAAGTCCAACAGTCTACCACTGAGCCACCGCGCTCCATGCTGTTACATATAATGGGTAAAATGCTAAAGAGCCAAATGAGACTGTAAAAGAGAGACAGGCACTTACTTGTGATAAGAAAAGTACAGTTCTCTGAAGTCTGACTTCCTTTAACTGCTAATAGAGTGCTACATTATTTTTCAAAGGTGATTTGTGACATATTTGTTTTCAAAGATACCACACTACCAGCATGGGAGGCTTAGTTTAGCAAGATGTTCCTTATTTTATTACCATTTAGTGGAGAGTGCCTATTGGCACTCTCCCATAAATGGAAACAAAATAATTTTATACAAGCATTTTGTTTCTACTGCTGAGCAACAAGCTAATGTGTACAGTGTAAAGCCACTATATTGGCTTTCAGCACTTTTCAATAGAGTCATAGTAGCTTCTAGCACTCAACCAGTTAAGTTATTAAGTTAATAGAGGTCCAACCAGTCCCAGGATGAGTAGCCCTGCCCACAAAATGGGAAAATTTCTAGTTGTTTTGCATATCAAGGGAGGTAATCACAGCCTGAATTTTAAGCTGGAATGAATGACACAGTCCTCACTTATATAATAGATAAGGTTTAGGACTACTTTCAGGATTTCTTGTATAAACTCAAGTTTAGTTTACTGTTTGTAATAATGTGCTACTAGGTTCTATTATACCAAAAAAAACACAATTTGTTTAACACTGTAAACATGCACTGCTCTGCTTCCCGATTTTCACAAGCAGGCGTTTGTCAGTTCCTGTAAAGGTAACAAGTATTATAGTTAATATATCAAAACCACCACTTTGGATGAGATGTGGCTGAGTAAACAAGCGGAGTGATCCCTCAATCCTTGAGACTGATCCTTGTTTGGTCTAGATTATCAGTTGGCTGAACACTCTCGAGCAGCATCAACCGTGGGACTGATGCTGTCACAGCAAAGCTGTTCTATCTGTTGGAGACACAAAATGGCTGCTTCTCTGTAGGGAAAGACATATACTTTGCACAGATTAAACTTTTGACATGCAAAGTATTTTCTTGAATTTTTCATGAAATAAAGTTTTGGCTGCTGTAAAGCAGCCAAGACTTGATTTGATGAAAAAATACAAAAGGCAAGCATCAAAAAATCATCATTCAGACACATACTCCTATTTAGACCCCACAAAGTAGATCTTCTGTTTCTCAGGCCATTATTTGTAAAATTGCATGTGGGCGAGCGGTTTTTTATTTTATTTTTTATTTCTGTAATTATTTCTTTGCCATCAAAAGTTCATGTTTTTGGTTTATGTTTTAGGCCTCATAATCTACAGAATAGCATGGGTGGTGGTGCATTTCGTCCCTTGACAGCAAGAAGGCTTTGCAATGCTAAAGCATTGCAAAGCCATCTTGCACTCAAGGGACAAATTTATCAATTTTTTTAACTTTGGTAAAATATCACACATAAACCATTTAATTTTTATTTTTTTAAGTTTACACTGGTTATAAAAAGAGAGCATGCGGCAGCCAAAAGGACCATGCAGGAGGGCCTGAGAAACATATTTTTATTTTTTTGGGCCTTATAAGGGTTCATATTGTTATAAAGGGCAGTGATTATCATTCTACCTTTGCTGGTCAAGAGAATATTTTTCTTCTAGACAGTAAAGGAGTTGAAGATTGCAAAGTAGGTTCCTATAAAGGGAGGCAACTAAAGTATGGCAAGAAATGTTGTCCCAAACTCAGCCCAAACTCAGCCCCATGTGCCAATGAAGTATGAATTTAAGATGTACATATTTATTTATTAATTTATTGGTGTTTAAGGTAATGTATTTCCGCACAATGGCTAAACATGACTGCAACATGGATATAAAATCAAGTCAAGCCAATTGCTAAAACCCATGCCGCCCATTTTAGAGGACTTCCACCCCAGGCATTGGTGTCTGGGGCCTATTTTCCAGTAAAACAGACCTTGTTTACCACAGTAAACAAGCACTGCTTTGCTTCCTGGGGTTCCAACAGGGACATTAAGAAGTAAAACTTACCCGCCAATCATAGAATAGGTATGATTAACCTACACCCTAAATATTTGGGCAAAAAATGAAAGAGTCAAGAAAAAGTATGGACAATTTAATTGTTACAGAGTTAAAACAAATTAAGGGCAAAATCACACTCTGCTATATAAAATGTGATTAGCAGAGGAACAGAAGCTTATATGTGATGAACTAAGTCTCATTTAACCCCCTGCACTCTGATGTCGAGAATACTCGACACCTCCCCCACTCTAAGCCCCACCACACCTCCCTGTCATCCATGGTTATCCCCCCTGTGTTGTCAGAAATTCAGCAATTTAGATTTTGGTTGACAGAGCTCAATTGGAGCTCTGTCAACCAAAATCTAAATTGCTGAATTTCTGACAACACAGGGGGGATAACCATGGATGACAAATCAGGCGTTTCGTCATCAGAGTACTGGGGGTTAAAGGAAGTCAATTACTCTCATCAAATTGTGTCACAGAAACCCGGTTGGTCTGATGGGTGTCATAGCCCAAGAAAGAATTTTTAACCCCTTCAACCTTTACCTAAGGTGTGGAGATAAACAACAAGTAATATTCACAAAAAATATCCATTCATTTATTATTTCAACTTTTGCCTCAAAAACATAGCTTTTAGCTCAACACTGGAACAAGCTTTGTTTTTTTTTTATTGCTTAACCCCTGCGCAAATATGTCGAAATATACAATTTCAAGCAGAAACATTTTCCCATAATGCAACTAAAAATTTAAAATTGAACTGGTTGAATTCCTATTAGCATCATCAGAGAACATTTAGGTATGAGGTTAAATACTGCATTTATTTATTGGTGTTTAAGATCACTATAGGCATCTATGGCTACATGATAATAAAATGCACATAAAGTGTCATGTTTATCAATTCTTTATACCCAAGCTGCCTACTTAAGAAGACTCTTACCCCAAGCAATGATTACTAAGTCCTATGATAGAGGTGAAATAGAACCAGTTTACTACAGGGAAACAAGCACTACAACACTAACCAGGATTCCCATGGGAAATGCATGAGTAGAACACCTCTATATCATGTTCCAGTACTTTAAAGTTTAGCAATGATGATAGTTTCCAGCACTGAGAGGGTCAAGTTGAGATCTGACAATCTGCAAAATAACATAGTGGCCAAAAACGGCCAGAAAATTAACCAGAATAAACCTACCACAACCTTAAATATCTTGGACGTTTCTCAATAAAACGATACAAATACAGATATCATTAGAACCTGCTCATCGAGCTGGTTCTAATGATATCCATATTCGTATGGTTTTATTGAAAAATTGTGAAATTTGTTCTTGAAAAATGTTATTTTTTAAAAATACTGTTAGGTAAAGGGTTAACCAGTTACTCAAAGAACAATATCAAAATTTGTTATTTTTAATTATTCTTTGTTTCAACTTTCATTTCAACTTTCAAAAATGTTAAAAAAAACATGTTGTGTGATCCTCTCATTGGAACAAGCTTGATAAGCTCATTCCAATGAGGGCTCACACAATATGGTTTGTTGAAATTTTTTGGATTTTTTTTTTCTCAACTGTTCAATTTGTTAATTATGCAGGCAGATTTGACCAAATCATTTGGTAAAGGGCTAACCTCAGTAAAATCCATCTAGCATTACCTACAACACAAAATGTCAATTTCTCAAGTTTTGTTTCAAAAGTATACCTCGTTCCAAAGAGAGGTCATACACTATGTTTCTGGAAGACAAAAATGAAAATCGTCCCTTGCGTGCAACAAGGTGCCATCTGCAACGCTTTAAGATGGCACCTGTTGCACTCAAGGGACGAAACTGTCAGAAATAAATCATATGAAGTAGGCATTACTTATTGTGCTAGGTAAAGGGTTAAGTTAGATGAGGGAGCAAATGAGCATTAAATTATAAAATAGATATTGAACTCTGCTGTTTATCTAAACAATTACACATTCTCCAACTAAAAATATTATAAACTAATTATAAAATTATAACACATTGATCATAAATAAGGCAAAAAATAATAATTTTTCCAAACAGTTACTCTCCTTGTTTTTAACCCTTTACCTTACATACCATCATATCCATTCATAAAAACTGACATGAAAATTATTATTTTTCAATTTTTGTCCCCTCAAAAACCATAGATTATGACACCAAGAGTGGATCAAGCTAATTGAGCTTGTTCCAATGAGGGTTCAATAACTATGTTTTTGAGGCAATAAATCAAGAAAAAATTTATTGAAATCTTTTTGCAAGTAGCATCAGCTATTCATGTTAGGCAAAGGGTTAACAATCTTTCCTTGCACAGCACTGATTATAAGATTTCATAAGAACTTTATGCATAGTCAACAGTCTCATTACCACAAGAAACTGCATATAATACAGCATTCTAAAGAATAAGTAAAGAGCTTGGCTTAAAATTGAAATGCAATTTATAAAGAAATTAATATGTTTACCTGTATTAGAGTTTGTTTATTATTACGGTTTAACAACGTTTAAAACAGTCAGGGTCACAATATGTCTGACAGACAGGTGGATGAAGCCAGAATACCTAGAAAACCACTGAGCACCAGCAAGAAACTGTCAGACTCTTCAACATACTAAACTCTGCACAAGGAGGGCTAGCAGCAGTTGAAGGCATGTGCACCATCGATGTGCAGTATGCCTTAGCACACAGCACCACTGTGCCCCCGTCCCCCCCCCCCCCCCCACCCCACAAAGCCTGGAAATAAGCAATCTGTGATTGTAGTGTGAGGTCCCCAGAGGGTGAATTTGCTGATGCGCTCCCATACAGTTGGCCAGTTTATCCTCTGAGTACCCTGCTGTGCAGGATAGCATCACCAAATTAGTTACTGTTGGTCAGGACCGAACTGTGGACCTTTCAGTTTGAAGTTCAGTGCTCTAACCAGTGCATTGTGTCCTTGGGCAAGGCACTTAATCCTGATTGCCCACATGGGAGCACGGTGGTGCTGTGTACTGAGGCGTACTGCACATCGATGGTCTTCAACTAATGCTAACCATGCAAGTGTGGAGTTAGTACACTGGGGAATCTGGCAGCTGCACTCCATTGCTCGGTGGTTCTCTCCAGGTACTCTGGCTTCCTCCACCCGTATAACTGCCCGACACGAGGTGACCCTGGCTGTCAAAACTCTTGTTAAACACAAATAAATAAATAGCGCATGGTAGGCCTATATAAAGATATCATCATGGCAAAAATTGATCTTGTCTAACTGAGTTGGTGATTTATTTGTCATGTATTTTCTGTGACCAAAAACGGTGACTTCGACATGTGTAATCAGTTTTCGATAAGTGCACATAAAAATGTTCTGAACCGAATGATCACGCATGCTTGCAGAAGTTACTGTTGCTGATATAAATTGTATCAGAATAAACATTTTAGTTTATATCAGGGGGAAATCGATTGATTGTAAGATAAAAATGAATTATCATTGATATGGACAAATCACAAAACTGTTCAAAAACAAGACACCAATTCTCTATTTCATGGCTAATTTCCCCCCCCAAAAAATGCAAAATAAAAAAACTACAGTGGTTATTTGTTTTAATCAGATATGCAAGTTTAAACCTGCCTTGGACAGATGCACTAAATTTATTTCAAACATATGTCCGGGTGAAAAAAAATTTCAAATTTGATAAAAGCAGCATCTATTAAAAAAGTCTTAAACAATTGGTTTAAGTTGGCGGAATTGAGAGATGAAAGATAATCCAAACAGTGGCCAGTACATCTTTGGAAAGATTGGCTTTACAATTTCCTCATTCATCACAGCCATTATTCAACTGACCAGGAATTTCTTATGGTAACAAGATGGTCTCTTTAACATAATACACTATTTAGTTCCATCGATCAGATAATGTATCAGTGCAAAAAAAGTAATGTCATCACAAGTTCACACATTATCTAGAAAGTAATGTCTTCAGCAGTTAAAATATTCCCCACAAATAACTCTTCAAGACTTCATGAAACAAAATTGAAAAATACAGAAAGGCAACAGACATGAAACCTGCATATTTTCTGAATGTAGGACAAGAGATCCCGGAAAAAGATCACCAGCCTAGAGATCCCCTAAAAATAACAAGAGCTGACAAAAGATATCCAAGTTAAAATGACGGGGGTGGACAAAAGATCACCAAATCGAAACTGCTTTAAGTTTCAAGTTTTATTTTTCATTCCAACTATTTATTCCAACTCAAAGATGTCCAAACTGAAGTATAGTGGGCAACAACTGGTAAAGATGGTAAATACTGTTTAACCCTATATCTAATGAATTGGCTGCAGCCACCCACGGTATTTGCAAATTAACACTTGCGCTGCCAAAAACGACTATTGTCACCTATTTTATGAGGGTTATCTGTATGTTCTGGTATGTGCAAATCAAACCTGCCATCTGATTAATTGTTGGAAAGGGCTCAGAGCCCTTTCCAACTTTTAATCAGATGGTGAAGGCGTACATAGAGGCTAAAGTGGGCATGGCAGTGAATGGGTTAAGCAGTTGAGAAAAATAGATTTTCCAAAAATTTTCTATGAAACCATATCATGTGACCCCCTCACTGGAAAGAGTTCAACGAGGGATCTTTTGTCCAGGCATCTTCTGTCCTGGGATCTTTTGTCCACTCCCATTATTTTTAGGTGATCTTTTGTCTGGGGGGACCTTTTGTCTGGGATCTCCTGTCAGGGAACCTTTCATCCAGATACCATATTTTCTCACTTTTTTTAATTGAGATCTTTCTAATGAGAGGCTTTCAGCTCAATATACAAACAACTGATACTGAAGTGTGTGTCAGGCACAAGTCAGCAAGATCTATTTTCTGAAATGTAGGTCACCATGGCCTACTGGTTATTTTTTACAATCATATATTTAATGATGTTTAAGGTCACTTTCAGTATCTATGGCATTCTCATGACTGCAACATAGGGATAAGGTGAAGTTTAGCCATTCGCGTTAATACTGATGCTGCCCATTTCACAGGACTTCCACCCCAGGCATTGGTTCGGGACCTATTTTACCAGTAAAGCAGAACTTATTTACCACAGTAAACAAGCACTGCTCCAGTTCCTGGGGTTTGCACAGGCAAGTTTGTTGACATATGCCCTTTCCAATGTGAATATGCATGTCACAAGTGGGAACCCTTAGCCAAATAGTACATGTATAGGAATTATGAGCTTGAATTCTTTTGGGGATGGATGGACGAATATATGTGACACATAGACTCAGGTACACAAAGTAACAGACAGATAAAGCCCAAAACTAGGTTGTCCAGCCATGATGTTGCAGTGGGCAACAAGAATTTTTTGATTTAACATAACAGTAACGGAGTGCTACATTAATTTAAATTGTTAGAATTACTTCACATGGGTTTGCCTTGTAAAACTTTATTGGAGTTGGAGAGTTCCTAAAGGAAAAGGCACTCTCCAATATATATAGTGACAAGACAAACCAACATGAATAATTTTTTTTTTTTAATAGAAATAGAAGCACATTCACAAAATATAAAGCTTTTTAACTGGTTGAGTGCTAGAAGACACTATCATGGCTTTCAAGAAAACGAGGGTACCAGAGCAAAGGCCAACATTTTCCATGCTCATATTTCATATTCATGAAATGCAAAAAATATTTTTATATAAATCTGTTTATTACAATTTGTTGGCCAATAACTTGTAATAAAACAAATTTTGCTTTTCATATTCAGACCACCCAAAATAATGTAGCCCTCAACCAGTTAATTGAGGCACCAGTACTTTTTAGTAGAGCCAAACTATGGTCATCTAGCGCTCAGCCAGCTTCAAACACACAGTTCTAATAGAACACTACTGTTTTAATACTACAGATTTGACAGCAGTTAGAACTGTTCTAATCCACTTTGGCTTCTTATGGCATAAACTTATGTTCTCAGACTGTGGTAGCAAAATATGCCATAAACCAACACAACCATGGTCTCATGCCCTGCTTGTCCAGAGCAAAATAATTTTGATATCCACTTCACCATGCGTGTAAATCTGTTATTTTTCATCTTCACAAGTGAAGTGATTTCACTATCCACTACAAAATTGGAGGCATCACTTGTGAATTTTGTTCATAAAAATACTTTTTTCAACCTACTGGACAGTGCAGTTGTTTGCCTCAACCTCATGGGTAGCATTTTGCTATAGGCCCCTGATTGAGAGTGGGTGGGGCAAGGATGGTGTTGGAGAGGGCTCTCAAGGATATATTGACTGGTTTCTTTCAAAATAAAACATTTGTTCCCTGAAAGTTGAGGAGCCTCCTAAAGACCAAACACTTTGTATGTAGAAGCCTATTCAAACTGTAGGGTCAGACAAGCCTCCTCAAATTGAGTTGGTTATTACATGTATACACAAAGTGAAGGGATTTTAGGGGTCTCATCAGCATTCCCCTGCCCCCAACAAGAGGGACACATCTCTTGAGCTCTCATCTTTTGTCTATTTTGAAAATGGAAACAGCCTTTGGCCGCTGTATTACCAGGCCTTTAGAGTACCGGTAGTCTAATTTGGGCACCATTGGCAAATTGGGATCCACCATATTGTGCAACAGAATTTTCTTCTTTCTTCTTGGCATCTGTTTTAGATTTCAGGTTCCCCCTCCCAACCCCCCCCCCCCCCCTTAACATGATAGTTTACAGCCCCTTGTTATAGGTCTTCACCATTATCGATGGCTCCGCTCTTTGAGCTAAAGTTTACTTGATGAGAAGACTTCTTAGTTTCCCAGTGTCAAATAAAATCCTATTTAAATGCATGAATATATTAGATCTCAAGCTTCAAGTACATGATCATACATAGTTAGCCAGAGAGAAGCAGTTGGCATTGACAGGGTCATATACGACCCTGTCGACACCGATTGCCTTTCTCTGGTGAACACTGTGGGTTTTTTAAATTATTTATCATTTGCATTGTTTCTTGTATACTGGAAAAAAGTTTGGAAAAAGTTTCAAATGCTGCATAATTTGGGCACAATTACCTTATTTGGGCACTGCATTTATCTTTGCTTTTTGAGAGGAATTTAACACCCTGTGTATTACACTGGGGCCAAAAAAATATCTATCTATGGGCTCCGAGATTGTTTGGAACCACACCCACTAATGGAAAGTGCCAACAAGCATTCTCAAATAAACTGTTGGCAATTTTTTCATGAACAGAATCAGGTTTTGTCAAGTAAATTATGTAACTGAAAGGTACTTTATGGGTCATATCAAACATCTAGCACTTTTTAACCCTTTACCAAATGTAATGGCCCAAACCGGACAGAGCAATTCATTTTCATTATATTTTCATTTGTCTCAAAAACATAGGTTATGACCCCCCTCATCGAGCTCGTTCCAATGAGGGGTCATAACCTATGTTTTGGAGACAAAAATAAAAAAAAAAATTAGTTATTCTAGAATTTTGTTTGCAAATGTCATCTGCTTTTCATGTTAGGTAAAGGGTTAATAGAACCCAGATGATAACTTCTAAACTGAAAAAGTTAAGTTGAAACTAAACACATAACACACAAAAAGAAATTTTCTTTTTTAATTAGGTCATAGAAAGACAATTTAAAGTCATATATAGCTCTTGTAACTGTGTCATCTCTCAATTAAGGGGAGTTACCAAATCAAATTAATTCTGAAAAAAACTTTATATTTCAATTAAAATTAGAAATTTCTGCCCAAAATCACAAAGTGTTTTTCACTAAACTGAATATTATTATGACTTCTATTAAAAACTTTAATTAAATAAATCTAAACCAAATCATGTACAATTTAGTTTACATAATTCTGGCCTATTAAATGGATACTGATTATTTCAGAAAAACACCTGTTAGTTGAAAATAAAATGCCTATCAGCTAAAAATATGTAGAGATATAAACATTTGTTTATACCAGCAAAGAAAATGTGATAATTAAATATTTATTTATTCATTCAAAGTATTTTATTTTTTCATTTACAGCCAGAGTCACTTATGTCAGACAGTTTTACAGGCGGAGGAAGCCAGAGTTCCGAGCTTCAGAGAGCAACTGTCTGACTCCCCTGCATACTAACTCTGCACAAGCAGGGTTAGCATTGGTTGAAGACAAGTGCACCATTGATGGCAGTAATCCTTAGAATACACCACAAGCCACAGGCACCATGGGCAATCGGGATGAAGTACATTGCCTAAGGATACAAGACAGTTACCCCTGGCAGGGATCAAACCATGGACCTTTCAGTTTAAAGTCCAAAGCCATAACCACCAAGCTACCATGCTCCTTATTCAAATTATTGGTTATTAGTTAAGAGTCTGAATAACGCAAATTAAACATAACAGACAACTACCCATCCAATTAAAACCTTACGGCCAGGACAATTTTCTAGAATGTTCACATCATAACCTGGTTTAGTCAATTTTTGGCTACCAAGAGTTGATAAGTAACCTCAGTTTAGGCCACATAAAGTAGATGTTCTGTTCCTCAGGCCATTTTTTTGTAAAATTGCATGCAGGCTGGATGTTTTTTATTTTATTTTTTATTTTTGTAATTATTTCTTTGCCATCAGAAGTTCATTTTCTTGGGAGTTTTATGTCTTAGGCCTCATAATCTACAATCTAGAATAGCATGGGTGGTGGTGTATTTCGTCCCTTGAGTACAAGAAGGCTTTGTAATGCTAAATAAAGTATTGCAAAGCCTTGTTGCACTCAAGGGACAAATTTATCAATTTTATTAACTTGGATAAAATATCAGACATAAACCATTTAATTTTTATTTTTTTAAGTTTTGCATTGGTTATAAAAAGAGAGCATGCGGTAGCCAAAAGGACAATGCGGGAGGGCTTGAGAAACAGATTTTTAACTTTTTTAGGCCTTAGGTACGTTTTATCTGAGCCTAGAATACTTCCTCATGTTGAGGTACCTGTTCCAAGGCCCGCAAGGATTGTCCAAAGTGGAAAATAGGCCCCCCAAGAGTAAACAGTATTTCTATGTACAAAGAAATGTAAAGAACTGTCAAAACGTGACACTGAAAGGGCAAATGGAAACAGATAAAACAGAAAATTCTTTTCCAGAATTTATATTATCAACGGAGCTATTTTTTTCAAACCAGTAGTGTCATTTCTGTGGCAAATCTGGCATTAAAGTGAGAAATGCTTATCTTTACAAACTTTGACAGTAACCCTCTGCATACTGATGTGAGGATAAAAATTTCAAGCAGCAAACTTTTCCCATAATGCAAACAGGAAGTTAATCAATTCAAACAGGTCAGAGAGAGTTCACTGACCTCTGTCAAAGAAGATTGCATTTGTTAATAAATTTTAAGCTGGATTATTGAAAATTTTTTGCTATTTTGACATCAGCGTGCAGAGGGTTTTAAAGTGAATGAATTTTTGATCCTTTGAACTAATTTATTCTTTTTGATGCCAGCTATCAATACTTGACAAGATATCAGTACTCTGTAAATTGTACAAGTTGATATATTTTCAACAGTTTTATACAACTGTTTTTTCATTTAGATATTTGAATACATTCTGAATGATTCACTTTTCCTGCAATGCGGTATTCTGGTTATTGAATTTTTCATCAAATCAAGTCATGGCTGCTTTATAGCAGCCATGACATGATTTTATGAAAAAATCAAGAAAATACTCAGCATGTTAAAAGTTAAATTTTTTTCCATTGACCAAAACAGAAATAGAGGGTCTTTTTTTAGTCCAGATTATTTTTGAAATTTACAAACCAAATCACTAATTTCCATTCAAGTCAAGGTTTATGGAGGCTAGCTTTGCAATTAGTGAACCTGGTTCATATATTTTGTATAGAATGACAAATTTTTGATAATTTTATCACATAAATGTGCAGCTGAAAAGATGCCATGGTTTGAATTGGAAGGTTTACAAAAAAAGAAGAAACTGTTTTTATATTGAAACCTCATTGTGTGTGACCATATAACAGATGTTATTTATTCACAAACACAACACAGCATTTGGGGTCGTAATTGTAATGGTCTGATAAATGCTTTGCATGTGGAGTTTTTTTTTAATTTTTAAATTAGCCGATTACTATTTTCTTTGTTATCAAGTCAAACCATGGACACTTCACACCAACTATAGTTCAATGTGATAACAACTTAAAAAAATCATGTCCCAAGTTTGACATTTTATGAAGAGAATTAACTGGTTGAGTGCTAGAAGCCACTATCATGGCTGTACTGAAATGTACTGCAAGCCATTATAGTGGCTTCACACTGCAAATATTAGTTTGCTCAGCAACAGAAAAAATATTTACAGCAAATTGATTTGTTACTATTTATTGGAGAATACCCACAGACACTCACCAATAAATTGTAACAAATCAATTATTCATGAACAAAATCTTGGTAAATTGTGGCTTCACTTTTTGGAAGTAATAGAATCTTTGAAAGAAATATCCATGTTAGGCTAAAAAAATAAATACTTTGGTTCTCAGGCATCAGGTCTCCTGAAATCATTGGTGGAGGATGTTTTTTTATTTTATTTTTTTTTTGTAAAGTAAACCCCCTAAAAATCTTTTGCATTTCCTCCTACTTTCAACTTAATTATCATGAACATGAATCAAAACCTACGTAGTGATCAGAAGGGCTAAGAACAATATCTGCCAAACTAAAATGAAGGTTAAAAAATGCAGATAGGATCACCGATCCAATGTCGAGTTGTGACAGCACAAAAGTGGGTTTAATCATTATCAGTTTATTGTCTGGAAACCAATTGTTATTAATTTACTATGTGAAGGGGCAATGTGACCTTGATCTTTGACCTAGTGATTTCAAAATAAATAGGGCTCTTTC
Organism: Pictodentalium vernedei; assembly: GCA_031216915.1. NCBI lineage: Eukaryota > Metazoa > Mollusca > Scaphopoda > Dentaliida > Dentaliidae > Pictodentalium > Pictodentalium vernedei. Next base: position 733,067,942 of record CM062296.1, on the reverse strand, counting down.
TTGCAACAATGCCAACCCATCAATGATGTTTTATGAACGTAGGTGGAACCATTGTTAAATTATCATCTGGAAACCAATTGTTTACGATTTATTATGCTCAGGGTGACTGTGACCTTGACCTTTCACCTAGCAAGTCCAAAATATATAGGGTTCTTCCTCTCACTGATGCCAACCTACCTATGAAGTTTCATGAACGTGGGTCGAAACATTATCAAGTTATCATCTGGAAACCAATTGTTTCCGATTTACTATGTTGAAGGTCACGGTGATCTTGACCTTTCACCTAGCGAGTCCAAAATAAAGAGGGTTCTTCCTCTCACTGATGCCAACCTAACTATGAAGTTTCATGAACATGGGTCGAACCATTATCAAGTTATCATCCGGAAACCAATTGTTTTCATTTACTATGTTCAGGGTCACTGTGACCTTGACCTTTCATCTAGTGAGTCCAAAATAAATAGGATTCATCCTCTCACGAAGGCCAACCTCCATATGAAGTTTCATGAATGTGGGGTGAACCGTAGTCAAGTTATCATCCGGAAACCAATTGTTTACAATTGACTATGTTCAAGGTCACTGTGGCCTTGACCTTTGACCAAGCAAGTCCAAAATTAATAGGGTTCTTCCTCTCACTGTTACCAGCCCACCTATGAAGTTTTATGAACATGGGTTGAACCATTATCAAGTTATCATCCGGAAACCCAATTGTTTACGCCCAATTACCCACCCACCCAATCGCCCGCCCGCCATTCATCAAACAATAAGTCGAGTTTGACTTCGTCACAACTCAACTAAAAATAAATAAATAGGGTTCTACACTCACTGAGGCCAACTTACATATGAAGTTTCATGAACGTAGGTTAAACCACTATCAAGTTATCATCTGGAAAACAATTGTTGCGATTTACTATGTTTAGGGTCGATGTGACCTTGACCTTTGACCTGTCGAGTCCAAAATCAATAGGGTTCTTCGTCGCACCCAGGTCAACTTACCTATGAAGTTTATTGAATGTAAGCTGAACCACTATCAAGTTATCATCCGGAAACCAATTGTTGTGATTTACTATGTTCAAGGTCACTGTGACCTTGACCTTTGAACTGGCGAGTCCAATATCAATAGGGTTTTTCCTTGTAAGAAGTCAACCCACCTATGGAGCTTCATGAATGTAGGTTAAGACACTATGAATTTATCGTCCACAAACTAATTGTTGCCATTTACTATGTTCAAGGTCACTGTGCCCTTGACCTTTGACCTGGCGAGTTCAAGATCAGTAGGGTTCTTCCTCACAGCAAGGCCAATGCAGCTATTAAGTTTCATGACTATAGGCTGAACCACTGTCAAGTTATTGTCTGGAAACCAATTGTTGCAATTTGGTCACTGTGACCTTGACCTTTGACCTGGTGAGTCCAAGGTCAATAGGGTTCTTCCTCGCACCAAGGCCAACACACCTATGAAGTTCCATGACTCTAGGTTGAACCACTATCAAGTTCTCATCTGGAAACCAATTGTTGCGATATACTATGTTCAAGGTCACTGTGACCTTGACCTTTGACCTGGTGAGTCCAACATCAATAGGGTTCTTCCTCGCACCAAGGCCAACACACCTATGAAGTTTCATGACTCTAGTTTGAACCACTATGAAGTTATCATCTGGAAACCAATTGTTGCGATATACTATGTTAAAGGTGACTGTGACCTTGACCTTTGATCTGGTGAGTCCAAAATCAATAGAGTTCTTCCTCGCACCAAGGCCAACCCACCTATGAAGTTTCATGAATGTAGGTTGAAGTACTGTCAAGTTATCATCCGGAAAGGAATTGTTGCGATTTACTATGTTCAAGGTCACGTTGACCTTGACCTTTGACGTAGCGAGTCCAAAATCAATAGGGTTCTTCCCCTCACCAAGGCCAATCTACCTATGAAGTTTCATGAATGTGAGTTGAACCATTATCAAGTTATCATCTGGAAACCAATTGTTTAAGATTTACTACGTTCAAGGTCACTGTGACCTTGACCTTCGACGTAGCATGTCCAAAATCAACAGGGTTCTTCCTCCCACCAAGACCAACCTACGTATGAAGTTTAATGAATGTGAGTTGAACCACTATCAAGTTATCATCCGGAAACCAATTGTTTACGCCTGAAATCCGCCGTTCACCAAACTATAAGTCGAGTTTGACTTCGTCACAACTCGACTAAAAATTCATGGAAAGGTATGAGAGTGTCTTAATCAAGTCTGGCAGATGTTATTCTCTGCCCCTTTGGACAATATGCAGACCTGCCATGCCTTATAAACAATATACCACCAATATAATACTAAATCACACAGAACCATTATTTTCAATGCAAATCAAATTTGTAGAGTAACTCAATTAGGACAGAAAACAGTTTGCAATATATTTATAGATGAGTATAATAATCATTGCATTCAAAAGTCACCGAGAAACCACAACTTCTTGAGATCATACCAATCAAATTCTATTTATAATTAACACAAATTCCACAATTTGTATTAATAACAATGGAATTTGCTTGATATTGCCATTTGGGGATTATAGCAAAGAGAAGAATTGTGCAATGTCAATAAAAATGATGATCCATCATCCAATAAGCTGTCAACCACTAACACTTCACAATGGAGACTTGTAACAAATCAATATAGATTGATATTTAATAAACTGAAAGGAAATTGACCCACATGTATTGTATTGTATATTTTCGTTATATCTGATGTATTTTAGTGGGGTTTGTTTCAAGAGCAAAAAACTGAAATTCCAAAATTCCAATAAAAATATCCAACGTGGGGGATTCAAAACCAATGAGGCGGTACCTGAGAACCAAAAGCATAACGTTTTTTAGCCTTACACACCACCTTTGCAAAATAATTCAGCAGTCTACTGGTTAACTGGTAGAGCATTAGATTAATTTTGGGTGTCAGAATAGGTTGAAATGGGTCTGCCTTGTTACAATTTATTGTAGAGTGCCTCTTGGCATTTTACAATAAATTGTGACACGACAAATTGGTAACTACAAAAATATTATTGTATTCATGGAATGTGTAGCCTTTTCATTGAGGAACCAGCATTTTTCCATAGAGCCTAAATATGGGCATCTTACACCCAACCAGTTAAATTACTAACCTTATTGATAGTTTAACCTCTACCCAACGTAATGGCCAAAACCGGCCAGTGTTTTTCACAAAAATCACCATTCAAGTTTTCTTTTTTTGTCTCAAAATCACTGGAATGAGTTCAATGAACACATTCCAATGAGGGGTCATAAGCTGGGTTTTTTATGCAAAAAATGAACGAAAGTTAAAAAATTTATAGTAATTTATATATTTTTTATACTTACCAATGACCCAGACTTAGCTGGTGCTAACTCCAACAAAACCAGGGCCAAACACAAATTTTGCCCCCCCAATCCCCAAAATTTGCATCCAAAACAAAAAGAAATCATGTCCTAAAGGACCTCCATAGTACGCCTCTACTGCGCATGCGCAGTGACGCAGTCGTCCCGAAATTGGCGCCAATTATCATTCTTACTGGCAGTGCCTGGTCAGCGCTATGTACTCAGCGGGGAGGCAAGAGTTCCCAACTCCAGGGAGGGCCATCCCCGTCTGGGTCATTGGTAAGTATAAAAAATATATAAATTACTATAAATTTTTTAACATTTTTATACTGTACCAATGACCCAGACTTAGCTGAATAGTAAACAGGCTGGAGGGCCTAGGACATAGAGGAAAATCCAATAAGCTCAATTATATAATAAAGAGGTAACCCCTTAAGGAGAAAAGGAGTATTAGGCTTTACATGTATCTTTCTTATTTAATATTAAATTAGAAAGATACACTACCCTTAATAATTGAGCACAATAACATTCATGTTCTCTATTAACATCCAGTATAACCCTTATACTAATTATTTTTAAAGCAAGCCAATAAATAAAGTAGTCCAGAGAATTGAGACTCTTTATAATCATTTAAAAGTGTCCGAGTATTGTATATTAAAGCCCGTTTGACACTTGACATATACAAATGCTTCACACCGAGCTACACTTTAAAAATAAGACATGAATGAAATTAAACATTAATATTACACTTTAAAACCATCCCGGAAGCGACTCAGAAATACTGTCTTGGAGGAGGCATTCCCTTGCTTTTCACTATAAAGCAGGTGACCTAAGGGAACACCCGCCCCCCCCCCCCCCCTTCCCCTTGCCCTGGGTCAAATAGCCCAGAGCGAAGAGGGCAGCCGGACGGAGTCACTGCCGGAACAGAAAGCCTGCATAACTATAGTTGCAACTGTTTAGTGGACGACATTCTGAGCAACAGATAACGGACCTAAACAATGCAGGTCTCCAGAAATGGACTCAATATTTCTGAGATAAAAATTAGTAAATGTGGATGGCTGAGACCAATAAGCAGCCTTCATTAAATCTGTAATAGAAACACTATTAGCATAAGCCCAGGAAGTAGAAAGAGCTCTTACTTCATGAGCAGAAATCTTAAGCACAGACTGCTGAGAAGAAGATAAATCTTCATAAGCAGTACGGATAGTTAACTGAATCCATCTAGCAATAGAATGGACTGAAATGTCCTTTCTATTAGGCATCAAAGACAGAAAGAAACGTTTCCGTCCCTTTCTGATGAACTGAGATCTCTGTTTATAGATACGTAGTGCTCTAACAGGACAGAGTAAAGGCCTACGCCCGTCTGAAGACGGAAGAGCCTTAATAACAATAGGTTCCGGATATTTATTAGGAGCCTGATTCTTAGCTAAAAAACCCACATTAGTAGTGAAGGTGATAGTGTTCCCAACACTACGATAATGAGAATCATCCACCGATAGTGCATGAAGCTCACTGACTCTTCTGGCAGAAGAGAAAGCTAAGAGAAAAGCTGTCTTATAAGATAAGAATTTGAAATCTACTGTCCCAAGAGGTTCAAATGGCTTTTCCTTCAATTTAAGGAGAACCCAAGCTAAATTCCACTCAGGAATTAATCTAAGAGTTCTGGGTCTATTTATCGAAAAGTTTCTAACCAATTTCGATAAAGAGACATTAGATCCAATTTGTAAACTATCATGATGTGCATAGGTATCAGATAACATAGATCTATAACCCTTTATAGTAACAGGCTGCAGTTTGATTTCGTCAAACAAGTATACTAGAAAGTTTGCAATGTCTGGTATAGAGGGATCAAATATATCTACAGAATGATCCCTACACCAACGACGGAAAACCTTCCACTTAGCCGCATAGTTTAGCGAAGAGGAGGTCCTCCTACAGTTAGAAATCGCGTCCACTGCTCGTCCTGTAAAGTGCTTGCCATGCAAGAAGGACCGCACAACGGAAAAACGTGAAGGTTGAGACCTTGCGGGTTGTGATGGAGTTGGCGCGATTTCCCCTGCGAAAGAAGATCCTCTCGTGGAGGAAGCTTCCGCGGTAGGTCCCACAACAGACACCTGAGTAGATTTATCCATGGTCTCTGTGGCGACAGAGATGCTACCAACAGAATCTTGCATTGAGATTGTTTTATCTTTAGCAATACTTGTTGAATTAACGGTGCTGGAGGATACGCATATCCTATCATTCCGTCCCAAGGGATCGACAGAGCGTCTACTGCAAATGCTCTTGGATCCGGACACGGGGACACATACGTCTGCAACTGATTGTTGAGATGTGTCGCAAATAAGTCTATCATTGGCCGTTCCCATTGGTAGCAAATCTGATTGAATACTTGTTTGTTGAGAGTCCACTCCGACGGCAACAAGCGACCCTTTCGTGAAAGGGAGTCTGCTAGCACATTCAGACGACCCGGTATGTGACGGACCGAAAGAAGAACGTGATGTTCCAACGCAAACAGAAGGATTCTTTCCGTTAGATTGAACAACGGAACTGAATGAGTGCCTCCCTGATTCTGTATATACGCCACTACTGTCGTATTGTCGGATAGGATTTGGACATGAGCATCGTGAATAATGTCCATCCAGTGACGTAACGCAAGCCAAATTGACATCATTTCCTTGATGTTTATGTGCTTGCACAGGAATTGCGGATCCCAAAGACCCTGGCATCTCGAATCCGTTGGGATTAATGATGCACCCCAACCTGTTTGACTGGCATCCGTCATAATGGTAAAACTCGGATCCGGCAACTGCAGCGGAACTCCTTGAGTTAACCACTGAATGTTTGCCCAAGGCTGAATCTCTTGTTTCACTTGATCTGACAAGAGAACGTCTACATCGAGCGAATGAATTTTCACACTCCAATTCTGAGTCAGGAAAATTTGAAGAGGACGTGTGCGTAGCCGCCCCATCGGAATGAGATCCGCGGCGGCTCCGCACAGACCTATCAGTCTCATAAATTCTCTCGCCGTGACTTTGTCTGCATGCAGACAATAGCGAGCGTAACAACTGACTAATTTCGCTCTGGTTAACGGCAGACGAACGAGATTGTTGTGCGTCTCGAAGCTCATTCCCAGATGAGTGAATGACTTGGACGGCACCAGATCCGACTTCTCCTCGTTTACTATGAAACCGAGACGTCGGAGCAATAGAAGAAGATTCTGAACATCGTTCTGAAGCGTTAACTCGTTGCCGTACCTCTGAAGAATGTCGTCCAGGTAGGCCGACGTTACTGCAGACGAATGAGCTCGGAAGTAGATCATTACCGAGTTCATTACCCGAGTGAAAGCCCAGGGTGCTAGATTCAATCCGAAGCACATGGCCCGGAACTGATACACCACTCCTAGGACTGCGAAGCGTAGATACTTTCGGAATGTCGGATGTACCATGACGTGAAAGTACGCATCTTTGAGATCTATGCTCGTTGCATAATCGTTCACCCGAATACTCGCTCTGACCGATCGAATCGTCTCCATATAAAACTTCGGAGCGACGATCAGCTTGTTTATCCAGCTCAAATCTATGACTGGACGGAACGAGCCGTCTGGTTTCGGAACCAGAAACAGATGGCTGTAGAATCCCAGCGATTCCTGGTTTTCTACGACCTCTACCGCGTTCTTCATTAAAAGAGACTGCACCTCTGATAACAGAGCGTCTCTTTTCTGTGGATTTGACGGAAGATGAGTCCACTTTGGACTTCGAGTTAATGGAGGCTTTCGTTTGAAGGATATCTTTAGACCTTCCGAAGTCACTCCTCTCACCCACGGGTCGTCCGTAATCGACGCCCACTCTTGTGAAAAACTCGACAACCTTCCGCCAACCGGAACGCGATAGAGGTTTAAGCCATCACCTCCTGGACCTGCGAGGCCTGCGGTAGGAGAAACCACGTCTTCCACGACCCGCACCTCGCCTCGTCGACCTCGGGGCGTCCGACCGATTGTCCCGGCCTGAAGGACGTCCCGAACGAGAGTCTCGAATAAGACCAGGAGGACGCACCGGAACCTCTATAGGAACCTCTCTTGGGCGCATTAGACCCAGAAGTGCCCGCCTTATTCGTGTCTGCTGTATCCGACCTTTTAGGAGCGGATCTGAACAACAGAGAATCATTAGCTTTCTTTTTAATATTATCATAAATAGCGGAAAGCTTGCCGTCAAAGAGAAGTTCTCCTGAGACCGAAGCGACTCTAAGAGAGTTCTTCACCTTAGAATCCACTAGTGTGGATGTAGCTAGGGCTGCGTCACGTCTAACCAACTCCAGATTTGCCACTGAAAGGGCGGAGTTACACGTGGAATAAGCTACTGCCCTTGAAAGAAGTCTTAAAGAGGATTGTATATCCTGAAACTCTTCCCCTTGAAGGCGCAGTGATAACGCCTTAGTAAGGTGATCTGCGTAAGATAAGGCATCTAAATTGGCTCTGTTAGACGCAATAGCTGTTTCCAACACCGCGGTTGGAATAGAAGCTGACGACGGTAATGATAGCTCTAAGTCTTCCGCCTCGTCGTCCATACGCAGAGGAACTCTCGGTATACCCTGTCCTGCCGTGTCGAATTTATTCCTTGCATTAATGAAAGGCAGGTTGAGAGTATTTGCGGACAAGAAACCTGCTTTCCCCGTCCTGGAAGCAAGTTTAAATATAGCGTCGTTCAATAATTCAAATGTTCTTGCAACATTATTGGACTGCGACGGAAACTCGGGAGCGATGTCCCTGAACCGCTCAAAAAATTCAGAGTCCAATGACGCTATAATTCTCTTGTCCGGAAGCGCAGCAGTCTGGCCCGACGGAACAACTTGAGGGAGAAAGTGCCGGATGAAGTCCACGGCAGCTTTATGTTGTTCCGAAAGGGATAGCTCCAATTCATCCGTATCCCTTTCACCATCCGGTCGGACCTCCCGATGTTCCCGGTCGTCCGCCCCCGATGCTTCGGCGGAGCGTACCGACCCAGCGCCGTCGGATAATTCTCGATCCGACACCGTTTCTGTCGGCTGCTGGGATGCTGCGATAAGCTGTGCTATCTGCACTAGAATGTCCGACGTCGAGACCTGCGGAGGCGCGGTCTTTCGCTGCTTCGCCGAGGGCAGCTCCGCATCAGATGGCTCCCGCATACTTTTCCTATGCGAACGTCCGGAGTCCATCGGTCTCGAATCCCTGGCTGCCGGATGGTGTGACCTGGTCGCCAAAGAATCCTTCATCGGCGAAGCTGGCAAAATATCGGAGGTCACGCAGCCAAGGTGCGGTCGTGTGCGCCGACGAGAAGAGGAAGCCTTAACAGTCTCTGCGGACTGCATATACAACGGAGCGTCCCGAGCGACGGACGTATGCTCCGCTAAAGACACATTTTGTACCACAACATCTGGTCCCAGATGTTGTTGTACGAGAGAGGGGCCTCTCTCGCTCGCGGCCCGGCTGGACCTGGACGAGCTAGGAACCGGACTAAAAGGCTTCCTCCGTTCTCGTTTACTATCCACCGTCACTGGGTGTGCATCTATTATGTTTATAGTGCTCGCATCACCCAAAATTTCCTCTTGGACCGCATCGGACGAACCCGGCTGCTGAACCATTCGGTGAATGGACGCTACACCGGGCGAGCTAGCGGACGACATTTGTCTAATCTCCATGAGCACTTTTGCCGCTAGCTCTGAATTCATTTGTGACGACGGACGCACACTTGAAGAAGATAACATGGAAACATCACCCTGTTCTGGTTCCTCTGAAATAGAAACTGAGAGAGTAGAGTGACCTTGTGGAGAAAGAGCCGGCATCGCTCTTTCTCCAGAAACAACATATCGTGACACACGTTTCCAATGTTTCTCATCCCAATGTTCACATATAGGACAGGGATTAATGCGAGAACACTGACTACAATTAATACAATGATCATGAAAGTCAGAGGAAGATTTCTTCCTATTACAATTTGAACAATGTCCCTTCATTGTGAAAGAACAACAATAAGTCCTAGTTAGTCGCAAAAACCCCTGACACAAAGATACATAATAACATGATCCATTAATAAATGAAAAAACAATTGCAAAACAAAATAATTTTGAAAAAATATTTTTTCAGAGAAGCCCAAGTTGCTGAAAAGTAACGTTGAGCCCCGATGGATCCGATGGCAAAGTGTGGTCAAAAATTTTAAATTTATATAAAATAATTAATGAGACACTTTCGGATAATATAAATGTATCTTATAATGAGATAAACTACCACAAAGGCAAACAGCCCCCCTCAAAAAAGGCTGTTGCCAATGAAAACAAACAGTGTAAACACACTAGAAAACATGACTCCAGGCACTGAAAAAACTGGCCCGGAATCAGTCATCAATTACACTCTATCTGATGCAAAACAGAGACTCCCAGGGGAGAATCTGCAGAACATCAGATGGAAGATGCAGAACACAAACGTTATACACCCATGGGTGAAAACGTAACTATGGGGAAAATAACAGAAAACATTCTGTAACCAAGCAACTCTCCCAGGAAATTTTAGAAATGAAACTTCTCAAAAATATGCCAAAAGCATGGGAGAATTGCAAGGGGGGACTTTAGAAGGCTAGGGGAGAGGAAACACTGAATAAGCAGTGCAACAATTAGCAAGAATGACAACAAGAGGCCCATGCCTCGAAAATAGGCAACTTAACGTAATTTCAACAAAAAATTTTAAGTACAGCCCTGATTATTTTTTGCCACTTCTTTTGTCCTCTCCTCCTTCTATCCTCCTTAGAATCACATTTTCTCCAAAAATTACGTGTCTGGCATCCTTTAAACTGAGATTTACAAGCACAAAGATCAGTGAGATGTTGACTGATGAAGGGCCAAACAGAGAATGTTAATTGGCGCCAATTTCGGGACGACTGCGTCACTGCGCATGCGCAGTAGAGGCGTACTATGGAGGCCCTTTAGGACATGATTTCTTTTTGTTTTGGATGCAAATTTTGGGGATTGGGGGGCAAAATTTGTGTTTGGCCCTGGTTTTGTTGGAGTTAGCACCAGCTAAGTCTGGGTCATTGGTACAGTATAAAAATATTAGTTATTTCAGAATTTTGTTTGCAAGTGTTGTCTGTCTCTCATGTTAAGTAAAGGATTAAACAATTAAAATGTCAGAAAGTTACTTCACTTTGAGTATGAATGTTATCTGTGAGATTTCCTGGAACCAATACATTGCAGAATTTATTCTGATATTACAAATTCTCCAAAACCAATCTCTTATTTTGTCTTTGCAATTTAATAAAATACGTCACTAAACTTGGTTGATTAAATTGTTTTTCCATCACACATTTAGTGATTCAGAACACAAAATGATCCTGAGAACTGTTGGTCCAAACAATTAGTAACTCAAATTGAACCCACAAAAACACATTAATGGAAACAATATAAATATATCCAGATGCACACTTCCTTAACTAAAAGATGTATTAATAACACAGGCACTGGCAACAAACTAAATGTCACTATCATTAAACTTTCTGGAATAAATCTCTCATATCTGCCATGGCTTTCCCAATATTCTTTGCAAACCCCAAGGAGTTCTGAAATAAAAATAAAAAATTTAAACTTGTGGTGTTGAGCAGTGGTGGGTCAGTAGAAGGGTACTTCTGTATCATTTCCTGTGCATTGTACTTCAGAAGCCAGTATGAGGTATAATTAGTCCTGGTTATCCTTTTGCATTTTGTGACAAGACCTTCTTAATAAGTTTTCTCAACCTGGGTTCCTGCATTTCAAAGAGCAGTCAATTGAAGGAGTTTTTAGGGCCTTCCAGGCATATTTTCAAGAGTTTTATGGAGCAAGACATGAGAAATTCAAGGATTTTCATGGCTGTTCTACAGCAAAACAAGTGAGCTTCCATCCCAGAGGTGCACAGTTACATTAACCCCTTTACCCAATGAACATGATATCAAAATTTATTATTTCAAATATTATTTTTTCAAATTTTTCGAAATACTTCCACAAGGCCCTTGATGAGCTCATTCCAATGATGGGTCACAAAGGCTTTGTTGAATTTTTTTGAATTTTTTTTTTTTCAACTTCTCAGTTTGTATATTATGCAGGCAGACATGGCCAATTTGTTAGGTAAAGGGTTAATATATAAGCTAAGGAAATTTGTACTCAATACTTTTAATTTTATTGCCATATCACAATTATATTTGCAATTTAGGCATGGTTTTCACTGTATTAGCCAGCAGAGATAGGCAGTATTGGAATTTTGCATTTGGTATCGGTTTTAGTATTTTAGCGGGTATATCATGGTATTGGTATCTGACTTTACTGAGATTTACTGATAGTACCAAAACAGATTCACATCAGGAAAATACAGAATAAGTTGTTCTTGTATGATTCTACCACAGTGTCACAAATGCTACTGCCAATGAGCTCGACATTGGCATTTTTTGCCAACATAAATCATATTTATAGTAATTTTGTAAATTGTTCCAAGCACGCCTTAACCTTCAAAGCTTTGGGAACTCGGAATAATGCATAATAATCATTTGCCCAAGTCAAATCTCAGAGCTTGCAGTTTCCATCAAGGCTTTCCACATTGTCACTGAGGAATTTAGAAACTTTTGACGACAAAAATCTTGATGACAAATAAACTTTAATGTGAAATCACCATCTGAATGACACAAGCTTGCTCTGATAAGGGTACTATAAGCAATATTCAGTAAAGAAATTCAATTTAAAAAAATAAGAGAAAATATTGTGTATTTTTTAGCTTTGCAGTTTTTAAAAAAAGTAAAACTATGATGTTAACCCTAATTGTTATTCATTTATTTGTTTATTTATTCCCTGGGGTTTATAGATATTTTCAACAGCCAGGGTCACCCTGTGTTTGGTGGTTTTACAGGTGGAGGAAGCTGGAGTTCCTGAAGAGAACTACCAAGCAATGGTGGGCAACTGTCAGACCTTCCCAACATACTAACTCCAGACAAGCAGGGTTAGCACTGACTGAAGACAAGTGCACCATCGACATGCAGTACGCCTCAGTACAGAGCACAACCGTGCCTTCAATTGTGAAATTGTGATTAAGTGCCTTGCCTAAGGACACAATGCAGTTGTCCCCGGTGGGGATCGAACTGTGGACCTTCCGATTTGAAGTCCAATGCCATAACCACTGAGCCACCATGCTCCCTAACCCAAATTGTAAGTGTCCTACTGAATATAATGGACAGTACAGCAACCAAATCTATTTTTTATTCAGAGATAGGTTCAGCAATAAATTAATCCTACAGGCCTACAGGGCTGTAGGTTTAAATTCATGCTCATCATCAGTGCCAAGTTGTTGTGTACTGAAATCAAACTATTTATGCATCACAGTTTGAAAGGGTTAAAGTTAAATTACAATGTCCGATAAATAGCCCCATAGAGAAAATTACATTAAAATACTATAACTCAATACATACGGTTGTTGGACAAGATATTTTACTTGAGACGTGAAAGAAGATGTTATCTTCTCCAGCAACAATATAGGATACACCATATCCATCATCAGCAACCTGAAAATAAAAATACAAATACTTACTTTACTGTCTGGGCATGAGTAAAATATCTGAACCTATCTGTTATGCTAAATTTATTTACTTATTTTTGGGGTTCAGTGACATTTTCAACAGAGAGGGCCACACCATGTCAGACAGTTTTATGGGTGGACAAGCCAGGATATTAGCAGACTGTCATCTGCAGAATGAGGATTCCAGAGGGCAAAATTGGTGATGTTACCCAGCACTACAGAGTAGCATCACCAAATTTACCCTCTGCGTACCTCAATCTGAAACAAGCTCTCAGACCAAAACAGAAAGGGGCACCCAGAGAATAAATTAAGGGGATTTTAGCCTGCTGTTTGGGATAGCAACAGTTAACCCTTTACCCAACGCAGAAGATTTCAAAATTTATTATTTTAAATTTCATTTTTTATTTTTTTAAAAAAAATTTCAAGAAAACCATATCATGTGACCCCTCTTTGGAACGAGCTCGACGAGCTCGTTCTAAAGAGGGGTCATATGATATGGTTTTCTTGAAATTTTTTGAAAAATAATTTTTTTTCAGCTGCTGAATTTGCATATTACGCAGGCGCTGCGGGCGATTCATTGGCTAAAAGGTTAATTCACCCTCTGGGTACCTCATTCTTCAAATGAAAGATTGATTGCTTATTTCCAAGCTTGTGGGTGGAGGAGGCTGGAGTACCCCAAGAAATCAACGGAGCAGTTGCAAATAACTGTCAGTCTCTTCAACTTACTAACACTGCACAATCAGGTTTAGCATTGGTTGAAGTGAAGTATACTATTGATGTATAGTATGCCTTTGCATACTGTACCAAGTGTTTTGCCCAAAGACACAATGCAGAGGATGCCAGGAAGGATCAAACCAACCATATTTAAATCTTAACCCTTTACCTAATGAATCGGACACATCAGCCGATGTAATTTTCAAATTTAGCAGTAGCAAAAAAAATATTTTTCAAAAAATTTCAACCATATTATGTGCCCCCTCAAGGGCTAAGATATGGTGAATGGTTCGGTGTTTTACAATTATATTCAATTAACAGAATTGTTTCTGACAACTCAGCAACTTGGTCCCCTAACACAAAAGATTGCTGCACAGGAAACTAAGTTTCTTGAAATTTCAAAATAGGTTTTTCCCAAAGAAACTTTGAAACAAGGATTATGCATCACCAATGTGGGGGAAAGTTTTTTCTCAACTGTAAGGCTTGTCATTGTAAGAAAATCAAATCCACTTTGATAAAGTTAGTGTGCTAACGAGATGAAAACAGGTAAAAATTAACTAAGCAAGGGCCATAACTCCACTCATGATCACACTGCACAGGTTTCCAAATGTGTTCAAGAAAGTCTCACCTATCAAATATTAACCAAAACCATAAATATTTGTTCAAGTTACCGCATTGACATGATGAAAAACAGAAACAAAATAACTAATAAAAGGCCATAACTCCATTCCATACGGCCAAACCATATCTTTTTTCAAACATATTCAAGACATTACGAAAGTCTCACATACCAAGTGTTGACCATACCAAATATTGACCAATTCCACTATATTTATTCAAATTATTGTGCTAATGAGCTGAAAATTGGCAAAACTTAATTAAGGGCCACATCTCTGCTCAATATAGCCAACCTACACAAGTTTTCAAACTCAGTCAACACATTGTTATGAAAGTCTCACATACCAAATAGGATGATTGCTCAGCACATGTGTGGGGTGAGCAATCAAATATTGAATGGTCTATCCCCAGGTGATGAAAACAGATTCTTCAAATTGCAGTCATTAAAATGACTTGGAACACACCATCAGGGTTCAAAGTGTTAAAAAGGAATATGATCTGCATACTGTATAGTTAAAACCAGAATGCACAAGATTATTTGATTCTGAAATGTCAATTCAAATGTTACAGGACAGGATTTCTTAAAATTTAAAAAGGCCCATTTTGGTAAAACAAAATTGGAAAAAAATTGCATATAGTTCAAAACTGAACTCAGCTGAAACAATTATACAGAGCATTTAGAAAATAATGTCAGAATTTACTCCATTCAATGCTGTTTAAAAGCCACTGAATAGAAGCGAAATGAAAGCACCTCATATGGATGGATGGCTGGAAAGACAGAGTGACAATGACAAGCTAAAACAGTATATCTCTAAACTTTTGTGGCATTAGTGGCAGTAACTGAACGGAGTGGGGATGTATAAATACATGAGGATTTCAATGATGGAACATGATATGAAAAAAAATGCATTGAGTGAACAAAACATACTGGTCCAAATCCTCCACCTCCCGAGATATGGTCGGGATTTTTCTTCAAGTCAATTAAAGTTGTTTGTTGATGTGGAGTCTGAAAATAAAGAAAAGTTAGAAAATAGGCAACATTATCAAAATACTGTAAGCATATGTACTATGATTTATATTGAAAATTGAACATATCTTTGGAGAATAAGAACTATCACCTTGGGATGATTAAACCCCCTTGCCTACTCATCCTAGAGAGTGGTGTGTATGCATATTCTCGTGCACTAGCTACACTGGTAAGGACCTGTATAAGCATTAAATACAAGTAGCTGTTCATTTCCCGTAAAAATCAATATTAAAATTTATGTTTAGCAGATGATAAATAAGTTTATGAAGTTGCAATGCAAACCTTTAGAAGTAAGATCTTTTTGCTGGTAACAACTGAAAAAAGTTTCACTGATTTTGGTTCGAGAATGAAGCACAGAAATCAAAATTCAAAAGGACATAATTTAGCCGAAAAGTGTCATAACTGGGTAGCAGTCTTTTGGTTTTGAGGTGAGCTGCTGCACCTGCATGTCATCACATGCAATTTTTATTTTTTGCAAGTACATAACAGCATGACTCAGCTCTACCTAGAAAACCAATTAAAGTCTGTTTGTGGGAAAAGTGTCAATTAATATACCGCTTACATGGAAATACGAACGGTATACCATGAATTGTACACTGTACCTTTCCAAGACTTCAGACTAATCAACCTTAAAAAAATGCATTAGATAACACTAAAACGATCCCCAGCAGTTTTGTTTCATCTTGTGAAACAACTCCCGAATTTTGTGTGCAGGTGTCCAGTGAATTGTGATTACAATGTTCTGAGGTGTGTCAGGAAATGAAATGCACAGACATTAAAGGCAAATGCTCCATAGAAGTTGCATGTATTGTTTCAAATTTTCTCCGACTACTTCTGGAACAAGCTTATTTGAAAAAAAAAATCAAGCAATTATTTTGGAATGCCTGTTCATTGGATACAGGTAAAGTGAACAGTGCAGATGAACTTTCAGAAATGAATAATACTGAATAGTTTTGGAATTTAGTTCCAAAGAAAACAATAAGTTGCTTCCATGGCTGCAAGTTTTTAACTTTCAAACAGTCAGTGTCAATGTTCTCTTAACTTTAGATACACAGCATACATCCTGGGAGTTTCTGCGATGCATAAAAATCATAACCATTGATGTTTTTCTTGAAAACATTTTCCTGATGCTAGGACTTAACAACACCACACCTCAGTTCAACTGGTAGAAAGCAGAATATAGTTTGCCTCCCATTTTCAAAATCTAAAGCCTGTGAGTAGCATTTGCATGTCCATTTGCATCATTATAAATAAGATGTTTCATCAAAATCAGTTCACAAGGCCCCACAAAGTAGATCTTCTGTTTCTCAGGCCATTTTTTTGTAAAACTGCATGCGGGCAGGCGTTTTTTTATATTATATTTTGTAATTATTTCTTTGCCATCAAAAGTTCATGTTCTTGGTTTGTTTTATGTTTCAGGCCTCATAATGTACAGAATAGCATGGGTGGCAGTGTATTTTGTCCCTTGAGAGCAAGAATGGTTTGCAATGCTAAAGCATGGCAAGGCCTTGTTGCACTCAAGAAAAGACATTTATCAATTTTATTAACTTGGGTAAAATATCAAACATAAACCATTGAATTTTAATTTTTTTAAGTTTGTATTGGTTATAAAAGAGAGCATACACCAGCCAAAAAGGCCATGCAGGTGAGCCAGAGAAACAAATTTTTAACTTTTTAGGCCTAAACCAAGTTGTTGTGTGAACAAATATTTCACATAAAAATCAATAATGAACATATGTTCAGGAGATAATTCAGTTAACCCTTTACCTAACGAATCGTCAACATCCACCCACATAATATGCAAACTGAGCAGGTGAAAAAATAAAATTTTTCAAAATATTTCAACAAAACCATATCATGTGACCCCCTCATTGGCACAAGCTCATTGAGCTCTTTCCAATGGGGGTCACATGATAAGGTTTTGTTGAAAATTTTGGAAAAATTTTAAAAAATTATATTTAAAATAATAAATTTTGAAATTGTCTGTGTTGGGTAAAGGCTTAAGGTTTGTCACAACTCGAAAAGGGCATGTCTGCTTGCAGAAGATGTTTGAATGATTTCATCAAAAGTGATTCAATAACTTAGGAAGATAAACCAATATTTATTTATCTATTTATTGGTGTTTAATGTGGCTTATAGCATCTATGGTTATATCTAGAACTGGGGGAGCTTGATTTTTCAGATTCGGTTTTGGTTTCAGAAAAAAACCTTGGTTCAGTTTTTCTATGTGTGAAGAACATAGAGTAAATAATAGCGCTCAAACGACTAGTGAATTCCAAAGTTGACTAGTCAATACCCAAAAGTCAAGTCGACTTCGACTAGTCATTGGTGATAACTTGTCTCCTAATAACAGTGTTGGTGATCCGGTAGAGTGTTGAAGGTCCAAATTTGGCTTCACTTGGGCATTCATATACAGCAACTTACTGGAACATTATTCTGTTAATGTGCTTCTAATTATGCTAAGAGTGAAATTATATAGTCTTATTTAATATGCCTTGTTGCGATTTATGGGAGAGTGCCTATAGGCACTCTCCCATAAATTGCAACAAGGCAAATTAATAACATATCCTGATAGCCCAAAATAATTCAGCACTCCACTAGTGCCAGTTAAAACAAACTACTGTCACCACTATTAGATGGCAATAGATGTATACATTGATTGCCCAATATTGCTGTTCAAACTGACTGACAGTGGCACAGAAGGGATACTATTTACCTAAACGCTTGAACTCCTCTGACTAGTCGACTGCACAATTGAGAGTCTACTACTGGTTTGCCCAGAGTCGACATTGACTAGCCAACTAATCGTTTGAGTACTAGTAAATAACACCTCAGACACCTAAACTTGGTAAAAATCATCAATAGTTTGTACGACACAAAAAGCCGTCAGTACAGGGTTTAAAACTGAAGTGAGAATCAGATTTGATTCTTGCAAAGGATTCTCATACGAAAATGAGAATCAACTTTGATTCTCGCAAATGTCCATTTGATTCTCATAGATTTTGAAAGTGTTTTTAAAGGACTAGAGATATCTACATATATAGGCAGCCAAGACTTCACTAGAAACCACTTCCAAGATACTGAAACTTCCACCATCAAGACTACCAAACTCCTGCATGTTGGAACATGTGTTCTACATGTGCATGCAAGACACAAAATACACCCAAACTGGGACTAGGGTTGAACTCTAGTAAATATACACCTGGAACTTAATTAAGCACCCCCTGAAATGTTTCTTGACAGTGCAGTTGCTGTTACAGATTATTATGTTTTAATGATAGCTATGTTGTGCAGTACATTTCATCTCGTGAGACATGATGTTTCTGGTTGATAGCATACCCCCAAACACATCCCCTCGTCCAGGTGAAGCATGCTACCCACGAAAGTCACAAAAAACACTATCATCCACATGCAATATCTGGTTATAAAACAAGAAAATTTGTCACTTCTTTTATCAGTAAATGATGACATGGCAAGGAGACTGTCAGAAGCACTAAGATGGCAAATCATTGACATGCATGCAACAGGCATGTCATTCAAAGCTGTTGGAAGGCAACTTGGCTATAGGCATTCTGTCATCAGCAGACTTTTCCGAAAAAATCAACAAACCAATGATGTTAAGGACCAACCAACACCGAAAGACCTTTTCTCAGAAAAATCGGAGTCTGTCTCATTAGGCGTGTACAATTTGCTTCAAGTGGGGTTTTGAAATGCCTTTGGCTTCCCAACAGGCGTTTGTGCAACAGAACTGTCCAAAACTTTCAAAGCACTGGTTATGAGGTCTAGAAGGGTTATCAAGCATCCAGCTCTGTCCGATCAGCATCAAAGATGACATTTGGAGTGGTGTATGGCATGACAACATTGGAATCTCAGGACATGGAGGAGAGTCCATTGGTCAGACAAGAGTTGGTTCCTGCTTTATGTCACAGATGGTTGCATGAGTGTGTGGAGGCACAGAAATATTGCTTATGGGCCCAGGAACATCAGATCTACTGTTCCTTAAGGTTTAATATAAGTAAGGATTTGGGGATGCCTCTCTCATGATTGTAAACTTGGTATGGTGACTGTACGTGGGAATCTCTATGGTCATCAGTACATCCGGGACATTCTCAATCTGGTTGTTGTGCCTCATTTCGACAACCACCCATTGGCTACTCGCCCTGTATTCATGGATGACAATGCAAGGCCACATCGTTCCCATGCTGTGAGCGCATTCCTTCAGAAGAATGCTATTATAACACTACCTTGGCCTGCAAATGAGCCCTGATTTGAATCTCTTAGAACACATCTTGGACTTTCTTGGACATCGTGTGCAAATAAGGGATCCGTCTGTACAGAATTTGGCCGATTTGGAAGCTGCATTGCATGAGGAGTGGCAGCAGCTGCCTCTGGACCATATCAGAAGGCTCACTGGTAGCATTAGGAGAAGGGTTCAGGCTGTCATCTGGGCACATGGTGGATACACTCGCTACTGATGTCAGACACTGCTATTGTGTTCAAGAGATCACAAGTTACATTTTTGTCAGTAAGTAATGGCATTGTTTAATCATGGAGCGTACCAGCACCATACTTGTCAAGAGAACATTTTTTTATCAAAAACAATAATGACAGATATGTGTGCCATTAAAATACTGCATATTAATGTATTGTATGCCAAAATATATTTATATATATATATATATATATATATAATTGAAAGTTTGTTGAAAACTGAAAAAAAATCTATTTTGAGATATCACAACAATTAAGTTACCACCCCCCCCCCCCCCCCTCCCTTACTTATATACAAACAAATTGAGAACATGTCAAGCAGAGTATTTCGTCTTCATTTTGAATCAACAGGATTATTTTGTTTTGTTTGTTTTTTTCACAATGGGAGTTATGAATACTGAGGGCACCTTCTCTAACTTGAGTAATACAAAACACAGTTCAAATATTTTTTTTGATAAAAAACAAAAGCGAAATTACCACAACCACACAGAACTTCATTGTACCGGCAACAACAGGTGGTTTTTTTTTAAACAGAACGATATGTATTGTTAGCATTGAGTAATTTTTATTGTACAATAAAACCTGTCAAAAGATAATAAGAACGAATATTTTCTCACCAAAAATGTACAGATTGAACAAAGAATTTACATGAATAAATGGCATGAGTGAAGAAGGAATGCTTGTGTTGGTTCCTGAACGTTTTGGTACTGGGACGTTTAGGCCCAAGATGTTTCAGCCTCCATGTATTGAAGCACCGAGATGGGCTTGCATGAGCAAGGAAAAATGGCCGGACTGGGGGGGGGGGGGGGGGGGGGGGGCAGGGGGGGGGGGGAGAATGGGTTGGTACAGGCAAAGGCTAGATAGGCATCCACTCACATTTGTGTGTCGGGGGGGGGGAGGGGCATTGTCTCGGGGGGGGGGGGGGGGGGGGCTTGGACCAGTGATATCCATATTTGTATGCTTTTACTGACAAATACCATTAAAAGTGTTAAAATAAATGATTAAAATGAAATATAATGCATCTGGGTTGGGGGGGATGCTCAGATGGGACCGTGGGAGGCATAACAAGGAAAATATTGATGTAATGGCCACGTGCAAAAATCTCACTGACAAGCATCCAAATCTCACTGAGAGCTCATCAAAATCTCACTGGCAGTCACCTTCAGAGGTTAACAGGTCTGGAGTTGACCCAGTTTCAAACACCTGATCACCAACAACTTCAGATGTTTGATTTGTTAAAAAAGGTTTTATTCAACAGAGAATTCCCCTTTAATAGTGTTCCATCTATATTTTTCCTGCATTTGAATAAGGGTGCCCAAGCTTTGTTTTACAAACTGCAACACTGTGTTTAGACATTGAAAAGAGAATGCAAATCACAATTGACTGCCATTTTTAACTTTGAATTCTGGGGAGGTACTGGGGAAGTTCCTTTGATCTATTTCCAGTGATATATTTCTCTCAACTCATGTCTGCTCTTCAGCAGCAATGAAGTGATTGTAGGAGACCTGCACAAAATATTTTGACGTTGAACAACTGAAATTTATTAACATATGTGGGAGTTAATTATAGTTCCTTTTTTTTTAAATTATTTTTCTTCAGATTACTTCTACAGTCATGAATTGTTTGTATTAGTGAGAGAACAATTATTTTTTTGAAGTTTGACATCTGCATGTGTTGTACCTGAAACTGACAAATTAAGGTTTTTTTCACATGAGTTTTTTTTTTTTTGGAGGTAAGGGGGAAGGGTGGGTGGGGGGAGGGGAGTATTGGGAGAAACCTGATTACTATTGTGATTCCAATCTTTATGAATAAAATACAGTTTGAATAAGCTATTAGACAGGATACAGAACCAGTTGAGATGTGCAGCAGTATAACTCCAGAATGAAAATTTATATTTATATATTTTGACCATATTTTTATTTGGTAATACAACATATGTGAGCCGCATCAATAGTATCTCCTACGGTGAGAAGTCCTCTCAATGAGGGTGATTTAGTGGTAGTTGACATGTTCCATACAGCATTTTCTGTCACACAAACTTTTCCCTGAAATTCATGCCATTTCCCTAAAAATCAACCTCAATTTCCCTGAAATCTTTTTTTGGAGGTTAACATGTCTGAGTCAGTACCACTGAATGAAACTGACAAAAATTGTCATTCAGTTTTTTAAATTTTTTCATTGAGTTCATTCCAATGAAGGGGGCCTCAAGTTATGATGTTTTGGAGGAAACAATGAAAATATTTAGTTACTCAACAACCAGTTTTGTGCAACTGTCATCATCTAGAGGTGTGAAATAAGGGGGAGGGTGTTAACACAATATCCAAATCAACTCTATGGAATAAGTATTATAGGGTTAGGTTAGAAAGAAATAAAAACCTTTATGTAATCTGGCAGAACCTACCTGACTTGTTGAGAGACGCCATGGTTCACTGAGTAAATCTGATAGGAAAGGTGAATCCTGTCCTAGATATTTTGACACAACATAAAGACAGAATAAATGTCTGTCACAGCCTCTTCCTGTCATTGTGTCTCTGTAAGCTTTCTGATGGGCTTCACAGGCCACGCTCAAGAGACGGATTGTCTCTTCTTTCTGTAAAGAAATACAGATTGACATGAATGAACGGTTAAGAGTTTTCAGCTCAATCCATAAGACTCTGGCAGTCTTTTCCAGAACTTTCACTATACCAAAGTTACTGCAACAGCTTGGCAGTTATTTATGTATTTATTAACTGTTAAGAGTGCTGGAAGCCCATATTTGGGCTTTAATCTGAGGTGCAGGTACCATAACATAAAGACTTCTTATTCAGTGGATGCACTTCATATTATCTTTGATGTGAAATTATTTTATCTTTAAGAATTTACCTTGTTACAATTTATGGAGAGTGCCTATTGGCACTCTGCCATAAATGTTAGCAAGGCAAAGACAATCAACAAATTTTGATGACCAAAAATAATTTAGCACTCTACCAGTTGTGTAAGGTCACAGTCTAGCATCTATGGCTATGAAATTAACATAGATATGATGAAGTCAAGTTTAGCCCATTGTTATAACTCTGCTTCCCCCCTGAGAGGACTTCCACTACAGACATTAGTTACCAAGTCCTATTTTACCAGTCAAGCAGAACTTATTTACCAAAGCAAACATTCACTATTCCACTTCCTGTGGCTCCCAAAGGGGAAGTTTTGGCAGGATTTCTACCCGAGTTTTGGTCATTGAATAGCTTTGGGAGAAAATTGAAGGAGAAATCACTTCCTCCTCTATAGAATTTTGGGTGAAGTCAAATGAAAACAGGGAGAAGCGCTATTCACAAATATCACCATTCAATTTTTATTTTTTTTTATATTTTATTCCAACGACATAGCTTATGACACCTCACTGGAATGAGCTCGTTGAGCTCATTCCAATGAGGGGTCATAAGCTATGTTTTTGATGCAAAAAATTAGTTATTCGAGAATTTTCTTTGCAAAATGTCATCTGCCTTTAGTTTTAGGTAAAGGGTTAAACAATATTTTGTTTCAGTCCAGAATAAAATATTTGTTGCTAAAGCACTGTAGATGACACCCTGATGACATTAACTCACATGTAAGTAAACAACTACACATGGAAATGAAAGTGTCAATGACACTGTAGCTTAACTTGTCTGTGTGTTGCATTTGATAAAAAGGGTAATGTTCAATGTTTATGAAAGGATTATGAAATAAGACAAGAATTGTGATAATTGGGAATATGTTACTATCTATTCCCTGAATGCTATATTTTCAATATAAATTATAAATTCATAGTAATTTCTATATTTTCCATACTTACCAATAGCCCAGACTCAGCTGGTGCTAACTCCAAAATATCGAGGGCCAAACACAAATTTTGCCCCAGAATCCCCCAAATGTGCATGCAAAACCAAAAATTGGAAGTCCTATCTGGCCCTCCATACATTTACTCTCTGCGCATGTGCAGACACCAGGAAGTGACCTGAATTGTTGCCAACATCATTCTTTGTAAAAGAGAGTATTACATAATAATTCAGCGGGGAGATATGAGTGCCCTCTCATGGGAGGGCCATCCCCGTCTGGGCCATTGGTAAGTATGGAAAATATTCAAAGTCATATCGAAATCTCCTCTCCCGCATTATTTAATCGTTCCTGTGCCAGTATCAAATAATATAGGAACCGCGATGGTTCCCTCATGTCTAACCAACCATTATGCCACTATGGGTGGAGGACGTGAAGAATAAAACTTCCCCTGAAAGAAGGCCCTCTCATGGAGGAAGCTTCTGGGAGCATCCCATAACCGACACTTGAGAATACTGATCCAAGGTTTCTGTGACAACAGAGGTGCTACTAGTAGAATTCACAACGAGACTGTTTAATCTTAAATGTAATCTATTGAATCAAATGAATTGGAGGATACGCATATCCTGTCATTCATCCCCATGAATTCTGCAGAGCATCTACTGCATGCGCTCAATGGTTTGGGCATGGCGACACAAATGACTGTAACTAATTGTTCCGGTGTGTCGCAAACTAAACTCTCATGGGGCGGTCCCACTGGTAGCAGAACAGTCCAAATACTCGCTTGTTGAGCATCCAATGCAAATGAAACAGGCGACCTTTCCGAGAGCAAGTCTGCTAGTATGTTCAGACGACCCGGTATATGACGGATAGAGAGATTAACATGAAATAGAAAAATCTTCTCCGTTAGTTATAACGGAAAGGAATGGGTGCCGCCCTGGTTCCTGATGTACCCTACTACTATCGAGTTGTCCAACAATATCTGAACATGCATGTCCGCAAATAATGTGAATCTACTGATGTAGTGCTAACAATATTGGCATCATTCTTTGATGTTTATGAGTTTCTCCAGGAACCGAGGATCCCAAGACCCCTGCATTTCGAGTCTGTCGGACTCAGGGTCATGTCCCTGACTATTGACTCACACCCGTCAGTCATAATCATGAAAGCCGGATCTGGCAGTTGCAGCGGAACTCTTTGAGTTAACCATTGAATATCTGTCCCAATATGGACCTTTTGTTTACTAGATCCGTTAAAACAATACTGGTCTTGAGCGAATGTGTCTTCACACTCCAGTTCTGGGTAGAGAATAACTGGATGGGACGTGTGCGTAAGCGACCAATCTGAATAAGATGTGTAGCAGCTCCACACAACCCCATCAGTCGCATAAAATTTCTCACTGTTAATGAGTCTGATAGTAGACAAAAATGAGCATAACAACTAACTAATTTTGTTCTGGATAATGGCAGACAAACCAGATTGTTGTGAGACATTACTGAGTTCATTATTCGAGTGACAGCCCAGGGTGCTAGATTAAGACTGAAGCACATCACTCGGAACTGAAATACTATCCCTTGGACGATGAACCGTAGGTACTTTCCGGATGCCGGATATACCAGGACATGAAAGAACATATCCTTAGATCTATGCTTGTCGCATAGTCGATCACTCGAATGCTCGCATTTACCGAATAAATGATTACCATAAATAAACTTTTAGAGCTATGATAAACTTGTTATCCAGCTCCAGTCTATTATCGGCCGGAATGACCTAGAGAATCTTGATTCTCGATGACCTCTATTACTTTCATTGTCAAGAGAACCTTTACCTCCGATTGGAGAGAGTCTTATGCAAGGATTTGACGGAAGCATTGTCCATCACAGACATTAAGTTAGTGGTGGTACTCTCAGAAAGATAGCCATTGGCCGTCTGAGACCACACTTCTCACCTACTGGACTTCTGTAATAGTTATCCAGTTTGATGCGAATCTTGATAACCATCCGTCAACTGCTAAGCAATAGAGGTCCTAACCCTCACCTGCAGTACCTGCAAGGCCTACGGAAGGAGAAACTACGTCTCCTTCGCGAAGAACCACGAGCCATTGGCTTAGGGGCGTCTGACCAGTAGGCTCGATCAGACCTAAGCCCCCTATCTGAATCGCTGTATGTCAATCACTAGAGTAATTATAGGAGGGTTACCTATACCCTCGCAAGGAGTCCTTTTTAGACGATTTTCTGTCTAGGACATCCTCCCTTACTCTTTTCTGCTATTGCAGATCGATTAGATGCCGACTTAAGAAGCAGAGTATTGATGCTTTCTTTGTAGCTTGGTCACAAACCAATGAAAGCTTATCGTCAAAAACTTAATGTCCAGAGACCGGAGCGACTCATAGAGAATTTTTCACCTTGTCAGCTATTAACTGGTAGAGTGCTGGAAGCCCATATTTGGGCTTTACTCTGATGTGCAGGGACTGTAATATAAGGGCCTCATACTCAGTGGATATGCTTCATATTATCTTCAAAGTGAAATTATTTAGTCTGTGTTACTTTGTCAAGTTAAGCTAAAAACCTATTCATTTTTATACATAAAAAATTCTATAAATACATTTTCAGTAGGTATTTAATTTTTGCAAGGTACAAATCACCTTCCAATTTAAACCTTTCAAATCCTGTTTAATTCTTTTAAAGGAGAGTCTTACAGAATGAAAGTGTCAATGACACTGTAGCTTAACTTGTGTGTAGTGTTTGATAAAAAGGATAATGTTCAATGTTTATGAAAGATTATGAAATGAGACAAGAATTGTGATAATTGGGAATATATTCATGTCTGCCCTGTATGCTATGTTTTGATAAACATAATATGAGGTGTACACTGTACTAAAGAGCTGAGGGGTGGGTTAATATGACCTCACAGTTAATGTATGTGGCCCTCACAGTTAATGTATATCAACGAAGGTTACCAAATTATAGTGAAATTATTCCAATACAAGTCATCCTATCAAGTTACATTGAAATCCCTTCATAAATATGGCCTGTAGATTGTGCTAAGGGTTTTCTGGCTCTGGGCCCCTGTAGCCATCAGATTCTCAATTGCATCCAAAGGGGACGTTTAGACATTATATGAAGTCAACCTACCAAGTTACAAATAAATCCCTTCATAAATATGACCTGTAGACTGTGCTAAAGGTTTTGGGGCTTTGGGCTCGGGCAGCCATCATGGTTGAATGATCGCAACCAAAAGGGGAATTCTCATCTGGGCATCTTCTGGAGTGATCCTACGAAGTTACAATGAAATCCCTTCATAAATATGACCTGTAGACTGTGCTCAAGGTTTTCGGGCTTGGGGCCCCTTAAGCCGTCACAGTTGACCAATCACGATCAAAAGGGGATGTCATCATCTAGGCATTATATGGAGTCAAACTAACAGGTTACAATGTAATCCTTCCATAAATATGATCTATAGACTATGCTAAAGGTTTTGGGCTCAGGCAGCCGTCAAGGCTGAATGATCGCGACCAAAAGGGGACATTCTCATCTAGACATATGGAGTCATCTTACCAAGGTACAATGAAATCCCTTCATAAATATCACCTGAAGACTGTGCTAAAGGTTTTCAGGCTTCAGGCCCCTGTAGACGTCACAGTTGCCTAATGGTGTCCAAAAGGAGCTGTTCTCATCTAGACATTATATGAAGTCAACCTACCAAGTTACAATGAAATCCCTTCATAAATATGAACTGAAGACTGTGCTAAAGGTTTTTGGGCTTTGGGCTTGGGCAGCCATCATGGTTGAATGATCGCAACCAAAATGGGACATTCTCATTTGGGCATCATCTGGAGTGATCCTACGAAATTACAATGAAATCCCTTCATAAATATGACCTGTAGACTGTGCTCAAGATTTTCGGGCATCTGTAGCCCTCACAGTTGACAAATCACGACAAAAAGGGGATGTCATCATCTAGGCATTATACAGAGTAGTCAACCTAACAAGTTACAATGAAATCCTTTCATAAATACGACATATAGACTATGCTAAAGGTTTTTGGGCTCGTGCAGCCACCAAGGCTGAATGATCACGACCAAAAGGGGACGTTCTCATCTAGACATTATTTGGAGTCATCCTACCAAGCTACAATGAAATGCCTTCATAATTATGACCTTTAGACTGTGCTAAAGGTTTTCGGGCTTCGGGCTCCTGTAACTGTCACAGTTCCCCAATCGTGTCCAAAAGGGAATGTTCTCATCTAGACATTATATGAAGTCAAACCTACCAAGTTACAATGAAATCCCTTCATAAATATGACCTGTAGACTGTGCTCAAGGTATTCGGGCTCGGGCAGCCATAATGGTTGAATGATCGCAACCAAAGGGGGACATTCTCATCTGGGCATCATCTGGAGTGATCCTACGAGTTACAATGAAATCCCTTCATAAATATGACCTGTAGACTGTGCTCAAGATTTTCGGGCACCTGTAGCCATCACAGTTGACCAATCACGACCAAAAGGGGGTGTCATCATCTGGGCATTATATGGAGTCAACCTAACAAGTTACAATGAAATCCTTCCATAAATACGACCTATATACTATGCTAAAGGTCTTTGGGCTCGGGCAGCCATAAAGGCTAAATGATCGCGACCAAAAGGGGATGTTCTAATCTAGACACTATTTGGAGTCATCCTACCATGCTACAATGAAATCCCTTCATAATTATGACCTGTACACTGTTCTAAAGGTTTTCAGGCTTCGGGCCCCTGTAGCTGTCACAGTTGCCAAATCGTGTCCAAAAGGGGACGTTCTCATCTAGAAATTATGTGAGGTCAACCTACCAAGTTACAATGAAATCCCTTCATAAATATGACCTGTAGACTGTGCTAAAGGTTTTTGGGCTTCAGGCTCAGGCAGCCATCATGACTGAATTATCGCAACCAAACGGGACAATCTCATCTGGGCATCATCTGGAGTGATCCTATGAAGTTACAATGAAATCCCTTCATAAATATGATCTGTAGACTTTGCTCAAGGTTTTCGGGCTTCGGGCACCTGTAGCAATCACAGTAGACCAATCACGACCAAAAGGGGATGTCATCATCTAGACATTATATGGAGTCAACGTAACAGGTTACAATGAAATCCTTCCATAAATATGACCTTTTGCCTATGCTAAAGGTTTTTGGGCTCGGGCACCCATCAAGGCTGAATGATCGCGATCAAAATGGGACGTTCTCATTTAGACATTATTTGGAGTCATCCTACCCAGTTACAATGAAATCCCTTCATTAATATGACCTGTGACTGTGCTAAAGCTTTTCGTGCTTCGGGCCCCTGCAGCCGTCACAGTTGCCCAATCACGTAGAAAAGGGGACTTTCTCATCTAGACATTATATGAAGTCAACCCACCAAGTTACAATGAAATTCCTCAATAAATATGACTTGTAGACTGTGCTAATGGTTTTCGGGTTTTGGGCTCGGGCAGTCGTCACGGTTGGCAGAACATGCCCAAATGGGGAAATCTCATCTGGACGTCATAAGGAGTCATCCTACCAAGTTACAATGAAATCCTTCCATATTAAACATGACCTGCAGACTGTGCTAAAAGTTTTTGGGTTTCGGGCTTGGGCAGCCATCATGGTTGACAGGTCATGCCCAAAAGGGGACGTTTTCATCTAGGCATTATACAGAGGCATCCTACAAAGTTACAATGAAATCCCTTCATAAATACGACCTGTAGACTGTGCTAATGGTTTTCGGGTTTTGGGCTCGGGCCGCCATACCGGGAGACCGATCGCAACCAAAAGGGGATGTTCTCATCTAGACATGACCCCAAACCTGCATATGAAATTTTGTGATGATCAGACAAGAACTGCGGGGTGTAGCCCATGCTAAAGGAAAATGTGAAGAGACTCACAGACCAACAGACTAACAGACATCCGCACGTGTGATGGCAACAGCTTATCTTGACTTTGTCAAATTAAGCTAAAAATAAGAGAATTAACTGAGTACACCCCTACCATGTCAACAAAGATGACATCTTGATTAAACCCCAGCTTTTAGTATTTACAAACAAGAGTTATCATCAAGAAAATTGCTCATGGACACTTGAGGTGAAAAAAGAATAATTTATTATATGCCTCAATAACGCTGTACTTGACATTTCGGCAGAATCCATCCACTTAATACAAATTCAGCAATTGAAAAACAAAATTTCAACAAAACCCTGTTTTGTCGAGCTTCTTCCAATGGCTTTGATATGGTTTTGTTTAAAGTTTTTGAAAAATTTGTAAAAATAAAATTTAAAATAATAAATTTTGACGTAGTCTGTTTTGGGTAAAGGCATAAAGATAGCAAGAACTATTCTACCTTATCTATTGACATGATGAAGATTATCATCTCTTTGAAAGTGACGTACATTACCCAGTAAGTTTAGATCGATATCACTTATTGTTTTGACAATTTGGTGTTTTAATTGCTATTAAGGCCACACAATGTAGATCTTCTGTTTCTTGGGCCATTTTTTGTAAAATTGCATATGGGTGGGTGGTATTTTTATTTTTGTAATTATTTCTTTGCCATCAAAAGTTCATGTTCTTTGTCTGTTTTATGTTTTAGGACTCATAATCTACAGAATAACATAGGTGGTGGTGTATTTTGTACCTTGAGTGCAAGAAGGCTTTGCAATACCACAACATTGCAAAGCCTTGTTCCACTCAAGGGACAGATTTATCAATTTTATTAACTTGGGTAAAATATCAGACATAAACCATTCAATTTTTATTTATTTTTTAAGATTGAATTGGCTATAAAAAAAAGAGCATGCATCAACCAAAAGGACAAAAGAGTGAGAGAGAGAGAGAAGGGCTTGAGAAGATGGGAGGGCTTGAGAAACAGAGTTTTAACTTCTTCTTCCAAAATGAGTCATCCTATCAAGTTACAATGAAATCACTTTATAAATATAACTTGTAATAGACTTTGCTAAAGGAATCTTAGTCAGATGACGGGTCGGCAGTCACAATTGACTGATCATGACCAAAATAGGACAATCTCATGTTGATATCATACCGGGCAGCCATTACAGTTGACAGATTGCAACCAAAAGGGGGATTTCTCATCTAGACATTATAATGAGTCATCCTACCAAGTTACAATGAAATCCCTTCAAAAATACGACCTGTAATGTGTGCTAAAGTTTTTCAGGTTTTGGGCTCGGGCAGCCATTATGGTTGAACGATCGCAACCAAAAGGGGACGTTCTTATCTAGACATTATTTGGAGCCATCCTACTATGTTACAATGAAATCCCTTTATTAATATGACCTGTTGCCTGTGCTAAAGGTTTTTGGGCTTCGGGCCTCTGTAGCAGCATTACAGTTGACCGATCGTGACCAAAAAGGGACGCTCTCATCCAGACATTATACGGAGTCATCCTACCAAGTTACAATGAAATCCCTACATAAATACGACCTGTAGACTGTGCTAAAGGTTTTCAGGTTTTGGGCTCAGGCAGCCATTACAGTTAACAGATCAAGACCAAATGGGGAAGTCCTCATCTAGACATCATACGGAGTCATCCTACCAAGTTACAATGAAATCCCTCCATATTAAATATGACCTGTGAAATGTCCTAAAAAGTTAAAAAATTTATAGTAATTTATATATTTTTTATACTTACCAATGACCCAGACATAGCTGGTGCTAACTCTTAAAATATAGGGCCAAACACAAATTTTGCCCCCCAATCCCCAAAATTTGCATCTAAAACTAAAGAAAAACATGTCCTGAGAGGCCCTCCACACTTCGCCCCTACTGCGCATGCGCAGTGTCAAGGACGTTCCGAAATTGGCGCCATTTATCATTCTAATAACCAGTGCCTGGTAAGCGCTATGTACTCAGCGGGGAGGCAAGAGTTCCCAACTCCTGGGAGGGCCATCCCCGTCTGGGTCATTGGTAAGTATAAAAAATATATAAATTACTATAAATTTTTTAACATTTTTATACTGTACCAATGACCCAGACATAGCTGAATAGTAAAAAGGCTGGAGGGCCAAGGACATAGAGCAAAATGGAATACGCTCAATAAAATAAAATAGAGTCATCCCCTGTAGGGAAAAGAAGTAATAGGCCTTACATGTATCTTTCTTATTTATGATAAATTAGAAAGATACAACACCTTCCAAAAATTGAGCTTCATACATCCATGTACTCTATTAATATCCAATAATCCTTATACTAATAATTTTTAAAGTAAGCCAATAATAAAGTAAGTCTAGAGAATAGAGACTCTTATACTCCTAAAAGTGTGTGAGAATTGCATAATCATGTCCGTTGACATATGCAATATTCAAAGGCTATACTTTAAAAACTAAGACTTGAATGAATTTTATAAACTTAAACTTCTCACTAAACAACCATCCCAATAACAGCTCAGAATTACTAACTCCGGAGGAGGTATCCCCTTGTTTTCATAGTAAAAACAGGTGACCCAAGGGAACACCCTCCCCCCCCCTTTTTCTTGCCCTGGGTCAAATAGCCCAGAGCGAAGAGGGCAGCCGAACGGAGACACTGCCGAAACAGACAGCCTACCTAGCTATAGTAGCAACTGTTAAGTGAATGACATTCTGAGCAGTAGATAATAGACCTAACAATAGAGGCCTCCAGAAATGGACTCGATATTTCTGAGATAAAATTCATGAATGGATGGCTGAGCGCAATGAGCAGCCTTCAAAAATCTATAATAGCAACACTATTAAAGTAAGCCCAAGAAGTAGAAGAACTCTTACTTCATGAGCCGAAATCTTAAGCACAACTGCTAAGCCAATGATATACCATAAGCAGTACGCTAGTTAATAGAATCCATTAACAATAAAATGGAGCGTAACGTACTTCTACTAGACATCAAAGACAGAAGAAGCTTACGCCCTTGTAATAAACAGATATCTGTTTATAAATACATAAACTGTACCCGGAAAGAGTAAAGGCCTATGCCCATACGAAGACGGAAGGACCTTAAAATAATAGGTTCCGGATAATAGGAGCCTAACTCTTATGCAACAATCCAACCTAAATAGTAACGGAAGTATTGATTCCGAAACTATGAAAGTGAAAATCATCCATCGATAGTGCATGAAACTCACTGACTCTACAGTAAAAGAGAAACCAACAGAATTACTGTCTAAAAGGTCAGAATTTGAAAACTACTGTTTCCAGAGGCTCAAATGATTACTTAGCTAAATAAGAACCTGAAGTTAAAATCCATATAGGAATTTAATCTAAAGATTCTAAGTCTATTTATCAAAAAGTTACTAATTGACTTAGATAAAGAGACAAAAGACTCAATTGTAAACTATCGTAGAGTGCATAGGTATGAGGTAACATAAACCTATAACCTAAATAACAACAGGCTGCAGTAGATCTTGTGAAACAAGTATACAAAAAAATAGCAATGAGTAGTATGGAGGGATCAACCATATGAACATAATGATCCCTACACCACGACGGAAGAGCCTCCACTCTAGTCGCATAGAATAGCGAAGAAGAGGATCTCCTATAGTAAGAAATCGCGTCCAAAGCTCGTCCAGTACAGTGCTTACAATGCAATACGGACCACACAACGGAATACATGAAGGTTGCGACCTTGCTGGTTGTGATAAAGATGACACGATTTACCCAGTGAAAAAAGATCCTCACATAGAGGAAGATTTCACGTTAAGATCCACAGTAGACAAGAGAGTAAATTACTCATGATCTCTGTGAAGATAGAGATGCTATCAACAGAAATGTATTGTGGTTGTTTATCTTAGCAATACCTGCTAAAAACAACAGCGCCGGAGGATACGCGTATCCTATCATTCCGTCCTATAGATCAATAGAGCGTTAACAGTATTAGCTCAGAGATCTGGACAAGCCAACACATACGTCTGCAATTGATTAGCCAGCTGTGTCATAAATAAAACATCATTGGGCGCTCCCAAAGATAGCAAATCTGATTAAATACTTGTTTGTTGAGAGTCCATTCTGACAGCAACAAGCGACCCGTAAGAGAACGGGAGTCCGATAAAACAATCAGACGACCCGGAATATGACGGACCAAAACTGAACTTGGTGTACTATAACCAACAGACGGATTCTTTCCATTAAATTGAATAACGGAAACGAAAGAGTGCCTCCCTGGTTCCGGAGATACGCCACTACTGTCGAATTAAAGGACAGGAATTTGGGCATGCGTTTCTGAATAATGTTCATGCAATGACATAAAGCAAGCCTAAAAAACATTATTCCGCGGAAGTTAACTGATAGCTAAAAGACTGCGGAACCCAAAGACCCCGGCACTTCGAATCCGTAGGGATCAGAATATATCCCAATCTGTTTGACTGGCAACCGTCATAACAGCCACACTCGGGTCCGGCAACTGCGGCGGCACTCTCTGAGTCAACCACCGAATGTTTGCCCCAGTCTGAATCTCTTGTAACACTAGATAGACAAGAGAATGTATAAATCAAGCAATTCATGGATTGCCGGAAGTTGCCGTCGAAGAGAAGCTCCTCCGAGAACGAAGCGACTCTGAGAGAGTTCTTAACCTACTATCCACGCGTGGATGTAGCTAGGGCTGCCTCACGTCTAACCAACTCCAATCAGCCACTGAAGGGCGGAGTTATACGTGAACAAACTACTGCCCTCAAAAGAAATTACATTGAGAATAATATCCCGTAAATCTTTTCTTGAAGACGTAATGATAACGCCTCAGTAAGGCGGATTACGTATAATAAAGCGTCTAAGTTAAGTCTACTATACATAATGTCGTTCCCAACATTGAAATTGGAAAAGACATAAACGGTGAAAAGAATATATGCAGTCTTTAATCACACCGTCTAGACGCATATGAACTCTCGGTATGCCCTGCTCTGCCAAAATAAACTATATGTAAAAAAGATAAAATGGCAGAAATGAGCCACGCGGACAAGAAACTAAACTATCATGCTTAGTAGCAGGCTTGTATATATATATAAATATATAGCGTCGAAAAATAAAACACATGTTGTAATTACAATATTGGACTGCGTCGGTAAGTCAGGGACAAAGTCCCTGTACTGATCGAAAAATCCGAGTCCAATGACGCTATAAGTCTCTTATCCAAGATCGCAGCAATGAAGTCCGAAAAACAATCACTGGAAGAAATGCCAGAAGATATGAAAGGCATCTTCCGATACTACTAAAGGGAAAACTCGAAATCTTTCGAATCCCTTTCGCCATCCTGTCGGACCCTATAAAGCGTTCGGTCGTCCGTAGCTTGATGCAACCGCGGACCGCACCGACCCAGCGCCGTCGGATAATTCCTGATTCGACCGAGAAACCGTCAATTGCTGGGATGCTGCGAAACAACTGTGCTAACTCGGATAGCACGTCCGTCACTGAGGCCTGAGGAGCAGCGGTCTTACGATGCATTGCCGCAGGAAGCTCCGAGATCGTTACCGC
Source organism: Pictodentalium vernedei (assembly GCA_031216915.1). NCBI lineage: Eukaryota > Metazoa > Mollusca > Scaphopoda > Dentaliida > Dentaliidae > Pictodentalium > Pictodentalium vernedei. The sequence goes on along the minus strand of CM062296.1, from coordinate 733,032,926 downwards.
GTGCATACTTCCAATATGCGAGCGAACGGAGTGTATAGGCCTCGTGTCCCTTGGCTACCGGATGGCGCGACCTATTCGCTGTGGAATCACTGAATGCCGAAACTGATCGGATACTCGAGGTCACGTAGCCAATGTGCGGTCGTGTGCCCTGCTGTGAGGATGAGGAAGCATTAAAGACAGTCTCTCGGACTGTCAATATAACGGAGCGTCCCGAGCAACGGACATATGCTCCGAATGTAAAATATCTGAACCACAACATGCGGTCCCCTATGTTGTTGGCTTCCTCCGATCTGTCCTCAATCTGCCGTCACTGGGTGAGTACTAAAGTAAATAAAGTGCTCGCATCACCCAAATCTCCTTCCTAGACCGCAACGGACGAACCCGGCAGCCGAACCATTCGATGAATGTACGCTACACCGGGTGAGCTAGCGAATGTCACTCCGTAAGCGATAGACATATTCCATGAGCACTTATTGCCGCTAACTCTTCATTAACTATGACGACAGAGGCACACTTTTGAAAAACATCACCATAATTCTTCGAACAAGAAACTAGAAATGCTTGGATAGCAAGCATAAAATAATAATATATATAGCGTCGTTCAATAATTCGAAAGTTTGTGTGACATTATTGGACTATGTCGGAACTGAGGGACGATGTCCCTGAACCGAACCAAAAATTTCTAAGTCCACCGACGCTATCAGTTTCTTATCCGGCATCGCAGCATATGTTGTTCCGAAAGGGAAAGCTTGAAATCCACCGAATCCCTTTCGGTATCCCGTCGGACTGGATGAAACTTTCGGACGTCCGTACCCGCTTCCGCGGAGCGTCCCGACCCAGCATCGTCGGATAAAATATATGCGACAGATTCAGTTGATGCTGGGATGCTGCGATAAACTGTGCTATTAAGGAAAGCACGTCCGTTCCCGAGGCCTGTGCAGTAGCGGACTTACGATGCATTGCCGCTGGAAGCTCCGTGTACGTTGACTCCCGCATACTTCCTATGCGAACGTCCGGAGTCTGCAGGCCTCGGGTCCCCGGCTACCGACCCAGCGCTGTCGGATAATTCTCGATCCGACACCGTTTCTGTCGGCTGCTGGGATGCTGCGATAAGCTGTGCTATGTGCACAAGAATGTCCGGCGTCGAGACCTGCGGAGGCGCAGTCTATCGCTGCTTCGCCGAGGGCAGCTCCGCATCAGATGGCTCCCGCATACTTTTCCTATGCGAACGTCCGGAGTCCATCGGTCTCGAATCCCTGGCTGCCGGATGGTGTGACCTGGTCGCCGAAGAATCCTTGATCGGCGAAGCTGGTAATATATCGGCGGTCACGCAGCCAAGGTGCGGTCGTGTGCGCTGACGAGAAGAGGAAGCCTTAGCAGTCTCAGCGGACTGCCTATACAACGGAGCGTCCCGAGCGACGGACGTATGCTCCGCTAACGACACATTTGTACCACAACATCTGGGGCCAGATGTTGTTGAACGAGAGAGGGGCCTCTCTCGCTTGCCGTCCGGATGGACCGGAACGAGCTATGAACCGGACTAAAAGGCTTCCTCCGTTCTCCCTCCGATCCGCCGTCACTGGGTGTGCATTAAGTTAATTTTATAGTGCTCGCATCACCCCAAAATTCCTTCTAGACCGCAACGGACGAACCCGGCTGCCGAACCATTCGGTGAATGGACGCTACACCGGGCGAGCTAGCGGACGTCAAAGGCCGTCGAACCTACTAGGGTCCTCTTAGGCAATTGGCGTATTTACATGAGCACTTTTCCGCTAGCCCTTCATTAATTGTGACGACGGAGGCACACTGTTGGAAGACATCACAGATACATCACCCTAATCTTGATCGTCTGAAATAGAAATTGATAAAGTAGAGTGACCCTGCGGGGAAAGGACCGGAGTGTCCAAATCCCCAACAACATACCGTGACATACGCTTCCCATATTGTCATCAAAATCATACGATACAGAACCGGAGTTAATGCGAGTACACTGACCACATATAGAATGATAATAAGGTCAGAGGAAGACTTCCTCTTAAAACAATTGATAAATATCCTTTCAATGTGAAAAGAAAACAAGTCCTGGTACTCGCACTAATCCCTGGCAATCAAAATACATAATAATAATATGATCCATTAATATAGAAAAAATAATTGAAATCAAAATATTTTGAAAAAATATTTTTTCAGAACAGCCCAAGTTTCTGAAAAGTAACGTTGAGCCCCAATGGATCCCAAGCCTAAGTGTGGACAAAAATTTTAAAAATATTTTAAACAATTTATTCAACACTTACGAACAATAATAATGTATCTAGTTATGATTGAAATAACATAAAGATATTATTATTTAGAAATCCCCCCCTCACACAGAGGGCTGTTGTAAATGTAAACAATGAGTGTAAAAACACTAAAATAAGACTCCAGGCACCCAGGCCCGAAATCAGTTACCAAAAATACACCATCTGATGCAAAACAGAGACTTCCAGGGAAGAAACTGCAGAACATCAGATGGTAGATGCAGAACACAACGCCTAACCACCCGTAGGTGAAGACGTAAACATGGGGAAAGAACAGAATTCATTCTGTTATTCAGCTAAACTCCCAAGAAAATTTTAGTAATAATAATTACAGAAATTATGCCAAAAGCATGGGAGAATAGCAAGGGGGACTTAAAGGACAGGGAGAGAGGAAAAACACTTGAAAAAACAGTGTAACTAAATAATCAGAATGACAACAAAATGGCTGCTGCCTTGAAAATAGGTAACTTAACATAATTTCATTAAAAAATTTTAAGTTACAGCCCTGATAATATTCTGTCACACATTCTTTTCCTCTCCTCCTTTTCTATCCTCCTTAGAATCACCATTTCACTAATATTTATGTGTCTGGCATCATTTAAACTGAGATTTAAAAGCACAAAGATCAGTCAGATGTTAACTGATGAAGGGCCAAACTTAGAATGGCGCCAATTTCGGAACGTCCTTGACACTGCGCATGCGCAGTAGGGGCGAAGTGTGGAGGGCCTCTCAGGACATGTTTTTCTTTAGTTTTAGATGCAAATTTTGGGGATTGGGGGGCAAAATTTGTGTTTGGCCCTATATTTTAAGAGTTAGCACCAGCTATGTCTGGGTCATTGGTACAGTATAAAAATATGTTGGGCTTCGGGCTTGGGTAGCCATCACGGTTGACAGATCATGACCAAAATTGGACATTCTCATCTACACATTACACAGTCATCCTACCAAGATCAAAGAAATCCCTTCATAAATATGACGTGTAGACTGTGCTAAAGGTTTTCGGCTCAGGCAGCCATCACAGTTGACCGATCATGACCAGAAGGGGACGTTTTCGTCTAGACATGACCTCAAAACCTGCATATGAAATTTCATGACAATCGGACAAGAATTATGGGGTGTAGCCTGTGCAAAAGGAAAATGTGAACAGATTCACAGACTTCAGAATGCATGATGGCAATGGCTTATCTTGACTTTGTCAAATTAGTTGAAAAATTTTTTTTAAAAAATGCACATCCACATGCAATTTTACACAAAAATGGCCTGAGAAACAGAAGATCTACTTTGTGGGACCTAAACTATATTTTTTAAAGAATGTTAAAAAAAAACACCCAAAACACATACTTTCAATGGAAACTTGTTGGATGCTGGATTTAGATAATTTACAATTTCTTCAGCAATTTTATTTCTAGTTCTTTAGGAAAATATTCTCAGTAACAATAAATATTTCCAACAATACTTCTTTTAGGAAGAACTTACTTTAAATATGCTTCACAAGTTTCAACTAACATACAGATAAACTGATACTTTACAAGGAACTGTCAATATTTAGTGAAGACGTAGCCAAGTTTGGCAATCCAAGGCTACTTCTTTAGCCAAGTCACAAATTTGGCTAGTCCCTGATCATAGCAACCCATATATTAATTAGATTTCACACAGAGAATAAATCTTCAATGTTTATATATATAATTGATCTAGAGTCTTGTGCTGATGTTGAGGAGAAAAGATTTTGAACTAGATGTACACACATATTTATCTTCTCTCTCTCTCACTCTTTGGAACTCACAATGTTTGAATAAATAGAGGATATCTAGTGTTTTTTAGTGGATACCGAAAGTTAAAAAATTTATAGTAATTTATATATTTTTTATACTTACCAATGACCCAGACTTAGATATAGCTGGTGCTAACTCTAACAAAACCAGGGCCAAACACAAATTTTGCCCCCCAATCCCCAAAATTTGCATCCAAAACAAAAAGAAATCATGTCCTAAAGGACCTCCATACTACGCCTCTACTGCGCATGCGCAGTGACGCAGACGTCCCGAAATTGGCGCCAATTATCATTCTTACTGGCAGTGCCTGGTCAGCGCTATGTACTCAGCGGGGAGGCAAGAGTTCCCAACTCCAGGGAGGGCCATCCCCGTCTGGGTCATTGGTAAGTATAAAAAATATATAAATTACTATAAATTTTTTAACATTTTTATACTGTACCAATGACCCAGACTTAGCTGAATAGTAAACAGGCTGGAGGGCCTAGGACATAGAGGAAAATCCAATAAGCTCAACTATATAGTAAAGAGGTAACCCCTTAAGGAGAAAAGGAGTATTAGGCTTTACATGTATCTTTCTTATTTAATATTAAATTAGAAAGATACACTACCCTTAATAATTGAGCACAATAACATTCATGTTCTCTATTAACATCCAGTATAACCCTTATACTAATTATTTTTAAAGCAAGCCAATAAATAAAGTAGTCCAGAGAATTGAGACTCTTTATAGTCATTTAAAAGTGTCCGAGTATTGTATATTAAAGCCCGTTTGACACTTGACATATACAAATGCTTCACACCGAGCTACACTTTAAAAATAAGACATGAATGAATTTTAACATTAATATTACACTTTAAAACCATCCCGGAAGCGACTCAGAAATACTAACTTGGAGGAGGCATTCCCTTGCTTTTCACTATAAAGCAGGTGACCTAAGGGAACACCCGCCCCCCCACCCCCCTTTCCCCTTGCCCTGGGTCAAATAGCCCAGAGCGAAGAGGGCAGCCGGACGGAGTCACTGCCGGAACAGAAAGCCTGCATAACTATAGTTGCAACTGTTTAGTGGACGACATTCTGAGCAACAGATAACGGACCTAAACAATGCAGGTCTCCAGAAATGGACTCAATATTTCTGAGATAAAAATTCGTAAATGTGGATGGCTGAGACCAATAAGCAGCCTTCATTAAATCTGTAATAGCAACACTATTAGCATAAGCCCAGGAAGTAGAAAGAGCTCTTACTTCATGAGCAGAAATCTTAAGCACAGACTGCTGAGAAGAAGATAAATCTTCATAAGCAGTACGGATAGTTAACTGAATCCATCTAGCAATAGAATGGACTGAAATGTCCTTTCTATTAGGCATCAAAGACAGAAAGAAACGTTTCCGTCCCTTTCTGATAAACTGAGATCTCTGTTTATAGATACGTAATGCTCTAACAGGACAGAGTAAAGGCCTACGCCCGTCTGAAGACGGAAGAGCCTTAATAACAATAGGTTCCGGATATTTATTAGGAGCCTGATTCTTAGCTAAAAAACCCACATTAGTAGTGAAGGTGATAGTGTTCCCAACACTACGATAATGAGAATCATCCACCGATAGTGCATGAAGCTCACTAACTCTTCTAGCAGAAGAGAAAGCTAAGAGAAAAGCTGTCTTATAAGATAAGAATTTGAAATCTACTGTCCCAAGAGGTTCAAATGACTTTTCCTTCAATTTAAGAAGAACCCAAGCTAAATTCCACTTAGGAATTAATCTAAGAGTTCTGGGTCTATTTATCGAAAAGTTTCTAACCAACTTCGATAAAGAGACATTAGATCCAATTTGTAAACTATCATGATGTGCATAGGTATCAGATAACATAGATCTATAACCCTTTATAGTAACAGGCTGCAGTTTGATTTTGTCAAACAAGTATACTAGAAAGTTTGCAATGTCTGGTATAGAGGGATCGAATATATCTACAGAATTATCCCTACACCAACGACGAAAAACCTTCCACTTAGCCGCATAGTTTAGCGAAGAGGAGGTCCTCCTACAGTTAGAAATCGCGTCCACTGCTCGTCCTGTAAGGTGCTTGCCATGCAAGAAGGACCGCACAACGGAAAAACGTGAAGGTTGAGACCTTGCGGGTTGTGATGGAGTTGGCGCGATTTCCCCTGCGAAAGAAGATCCTCCCGTGGAGGAAGCTTCCGCGGTAGGTCCCACAACAGACACCTGAGTAGATTTATCCACGGTCTCTGTGGCGACAGAGATGCTACCAACAGAATCTTGCATTGAGATTGTTTTATCTTTAGCAATACTTGTTGAATTAACGGCGCTGGAGGATACGCATATCCTATCATTCCGTCCCAAGGGATCGACAGAGCGTCTACTGCAAATGCTCTTGGATCCGGACACGGAGACACATACGTCTGCAACTGATTGTTGAGATGTGTCGCAAATAAGTCTATCATTGGCCGTTCCCATTGGTAGCAAATCTGATTGAATACTTGTTTGTTGAGAGTCCACTCCGACGGCAACAAGCGACCCTTTCATGAAAGGGAGTCTGCTAGCACATTCAGACGACCCGGTATGTGACGGACCGAAAGAAGAACCTGATGTTCTAGCGCAAACAAAAGGATTCTTTCCGTTAGATTGAACAACGGAACTGAATAAGTGCCTCCCTGATTCCGAATATACGCCACTACTGTCGTATTGTCGGATAGGATTTGGACATGAGCATCGTGAATAATGTCCATCCAGTGACGTAACGCAAGCCAAATTGACATCATTTCCTTGATGTTTATGTGCTTGCACAGGAATTGCGGATCCCAAAGACCCTGGCATCTCGAATCCGTTGGGATTAATGATGCACCCCAACCTGTTTGACTGGCATCCGTCATAACGGTAAAACTCGGATCCGGCAACTGCAGCGGAACTCCTTGAGTTAACCACTGAATGTTTGCCCAAGTCTGAATTTCTTGTTTCACTTGATCTGACAAGAGAACGTCTACATCGAGCGAATGAATTTTCACACTCCAATTCTGAGTCAGGAAAATTTGAAGAGGACGTGTGCGTAACCGCCCCATCGGAATGAGATCCGCGGCGGCTCCGCACAGACCTATCAGTCTCATAAATTCTCTCGCTGTGACTTTGTCTGCGTGCAGACAATAGCGAGCGTAACAACTGACTAATTTCGCTCTGGTTAACGGCAGACGAAAGAGATTGTTGTGCGTCTCGAAGCTCATTCCCAGATGAGTGAATGACTTGGACGGCACCAGATCCGACTTCTCCTCGTTTACTATAAAACCGAGACGTCGGAGCAATAGAAGAAGATTCTGAACATCGTTCTGAAGCGTTAACTCGTTGCCGTACCTCTGAAGAATGTCGTCCAGGTAGGCCGACGTTACCGCAGACGAATGAGCTCGGAAGTAGATCATTACTGAGTTCATTACCCAAGTGAAAGCCCAGGGTGCTAGATTCAATCCGAAGCACATCGCCCGGAATCGATACACCACTCCTAGGACTGCGAAGCGTAGATACTTTCGGAATGTCGGATGTACCATGACGTGAAAGTACGCATCTTTGAGATCTATGCTCGTTGCATAATCGTTCACCCGAATACTCGCTCTGACCGATCGAATCGTCTCCATATAAAACTTCGGAGCGACGATCAGCTTGTTTATCCAGCTCAAATCTATGACTGGACGGAACGAGCCGTCTGGTTTCGGAACCAGAAACAGATGGCTGTAGAATCCCGGAGATTCCTGGTTTTCTACGACCTCTACTGCGTTCTTCATTAAAAGAGACTGCACCTCTGATAACAGAGCATCTCTTTTCTGCGGATTTGACAGAAGATGAGTCCACTTTGGACTTCGAGTTAATGGAGGCTTTCGTTTGAAGGATATCTTTAGACCTTCCGAAGTCACTCCTCTCACCCAAGGGTCGTCCGTAATCGACGCCCATTCTTGTGAAAAGCTCGACAACCTTCCGCCAACCAGAACGCGATAGAGGTTTAAGCCATCACCTCCTGGACCTGCGAGGCCTGCGGTAGGAGAAACCACGTCTTCCACGACCCGCACCTCGCCCCGTTGACCTCGGGGCGACCGACCGATTGTCCCGGCCTGAATGACTTCCCGAACGAGAGTCGCTATCCTGACGGTCTCTCGAATAAGACCAACAGGACGCACCGGAACCTCTATAGGAACCTCTCTTGGGCGCATTAGACCCAGAAGTGCCTGTCTTATTCGTGTCTGCTGTATTCGACTTCTTAGGAGCAGATTTGAACAACAGAGAATCCTTAGCTTTCTTTGTAATTTTATCATAAATAGCGGAAAGCTTGCCGTCAAAGAGAAGTTCTCCTGAGACCGAAGCGACTCTAAGAGAGTTCTTCACCTTAGAATCCACTAGTGTGGATGTAGCTAGGGCTGCGTCACGTCTAACCAACTCCAGATTTGCCACTGAAAGGGCGGAGCTACACGTGGAATAAGCTACTGCCCTTGAAAGAAGTCTTAAAGAGGATTGTATATCCTGAAACTCTTTCCCCTGAAGGCGCAGTGATAACGCCTTAGTAAGGTGATCTGCGTAAGATAAGGCATCTAAATTGGCTCTGTTAGACGCAATAGCTGTTTCCAACACCGCGGTTGGAATAGAAGCTGACGACGGTAATGATAGCTCTAAGTCTTCCGCCTCGTCGTCCATACGCAGAGGAACTCTTGGTATACCCTGTCCTGCCGTATCGAATTTATTCCTTGCATTAATGAAAGGCAGGTTGAGAGTATTAGCGGACAAGAAACCTGCTTTCCCCGTCCTGGAAGCAAGTTTAAATATAGCGTCGTTCAATAATTCAAATGTTCTTGCAACATTATTGGACTGCGACGGAAACTCGGGAGCGATGTCCCTGAACTGCTCAAAAAATTCAGAGTCCAATGACGCTATAATTCTCTTGTCCGGAAGCGCAGCAGTCTGGCCCGACGGAACAACTTGAGGGAGAAAGTGCCGGATGAAGTCCACGGCAGCTTTATGTTGTTCCGAAAGGGATAGCTCCAAGTCATCCGTATCCCTTTCACCATCCGGTCGGACCTCATGATGTTCCCGGTCGTCCGCCCCCGATGCTTCGGCGGAGCGTACCGACCCAGCGCCGTCGGATAATTCTCGATCCGACACCGTTTCTGTCGGCTGCTGGGATGCTGCGATAAGCTGTGCTATCTGCACAAGAATGTCCGGCGTCGAGACCTGCGGAGGCGCAGTCTTTCGCTGCTTCGCCGAGGGCAGCTCCGCATCAGATGGCTCCCGCATACTTTTCCTATGCAAACGTCCGGAGTCCATCGGTCTCGAATCCCTGGCTGCCGGATGGTGTGACCTGGTCGCCGAAGAATCCTTGATCGGCGAAGCTGGTAATATATCGGCGGTCACGCAGCCAAGGTGCGGTCGTGTGCGCTGACGAGAAGAGGAAGCCTTAACAGTCTCTGCGGACTGCTTATACAACGGAGCGTCCCGAGCGACGGACGTATGCTCCGCTAAAGACACATTTTGTACCACAACATCTGGTCCCAGATGTTGTTGTACGAGAGAGGGGCCTCTCTCGCTCACGGCCCGGCTGGACCTGGACGAGCTAGGAACCGGACTCAAAGGCTTCCTCCGTTCTCGCTTACTATCTGCCGTCACTGGGTGTGCATCTATTACGTTTATAGTGCTCGCATCACCCAAAATCTCCTCTTGGACCGCATCGGACGAACCCGGCTGCCGAACCATTCGGTGAATGGACGCTACACCGGGCGAGCTAGCGGACGACATTTGTCTAATCTCCATGAGCACTTTTGCCGCTAGCTCTGAATTCATTTGTGACGACGGACGCACACTTGAAGAAGATAACATGGAAACATCACCCTGTTCTGGTTCCTCTGAAATAGAAACTGAGAGAGTAGAGTGACCTTGCGGAGAAAGAGCCGGCATCGCTCTTTCTCCAGAAACAACATATCGTGACACACGTTTCCAATGTTTCTCATCCCAATGTTCACATATAGGACAGGGATTAATGCGAGAACACTGACTACAATTAATACAATGATCAGGAAAGTCAGAGGAAGATTTCTTCCTATTACAATTTGAACAACGTCCCTTCATTGTGAAAGAACAACAATAAGTCCTAGTTACTCGCAAAAACCCGACACAAAGATACATAATAACATGATCCATTAATAAATGAAAAAACAATTGCAAAACAAAATAATTTTGAAAAAATATTTTTTCAGCGAAGCCCAAGTTGCTGAAAAGTAACGTTGAGCCCCGATGGATCCGATGGCAAAGTGTGGTCAAAAATTTTAAATTTATATTAAATAATTAATGAGACACTTTCGGATAATATAAATGTATCTTATAGTGAGATAAACTACAGCAAAGGCAAACAGCCCCCCCTCAAAAAAGGCTGTTGCCAATGAAAACAAACAGTGTAAAAACACCAGAAAACATGACTCCAGGCACTGAAAAAACTGGCCCGGAATCAGTCATCAATTACACTCTATATGATGCAAAACAGAGACTCCCAGGGGAGAATCTGCAGAACATCAGATGGAAGATGCAGAACACAAACGTTATACACCCATGGGTGAAAACGTAACTATGGGGAAAATAACAGAAAACATTCTGTAACCAAGCAACTCTCCCAGGAAATTTTAGAAATGAAATTTCTCAAAAATATGCCAAAAGCATGGGAGAATTGCAAGGGGGGACTTTAGAAGGCTAGGGGAGAGGAAACACTGAATAAGCAGTGCAACAATTAGCAAGAATGACAACAAGAGGCCCATGCCTCGAAAATAGGCAACTTAACATAATTTCATCAAAAAATTTTAAGTACAGCCCTGATTATTTTTTGTCACTTCTTTTTCCTCTCCTCCTTCTATCCTCCTTAGAATCACATTTTCTCCAAAAATTACGTGTCTGGCATCCTTTAAACTGAGATTTACAAGCACAAAGATCAGTGAGATGTTGACTGATGAAGGGCCAAACAGAGAATGATAATTGGCGCCAATTTCGGGACGTCTGCGTCACTGCGCATGCGCAGTAGAGGCGTAGTATGGAGGTCCTTTAGGACATGATTTCTTTTTGTTTTGGATGCAAATTTTGGGGATTGGGGGGCAAAATTTGTGTTTGGCCCTGGTTTTGTTAGAGTTAGCACCAGCTAAGTCTAAGTCTGGGTCATTGGTACAGTATAAAAATATTATCTCATGAGCGACCGATAAAAATGTTTATTTTTCTAGAGCGCTTGTACAAGCAAAAGTAACCATCTGTCTCGGTCACAAGAGAGATAATTTTCGGTATCCACTCAAAAACAATAGATTTTCTTTTTATTATACGCTTTTTATAAGAATCTGATAATTCAACTCGTTTCAACCTTGAATTGATGCATGAAAGTAAACAGCACATTGAATCATTGAAACGTGGAAGTGATTTGATTGATACTCAGAACAGACAGTGTCTTGCAATCTAATTCAGCAGGTGGGTTTCTTGTCCAAACATGGCCTGAAAGTCCATAATATAAGTTTTGGGTTTGGTTCATCCTTTGAAAGGACGTACCAACCCAAAAACTTATATTATGGACTTTCAGGCCATGTTTGGTCTAGCGGGTATCATGCATCAATTCAAGGTGAATACGTGTTGAATTATTACTGGAAATGATCAGTATCCACTCAAAAACACTAGATTTACTTTTTGTTATACATTTTTAGAACAAATTGATCATTTCCAGTCATAATTTGGCTTGTATTCACCTTGAAGTGATGCTTTGAAAGCCCCCATTTTGATTGATACTGTGAAAGTGAAAATTTCTATATCTTCACAGTGGGGGATTCGATTTCTATCTTTCCGCAATTTCTTCTATAATCTACCGTTTAGCATATAATAAACAAGGTTAATGGAGAATTGCAGATTTTGAAAAAAAACACATCTGTTATCATTATATAGTTTGCCCAATCCACAGTGTAGTCTAAATGTTCCCTCCAACAGTAAGGCTGATGAGGACTGGTCACTTTCCATGGGAGGGCAATATTTCCACGGATGCAATAATATTAGATTCCAAACTCTAATTATAGGAATAATATCAAAAATTTATTTAATGAAGCACCGGATATAGACTGGTGCATCATTATTTAAAATTTTGCTGATGATGCAGTGCTGGAAATGAACAAAATTGACGGGTGCAGTTATAAGCTCCTGTGAATTCAGAGATGGGAGTAAATTGCACCTGTAAAATGTTAGTACATGAATTTGCAAGGGAATACTGTCACCATACACCAGAAACCTTAACCCTTTGAACTCTAGTGGTATCTTCTATGCCAGTTCAATGGCAGCAATTAGAAGAGTCCATATTCATTATTTAGGGTCGACCAATCAATATTTTCAACGTGCAGCCTCTGGCTGCACATTGAAAATATTGATTGCTCTACCCCAAACATTTACTGAACAGCCATCCTATTTAATACGTTATGATGTATCATGTTCCTGACCAGAAAAGTGGTTGATCGGGTTCAAGGGGCTACATGTAAATGTATAAGGAATTGCTGAATTATGACCGTATCTTGCCACTGGCTGCAGAGTGCTGCTTTCTCAAAACCACACACATTTATATGCCCTCACAGTATATTAGTGCTCCACAATATTTTTCAACGAGTGCATTTTTTATCTCCCGTAAAATAGAAAACACGGGTGCTGAGGGGAGCAAGTGCACTCGCACCCGTCTCTATTTCCAGGGCTGATGATGATTTTCATTACCTGGTAAACCCATGCATGGAAATCATTGCCCACACATGGATTACGACGAGCCCACAGCATCTGTACTGTAATTCTAAATAATGCTGATCTGAATAAAGATTTATCCTACTATCTCTGTAGAATCTATAATTTCTTGCTCATAATTTGATATGAAAAAATGTTACCGGTGTCTCTTTATTCTCTATGGCCTTGACAAATGCACATGATTCAACAGAGCAAGACCTCACTGTTTCAGTTCTTCCTTCTCTGAACAATCGAGTCATGGAAGATTCATAGGTCAAACAAAACTTTGCATGGTCCTGAAATAATAAAACTATTCCATTCAAGGAGTCTGTTTTGAAATGAATTCCAACTGTGGTGCAGGGGTCAAAACAAAGTAATGTGGAAATAATTAACTTTATCTCACAATCGGGGCGTTTTTGCACTGTTACGCAACTAAAGTTTAATGTATCTGGGCCCCTGTTCTGAATCCGTAACAAGGGCCCCTGATACAAGCGCGTAATTCTGCTGTTGCCAAAACAATGGCATTAATATCATTTTTTGATAGCTTCGCATTTTTACCTTCAGAGAAAACAATATTAGGTGAGGCGAAGACGAACCTAATATTATTTTCTCTGAGCTGTATATGACACTGTATCTGCCAACTAAATGCCCTATAACGTATTTATTATGCGCGACATGCTAAAATGTCACTGGGGAAGTTAACTCAACGAATAGTTAAATTATGCGCACTTTTCAGCATCTTGGGCTGGTTTGAAGCCTATTATTGGGATTTTCCTGAATGCTCGAGTCGAGGCTTCTCTCTTGAAGTTAAATGATTAGCTTTCGCTATGAAATGTGGAAAACTCCGCCTCAATAAACGATGAACGGCATATTTTAAAATATAATAAACCTTTACACCAAGAGGGATATTTAATTCACCAGTAAATATTGCAAAAGTAACAACCAAATTCATGTTGACGAAACACACAGTTGCTCCACTTCACAAGACAGTATTCAGTAAAGTGAATCCCAGTGACGTAATTTTCTCTGAAGTGTAACGTCATCACTGACCTCAATATGGAGATCAATGAATGCTATTCTATTTTTCAATTTGTGTCTTTCCATCGATAAGGCAAATGAAAAAAAGTTCCTCTTAAAATAGTTTTATAATGCATTTTGTGGTCAATATTGTGAGATAAATTTATCATCACCACAGTGTGTGACTCCGAAAATTCTGATCAAGTCTTGTTGTAGGCACAGAATCGCATTTTGACTTGCCCTAACGGGCTCGTCGAAATACTGTTCTGTTCCTACAACTCGACTTGATCTAAATTCCCGGAGACACACACTGTGGTGATAATCTGTATTGAACCGGTCCAGTTAGAGGCTTTTTCCAGTTATGCGCTCACACATGACAAAAATATCCTGGACTCGCTGGGGCAAAATAATGTCTTAGGAAAAAATCTTAATATGGAGGAATGTTTTTTGATAGTTTAAAGAAAAGTGTCAATGAAACTTTAGCATAACTTGAATGTGTGTAGTGTTTGATGAAATGGATAGTGTTCAATGTTTCTGAAAGGATTATGAAATGAGACAAGAAACAAGAATTGATAACGGAGAATGTGTTAAGGGGCTGCTAAACCGAAACTTTCTAGTATTTCAAGAGAAACTTTCGATTGCCATAAAAATCATTTGCATTAACCATATGTACTATGTTGTATATCGTCTTATTCGTTAGGAGATTTTCTAGGCAATGGTTCAAAAGGTTTGTGAATATTGTGCGTTGTTCGGTGCATATTCGTGTTAAATAATACTCATGTGTATTAGCAACAGAACGATTTGAACAGTGCGACTTCAGCAAATTCCTCTCAGATATGTATACTATGTAGTTTTAAATTATTTTGTTGAATAAATCCACTTTTGAGCAAATTATTTCAAGGTGGTAAATTCTGAACCACAACAGAATCATTGTTTACATTTTCGAATGACGCGATTAAAAATGGGCAGAATAACTTCCCAAACAAGACAATCAAATCGTGCGATGCAAGATATTGTGTACATCTATTGGTCGGTTACTCCAGCGTGACAGACGCGACTAAATCAAGAAACAAACAGAGCACATGTATATAATATTCTGTTACAGTGGTCTGTTTCAAGTTTTCTTCAAAATTTCTTACTAATTATGACTTTCCAAGAAAAGTGTACTTGATTGGTAGAGCATATGTTAGAAGTCAGTAAATTAATATTAACAAGATAAGATTTGCAGAGTGCTGTAATTCTCATTTTTATTGATTACTGATCGCATAATCCTGCCACGTGGATTGTTGCAGAATGTAAACAAACAAGATTCGTTCCTCGAAATACAGACGGCATCACATTTTTCACAAATTCATAATTTATCCACAGAAAATATGAAAAATATATCCCGGATGTTGTTGCAAATATATTTAAGTATATGTACCTGAGAGGTATTTTCTTTTCTTGTGCTATTTAAATTGCTTTGTTGCTAATGCACACCAGTATTATGTAACCCGAGCATGCATCGAAAACTGAACAATACTTACAACATTTCTCAACCACAAACTAGAAAATCTCGCAATGAAGAAAACGGTATATAACCTGATAGATATGGTTCAAGCTTATTATTTTTATTTGCAAACGAAAGTGTAACGTGAAATTCTGAAAAGTTTCGGTTTGGCAGCCCCTTAATTTCTGTTCCCTATATGCTGTTTTCAATAAGAATAATTTAAGATGTAGACTGCACTAAAGAATTGGGGCCAGGGTTAATGTGGCCCTCACAGTTAATGTATGTCAACCAAAGTTACCAAGTTACAGTAAAATCATTCGAAAACAAGTCATTCTATCAAGTTGCAATGAAATCCCTTCATAAATCCAACCAAAATATGATGTTCTCATCTGGACATTATACAGAGTCATCCTTTGAAGTAACAATAAAATCCCTTCATAAATACGATCTGTAGACTGTGCTAAAGGAATTTGTGTTTCATGCCTGTGCAGCCAACATGGCTGACTGATCGCAACCAAAAGGGGACGTTCTCATCTAGACCTTATACAGCGTCATCCTACCAAATTACAATGAAATCCCTTCATAAATATGATTTGTAGACTGTGCTAAAGGTTTTGGGCTTATGCAGCCGTCCCAGTTGACCAATCGCAACCAAAAGGGGATATTCTCATTCAGACATGACCTCAAACCTGAATTTGAAATTTTGTGATGATCGGACAAGAACTTCGGGGTGTAGCCTGTGCTAAAGAAAATGTGAACAGCCTCACAGACTGACAGACTTCTACCTGCTTGATGGCAATAGCTTATCTTGACTTTGTCAAGTTAAGCTAAAAACTACTGTCATTGAAAGAGTACTTTTATTCTAAAGTCAATTTATTATACAGAATAGTGAAGTCCACTGAACCGGATGCATGTATCTCTTAACATAAAATAAAAATCGCGACATCGATGCCGTAGCTGCGACGGGTGGTGCAATCTCACAAAATTCTAAGTTCATCAAGGGCCATAACTCAAAAAAAAATATTTGGAACAACACATGCATTGAACAGTGGCTAGACATCAATAAGATACACTTACATGCCAAATATAAAGTCATTCCATCAAGTATTTCAAAAGTTATTGAGTTTTGAAACTCACTGGTCACAGACAGACCGACCGCCCGACAGACCGACATTGCCACTAAAAGAGCTGCTAGTCACAGCTAAAAATTAAATGGTTTATGTCTGATATTTTACCCAAGTTAATTGCATATTATTTCAAAACACCACACCTTTTACCATACCTTCAGCACAAATTCAATAGCTAGGTTATGGAGTGAACTCCAACACCAACAACACGCCACACGATTTTATTGAAATCAATAATTTCAAGTGACGTCACCAGTATGTCAACCGTTTCAACATGCTTCAATTTGTTAACCCATCACTGATGTGAACCTTTGCTCATTTTTGTAGTATATACTTTGGGATAATATGGAACGTTTCAATACTCTTTCCAATAAGCAATTGATTCTTCTCTACGATCAAATGAGTAGAATTGTGATTTTTTTTATCACACAAGCAGTATTTTGATTTCAATGACGTCTATTTATCCAGGGTTCCTGTAGGCAGGGACTGATGAAATTCAAGGGTATTCAAGAACATTTTGGTGATATATTTCTGCTATTTTTCAAGGCCCAACAATAATCAAATTCAAGGATCTTCAAGGCTGTGCCTTCACCATTCCTAACTAGGACCTACAGTCATTACCCTATCATGCCACTCCTCTACAAGGGAAGTGGGAGGAAGGGGTAAACAAGAGATCCTAGTTAGGACTATGCCTCCTTAACAATAAATATATATAGTTACGATTACATACTGCATCAGCATTTATATTTCATGAACATTCAAGGCTTTTCAAGGCCTCCCAACACATTTTCAAGGATTTCAAGGCCTTGAATGACCCTTAGTCAAGGCCCCATGGGAACTCTGTAATCACTAGATCCTATACTTCATAAAATATGCTTAAATGGATGGAGAAACAAACGATTCCTCTAAAGACCTTAATTATGTTTTTGAAAGAGACTGTGTTGTTTGGCAGATTATCCACGCCAAAACAAGTGATGGATGGATGGATGGATGGATGGATGGATGGATGGATGGATGGATGGACAAATGAATGAATGAATGAATGAATGAATGAATGAATGAATGAATGAATGAATGAATGAATGAATGAATGAATGAATGAATGAATGAATGAATGAATGAATGAATGAATGAATGAATACAAGGACAGATGTAATCCAGTATATTCCCCAATCTCTTTGGAGTGGTGGGTGTATAGAAATAGTCCTCACTGACACAGAAATTTTGAGGCATTCAGTGAAAGGAATTTTATTTCAACAACAGTTCAAAATGAAGAAAAGCACTGGAAACAACATATGAAATGTGAACAGATGGCCATGGGTCATGCTTTTGCCCCAAGATAAACTAAAAAACTTAATAAATGATAGTGAATTACCACTTTCAAAGAACGAATTAACCCTTGGTTCCCATTCAGCCCCAAACTGCCAGTTTTATATTGCTTCAAAAAAGTTACTCAAATGCATTATTCCTGGAAAACTGGTAGACCGCATTTATCTTGACTGTGTTTTTACACCACTGTTGGCTGCCCACACAGGCAGCCAACAATGATGCGGAAGCACCATTAAGTCATCTGCAGCAGGTACATGTATATATGATAACAATTACCTTAAAGATAAATCGGAGGTTTCACGGGTTAATGGTCAGAAAATGGTCAGTTATTTAATAGTAATATCTTAACCCTTTATCTAACATTAAAAACAGACAACGACACTTGCAAACACAATTCTTGAATGACTATTTTTTGTCTCAAAAACATAAGTTATGACCCCTCATTGGAACGAGCTCAATGAGCTCGTTCCAAAGAGGGGTCATGACCTATGTTTTTGAGACAAAAAATGAAAAAAAGAAGAAAATTAATTGACGACTTTTGTGAATAGCGCTGGCCGGTTTTGGCCACTATGGTGGGTAAAGGGTTGGGTAAAGGGTTAAAAGTGGATAATGTTTCCAATAAATTCAGAAGAATATTCTTGAACTTACTCTGTAATATGCAAGCTGCAGGGCCATCTGTATATATGCATCTGGACTGACTTTGCAGGTTTTGATAAATCCTTTACCGTAAGCATCATGCTTGAATAAATGTAGGTCTACATCATCCAGTAACTGTTTTGAAACTTCCAGACTATTCTCAATGACTTCAAGACACTGAAATCAAGTCATTTAGAGTACAAAAATAAAACGCTCACTGCTCACATTAATCTGCAACATTTGTGAGAGCTCATTATATATTCAGAAATTTCTTGTGAGATTGATTTATTCATTGGTCTTTAAGGTCACTTTCCACATCTGTGGTGATATAATGACTGCAACACAAGTTTCAAGTCGTGTAACCATTTGTTTATACCTACTATGCAGCTCATTTTAGAGGAATCTCACCCCAGACATTAGTTGCCACAGTTAACAACTCCTGCACCACTTCCCAGGGTTACCACAAAGACTGATTTAATAAACAAATTTGCATAGGCTTTTTGTGCAAATGTTAAATGTTAAACACAAAATAATTTGAATCAGTTGTTTATGAGAAGAAACTTTTAATGTTTCCCAATTATCAACAGTTTTAACCCTTAACCCTTTACCTAACGTGAAAAGCAGACGACACTTGCAAAAAAAATTCTTGAATAACTAATTTTTTTCATTTTTTGTCTCAAAAACATAGGTTATGACCCCTCGTTGGAACGAGCTCGACGAGCTCGTTCCAACGAGGGGTCATAACCTATGTTTTTGAGACAAAAAATGAAAAAAATAGTGAAAATTAATTGGCGATTTTTGAGAATAGCGCTGGCCGGTTTTGGCCGTTACGTTGGGTAAAGGGTTAAAGGCTAATTTTCAACAACTTTTACAACCTCAGAACAAGCACCCTTAACATGCTATCATAAAGAGGTTCTGGTGACAATAGACAAATTAGCAAGGCAGTGGTTTCTAGTCAAATCTTGGCTGCCTTAACAGGCCACAAAGATTTGACTAGAAATCACTGCTAAGCCACTAGATGTATCGAGGCAGTGGTATGATGGGATTTCAGGACACTTGAACTGGTCCTTAAGGGTTAAAAAGTGAAGGCTCACAACATCATCACATATAATCCCCAAGGCACCAATGCAATTTGAAACAAGATGGATGTGCGCATCAGAGATGCAGGCGTCGTGTTGGGGTGGCAATTACAGTGTTGCATGTCCATAATCCGGT
Source organism: Pictodentalium vernedei (assembly GCA_031216915.1). NCBI lineage: Eukaryota > Metazoa > Mollusca > Scaphopoda > Dentaliida > Dentaliidae > Pictodentalium > Pictodentalium vernedei. The sequence continues at coordinate 733,013,289 of CM062296.1, read as the reverse complement.
TATCAATCATATGCGGGGTGTCAAAAATCTGGAACATTTGTTCAAGTTATAATGCTAATAAGTTCAGAATTTGTAACAATTAATTAAGGCCCATAACTCTGTAACAAGAAATTGGGCCGGGCCAGTTTTCTAACTTGCTTGCGATAACGTTTGTTCAAGTTGTCAAAATCTGTACAAATCAACTAATTGAGGCCCTTAACTCTGTAATAAAAATCGAGCTGGGCAAGTTTTCAAGGTTGCTTGAGATATTCTTGCAAAAGATCTGTATGACAAATATTGGTCAAATCGGAGAATGTTTGTTCAAATTATTGCACTAACAAGCTCAAATTTCATAAAAAATTGACTTATTAAGGCCCATAACTCTGTTAAGAAAAATGGGGCCAGGCCAGTTTTTGAACTTGCTTGAGATATTATTGCAAAAAACATGTATGGCAAATATTAGACAAGTCGGAGAACGTTTGTTCAAGTTATTGCGCTAACAGTGCGAGGATGCCCGGATGCTATCCAGCCAGGATGCACACTGACCATCGCCAAACCATAGGTCTCGGCTGTTAACACAACTCGACCAAAAACTTGCAACTTATCATGTTTGAGATGCTGTTTGTCACCGATAAATGTGTTTGACGAACAATTTTATTAAAAAATTCTGAGAGTGCCCCATGTTCCCCACCCCCGTTCCTCCCCCAATAGCAAGAGCATTAAAATATAGTACCCCCACCTGCCACCTCTGAATCTGTGCACATTCCAGCCTGGATCTAACAAAAATTTATTTCAACAAGTGCAATATCGATCGCCTGGGGTGTCACCAAATTGTGGACTTATGTCTGATGAATGCAGAAGATTGAAAGCACAGCACCAAAATATCTCTAGAGATACAGGTGGTAACAGGACACACCAACATAATACATACAAAAATGGCTTAAGTTCGTCTAATTTGCAAAAGTTCATGTGCGAGAAAAACGTGTGTTATTTATCTTATGCTGCTACAAATCTATACCAAATATCATTGAAATCAGAAATGTTGTTTAGAAGTTCTAGGCATAAAACTAATTACACGCAATTTCCAACAAAAATGGCTGCCAGTTGGCCATCTTGATTTAAAAAAAAAAAAAAATTACGTGCATCATCTTTCCATAATGTTTGATTAATGCTGAAAATTTGAAACAAAAGCATCTCTGAGATTCAGGTGGTAACAAGACACACCAAAACAATATATACAAAAATGGCTGAAAAAAAGCTTAAGTTCATCTAATTTGCATAATTTATGCACAAACAAAAACCCGTATGATATGTTATTTATCTTATGCTGCTACACCTCCATACCAAAAATTACTGAAACCGGAAAGGTTGTTTAGAAGTTCTAGGCACAAAACTATTTACATGCAATTTCCAAAAAAATGGCCACCAGTTGGCCATCTTGAATTTTTTTTCCAAATTTTACGTGCATCAATTTTATATAATGCCTGACCATTACTGAAAATTTGAAACAAAAGCGCCAAAGGATTTCTGATATACAGGTGGTAAAAGGACACACCAACATAATAAACTCGCCCAAAAAAAAAAGTGTGCATTGCAGAAATTGATCAAACTCCAAAAAAATAATTTCGTAGGTGTAAAGAGTGTTAACCTGTTCATGAATAAGTTATATTGAACACAAAAACAGCTTTCCCCGTTAAAATCGCATTAACGTTAAATGACGTGCTGCACGTTTGTGAAAAGGCATGTTTTGCACGTGGAGAGTCTGAAAATTCATGCAGCAGTGTGAATCCTTGGGTATTTAAACACTAAAGTAAGGCCTTCCTATCGTTCACATTCAAACTTGCGCTGCTGTTAAAATGACTCCACATTAGCATGCCAAGATTAACAATGAATCAACGTCTCCTTGCCCTGGGTATGATTAGAGCTGGCAAAACACACAGAGAGGTTGCCCAGCATTTAAACTGTCACCATAACACTGTAGACAGGCTTGTCCATCGACATGCACAACATGATGACGTTCGAGACCGACCCCGCTCCGGAAGACCCCGAGTTACCACCCCTGCACAAGATCGGTATATCCGTGTCGTCCATCTCCGGAACCGGCAACAAACGGCAATGATGACAGCCAGGAACATCCCTAACCTGAGACGGATACATCCTCAAACAGTAATCAACCGGCTGAGAGAATACGGCTTACATCCTCGAAGACCTGCAATTCGTCCGATTTTGACGTTACGTCATCGTCGTGCTCGACTGCAGTGGTGTAGAGTAGGTTTAGGGTTAGGGTTAGCCTAACCTAACCCTACCCTAACCCACTTCCATGCTAACTTGTTCGCTTCCATGAGGCGTAGATGCACAGCAGTAGTCGATGCAGACAGAGGTCATACCAGATATTGAGTGTGTGACTTTTGTGTTTGACCCTTTGTGTCTTTGACTCTCCATGGCACCAAGAGTATTCGTCGTAGCGTAATGAAATTTCTCGTGTTGATCACAAATTGATTCATCTGTGATTGAATAAAATTTCCATGAAATGAAATATATCTTTTTTTAGTGTTATTTTTTAGCATGCACACTTTCTTTTTTTGGGAGAGTATATATATACGAACAAGAGGCCCCAAGAGGCTTAATTGTTCAATAAGTGGTTCGTTATTCAGTTAGTCATGGTTCATCAACACTACAGAGGAATGAAGTCATGAATTTAATTCATAACTCTAGTGTCCATATCAGATGATTATTATCAAAGGTCTTCCTGGCTGCTTCCAATTCTATCAGCTGTAGACAAGCACTGGCAACCTCCAAAGGTTGTTATGACACTGCAGTTTGAAAGGCAAATTTTATGGTAAAACACTAAGGAATGGATTTCAACAACCTTGAACTTACCCCCTCAGAGCCCAAATATTAAGCCAGGGACTCGAATTGAAGAAACATGAATCTGATACCCCTAGAGATGTTATATTCCAAATATGACAGGATTCTGATGAGTGCATCTGAAGAATTATTTATTTATTGATGTTTAAGGTCACATATTTATGCACAATGGCTAATCATGACCGTGACAGTTTTGCGGGTGGAGGAAGCCGGAGTACCCGGAGAGAACCACCGAGCAACGACGAGCAGCTGCCAGCTGCATCTGAAGAAGAAGATCTTTAAAGAAATCTCCTCATATTGCACTAAGTTAAAATTTGAGCTCCAATAGAGAGCCTAAATATTAACCCATTGACTCAATTTGAACAAACTTGAATCTGAATCCCCTAGAGATGTTGTATACCAAATATCAAAAGATTCTAACTGATGGTTCTGGAGAAGAAGATTTTTTTACTGCACAAAGTAGGAAGTCCAAATATCAACCTAGGGACTCAATTTGAACAAATTTGAATCTGACCACCGTAGAGATGTTGTATACCAAATATGAAAAGCATTCGGACTGGTGGATCTGAAGAAGAAGATTTTTAAAGAAGTTTCCTCATATTGCAATAAATTAAAATTTGGGCTCCAATAGAGCGCCCAAATATTAAAGCAGGGACCAGAGTTGAACACATTTGAATCTGCCCTGCAGCCCCCCCCCCCCCCTCCACCCCACCCCACCACCTCATTCAAGATGTTGTATGCCACATATGAAAGCATTTTGACTGGTGGATCTGAAGAAGGTTTTTAAAGAAATTACCTCATATTGCACTAAGTTAAAATTCAACCACCCCGGAGATACAGATGGTAACAGGTAAGAGGGAGAGAGGGAGGGAGTCCCCTTCACAGTGAAACCGTGGGGGACTAATTATTCTGAAAAGTCATGTTTTAAAAACAACATCATGTGTATCATCAGTTTGCAAGAAATACATTTTTCAAGAAATTGGTTATTCTGACATTTATGGTGACGCAAGAGACAACAAGTCAAGATCTTTGATACTTGTTTATTTATTTATTGGGGTTTAACAACACTTTTGACAGTCAGGGTCACCTTGTGTCCGACAGTTTTATGGGTGGAGGAAGCTGAAGAACCTGGAAAGAACCACTGAGCAATGGTGAGCAACTGTCAGACTCCCCAACATACTAACTCCACATAAGCAGGATTAGAATTGGTTGAAGACAAGTACACCATTGGCGTGCAAACCTAAAATTAAGCAGACTGTCATCTGCAAAATGAGGTCCCCAGCAGGTGAATTTGGTGATGCTACCCTGCAGAGCAAAAATTTACCCTCTGTGAACCTCAGTCTGAATCAAGGTCTCAAGCCAAAATAGAAAGATGTACCTAGAGGATAAATTGGCCCACTGTATGTGATAGCATCAGCAAATTCACCCTCTGGGGACCCCATTTTACAAATGACAGGTTGCTTATATTCAGGCTTGTGGATGTGCAGTACGCCTTAGTACACAATGCCACCATGCCCCGATTTTGCCGATTTTGGAATGTTGATATAGTGTTATTACTTTTCATGCAAGGTGAACATCATGATGTTAGATGAAGTGAATGTTGTTACGCTTCAGTGCAACAGCTTTCACATCATCCAAAGTATTGGATTGGGAGGGGCTATCACACTGATTGACTTGATGCTATCTACATGGGGGTTGAGGGGGGGGGGGGGGGGGGCAGTCTGAGTGATGCCATTTTTTGCTGATGTACCAGCAATCCAACTGCATAGAGATCAGTGATCATATCCCAACAATTTGCTCGAGGCAAGGATTTGTTTGAATGATGAATGGAAATTAAAATATGAAAGTGTCAATGACACTGTAGCTTAACTTGTGTGTTGTGTTTGATGAAAAGGATAATGTTCAATGGTTATGAAATAATTATGAAATAAGACAAGAACTGTGATAATTGAGAATATGTTCATTTCTGCTCCCCGTATGCTATGTTTTTGATAAAAATACTGCACTAAAGAGCTGAGGGGTGGGTTAATATGACCTCACAGTTAATGTATGTGGCCCTCACAATTAACGTATATCAACGAATGTTACCAAGTTACAGTGAAATTACTCAAAAACGAGTCATCCTATCAAGTTACATTGAAATCCCTTCATAAATATGGCCTGTAGTCTGTGCTAAAGGTTTTCGGGCTTTGGGCCCCTTTAGCCGTCAGTTTCCCAATTGCGTCCAAAGGGTATGTTCTCATCTAGACATTATATGAAGTCAACCTACCAAGTTATAATAAAATCCCTTCATACATATGACCTGTAGACTGTGCTAAAGGTTTTTGGGCTCGGGCAGCCATCATGGTTGAATGATCGCAACCAAAAGTGGTCATTCTCATCTGGGCATCATCTGCAGTGATCCTACAAAGTTACAATGAAATCCCTTCAAAAATATGACCTGTAGACTGTGCTCAAGGTTTTCGGGCTTCGGGGCCCTGAAGCCGTCACAGTTGACCAATCACAACCAAAAGGGGATGTCATATGGAGTCAAACTAACAGGTTACATTGAAATCCTTCCATAAATATGACCTATAGACTATGCTAAAGGTTTGGGGGTTTTGGGCTCGGGCAGCCATCAAGGCTGAATGATCGCGATCAAAAGGGGACGTTCTCATCTAGACATTATTTGGAGTCATCCTACCAAGGTACAATGAAATCCCTTCATAAATATGACCTGTAGACTGTGCTAAAGGTTTTTTCGGGCTTCAGGCCCCTGTAGCTGTCATCGTTGCCTAATGGTGTCCAAAAGGGACTGTTCTCATCTAGACATTATATAAAGTCAACCTACCAAGTTACAATGAAATCCCTTCATAAATATGAACTGAAGACTGTGCTAAAGGTTTTGGGGCTTTGGGCTTGGGCAGCCATCATGGTTGAATGATCGGAACCAAAAGGGGATAATCTCATCTGAGCGTCATCTGGAGTGATCCTACGAAGTTACAATGAAATCCCTTCATAAATATGACCTGTAGACTGTGCTCAAGATTTTTGGGCTTTGGGCATCTGTAGCCATCACAGCTGACCAATCACGACCAAAAGGGGATGTCATCATCTAGGAATTATATGGAGTCAAGCTAACAGGTTACAATGAAATCCTTCCATAAATATGACCTATAGACTATGCTAAAGGTCTTTGGGCTCGGGCAGCCATCAAGGCTGAATGATCGCGACCAAAAGGGGATGTTCTCATCTAGACTTTATTTGGAGTCATCCTACCAATTTGCAAGCTACAATGAAATCCCTTCATAATTATGACCTGTAGACTGTTCTAAATGTTTTCAGGCTTTGGGCCCCTTTAGCCGTCACAGTTGCCCAATCGTGTCCAAAAGGGGACGTTCTCATCTAGACGTTATATGAAGTCAAACCTACCAAGTTACAATGAAATCCCTTAATAAATATGACCTGTAGACTGTGTTAAAGGTTTTCGGGCTTTGGGCTCAGGCAGACATCATGGTTGAATGATCGCAACCAAAGGGGACAATCTCATCTGGGCATCATCTGGAGTGATCTTACAAAGTTACAATGAAATCCCTTCATAAATATGACCTGTAGACTGTGCTCAAGGTTTTCGGGCTCCGGGCACCTGTAGCCATCACAGTTGACCAATCACGACCAAAAGAGGATGTCATCATCTAGGCATTATATGGAGTCAACCTAACAGGTTACAATGAAATCCTTCCATAAATATGACCTTTTGCCTATGCTAAAGGTTTTTGGGCTCAGGCACCCATCAAGGCTGAATGATCGTGATCAAAATGGGATGTTCCCATCTAGACATTATTTGGAGTCATCCTACCATGTTACATTGAAATCCGTTCATAAATATGACCTGTAGACTGTGCTAAAGGTTTTCAGGCTTCGGGCCCCTGTAGCCGTCACAGTTGCCCAATCACGTCTAAAAGGGGACTTTCGCATCTAGACATTATATGAAGTCAACCCACCAAGTTACAATGAAATTCCTCAATAAATATGACCTGTAGACTGTGCTGAAGGTTTTTGGGTTTTGGGCTCGGGCAGTCATCACGGTTGGCAGATCATGCCCAAATGGGAAAATTCTCATCTAGACATCATAAGCAGTCATCCTACCAAGTTACAATGAAATCCCTCCATATTAAACATGACCTGCAGACTGTGCTAAAAGTTTTTTGGTTTCAGGCTTGGGCAGCCATCACGGTTGACAGATCATGCCCAAAAGGGGACGTTCTCATCTAGTCATTATACAGAGGCATCCTACCAAGTTACAATGAAATCCCTTCATAAATACGACCTGTTGACTGTGCTAATGGTTTTCAGGTTTTGGGCTCGGGCAGCCATACCGGTTGACCGATCGCGACCAAAAGGGGACGTTCTCATCTAGACATGACCCCAAACCTGCATATGAAATTCCGTGATGATCAGACAAGAACTGCGGGGTGTAGCCCATGCTAAAGGAAAATGTGAACAGACTAACAGACTTCCCACGTGTGATGGCAATAGCTTATCTTGATTTTGTCAAGTTAAGGTAATTAGGAAAGGGCATAAATATTTTCTCTGCAAGTGCATCTCCAAATATTGCTCAAGGAACTTGTTTCAACAAACTTGTTTTTGCAACATGAAACAGAGTAAAATATCAAATAAAAATAATTTATGCATTGGTTTTTGAAAACCATTTTTCTGTAAATTGAAGCAATTTGGCATTTTCCCCTTCCAAATGAGCCAGCAACTCCATCTGAACAAAACTGAATTGTCATGGGGCAACCCATACCAAATTACTCTGAAGATGATCCATCAGTTTTGGAAAAGAGTTTACCAACATCTCATTCACGCAACTGACAATAGATGGAATGACTGACAACAGAAGATAGACAGAAAAAAGTAACTATATCTCATCCTAAGTTTCACTAAGGTGAGCTAAAATTTACTAAATAATTAGAACAGGGCTGTATATCCCACACTACTTCAAGTGTCCACCAGTGTTTATATTTTGCCACCCTTCATTTATTATTCACAGCTTGCAAGATTTCAGAACAAGAAAAGACAATGGTGGTGCACTACAATTTTCAAAAACATGCTACACTGTTTGAAATGTACCCATGAAGATGACATCACATACTTACCGGTTTAGGTAAGTCCCACTCTAATCTGATAGGATTCATGGGAGCAGATACTGGTTCACCTTTGCAGTGTCCATCTGGTTTGTATCTAAAAATTTAAACAAAGGTCATAATAAATTTAGATTCTTAAGTATCTATGTAATATTATTGATATACGGATCGAGAATTTTCAAATATGAATTATATTTATTTCTGCTTAATGACACACCAGCATCTAAGGCTATACCATGACGATAAAGCTTGGTTAACACTTTTAACCCTTGTGGTATCTTCCATGTCATTTCAATGGCAGCAATTGGAAGAGTCCATAATCATTATTTGGGAGCAGACCGATAAATATTTTGAATGTGCAGCCTTGGGGCTGCACATTGAAAATATTGATTGGTCTACCCTACACATCCACACATACACAAGACACCCATCCTACTTAATGTATTTATCTATTTATTGGTGTTTAAGGTCACATACTTATGCACAATAGCTAGTTTTACGAGTGGAGTAAGCCGGAGTACCCAGAGAGAACCACCGAGCATCGACGAGCAACTGTCAGCTCCTCAACATTTACTCTGTTCAAGCTCTGCTCAAGCAGGGTTACAGCGGTTGAAGACATATGCACTATCGACGTGCAGTACGCCTTAGTACACAGCATCATCGTGCCCCCATGTAGACAACCGGGGTAAAGTGCCTTGCCCAAAGACACAACGTGGGTTGTCCCGGACGGGGATCGAACTCGGGACCTCCAGCACGGAAGTCCAACAGTCTACCACTGAGCCACCGCGCTCCCCATCCTACTTAATGAAAATATGACGTAGGATGTTCCTGGACTGTCAAAACGGACTCTTGGGTTCAAAGGGTTAAACTCAGTGATGGAAGCCACCATGAAGGTTTGTTTGTTTATTTCGGCTTAATGACACATTCAACAGCAGGGTCATATCATGTCAAGACAGTTTTATGGTGAAGGAAGCCCAAGTACCCAGAGAGAATCACTAAGGAGTGACAAGCAACTGTCAGACTCAATCTTATTAACCTGACACAAGAATGTTAACAGCAGTTGAATGCAAATTTAACATTGATGTGCAGTATGCCTTAGTACAAAGTGCTCCCATGTGGGCAATCAGGATTAAGTGTCTTGCCCAAGAGCACAGCACAGTTGGTGCGAATCAGGATCAAACCAAAAACCTGTCAGTTTAAAGTCCATTTATACTCTAACCAATGAGTCACCACACTTCCATTGAGAATAAAACAATTTCTGTCATATATAAAATCTAATCATGATTGCTGTGAAGTGACCATTACTAGATTTAATGCACAATTCATGAAAATTTAACAAAAAATCAATAGTAAAAAAGGTGATTAATTTTCACAAGGAAAAATTTGGTTGGGAAAGCCCAAATTATACTTATTCTAGTGGCAAGAGATTTGCTGACCTTGACAGGAAATATGTGCTAACAGCATGCTAAATATTAACAGGTATGGTATAACTAAACGAAAGGAAAATTTTGATCCCATTTATTTATTTATTGGTGTTTAAATTCACTTTCAGCAGTTAGGCCATATCATGACCACAACACATGTATACAGTTATGTTTAGCAAATCATTTATACTTATTCTGCCCTCTTTCGAAGACTCCAACTCTAGGCATTGGTTTAACATGTTCTATTTTACCAGTAAAACAGCAGTTGTTCCAGTAAACACGCACTGCTCCATTTCCTGGGGTGGACATGGCGAGTGTGTGCCTCATGGAACCATATCAACCAAATCTCCACTTTGCCAGTTTTTTTTGTTTGTTTGTTATAGGGTTCAATGGCATTTTGAACAACAACACATTGTAACGGACAGCTTTATGGGTGAAGGAAGCTGGAGTACCCAGAGAGAACCATTGATCAGGTTTATTAAATCCCTAGTGATCAGGTGAGTTTAAGAAGTGTCCCTGCAGGCAAATAAACTAATAAAATTCAAGGCTATTCAAGGCTGTTTCTTGACATTTTGCAGCATTTTTCAAGGCCCAACAATAGTTAAATTCAAGGCTTTTCAAGGTCCTGAATTCAATAATTCTAACTAGGCCTCTTCAGTCATTACACCTCCACCCACTTCCCCTGAAGGGAAGTAAGAGGAGGGGGTAAAGACAAGAGGGTCCTAATTAGTACTACACCTTCACAAATTCAAGCACATGGATCAACCTTGGTTAACCGATTAATCACTTGTCCAAATACATATCTGAATAATTGCCATGATGTTGATGATTTACAACATGAACCCTTTACTCAAAGTAACAAACAAAACCGACTTGGCCTGTATACAAAAATCTCCATTCAAATTTATTATGGTTTTGGTTTTTGTCTCAAAAACACAGCTTATGACACCTCATTGGAAGCAGCTCATTGAAAATTTTTTAGTAGTTCAGGAATTCATTTTTGCAAGTATCGTCTGCTACCTGCAATGGGTAAAGGGTTAAGAATTACCATTTCCAGCTACTGATACAGTATGATGATCATGCAAGTAAACAAGTATGTCACCAAGTAACTTGCATGCTTTACTCTGTCTCATATAATCGATGTGAGTCAGTGTGACAATGTTTGCCTGTTTTGGAGCAAGTTTGTTCCTTTGTTGACCCATATAATACTGTAGTTCAAAAGTAACGGTTAATCAAACAATTACTTTTTTGATCGATCAAGACGTTGATCATTGGTTAATCGAATAATCAGTTAACCATTTCAACTCTATATGCTTCCTCAGCATGTTTATTTCATGACTATTCAAGGATTTTCAAGGTCTCCTGGCCCATTTGCTAGGTTTTCAATCAGTGTATCTCGAACCAGATTTCACGAGATGGGCCAGATGAGTAATTACTATATGTTTGGTTTAACCCTTTACCTAACCTGAAAAGCAGACGACACTTGCAAAAAAAATTCTTGAATAACTAATTTTTTTCATTTTTTGTCTCAAAAACATAGGTTATGACCCCCCTCGTTGAAACGAGCTTGACGAGCTCGTTCCAACGAGGGGTCATAACCTACGTTTTTGAGACAAAAAAATGAAAAAATAATGAAAATTAATTGGCGATTTTTTAGAATAGTATTGGCCGGTTTTGGTCGTTACGTTGGGTAAAGGGTTAATAAACCATGGATGTGAATCAAACTGATTTGGAGTATAGCACATCTGCATCATCCTCAGGTGCTATTTATGCTGCTTGTCAAAACTGGGATCACGTGAGTGCATAAGCATAAAATAGATTAAATGCTCATATTGGATGCACTGGGGCAAAATAAGCCAACAAATGTGGAGTATTATTTATTTATTATTAGTGTTTATGGTCACATATTTCTGCACAATGGCTAATAGTGACTGCAACATGGATATAAAGTCAAGGCCAGCCAATCATTTCTACCCATGCTGCCCATTTTAGAGGATTTTCACTCCAGGCATTGGTTGCCAGTAAAACAAAGCTTCTTTACCACAGTAAACAATACTGTTTCACTTCTGAGATACCCACGAGGAATGTGGGGGCATTCAGATCATAAGATTTTTAATCAAACAAACTGGAGATTAATCTATAACCTTTTTGTAAGAAACAAGTCAGAGTATTTATTGTTTTTTAGCTCAGTATAGAATGATTGGCTGATAGTATTGTTTATATGGCACCTATCCAGATGAGGTGGATGGATGGAGGAAAATTTTATTGACAGCAGTTGATATAACAAGCCATCAAAGATCATTTCTGCATTAAAAATCGGAGTTTGAAATAAATGTTTATTGATGTTGCACATATACTGATAGTGTTGAAATTTTTTCATCAATAGATCAATGTCAGTTCCAAATAGAGAACACACAGAGTTATCAGTTTTGAAAGCAATGAAATTAGTCTTCACTCAAACACACACACTGGCCATGTCGACAAACCAATGAATAATATTCATCCTACTTTTCACCTCACTACTCGATATCCAAACCCTAACATCTTTAATTACTGAAAGCAACAAAAAAAGAAGATAAAAAAACAGAAGAGGACTGAAAGTAACTGAATTTGGTGAATTGTTACATATTTGATGAAAATATTAATGGAAGTTGTTTCCTCAAAAAATAAGAGGATACACACATATACTGACTGAAGATCATTTTATTTTCCCTAAATTGACATGAAAATAAACAAACATCATTTTCATATAAGTTTATAGAACATAAAATTTTTTGAATTTTGGGAATGAAATAGCAAAAATTTGAAGAAATATTCGTCTTGTGAAAAAAGTAATGTAAACATTTTGACATTAACTCCTTGCATGTTGTTAGCAGATATTCCTGTCTAGGACAGGAAGTCACTTGCCACCAAAGTAAAATTTTAGCACAACCAACCAAATTTTAACCTACAAATTGTACCGACAAACAATTTCTTGACTCAAACTTTAATGAATTTTTCATCAAATCTAGTCATGTCTGCTTTGCAGCAGCCATGACTAGATTAAGTTTAACATAAAGTATTAAATTATAGCCCACTGAGTATTTTCAAGTTCCAACAAAATAAAGTCATGCCTGCTGTGAAGCAGCCATGACCTGATTTTATGAAAAATTCAATAAGAAATCCACTCCTAGAAATTATTTGTAAAAGGCCTGAATAAATTTGCGGGGATCTATTTGATTTAAATTTTTGATTTAAATAAACTGTTAAAAGTGAATGGGACTGTTGTGCCAGACAGGAATATCCACTGTCGGCAAAGAGTTACACATACAATCAAGCTCTTTTGTTCTTGTACCACAGTCAAAGAAATGGATCCATCCACACACAAAAGAATAATCTCCAAATTCACATACTTACACACACAAACTCTCAAAACACATGCAACCACATACATTCCAGCAGAGCTAGCGTATCAGACACATCTATCCATGTATTATACAAACTAAGCAGATGAAAAATAAATATTTTAAAACAAGAGGCCCCAATGGTACTTAATCGCTCACCTGATAAAATTATTTAAAGAAAGATTTATGGTCACATTCGGCATCTACATGTTAAAAAAGTTAATTTAATTTAGCGAGGGAAGTAGGGATGGCAGGAGAAGGGTCTGTTGGGTGAATTGTATTTTTATTTGGATAAAATCAGTCAGATCCTTCAAAACTAATATTAAGCAAAAAAAAAAATCACCCAGTTGATCTTCCCCCAACCCCTAGTCCGTCCCCGCACTCCTCCCCAAGGGTGAATTTATTTTTTTAAATCGATCAAAATCCTCCTGATCTTGTTCTCAAGCAAAAAAAAATGTACATTGGAATCGCTTCCCCTCTCCCTGGCCTCAAGTGGACTCATAGAACCTCTTTGAACAAACATTAATCTTACATACTCACATTTACAACTAACTCAAGTTTACCAGCTCAGGTTATCCGTTGGCAAAGTTCACTTAAAAGAATTGGAAATTCGTCATCGGGTTCTATGTTAGATTTCAACCCCCTCTGGTACCCATCAAAATCAGTCAAGTGTAACACTTTGAACAAACTTTAATCTTGGAGTCATAGTAATGTTATATTCCAAATTTTAATAAATTCTGTCTGGTGGATCTGAAGAAGATCTGTGAAGAATATTCCTCATGATGTGCTAAGTTAAAATTCAGGTTCCCCTAGGAAGCCCAAATATGAGCCCAGAGTTTTGTAACACTTTGAGACTTTAATTATCCTGACATTCAAACATCACTGGGAATTCAGTTTCTTCAACGTTTTTCAAAATGCGATGTCAAATGTCGGAGAGTACAAATAACAAGATATTTTTCACATAAGTGATTATCTGATTGAGGGCTAGATTATTTTTGGTGGTCTGAATTTGTTATTCAAAATTTGTTTTATTATAAATTATCGAACAGTGCCCACAGGCACTCTCCAATATATAAATTATTGGAGACAGCCCACAGGCACTCTTCCAATAATTTGTAATAAACAAATTTATATAAACAAAATATTATTTGTGTTTGATTGAATATGAAATATAAGCAAGGAAAGTGTTGGCTTTTGCTCTGCTATCTACATTTTTTGAAAGCCATGATACTGGCTTCTAGCACTCAACCAGTTAAGAAGTCTTGACAGCAGGATTATATTAATATTTTAAGCTGCGATAACATTTGGCTCAACAGTAAACACTGAGCACTATTTGGGAAAAAATAAGAATTGAGGTTAAAACTTAAAAAAATCGAAAAATAATAACAAAACAAATGACCACAAAGTATCAACATGCTGTTTGATTTTGTACGTCATAAGACGTACAAAAGTATCAAAGGGTTAAAAAAAACAACTTGGATCTCACAATACTAAGGATCTCAATACTATCTAACAAAAGAATTGTGAATCTGAAGACGAAGAGTTTTTAAAGAATAGTCGTTATATTGCACTTAGTTAAAAGCTGGGAGCCCAAATATGAACAAAGGGGACTAGGTTGAACAAACTGAAATCTGAAACACCTGAGGTTGCTGCATCTCAAATATTAAAAGATTCTGACTTGTTCATCTGAAGAAGGAGATTTTTGAAGGAATTTCTCCATATTGCACTGTTAAAATTTAGGTTGCCACAGGGAGCCCAAATCTGAACCCAGAGGCTTGATTGGAACAAACTTGAATTGGACCCCACTGAGGATACCGCAAACCAAATATCAAAAGATTCTGATAGGGAGATCTGAAAAGAGTTTTTTTAAAGAATATTCCTCATATTGCAAATTAAAATTCGAGCTCCTATAAGGAGCTCAAATATTAACCCAATCTGAACCTCATAAGGATAATGCAGATCAAAACATTCTGACTGTAGATCCGAAGAAGAAGATTGTTAAAGAATATTCTAATACTGCACTAAGTTCCGAAATATGCCCCTAGGGTCATGATTAGAACAAACTTGAATTAGGATGCTACATACCAATCATCAGTGGAACTGAAGAAGATTTTAAAAAGATTTTTCTCAAAATACACCAAGAGCCCAAATATCACTCCAGGGACTTAATTTGAACAAACTTCAAGCTGACAACCCATTTTGCCCCCTCCCCTCCCCACACCAACCTCATAAGGATGCTGCATATCAAATATCAAAAGATTCTGACTGGTAGATCTGAAGAAGAAAGAGTTTTAAATAATATTGCTTATATTGCACTGTGTTAAAGCTAGAGTTCCCATGGGAACCCAAATATGCCCCCAGGGACTTGATTTGAACAAACTTGATTTGAACAAACTTGATTTGAACACCCCCCCCCCCCCACCCCAGTATGCTCTATATCAATCATCAAAAGGTTCTGACAGATAGACCTGAAAGAAGATTTTTTTTAAAAACTTGTCACATTGGACTGAGTTAAAATTTCGGGTTCCCATGGGAGCCTCAATATGAACACAGGGACTTGATTTGAACAAACCTGAATCTCACCCCACTTACTACAAGCCCAATATCAAAAGATTCTGTCGGATTGGTCTGAAAAAGATTTTTAAAGAATATTCCTCATATTACACTAATTTAAAAGTTGGGCTACCACAGGGTGCCCAAATATGACTCCAGGGACTTGATTTGAACATACTTCAAGCTGATCCCTCTAAAGATGTGGTATACCAAATATCAAGGGATTCTGACTGGAAGATGTGAAGCACAAGATTTTTAAATACATGTCCCCAAACTGCACCAAATTAAAATCCGTGTCCAAATATGAAACTAGGGACCTGAGTTGATCAAACCTGAACCTGAACCTCCTAAGGATGCTTCATATCGAGTATGAAAAGATTCTGACTGGTAGATCTAAAGAAGATTTTTAAATATTTCTCATATTGCAATATGCTGAAGTTAGTCTTCCCAGAGGGAGCCCAAATATAACCCCAATGACTTGATGTGAACACACTTGAATCTGAGCCCCCTCCTCCCCGAGGATGCTCTATTTCAATCATCAAAATATTTTGACAGATGCATCTGAAGATTTTTAAAAACAATAGTCATATTGGAGTGAGTTAAAACACAGGTTCCCATAGACTGCTCACATATGAACCCAGAGACTTGATTTGAACAAACTTGAATCTCACCCCACTAAGGATGCTACATAACATACCCAATATCGAAATATTCTGACTGATGGATCTGAAGGAGATTTTTAAAGAATATTCCTCATATTACACTAATTTAAATTTTGGGGCCTCCACAGAGAACCCAAATATGACTCCATGATTTGATTTGAACAAACTTCAAGCTGACCCACCTAAAGATGCAGAATTAC